>OZ005651.1:191963797-193163797 GCA_963930645.1 Salticus scenicus | reverse complement strand
ATTTTTCATACTTTTTTTTTTAGTTCGATTGCTAATTTTTATAAACAGCATAAGACTAAGATCATGACTCAACAAAACAGTATTAAAAAGGAATTACTGCTAGTGTTTCAATAATTTTGCTGCCGACTCTATTACAGTTGCAAATTAACTAGATTTTTGAAAAGCCTCATCAATAGCAGAAGAAGATCTATCATTTTCCCTGTAACTTCCAAGAAAAGTCGGCAATATTTGGACAGCCACATATGTTTGTGATATGAGAAAGTCTGAATATTTTATCTCCATGAGAGAAAAATCCTACTAGTACACTTTGTCTAATTCAAGGTCTTTTTTTTTTTTTTTTTTTTTTATGATTGCATAATTTTATTCATTATTTCATCCTCTGTAATAGACTGAGTGATTGGTGATTCATCAGCACAAGTCACATAGTTAATAAGTGACAAGAGTATCTCCGCAACCAACTTCTGAATTTGTGCAATCCACTAAACAAATTAATCATGACAATGTTTGCTTATATTGTAAAAGATATGTGGATATCCAGGGAATTGAAGATTTTAGAGTTACGAGTTTTTGAGAGTTTACTGTAAATAACAAAAGAAAAATATATGCAGTACCCGTCGCTTATTAAAATCACATTCGTCCTAAGCCAAAGTGATTTTATTAAGAGGCTGATTTTAATATCCGGCGAACGTTTCTGCACACAAGAAAAATGTACACTTTCCTGAATTTGGAAAGAATTTTCAAAAGGTAACGAGAAATGGAATTAATAAACAATATTAATTTTTTAAAGATAACTGATTAATTGTTCCTTCAATATAATAAACACATCCCAAGTTCCTATGCACTTTCTTTGAATAAAATCATCATTACTTTGCCGAAAGTTGATGCTATTCTTTAAATTTAAAATCCTTACATTTTAACTTTTTGCTTCTTAGTTATTTCAAAGTAATTATTAAAAATTGTCTTTTAATTAATATATATATATACTATGCTTAATAGATCATCTTTATTATATATATATATATATATATATATATTACTTGCAAATCAAATCAAATTTGTAACACAAAGAATACATTCTTTGAAATTATTAAGACAAGCATGTTTAATTTGTAAATATGATGTAAGTGTAAAATTTTCGACAAGGAGAGATAACAGAGATTGTTGTGTTTTATTTTCTTTTTTATATATATAAAAAAAAAAAAAAAAAAAGTATAAATAAAAAAGCTTGTTTAGCATGCATAAATGACATTTTTGCTGCTGAAGAGATATTTTTTTTTAGTTTATTAAGCAGCGATGTAGCAGTTTTAAAATAGTTTGTATTGATTTGATTCTGGTCCTGGCAATTTGATTGTATTAAGCGACTGATTTTATTAAGCAGCAGTTACTGTATAAACTTTCAAAGTACATCTTAATATTGTATTCTGTAAATGGCAGAATACATTTTAAAAAAATGTATAGGATTTTAACATTTACATTTGTTTGTGAATCATCTTATAATAAAAGTAGAATTCTTGCATGGGCATATATTAGCATATAAAGATTATTCTGCAAACTGTAATAGGGTTACCGTACAAATCTGGGGGGGGGGGGGATTTCAGCTTTTCTCTATCTTTTTAAAAAATTAAATAAGATGATAAGCAATCATGCAGCATTAGATTCTAACACATCTAGAAGTCGACTGAATATATCTAGGGTATATTAATTTTATTAACTTACTATACAGCTGGCAAAAATCATAACTGATTTTATTTCATTATAAGACACTTAAACTTTTTTTTTAAGATTTTTTTTTTTTCCCAAACTATAAAATTAGACAATTTACAGTTTTCCAGGTACTGTAGCAACCCTGTATAAAGACCTAGGTGCTATACAAAAATTTAGTTTTATAAATTTTATAAAATTTCTTTTATGGATTTTTCAGCAGCATGACATTGTAATTTGCTTCACTGAAAACATTTTTTCAATTGGAAGAATGTTCTTTTGATAAATGATAATAAAGTAACACATCGCACCATGCATATCTTACAAATCCTGGAAAAAAGACTCTAAGGAAAGAAAGAAAGTATGTGAAAAAGAACTCATTAAATCAAGTCTAACAAAGGATATATAAAATTTATTTATATATTGTAGTCTTATATTTATATGTACACATAAAAACACACAGACCATTTACCTATATTTGCATTTCTACACATATAAACATTCATTAAATCCAATTTTGGTTTATGAAATATACCTGCAAACTTTTTACTTCAAGAATAAAGATTGAGCTCTCAAAAAACAGGAAAATTTTGATAAAATCAAGAATATTTTCTCTATATAGCAAGCACAATAGAAATAATTATTATTTAACAACCCAATCCGAAAAACTGTACTTATGAAAAATTTAGAAAAATTATTATAAGAAGAAAATTTTAGGCATAGATTCTACTAATAATCCAGTAAATAAAGGGGGATGGCCAATGTTGGAACAAATTTGGATAAAGCTGGATTTTTCCCAGTTGACAGATCATGATGAAAGGCATATTTTCTTAAAAGTCCCCACTTGTCTGCCCCAGGCTTCCCCTCCCCCAGCTCCCTAAATGCTAAAATGTGAAGAGTATCGGAAAATTGCTTGTAAATCTAAACGTAATTGCTTTTGCAATTTGATTATTCTTTTATATTGAACATATACACTATTTTGCTGAACATATACACTAAAACATATGTAACTGAAACTTTTCCCTAAAACTAATATTTGTGCCACAAAAAAATTAAAATCTCAAAAATTTTATATACTTTTTTTCATTTTGCAGTTCTTGAATTTTCTCCTCTATCATACAAAATAAGAAAAATATATAATTGTGTTTAACCTTAAGAACTTGGTAATGTTATATACTTTAAAATGATATATAACTTAATAAGGTTCTGTGAAAGGGAAAAAGCTTGAAAGGCATTAAAGTTGGCTACACTTGAAAAAATCTCGCATATAAATAAACACAGTTGAGTTAGAAAACGAAAAAAAAAAAAAAAAATGCTGAGGCGATTCAGATAAGATATTTTTAACCATTAGTAAAATTTTATGGTCAAGGCATGAGCCCTGAGTGCCCATGTAATAGTTAGGTCCTGATCACATATGATTAGAAAAATCTTTAATTACTTGTACTCCTTTGTATATGAATAGAATGTATATTCATTGAGATATAAAGGTTTCTTTAGCAGAATAGAAAAAAATTATACATTTTTTGGTTATAACAATACAAGGTTTTTAAAACAATACAAATTTATTTTTAGAAAACTTCACTAGATTAGATACAATATAGAGCAATCAGAATATAAAAATATCAAATAGCTGATGAAATATGAGCATTTTTACTAAATAATTTTCAACTGCCCATGTATAAGCATTAACAAAATTGTGCTTATGTAATATATTAGCTAAAAGTATAGAGTTAACTCTTTAAAAAAAAAAAAAAAAAAATCAAATGCTATTAAAAATTCAAAATGATACAGGTGATAGAATAAGTTGAATTTCAGCAGCTCGTAGACAGAAACAAATCTTTAAGGGCTTTTATCTAGATTTCTATTTTGAATCAATTAATGGTAATATAAAGTAAGTAGACTCAAAATAAAAATCCTTGAGAATTTGCTTCTTTCTGAGAACAACTGAATTTCAATGCATATGTGTTTTGGATTCAAATCAGTATTTAATTATTATTTTTTAACACAAGCTCTATACATTTGGCTTATAAATTTTCAAATGAAATTTTGTTAAAACCATGCACAGGTAAAAATTTAGTAAAAATGCTTATATTTTATTAGATATTTCATATTTTTATACAGTCTAACCTCGAATGAATTACTTTTAACATGAACTGTTTCCACAATTGGTTTTAACTTAGCAGCGAAAAAACCTATTTACTAAAACTGAAATTATAGTGCAAATATCAAAGATTTAAATCTCTTTTATTTGGAGGAGAGGAGAAAAACTGAAGTTTTCTAGTGACTTTAATTATAAGATTTTCTGAAAATCATATTAAGTATGTAGGAGCTATCACACAGGTGTTCTGTGTGGGAAAGGCTAGTGTTTAAATACCACTAGGCCAAAAAAAAAAAAAAAAAGAAGCCTATAAAGAGACCAGTTTTAATAGCATTTTTCTGGTTTTATATAAATAAAATTCATATTCTATACTTGATTTTACAATAATTCTATAAAAACTGACCAATAAAATTTATTAACATTTCAACAAGTGTCATACTATTTTATACATTATTCTTAAAAGAAGATTAAAACATTTGTTTTGACAATAAAAATGAGAGCGACATAATGAATATGAATGACTGTCTCTCTTCATAATATATTTTGCTAATTAAAATATAAAGACATGCATGTCAATAACAACAATTATGAATCAGATAAAGTGAATACCTCAATTGAAACATTGACACACATTTCACGATTACAACTACACGATGTATCACATTCTTTATCCTGTTTCTTACAAATGCATTTTTTTGTTCCACATTTACCATGACAATTGCATCCAGAAAATGAGCGCTGTAAAATAATAAAATATATAAATTAATATCAAATACAGTTACTACTACTAAACTACAAAAATATCCTTTGCTAGGTGATAATAAGTAATATTAAGGGGAAAAAAACACTTATAAACACTAATTATACAATTTTAATAACAATATATATAATGAAACTGAATTATGGTAAATATTACAGTTAAATGTGGGAATATTTTTTTATTTATTTTTAATGAAATAAAACACAGAACAGATTAGTTTTTAATACTTGATCTTTTCAACAAATAACAGTAATAATATAAATATTAAAAAATACAAGCCAAAATAAATTTTACTGGGTATTTTTGCAAAAAGTTTTACAAAGAAAACTCAAAATAGAACCTTACTTTTGAGGGTATCTCAGAATTTTCAGCATCTTCAGATTTTCTTTTTATCTAGAAAAAATATTTTATATTTCATTAAAAGTAAAATAAAATTGCAGTAAAGTTTTGATTAACAAATATTTATAAATATGCATATTAATTTATTTTCAGGGATCCATCCAGCTTTTTATTTATTTATTTTACAGGGTCTGTTTTCTGTGGGAAAAAAACACTATAAACACCGCACTCACCAAGGTAAACGCTAGTGAACCTATCAATATCAATTTTAACGATATTCGCAAACTAGCTGATTACAATAACGCAACTTATGATGCCAATCGCGAAACTGTCGAAATCTTATTCAATCCTCTTATCTGTAATGGAACTACCCAGTGCAAGAAATTAACTGTAACTGGTGCAGAATCGTGAAGACTGCAAGAGAACAAGTCATCGCAGAGCAACTAAGCAAGCCGCCACAGAGCTGCTTCTGATGATGGGAGGGGCCCCTTCCTGCAAGTACTAAGGCAATTTTCGAGAAGTGATGTAAGGTTATTTTATTTTTTAATTTGTGATATTATGCTTCTTGTACTTCGAAAATACAAATGTTGTAATAAAAAATTCAGGTACGTCTCTCCAAGACCTGAACTTAAATTAAAACTACATATCCATATCTTATTAAATTTCTCTTTCTAAAAAATCACCATTAAAATAAGTTATAAATTTAATATATTTAATTATTAAAATAAGTACTGTCTCGTTTTTTTTTCCTTGAAAACTTTTTGTTATTTCATTGTTTACATTGGTTGTGATGTGCAGATTTTTTGAGTGCAGATTTCTGGCAGTCTATTGTATATAACACTGCTTTTAAATTATGTCATTTCTTCTTAGTCAATCAATAAACTTTGCGTTTTAATTCAAATTAACGAAATATACATGATACTTTTGTGGCCAATTACCAAATAAGTGATATTTTTTCCTTTTTAGAAAAAATTGGAGCTTTATTCAACATTGTGTCCATTTTCAATGTGCTTAATGACTGTTTACTTCATCTTTCCTAATTCTTCATCTTTGTCATTCTGTTTCACTTCGTTTATCCATAGCATGTTGCCATATTGCAGGAATAACGCTATGCTCTCGGTCATTTATGGAGTTGGTGTTAGTTATTATTTCTATGGCCTCATGTTTTAGAGCGTAATGGTGGTTATTGAAAGGAGCTATTTTTGGGGTATTAAGAGATGGGATTAGTATTATGAGTAGCGGATAAAGCAGTGGTTAGTTTGTTATATTTTTAATCAGCGCAGTGTTCTTTTTCCCGATATTTAATTCTGCATTTCGTCATCCCAATGTAACAGGCTTTTTTTACTGTTTTCGTGCTCAAAATTGATTTTGTAAGTACCTGCGGTTGATTTAAAATTAAATTGATCTTTTTCGTTACAAAGATGTTGAAAGATATTTTTATTTGGTTTTATTTGGTTTGATGTTTAATTTTTTATTTTTATACTAGCGCCATTACAAAAGGGAATAGAAGTCGTAAAAGCAGGTTTATTTTTTTTAGCGTTATTAATAATATTTAAGGCTTTTACACGTTTTTTGTATATTTTATTTACGAGATTTTTACTGTAGTTGGCTTTAGTAGTAAAATCTCGTAAATAAAATATACAAAAAACGTGTAAAAACCTTAAATATTATTAATAACATTAAAAAAAAATAAACCTACTTTCACAACTTCTATTCCCTTTTGTAACAGGGCTAGTATAAAAATAAAAAACAAAGCTAAAAAACTCATTGACAAAATTAACTTTAAATCAGCCGCAGGTATATACAAAATCAATTTTGAGCACGAAAACAGTAAAAAAAGCCTGTTACATTGGGATGACGAAACGCAGAATTAAAGATAGTGAAAAAGAACATCGCGCTGACTTAAAATATAACAAACAAACCACTGCTTTATCCGCTACTCATAATACTAGTCCCATAAATTTAAATTCTCTTAATACCCCAAAAATAGCTCCTTTCAATAACCACCATTATGCTCTAAAACGTGAGGCTACAGAAATAATAACTAACACAAACTCTGTAAATGACCGGGAGCACAGCATCATTCCTGCAATATGGCAACACCCTGTCATGAAGCACGACATCGCTTTTCTTTGTTTTGGCTTAATCAATTTAATATCCTCACATCTAATCTAAATTAATCAATAATTTAATACTTTCCTGTTTTACGCTGTAAGTTAGCTTTTCAGCAACACTTCAAAATTCCCTCTCTGGTTCTTCAGTCGTGGACCCCCACCACTCTCCCGTTATCGTGTGGGGGTGGCCGTGACGCACTTCATCCGTCACCCCACTCTTCCATCAGTGTTCACCCCTGATTGGTCGCTATGGGGTAGTGACATTTTCGGGCTAGCTTGTGTGTGTGATGCACAAGTTTTTTCTGCAGCAGATTTCCATTGATAAGACTGAGATAGACATACATCAGAGCGCTCTCGCTCCGGCCCTCAATTCTAATTTAATACATTAATATTTCCTTTTAGTAGTATATGGTGTTCACATAATTATTACAATTTATCAAGATGGATGTCCCAGTTTCCAGATGCGAACGGATTACTTTTTCATATGACCTAATGCTCGTGTTTCAGATACTCATGAAGTTCAGCCATTTCTCCCACTATGAGTTCAACAATAAAGTTTTTGGACATGATGATTTTGGATTATTTATTTCCTGAAGTCATGGTAAGAGATATCTTTGTCAGTTTTATTAAATCGTAATATATGGACATCATTAGAGATGTTTTCACAAGAAACCTGGAAAACACAATGTTTGCGTTCGCTCCAATTTCAGAAAATTATTAAAAATAAGTGACTCTATAATAAATAAAATAAAAATAGATAATCATCAAACTTTAAAAGTTCAAGTAGTCACTTTCCAAAGGTATTAATTTTGAAACTTTAACTTCAGCATTTTGAAAGCTGCAAATTTGGACTAGCTTAACTTTTACGATCAATGTTTAACATTCCTTTCCTCCTCATTACTTAGTCATTTTTCGGCCATGTGACATTTGGTGTCTCCTTTTGGTCGCACGATATCCATTGTTACAATTTTAAAAAAACAACAAAAAAGAAAAAAACAGTTGTTGCAGTTCCTTAAAATCATGAGAAGTTTGTTCGATAAAAGTAATAGAAATATGAAATGAAACAAAAATAAAAATCATAGCAACTCAGTACATTGACTGTTTTGTGTACTGGAAGTAATTCATATGTCTCAAATAGTTTGTTTTTACTAAATTATCCAACATTGATTATTGTTGTCGTTATGAGAAGAATTAAACATTCAAATACATACCTCCCAACCTGTGAAAATTCCAAGGAGTAAAACAGCGCACAAACAAAAAAATTTGCAGGAACACCCCCCCCCCCCAAAAAAAAAAATAATAAATAAATAAATAAAATAATAATAATAATTAAAAATTATACACTAATTTACTTTTTAAATACATTAACATTTGATAAAAAGTAATATAATGCAAAGTTTAGCTATCATTCATAATTATTTACTGTACTTACACATTTATTATACTCATGCGGTGATGCAATTAGTTTGATATAACAGATTTATTTTAAAAATAGTTTTCAAGCTGCTTAGAACATAATACAGTAATTATTTTTAAATATTTCAGATAGCTATTTTTAAATTTGATTAGTTTTTATATTTACAAACTCAAAAAAAAAAAAAAAAAAAAAAAAAAAAAAAAAGAAAGAAAGAAAGATAAATTTAAAAGCTTCATTTATTAAAATACAATGTAAAAACTACATTTGTTGAAAGAATATTTTTTTTTTTTACACTATCTCAGAATATAGTAAAATGCAATTGATCATCTTCCTTGAAATAGTTGTATTTTATTCTTTTCACTAATATTAGCTGACTTTGTATAATATAGATGTTTTTTCTTTCCAATGTGTTTGGTTATATCATATTTGCTGCCATGAGAAATTGTAAAACAAGATTGACAATAAACAAAATACGCAAATTTTCCATCCTGACTAGATGCTTTTATAAATCAAAATTCAGTTGTATAGCTATCTTTAAACAGTTGATAAATAAGATTTCTTTTCAGCCGTCATCAAAATTTTTAAAAGTGCACGATAATTGTAAGCAAACATAATAACAAAACAAACATCACCCACATTTCCCGTGCTTCCGTTTCTGCGAGATGAGCAAGGGTTGAGGTGAACTGAGTATGTCTGGTGAGGAGGGAAAAAACAGGCCATGTCTCTGAAGTGATGACATTGAAATGGAGCGTGCTTCAACCAATAAATGGGGACCAATGATAGTTGTAGAAGCATCAGCTCAGAATCAATCAATCGATCAAATACATTGCAATCTATGTTTACTAAGTATTTAGCATCCGTGTTAGCAACAAAAATCGTACTTTTTAGATACTTTTTTTAAGATGAGTTTTTTTTTTTTTTTTTTTTTACTTTTTTTAATTAAATTTAATCGAATATTTAAAAAGATAAACGAAAAAAAAAATGGTAGAAAAATGTTGAAATAGTAGAAAAAGAGTAAAAATCGCGATCTAGGCATAAAAGTGTAAAAAATGTCAAAAAAGCGTAAATTTTATGCCCGGGGCATAAAACTTGGCAGCTATGCAAATATAGATTTGATTCGCTACCGCAAGTTCTATATGAAAGAAGAAAATAGTCTACTTAAATTATTCATACATATATACAGCACCTCATGTTCAGTTTGTCTGATCGGCAACTGCGCGCCTCTGTTTGTCGATCTCCATTTGTCCTGTGACTTGTTGTCCTGCTGGACAGCTCTTTCGATTCACTCAATGAACAATTATGAACATACGGTGATGTGTACACAGAATCATTTTAATAGAACCATATCCTGTTGCCATCACATTATTCCTTAAGATGAATTACTCTGTCTACCCAAGGAGTCAATGTATCCTTATTTATTTTAATTCAAACAATACAGATTTTCTTTTATTCTTAAGTCTTACTATAATTTAAATGATAAATAGTCATGTAGCCAATAATTGTACCTTTTCCGTTAAATCATCAAATTCTCTCAGTAGAAAAATTATACTGACTATAATCCTATAGTTTCACGAAACATGCCCCAAATAATAGCAACATATCTAGATGTATCGACTTCCTTTCGTTTTTGCTGACTATTTTACAGGTCTCATGATCTTTTAAATTTTCCATATTTATATCTATGTACCAGATGTTCAAACAAATTAAAATTTGAGAGGTACAGAAATTTTGGTTCACGCTTAAAATAATCAATACTATGTTTTATTTTGCTGTTAGCTTTTAACTATGTTCTGCAAATACACAAGACATGGTTTCTCATTTTTTCCCCCCCCGTTATTTACATTTTCTGATTGTTTGTCTACATAAATACCTTATATCATATGTATTTTATTTTCATTATATGTTATATGTTTGGCCAATTTTTTTTTTTTTTTATTTTACCTAAATGTATTTCACACACAATTATGTTAGTATTGGTTCTGTTTATTTATTTACACCATACATTTATAATTTTTTATAACATATTCAGTCATGAGTTGTGATCGTGTTTATATTCATTTTCAGATGGTCGATTATGTATTTTTACTACTAGCCAAGACATATTTGTAGATAATTAATTAAATATAAAAACTGTTGATACTTCATATTTCATCATTAATATTTTCGGCTGGGCACCCAGCTCTTTTCAAACGATCTTCATCTGTGTTGGATCTCTCAGAGTTGTGGTCTTTTATAGACTTCATAAGTTGTTTCCATATCTGGTCAAGAGCCATTGCACCGCTGTTGTTGCACACATCCGGGGTAGTTGCTATTTCTATGGCTTCTCTAAACATTGCGTAATAATAATTATTGTAATTCGCTATCTTTTTAGATTTTTAAAAATTTATTTTAATTTCTTCATTATCAAAAGTTTTGGCTAAAGCTGTATTTATTTTTTTCCCGTTTTTATATCTATGTTCTTTGACTCTGGTTTTTATCTTCCTTTTTGTTACACCAATGTATAAACCTGGTTTATTGTCTTGAATAATCAAGATATATAATCAAGATTATATATATATATATATATATATATATATATATATATATATATATATATATATATATATATATATATATATATATATATATACAGGGTGTTCCAAAAGCCATATACCGCCTCCTAACTCTAAAATGAGTTGGAATTGTGAAAAATGGTGAAACATGTATTCAATGAATTCAAAAGGGACCTCTTTTGGTGAAAAAAGTTTGGGCCTAGAGGGGCTGCCAGGGAGGGCAACTGTAAAATTTCAAATGGGAAGGAATGTCTTGTGATACATCCCTGGAAACATCTCTTCAAAACAATGAATTTGATATAAATAGTTTTGCCCTACGATGATTATTAAAGGAGATACATTAGTTTAGACTTTTGAAATGTGGATTTTATACTTATGTTTCCCCCTTAATAGTCATTGCAGGACAAAACTATTTACATAAAATTCGTTGCCTTGAAGAGACGTTTCCAGAGATGTATCACAAGACATACATTGTCCAAAAACGTTTGGGCCTGGACAAGGGGATGGTAGGAGTGCCACTAGAGAGGGCAACTTTAAAATTTCAAACAGGCAAGTATGTCTTGTGATACATCCTAGCAAACGTCTCTTCAAGACAATAAATTTGATTTAAATAGTTTTGTCCTGCAATGATTATTAAAGGGTACACGTAAGTATAAAACCCATATTTCAAAAGTCTAAAAACTAATGTATCTCCTTTAATAATCATCGTAGGGCGAAACTACTTATATCAAATACATTGTTTTGATGAGACATTTCCAGGGATGTATCACAAGATATACCTTCCCATTTGAAATTTTAAAGTTGCCCTCCCTAGCAGCCCCCTAGTTCTCCCAGGCCCAAACTTTTTTCACCAAAAGAGGTCCCTCTCGAATTCATTAAACACATGTTTCACCATTTTTCACAATTCCAACTCATTTTCAAGTTGGGGGGGGGGGGGAGACTTTTGGAACATCCTATATATATATATATATATATATATATATATATATATATATATAATTTTCAATTTTTGTTAAATTTGGATAGAAATTTTCAATTGAAAAAGAAATTTTAAATTCTAATCCATAAATTAGATGATTTGTAAGAGACACATCCTCTGATAAGACATGTTTTTGCAGAATGCAATTCAGTTATTTAAAAAAAATAACATTTTAATTAATACCTCATAAACTATTTATAATTTTTTCCAAGCTGATTGAAATAATCCTAAAAATACATGAAAAAAAAAAAAGTCAGGTTGCAAATAACCATTTTTTATAATTTTAACCAATAAAATACATGTAAAGTTTTGTAAATCTACATATATACTAGTAAATTACAAAAGATATTCTTAAATTTTCATTATAGAACAGTTTTTTCTTAACAGTCACTGAAATTTTTTTTTAAAATCCTGAAATCAGGAAATATTAAGCAAAAATTCCTACGAACAATCACCCCTGTTTTTTAAATATTTTTTCCCAATTTTTATAGCTCAGCAATATTCTGCACATCTAAGAACAAAGACAGAGAGACACACAAGACATCTTTAATTATTATAGATACAGTAAACGTCCAATTATTATCTATGGAATCAAATGGCATGGGTTTCATAGATAATGCAAGTTGCAGATAATCTGCAAAAAGGTTAAAAATAAGGGTGGAATAAAAAGTATTCTAGCTCAAAAATGTGATTGTACTGCATATATAACAGACGTGCCACAGAATATAAAAACAATTAACAAAAAAGTGTACTCAAGATGAGTTGTCTGACGTGGCTGCAAATTCAATCAATCTATCCTTCTCTTTTAAAATGTCCTAACTGCACATTTTCCTGTTCCATACTGCAAGCTCATTTGTTTTATCATTTCCAATTTCTTTTTTATCATTTCTAATTTATCCAGAATTGATAACACAACTTTTAGTGACATTTTTCAAAAATTCAAAACTTAGAACTGTAAAATTTAATTACAAATGTGAATTCCTGTAGAACATGTGCCCACAGCTCAGCAAAAACTAACAAATTGTTATGTGTTATGAGAAATAAAAGTAGCAAAAGCAGCACAGGGAGCATGACCTAGTACATACTTGTGTTCTTGCGACTGTGTTAGCTGCACATGATTATTTCACGTGATTAAAAAGGGTTATCATTAGAGGGTGGGATTGCAAGAATCCCACTATATTTTTAAAAAATCTCGCTCAAAAATATATCACAAGGGGTATTTTTCCTTAAAAATTTTCCCATTGTTCATCAAGTATTTTACCTATTATTTTTTGTTTTATTGTGTAATATATTAATTGCTTTGAAGCCAGTGGTCCTCTGTTTTTAGCTTTTCTAGAATTTAAACAGCTACAATGTGTGGCAGCTAAAGATTGCAATTATAAATGAAATAATTTTGATTATTCCAGTTACTGCACTTCTGTCAAGCACTCTGCGTACTCAAAATAAAATTAAAAATAAATTTTGAAACAGATTATAAGAGTAAACTTAAGCAATTCCTTCTGCATTTCTGATAAAAATTTCTGAAGCAACACCACTCTTAAACCACAGAATGGAAAAAGGAAAAAGTAGTTATTCAAATTACACATATAATCTAAATTACACCGATAAATTAGTTAGTTTTGACGTTAAAGATTTATATCCATCTATTAATATTCCAGAAATCACCAAAATAATCAACGCCACATTAATCAACACCTTTGGAGATAATAAAACAAATGAAACTCTAATCCGCGCCAACAACCTCCTTTTAAATGAATCATACTTTAGCTTCAACCAAAACATCTACCGCCAAACTCAAGGGGTCCCTATGGGATCCCCCATTTCCAGAATCATACCCGAATTAAAACTCCGCCTCCTCGAAAATTCTGCCAACCACATTATTAACAAATGCAAACTCTGGACTCGGTACATCGATGATATTTTTGCCATAATCCCTAACTCTGAAAACCCTGACAGCATTCTAACCGACCTTAACAATCTGGACAACAATATTAAATTCACCATAGAAAAATAAACCAACAACAATCTAAATTTTAATAAAAATTGTATTTTTTTCTCCCATTGTTTAATGGTGTTTTCCTTCACCTGTGGCTTATTTCTGTCGAGCTATCTATATGATAGACCAGATGTTTCTGCCAAAAAGTTTGTCTGAATGAGTAATGCCGACCAGTTTGTCGGCCTGGATAGCTCAATTGGTAGAGCCTTGACTTTGTAAGTCAAAGATCCGGGGTTTGACTCCCGGTCCAGGCATTATTTTCACTCAGTCAGAAAAATAAAATTTCAATAAATATGACCTTAAAGTGTCTATCAACTGGGTTATGGGCCCAGTTTAAAAGAGGGGATTTTTAAGTACATTTAAATAAAAAACCTAGTTATTTACTTTGTGCGTTGTTTTAGATCTTTCGAAACCGGGTACCCGGTCCTCTTCAGAAACGAACTTCTGTGCTTGAAACTTGAAACTGAGTGTTCCTCTGTTGATTTTTCAGCAGATGGCTCCATGCTCCATTTGGGGCTACTGCGCCGCTGTCATTGCATACGTCATAATTCGTAGATATTTTGATCGATTCACGGTACATTGCATAATTATAATTTTCATAATCGGCTATTTTAGTGGTTTTGTCAAAATCTATTTTAATATTTTGTTTATTGTGTGTTTTGGCCAGGGCGGTATTACATTTTCTGGTTTTTATGTCATTTTTATCTTCGTTAATCCTAGTTTTAATCTTTCTCTTAGTAACACCAATATATGAGCCGGGTTTATTGTTTTCATATCTGTAAAAGGGATTTTATAAATGCCCGCGGTTTCCAAAGGGGGATTGGGTCTTTATCACTTCGGATCAATTAAAAAATATTCTTGTTTGGTTTAATTGGGATTTTTACACCATATTTACTAGCAATATTTTTAATTTTGCAGGCGGCTCCACGATCGTATGAGATGGAATAGGTAAAGTTAGGGGGTCAGCTAACCTAACTAACTACCCAGTGCTATTCAGTGCATCCCTATTACAAATGCATGGAATTCTACCACCTACAAATTTGTTGGCAGATTATATTACACATACATATAACAAAAAAAAAGACATATTATGAAAAAACATTAAAAATAATAGCTTACCGCCAAAGGTATCACTGAATTATCATCATCTTCTGGTCTTGGCTGCAAATAAATAATTAATTATATACAAAACAGCATATATTTTACAAAAAATATTAGTTATAGTTTATTATATTTTCTTTTATCTTATAGTCAGCAATGCAGTCAGTGTGGTAAGGAGCTGTCTAATACATGTAACATGATTTAAGGCTTTCTCTTTTGTTGATTATGGGTCTAAATTTGGGAGGGTGTTTATTGTCCTTATATTTGTCAAAAATTTAGCTGCATTTGGTGCATGTTAATTATTTTTGATTCTATGTTGTCAGGCCAGGTAACTTCTGGTACTATATTGTCGGGCCAGGATCCACAGTGAACAAAAGACAAAGCCAAAGATATCCTCAGAAATTGACATAAAAAGAATATATCAAGAAATCCTCTCACTTAAATAACCATTTAATATCCACTGAAAACTTCATACAATGCCTAAAATTCATAGAAATTAAACTAAAAAATGAAATAGTTAGGTTTGACATAGTAAATTTATACTCATCTATAGAAATTAACAAAATAAGTGAAACAATCAATCAAAAAAGAAAGAAAGAAAGAAAATTACAGCAATAAACCAATTTTCATCACCTTAATTTCCACGAAGAATCTAATATTTTAAAAATGTTATTTTCAGTTTTACAAACAGGATAGAGGAGTCCCTATGGGATCATCCATATCAGGTTTTACAACCAAATTCAATTAAGTTTTTTTTTTTTTTTTTTTTTTTTTTGAAACAGAAATGAATGCAAAACACAGAAAATTAATAAAATTTTGGTTCAGATATATAGATGATATTTTCAGGGGTAGTACTACCTTAAAGTAAAATTTCAGGACAAAATTACTAGTCTTACTGTACATGGTAAGAAAAAAAAAAACTAGTTTATTTGAAAAACATATTTTTGAAAATGTTTACATCGTATTGCTTTTTGATGATAACTCAAAATTTTACGTATGAATAAAATACCTAACAAAATAACAAGCAGAAAGAGGAAAATTTATTAGTATATTTTAATATATACAAGAAAATTTGAAATGAAACATTTCAAATAACATTACATATAAAACATTTGAAAAATGAAACATTTTTCTTACTACATATTTTAAATTTTAAAAGTCTTATTTAGAGCAACTGAAATGCCACTAAAGCATGATTTCATTAAACAATTTAATCAAAGAACAATTAAATATTTACCTATGCTTTTGGCATTTTTATAATTTGTATGCTTTTGAATAGGATTTGTCAAGAGGGAAAAGAGGGTAATAAATTTTCCTCTTGCATAATTTTGTGTGTTTTTACAAGTGCTTAAACAAAAATAAAATAAAATAAAATAAAAAATGGTGCTTTTTAACTTGTGCTTGTGAAATTTTTAAAAGCTGGTCTTTGTTTTTTGTTTTTCTGTGCATGAAGTGTTTATACATGTGTCAGTGATTGTTGCAATATGTAATTTCATACATTTTTGAGATTCCTATTCCTACACAGCTATATAGGGGTCTCCAGTTTTTTTTTTTTTTTTTTTATGTAGATGCATGCATTACTGTTTGGTGCACTACGAAATTTTGTGTATTTTTGAGATTCATGCATTTCAAGATAATTTTCTTCTTCTTGTTTTCATGTACGTGAGGCGTATAGACATGCATATTACTGATTGCTGTAGTATGAAATTTTGTATATTTTATAAAATCGACACATTTCGATATAAAGCATAGATGCCAACCTTTGAGAATAAAAATTAGGGAGATTTTGTATACGATATAGTTTATGACGTAAATAGAACATTAATAGCACAGTAATTGTTTAAAAGAGAAGCAGCAAATAAAAGGGAAATTTTGCAGTATCTAGCAGCTTTCTTATTACAAATATGAGAAAATATAAATAAAATAAAACATACTGAATTTAAAATGCTACTAGATTTCATTAAATTCTAACCATACTGAAATTATATATATATATATATATATATATATATATATATATATAGATATAGATAGATTTGGGGGAAAAAAAATTTCTACCTGAAAAATCTATTCATCATTTTTTCCCATGTTTACAAATTTGGTATAGATATGACATATGAATATTTAATTTAATTGAGGAAAAATAAATAGATTAATTAAGTTTAACAATAAAGTCTAAAAGTAATTAGAAATGTGAGAAATATTGAGCACTTCTATTGCTTTAGTGTTTCCAGAATTGATCATTTATCACTATCCGAAGAATAATGAAAAAATAATTACAGAGTAAGAAATGTTAAACTCTTTCAGTTCTACTTCTAGAATCTAATAACGCAAATTTAAAATGAATATTGTCATTTATGTTGCAGATGGATAAAGATTGGGAGGATAAAAAACTTGTACAGAACATTTGATTGTCGATCATTAGTTGGAGATAAATAAAGGGGGGGGGGCAAAAAATAACTACATGAGCAAGAAATATTTAACAATTCTATCTCTTTATAGGTTCTAGAATCTCATAAAGCAAGTTTGAAATTAATATTGACATTTATGTTTTGGATGCAGAAAGATTGGGAATCGGGAGCTTTAGTAGAACATTTGATCACCAATTGTTCCATGGGGTTTCTTTTTATAAAACGAACAACATCTGCGACTTTTTTAAAAATGGAAGAAATAAATTCGTAGAATTCTGCAAACTAGTCAATTAAAAAAAAAGAAAAAAAAGAAAAAAGAAAAAAAAAAAATTAGCTGACTTCCATGAATTCATGGCAAAAATCACATGCCTGAAAATGTCAGCATGGGAAAAACAGAGGGAAAAAAAAAAAAAAATTAAACGCGGGGAAACTTTTGAAAATTTTTGGAGATATTTATGTCTTTTGAGAGTTCAGGAGACTGCCTCAAAATTCGGGAGTCTCCTGAATTTTTCGGGATAGTTGACAGCTATGATAAAGTTACAGTGTCTTTTTATTTTTATTTTTCCATGTACACAAAGTACAGGCAAGCATATTACTGATTGTATGTTCTAAGATTTACTTTTTTATTTGCAATTATTTATAATTTCGTAATTATTATTTAGTAAAAAAAATTTTTTTTCAACTGTATTTGATGAAGATTTTTATTATTTTCTATGCATTGTTTCTGATCAAATTCCTTTTTTCCAATGTGTTTTGTTGTTTGGTTAGATTTCTGAAAAGCTCTCTTTCGTACACTGCTGGTGGAAATTTATAATTGCAGACACAATTCGGAATGACATAATCTTGGCGATTTTTGTAAAAACTGCTAAACGGAGTCCTGAACTAAATTTTTTCCCCCAATTGCTGTTTACACAGTTTTTTATTTATAAGTTATTTAACAATCACAGCAGCAGTGTCAAACTTTAGCACACATGCTTTTGGTGTGCATATGTGCGGGTGCACGACCAACATGTGAGTGAAAGTTGTCCCCCCCCCCCCTCCAACCACCAAAATTTTTTTTCTAGATACGGCCTTCGTGAAAGATATTGTGCGAAAACAAAAACTAAAAGAATTTCTAATTATAGTTCTTTTTTTAACCCATTAGCTGCCCTGGGCATGTATATTCGTCTCGCTATGCCAATGTGTTAACTGCCCCAGGCGTTTATATACGTCTTGCCAAAGTATGATCCTTTGTGTTACTCTGCTACCAGAGAAATTAGTCTCACGGCTTTGGAGTGCAATTAAATGATCATGACAGTGTTTTTGAAGGATTTACTTAATTTCAGAGAAGATGAGAAGTGGCAGAAATTGGAAAGGAAATGTTTCTGAAACAGTGAACGTGTAACTACACGCACCTGCGTGAAAAATGGTGGCATTGGAAAGCGAATCTTGTAATTTTTTGTCGTCAGTTAAGTGGTTAATTTACAAATCAATTAAACTTTTAGTGTTAATTTATGCTAGAATTTTCCCTTTTCATCTTCTAGATTAATACAGGTTTGCCATTTAAATAGGAGAATGAAATTCCTTAATTTTTTCAGGTTTTGTTCTAAGAAAATTCCAGTCTAACTGTATATTGAGCATTGGATGTTTTGAGGGCAAAATAATTTCTGTACCACTTAAAAACACAAAAGTTACATATTACTTTGAACTAAGGAAAGAATGCCTCCATGAAGGGTCTTATTAAGAGGTCCTGATTAAAAAAAATGACGAAAGCTAAGGAATGAAAAAAAAAAAAAAAAAAAAAAACAGGTAAAATGTCCCAAAGTTGTAGAAAAATTGCTGCTTTTTTTTTTTTTTTTTTTTTTTTTTTTTGCGGGGGGGGGGGGGGGGGGGGAGGGCAATCATTATATGAAATTCCCTGACTTTTCTAGATTCTGGCTGATATATTCAAATTCACTGACTTTTTCCTGACTTTTATGGTAAATTTTCAAATTCCTTGATTATTCCAGGTTTTCCAGATAGTGTGGCAGCCCTGTTAATATGTAAACAAAATTGGAAAATGACTCCTATAATAGATGAATACATTTTAGACACTTACTATAAAGTCCTTCATTCGATAGGTGGTTCGTTTTCTCTTATACATTGGCGTCATTCTCCAATCAGGATCATTTGGATCATCAGTAGATTGAAATGAGTCATCAATAAAGTCTTCTTCCAAGTAGTTTTCCATCATACTTCTGAATTTATTTTCATCCTTAAAAAATAAACAAATAGATAAAAATTATAACTGTCAAAGCATGTAGTTATAAAACAAAATTTATAATATAAATTTCAATTAAATGAGTTTATAAATTTATTACCCAAGGAAGGTGGGAAGGGGGAGGGAGGGGGGACTGGAAAACATGCAATACCAGCTTTTTTTTTTCCCCCCTTCCACATTCTCTTGGGCATAATGAGCAAAAATTAGATAGTCAATTTTTATATCTTTAGGTTGCTCTTTAAATGCAAAATATAGTTCTTTTAAATTATACAAAATCTATCTCTTTTCTTTTAATACTCTTCAATTTTCACTAGCAAAAGATATGCAATCTCTTTTTTTTTTTTTTTTTTTTTTTTTACTGGACAAACATATTATCATTATTATAATAAAATGTAATAACATTTTCTACAGTTTCAGAATTTAATTTAGCACCCTTTTTGGTCGCATGGCATTGATAACACCCCTTTGGTTATTTTTAATTTTCTTGTTTTTTTAACTATATGCTCAGTAGCAAGGCCGTAGGCAAGGGGGGGGGGCCCGACAGGCCCAAGCCCCCCCCCCCCCCGAAATAAATGATGAAAGACTGATTTCGAGTAGTATGTATCAGGCAAACATTGCTGTCTTGAAAAAAAAAGTACTATAAAACAATTTAATAAAACCTATTAATTTAATTAAATTTCCCATTACATTCCTACTTCTCTATATTTAAGCTCTAGAGTGCCGTAAAACCCATTCAACCTTAATCTCGCTATATTTATTAGCTTAATTTCATCCACCTTCTTGTCAAAGCTATAATGGACTGTCCAACGTCATGAATTCAATCTTTCTACTTTCTTCTGTATTTAATAGAAGAAAGTATTCGATTCGAAAAAAAAATTTTGATTTCCAGTTTTCGATGGATTTACATGTTTTGAGAGATCCAGAACATGATTTGACCATTTTTAGAAAATGTCTATCTGTGTGTGACAAATATTTTGTTCCAATTGTATCTCAGGAACTACTGCACTGCACAGAATTACATATACATTTATATACAGCTGCACCATGAAATAAATTAGTGCCTAACACTTTTTTGGTGAAAATCGTCCAACAGGTGGTGTTGCTGTCTGAATTTTTCTCAGTTTTTAACTTGGCGGTATAGTACAAAATTTCTTATAAATGTACACAATAAGAATTATTTATCATAATAATAATAAAGTGGGCAAAAAATTTTGGACACATAGGAGCAACACTTCTCCCTGGGGATGAAGTCCACCCCCCGGAGGGGGACAGTTAATCGATATGGGTATCTTTTAAAAGAACTCTTCAGTATTTTTACGACTAACAGTTGAACTATTAATGTATGATTAATTTGAATTTAAGTTTTCCTTTTTTTCTTTTTTTTTCCCCTCATTTTTAACAAAAGGAAAAAGGGCAAAAAACATTTTTAAAGATATTGTTAGTGAACATAAAATTGACTTTCTTTGGACATTAAGTGTTACATTTCTATCAGAAACAAATCTCTGCATTCATCATGGAAATTAATTTTAATAAATAAATGTTTTAATAAAATGATTGGTACTGAGTGAATTTGTATAGGAAAATATAGATGAAGGATTTGTGTGCAAGGCCTGATTAAAGCAGGGGCATGTAAGACATGTGACCTGAATAGTAGGGGCCATATAACTCGCCCTGAAAATGCCATTTAGCCTTTTATGCCCTAAAAATGGTATCATATAGTGCAAATTCTGACATATTACTCCCATAAACAGGTATATATGTATCTGTGTTTATTGGTGCACAGTGCGAGGAGAAGGCGGGCTCACGAAACTATGTGTGCCCTGGGTCTCGCATGAAGTTAATCAGGGTCTTTTTGTGTAGGGTCTGATTAACTTCGTGTGAAGCCCGGGGTAAACACACTTTCGTGGGCTCCAACCCCACCATACGTACTGTGCAGGAATCAACAAAAGTACATTATATACCTGTATATGAAACTAAAATAACAAAATTTTGCATTTTATGATACCACTTTTATCATTTTTAGAGGCAAAAGGGCATTTTCAGGGCCAGTTTTAGGGCTCTTTGCTACTCAGGGCCCGGGGCACCATTTGCCCCTGTGTTAATCAGGCCCTTGTTTGCGTGTGCGTATGTTTTTTTTTTCGTTGGGTATGCGTATTATTATATCATATTCGATGATCTTGTATTAGAAATGTGATGGGCCCCTCCCGAAAAAAAATCCTGGCTACGGCCTTGCTCAGTAGCCTTGAAATAAATTCTTGTTTTCTGAATTGTCCATGAATTTGAAACTAATATTAGGATTTGTATCTTTTCTTTCAATGAAGCACTTGTAAATTTATTTAATAACTTTTGTATCATGGATATACAATCTGAACAAGTAATGTCTACTGTTTTTGATTGTTTACTGATGTTATCAACACCTAGTACTACAGCTGCTTTAGTAGCAACAATTTAATATTTTCTTGACTTCAGTTTGCCTATAATCAAGTTTTCTTTTAGAACTAAATTTATTGACCTTTATTGGTGATACATCCAAAACCTCACAGCTTTTATTTAATTGATCAATCACTACTGTAGATTCACAGTAATCTTCATCAAAGTCTATTTTCTTTTCAAGAGTAGGAATCTGACTGTGTCACTGACTTGCAAATGAAATGAAAAATAACGAGAAATATGCACTGGAAAACACAATTTTTTCCTGGGTAGAAGTATCAGATTTGTCATAGACAAATTTAGGAAAACTGATTTTACTGATTTTGCTCTGATTTTATTAGGATGTTTAATTAAATGGATCATAAAAAGTTTTCTCCTTAAATGATACTCTTTTAAATATTTATCCTTGTGGACTTTGCAAATACTTCCAACACCAAATAATGTCTCATCTGTAATTAAATTATGTAATCGCCTTTTTAATAATTCCAAATCTGTTGAAGACAGATTGAGTGCAGAAATAGTATCATTACTTCATGATACACTAAGTTTATAGCATACAAAACATACTATCGCTATTGCACAACACAACATTACTATTGACAACACTCTAAAGTACTTCAAGAGTTAAAGATCTGAAAGGGAGAACTAAGTGTTTAGGATGATGTCATATTGCATCATGTTGAGGTCAGAAAAACAGATGATGCAATATAAGCAATCATTTCACAGATTGCATCAATTAGAAAAACTAGTTCTAGATGATACAATTTTTTTAATTATTGCTATATATGTGTTTTTGAGTATAGTACAGGGTTTTATAATATTTAAAATTAAGATAATGAAACATAAGAATGAGAACTTTATTTTCTAGAAAGTTTTTCACAAGCATATTCCAACAAGGAGTTTTATACCTCAGTATCACAGGATTAAATATTAATAATAATAATAATTAGTTTTTGAGAATATTACCTTTTTTTTTTTTAGGCCATATACCGATTAGTGTTTCTACCAAGTTTCAGAAAACTTAGTGACACATATTATCCATGATGAAGAAGGTTTTTCACTCAGTAGCAAGTCTAGTTCTTTTATGCAGTCATTTATTTGAGGCTCTTCGACATATTACAGTTTATTTTCCAGTCATTAGGTCCAAGCATGCTAAAAACAGTCACTCAGAAGCCAAGTACAGAGAATGTCATGGTTTTGACGAGTACTACATCTCAAAACTGCAGTTTGTCCCCTCTCCTGGGGCCATTTATTGACATGGATTACTTAAGCAAGACAACACACAAAAATTTTTGCATTATGAACGTGCTTTGAAGCAAAACTAACTTTACAGGGGAATCTTTAGAATTAAATTCAAGTTAAGAATTTTTAATAGAAATTTTCTAAGTTATCACTCAATATTAATTTAAAATCTCAATTCTTTTTATCCTTTCATATATATATATATATAATAAAGATGATCTATTAAGCATAGTAGAAGCCAAGCAACAGATACAAGATCACTGAAACACCAATGACCAATAAGATCAAAAAAAAAAAAAAAAAAAAAAAATCATCAGTGGATGAAATACACTAATGTAAAGAAACCAGAAGATTAAAAAAAAAAAAAAAAAAAAAAAAAAATCATCAGTGGAATATATATTGTACAAATGTAGGAATGTGGAAACTTTAATTTTAAATACAAAAAGTAACATTAGATGAGCGCAATGCTGTTCTTTGCTAATGTACAATATAAAACTAAATAGAATGAAAAAGAAAAATATCAACATATGTAACTGAAGAGGAGCGAAAGAAAAAATGGAGACAAATTTGTCTCCATTTTTTCTTTCGCTCCTCTTCAGTTACATATGTTGATATTTTTCTTTTTCATTCTATTTAGTTATATATATATATAACCCATTAAAACTGGCTAAATTCTATAGATGATTTTTTTTCATTTTCCAAGTAAAAATATAGTAAAACGTACATTTTATTTACACATTGGATTTATTTTCCTCATATAAATAGCTTCAATTTGATAACCAAGATTGTTGAATTTGATCAATTATTTCTCAAGCTCTTACAATTTTTCAAAGTAGTGCCAAATCTGAGATGGCTGAAATTTGGTAAAAATGACTGTTTTTCAAATATCCATACATCAGCCAATAATGAACAAAATTTTTTATAAATTGATATATGAAGGTTTCACTACCATAAGTTTTAGTGGTAACTTAAAAAAAAAAAAAAAAAAAAAAATTACAATGGAGAAACAAATTTTTTTTTAACTATTGGGTGTCTTTACACAGACTAACCCATTTTAATACTTTCCAACAATGTTTAAGAGTGATTATGAATTCAATTAGTCGGTCTGTAAGTTGTGTGATCATATAGGCAAATTACATTGGAGGTTAAACTAATAATTAGTAAAGGCAATAAATCAGCAATAATGTCAATAATTGATTACTCGTTATAATCATTTTTGCAAAAAGTTTTCTCCAAGTTAGTATGGATATAAATACTATACCTACGTACATTAGTCGTGGTTTACAAGCAGCCTAAAATTCTCAGTAATTTCAGAATATTGCATGAACTTATAAATCAGTTTAAGTAACTTTCTACTATCTGCCATAATTAAAGTATTAATGAATAGTTAAAGACTAAACAATTGAAATTATAATATAATAATAATAGTTAATAAACACTGATTAACTTAACACATTTTTATTTTAATATTATCAGTACAAAATTTTTCATTTTTCATTTTATATTGTTAGATTACAGGTTCATTATGGACATACTGATGCATCAGTGTATATCAATATCTTTTAGCTGATTTTACATGAATTTACATCATTATTTCAGTTTCTTTTCTTCAAATTATAAAAAAAATATTTTTAACTTACAAAGAACTAAGAAAATAAACTGATTTGATAATACTAAGTTTATTTTATAAGAAATTCATTAAAGTTATCTTATTGCTGATTATTATACAGTAATCCCTTAAAATATACAAGAAAATTACATTCTATAAGCAATTAACTGAAGTTTTTTACCTGCATAGACGTGTTAGACTGCTTGTATATTGCTTGTGTATTGTTATATTGACTCATATATCTCCGTTTCTTGGCTAATTTCATTTTCATGCACTCCTAAAAAATTTAAAAATAAAATAAAATAAAATGTATAAAAATCATAACTTAAAAAACTATATATTTTTACATTCATTCACAAAAGCATGTAATATTACTACACATACAAGTGAAGAAAAAACAATGTTTAACAGAAATTTCATTTATAATGATGTTTGGATTTGGGTGTCTCTCTGAGGCAATTCTTTGGACATTAACCCAATCACTGCCTTTGAAAAGGGTAAATTATAATGTTTTCATTGTACAATTTCTACAATTTATAAAAACAATTTTTATTTCAAATTAAGGTTTAAAATATAACTATGCATTTGAAGATAATCCTCAAGACTATTATTTATAACCTTCATATTGAAAAAAAAAAAAAAAAAATATATATATATATATATATATAATTTTCAATTAAAAGTGCATTGCAGAAGAGGGGGGGGGGGGATACATCAGTGAACGAATATGTCCATCAGCGACAGTCAAGTGGTACAAGATCATTATGCAGTAATCCCTTAACATTCACAAGGGTTACGTTCTGCAAAAACTTTGTGAATATTAAGACTATCTTCCTGTGCAAATAAGGGGTGGTTTTGTCTGTTATTTTTTTGTTAGGATCTTTATCAATATAATGTGGGTAACTTCTATTTCATTTATTGCCTTTTCTATTTTTTCATTATATTCATTTCAGTTAAAGATTGTTATTTTTCCCGTTTTGTCTGTAACAACATATGAAATTTCTTTATTTTGTCAAAGTTTTTGTAATGCTTTCTATCTTCACTATAATATTTATTATTTCTTTGAGAATTTCTTTTTGTGCTATTCTACAAAGATTAATTTGGTGGGTTTTAGGGAGGGATATAATGTAGAACAGTTTAAACTTTTGCTATAGTGTCTTTGATATTAATAGATTCATCTAATATATATTTATTTGTCTTAGTTTTAGAAATTTTATCTTGATGTGAGCAGACATGGTACAAGCTTACAGAAAAAAAAGGCTGAACTTTTCACGATCCCCCTCCCCCTCTCAAAAGTGGTATCAGGCAAATGACACAATATAAATTTTACAATAATAAAAATAATGTTAAATCTGATTGCATACATATACACACAATAAACAAAATCAGAACAATAAATCTTATATAATTAAAATAGTTGTAAGTGCTTAAAAAACAGACAAAATTATTACACATACTTGAAAATAACTTGAAAATCAGTTTATTCGATAGAAACATTGTTTGTTGGGGCAACTGAATAGCAAAATAATGTAGTTAAAGTTCATTAGGAAAATGCAGTTTAAGTGCTATTTCTTTTTCATTTTCTCCAAGTTTGAATTTGACATTCCTTGAAAACTAATTGCATAGAAATTGCTAATAATATATTGCACAAATTCAGGCGGACTCCCCCCCCCCCCCCACTACACATGTCCAAAAAGTTTTAATGTAGATTTGCATTGAACCCAAGAATAATAATTTCCAAGCCTAAAAAGGCTGAAAAAGAAACATGGCTGTGTGAGGTGAGTTTTACAATAGAAAAATTTAAATATGGAATTAGTTTTTATTTCTAGTTTTTATTATTATTATTATTTTACTTAGTTATTTATTTTTCAAGCCAAAATTTAAGTTAATTGTTTTGATTTTTTTTTCTTTTTAAGGCTATTTTAAGTATATGTTTTCAAATTTGTGAAGTTTGTTTCTAAATTTAGTAGCCACTTTCCTGTATCTAATATGAATTTAGGTATGATTTAATATATATAGTCTTGTAAGAAAATCTGGTGTCTATTTATTTTGGTTAGCTTTTTTTTTTTTTTTTTTTTTTTTTTTTTTTTTTTTTAAATAATTTATTCCATTTTTTAAAAACTTTCTCTTTATCTTAAAATTAGTAAACAGATACTATTTCAGAAAGAAAAAAAAAAAAAAAAAAAAATTGTGCATAATTTATTAATTTTCTTTTTCTTAAATTTAAATGTACCAAACTTTTAAAAGTTCAAAATCAACATTTTTCACAAGAAAATGAAAGTATTATACACAATTTGAGATGTAAAATTTCCGAAAAATTTCAGAAGGTGGAATAAAACCAGTTCTTTATTTATTATTTTTTTTTTCCTGGAAAAATTGAAAAAAAAAAAAAAAAAATTGAAAAAATTATTTTTTACAAAAAAAAAAAAAAAAAAAAAAAAAAAAAGGGAGGGGTTGGGGGGATTCTTAATAGTTTTAATATCTTAGAAAATATAAAATATATACAATCCATATATATATATATATATAGACATATATTTCTTAATAGAAATATACAAAAATTTTACTATTAAAAAATTAGCCTTTCTGTTTCATAACAGCCAGTACCTTTCATTGTACAAAACACTAAAAATTAGTCAAATCATCATTTAACCATTAATTTTGGTTGGGGTGCGCATTTTTATGGAATGTTCATCTCCCAGCTGTATTGATTCAATAAACTCAGATTAGAGTCTGCACAGGTCAGGTTTTACCTGACTCGAACCCGACAAATAAATTTTAAATCAACTTGAACCTTACAAAAAATAAATAAATAAAAATAATAATTATTATCAACCAGAATCAGCAATAGAGAATTTTGATGACCCAAACCAGATTTCCTTATACACGAAACCCAAAAACTAAATAAAATTTAATAACTTATCTAAAAATCATTCAGTCTTTTTAATATAAAGTAAATTTTCATTGTCACAGAGTTAGTAAATCATGGGGAAAAAAAAAAATATATATATATATATATATATATATATATAAATAATAATGATGTTCTATTAAGCATAGTAGAAGCCAAGCAACAGATACAAGATCACTGAAACACCAATGACCAATAAGATTAAAAATTTCTTTCAGAAGTTCAGAGATATGAAAAAAAAAAATTATCAGTGGATGAAATACACTAATTTAAAGAAACCAGATTTATGATTTTGCTTGTTTGCTTTTTTCTGATATGTATGTTGTGTGTAATATTTTGGGTATATATATATATTTAATCATGGGAATATATACAGTAGTGGACATAATTATAAGACACCTATCTAATTTGACAAATAGTGAAAGAAAAGATTCAGAGCTTAAAAATGTTTTATCAAATACGTCAAAAACATACATTTATTCTGTTATCATATATAATTATTTTATAATAATGATATTTTCATACAATTTAATGAAAAAACTTAAAAACATACAAAATTATAAGACACCAACCTTTTTTTCCAAATACAGTGGTCAACATAATTAGCAGACACTAACGGTCTAAAAGAAAATCCTCTAACATGGTTATTCAATATTTGGTGGAGCCGCCATTGTTTTTCATAACATGAAAGATGCGATTCGGCATCAAATCTATCAATTCTAACAAAATATCGCAAGACAGTTCTTCCCAAGCACATTTTATTGCATTCTTTAGGACTTCGACACATATAAACTGCCTCCCATTTCGGTAAACCGCACTAGCTAAGATCCCCTACAAGTTTTCGATGGGATTTAAGTCTGGGGAGTGAGAAGGCCACGGGAGAACATTAATACTTTGCTCTAAAAGCCACTTTTTTTGTTTCGTGTGATGCATGAATCGGCACATTATCGTGGTGGAAAGTGTAATTTTCGCCACAAAGAAGTTCACCGTATATGGCTAGTTGATCTTTAAGAAGATTCTTATACTTTTCGGAATTCATTCTTGAATGCACAAAAACAATATCCGTTTTCCCTTGAGCTGAAAAACCAGCCCAAACCATTACTGAGCCTCCACCCATTTGGCGGCTCATTAGTACATGAGGAGACTTCCGTAAATCATGCCAATAATATTGAAACCTGTCAGGACCATCCATGTTAAACTTTTTTTCATCAGAAAATAACACAGAGTACCATTTGGAGGTCCAGGCCATAGTTTGTTTAGCGAAGTTTAGATGCTCCATTTTGTGCCGGCTTAGAAGTGGTGGTTTTTTCTTCAATTTTTTATATTTCACATAGGTAGCATTATGCAACACCCTGCAAATGGTTCTTTTTGAACAATTCAGTTTCAAAGCCTTTTTAATGCCTGTAGTGATCATCTTATTCTGTGTAGTGAGCGAAAGAACATGGTGGCCTACTCTCGAGAACAAGCCAGGAGTACGTCCAGATCTTTTAATCACCAATCCATTAATTCCTCTTTTCAAAACATTTCTAAATGCACATCTAAAGCATTTAATAACTTTTGAAATATTATTAATTGAAGCACCAGTTACATTTAATCTCCAAATTTTGCGAATTTCACTTTCTTTTAATTCTTTACCTCGTGGCATGTTTGTAAATGCGTGAAGTCGATTATCGTCTGCTTTAGTTAACTGCTGACGTCATAACAGCGTGGAGAAAATTTGCATATTACACATTATTTTCGAAAAAAAAAGCAGGTGTTTTAATTAAAAAGTTAGGGTGTCTCATAATTTTGTCCATGGTATTTTTAATTTTTTTTTCTTCTTTTATTAAACTCTATAAAAATATCATTTCTGTAAAACAATTACGTGTGATAACAGAATAAATTTATGTTTTTGACGTATTTGATAAAACATTTTTAAGCTCTGAATCTTTTCTTTCACTATTTCTTAAATTAGGTGTTTTATAATTATGTTCACCAGTGTAATATGTGTATAATAGTTATAATTATATCAAACAAATTTCTGCTTATTATGATGAAATTTTTTAAAAGATGTTTTTAAGTAAACCCGACCAGCAGGAATAAAATCATGTCAACCCAACTGATTAAAAAAAAAAAAAAACAGTCAATCTTAACCTAACCTAACCTGATCCACAACAACAACAACAACAAAAAAAAATTAGTCAACCTAGCCAAGGGTCAAATCCGTACAAAATCAGGTCACTGACTAGATGCAGAACTAATTCAGATTCTCACTTCGATTAAAGTTAATCATAATGATACAAAAAGTTTAAAGTTAATTGAACTTCAGAAATTTAAAGAAACAATTTATTATTGACTTATTATTATTTTTAATTTAAAAATTATTAACTCAGTCAGAAGTAAAGGTTATAAATCAAGTAGATTTTTAAACATGTAATTTTCATAAATTGTAAAATAAATTTTTTGACAGAAAGGTGCTTAAGTTCTTTTGTTTACAGTTGTACATATATGTATGTATATATCTACATATACACACATTAAAATAATAGAGTTAGACAAACCTAAGGATATATATTAAAGAAAAAAGACAGAAGCATAAAAGTAATTTGAAAAGAGTAAGTAATTTCAAATGCATGTAATGGGGGGGGGGTCCATTATAATACTTAAATAATTCAAGATTATCATTCGATTATATGGTTAAAACTTTACTTTTGAAATATGAACATAATCAAAGTTAATGTTTTCATGAGGGATACTAAAAATGAAAGAATATTTAAAGAAAAAAATCATCGAAATGTAAATATTATAAATTTCTGAATATACTATTTCATGCTAGAAATTCAATTTTTCCGAGTGGAAATAAACCTCTTCGGGGAAAAAAAAAAAAAAAAAAAAAAAAAAAAAAATGAAAAAAATGAAAAAAACTTTTTTCCCACAGACCATTCTTATATCTATGCACACTACAGTACTTTGTTACTGTTATTGGTTTTTGATTATCTTTTTGTACTTTTATTTCTTGATGAGAAAAATAATAAACCCTAACTAATATCTAGTACAAATTGTTTCATTGTAAAAATAAAGTGTTAAGTGTTAAAAGAAGGGAGAGGGATTTTAGACTTTGAAAATCTAGTTGCAATGCAGATATAGAATTAAAAAGAATGTGCAATATAAAATTACGTATGAGGTCTAATACATAAGCATATTAACAAAGTAATGAAAAAAGTGCATTTCAATATCAAAACTGAAAAGAGTTAAGGATCTGAGTAATAAAAGTATAAATTTTTATATGTGGAAGAAATACCTTACACGTATAAAATAAAAGTAAAAAATACCTCTTTCCAATAGTCTGCTTCTTCTTTCAAAGCTTTATAATCGTCAAGCTTTTGAGTAAGCTGTGCGATTTCTGACTCCTGCATTAAAAAGAAACCAATAAAGAACATTAATCATTGAATAATTACATTATATTATTGTTTCAAACAATTTTATTATGTTACCTGAAACTGAAACTGCTTTTGAATTTCTCCTGATACCTCAAAATCAGGCTGATTTTCCATAACATATTTTTTTAATTCATTCATATTCTTCAAACAGTTAAGTACCTGAAAGTAAGATTTAAAAGTATAAAATAAATGAAATCTCTCTAAAAAATATAGTAATTACACTTATTAATCACAACTATTTTTAAAATAAGATCAAGACTTTTCACTTCTGTTTGGTTAATAAATTTGAGGTTGAAATCTGTTTTTTTTTTTTTTTTAATTTAGAAAAAAGAAAAAAATGTCTGGGACCAGAAACCCAATCCCTTGGACCCAAGACTTAATGTGTCAATGTTCTACCACTGAACTATTCTAGACAATTCCTGATTGACATATTCTGCTTAAGGTGATTTCAACCTTGCATCCTACATTTTAATAAATTGAACAAGGTGAATTACAACCCGTCAAAAATAGCAATCATGTTGGATTATGATATATATATATATATATATATATATATATATATATAAAGAACAGATTTTTCACTGCAGCTGGATTAATTAATAAATTTAAAGGTTGAAAACTTTTTTTTTAAGCCAAAAAAAAAAAAAAAAAAAAAAAAAAAGTTTTGGGCCAGGAACTGAACTTGGAGCCTACAGCTTAATGTGTAGATGCTCTAACACTGGTCTATACTGGAAAATTCCTGACTGACATATTTTGCTCAAGTTTGATTTCATCCTCGCATTCTGTTAAAACGCAGAATATAAAGATGAAATTGACTGGTGTACCATTGGCACAATAATCTGTAGATCTCAAGCTTAATTCCTATGCAGAGGCTTTTATGGTCAAGAAAAACATGGTTGAAGAATACTTTAGGTTTTATTATCTTTTATAAGCTGTTATTATTCTATCCAAACACTGTATTTTAAGAAATGGTGTTTTGGGAGCTTGAAAGAACTCTACTAAATGGTCAATTCACCTTAGATTTGTAGAAATTTTGCTGTAAACATTAAGGCTGCATATCATATATTGCTGGCTGGTAAGAATTTCTAAAAAATTCCTCACCCCTGTCTGGTTATACTATATGGGTCATTCATTGTAAAAGCGAATTATCTCCTTGTAAATGGATTTTGAAATAATTTTTTTCCAAATTTGTCTGCAGGAAAAAATACAAGTATTCAGTCAGTGTTATCGAATATTTTAGCATTTAATACAAATTGGAATTATAGGAATTTATAAGTTATAATAAAATTAATTTGAAGTATCTTAAAAACTTTACTTTTATAATGAATATATAGAAGTTTTAGTTTTCTGAAAAAACAAGTAATGCCATTTATTGAATTTTAATGCAATTATTACAGTTTTTTTCACTTTCATAATGAAAGCTATGACTAAATGTGATACAGTAAAACAAAAAAGTACATATTTCAAAAATATGGAGTGACACCACATTTACAATGAATGACGCATATATATTTCAATCTAGTATAGTTGGTCATTGGTGTATCCATGAGTTGTAATTCTCCTTATAAGTCTCTTAAGATGCAGAATGCAAGATGAAATTGAACCTGAGTAAAATATGTCAGTCAAGAATTAAACAGGACTGCTAGATGGAACAGCAATGGCACATTAAGCTACAGGCCTCAGGTTCAAATCACTGTTTATGTTATATTTTTCTCAAAATAAAAAAAATATTCAGCTTTCAACCTCAAATTTATTAAATAATTTCTTATTACTAAGATGAAGAAAAAGCAGTTAGTACAAACTATAATATAAAAATATATATATAACTTGGAAATATTAAATATTTAATAATAATTTTAAATAGAATTGCTGGAAGAAAGATTAGTTGTAAGAATTATTATCTATGATATCAATACTTAGAGATAAGAGAATATAAAATTTATATTAGGAAAAAAAAAAAAAAAAAAAAAAACTGTAACTGGATTTTTTCCGTTTTTTTTTTTTTTTTTTTTTTTTTTTTTTTTCATATTAGGCATTGTAAAACTGGAATGGAACTAGGAAAATATCTCGAGAGAAAAAAAAAAAAAAGAAATATAATTAGAATGACTTACCACCAGGTAGCTGATGTAAGCTTTATTTTGCTTAATCCATAAAATTATTAAGATTGATACCATTATACAGTAAAGCGCATAAAAATATGACATCATGAAATGCCGAATGTCTTAGCACCCACAAACAAAATGTACATTTAGTCTGCATATCAGTTAATTCATGAAAGTACAAAAAGTCTCAAAATGTCCATAGGCACACCATACACCAATGCTAAATAGAACTTTTTTTTACCATTGGAGAAATGATGAGATCCCAAAACTGCTCATAAGCTAGGAGATTCTATAAAGCCATTCAAATGATGATATCTCTACCACTGGAGAAATGATGAGTTCCTAATACTGCTCATAAGCAAGGAGCTTCTGTAAGGCTAATTAAACAGTGATATCCATTTTGAGATGAGATCCTAAGCAACTGTGAAAAACCAATACTTGCACATCACCCACAAATGGCTACTTCAAGACTCTGGGATTGAGGTAAATATTTTCGTTGACATATTTCTTGACACCTATGATTAGGCTAAATAATGGAGATAGTCGTTCAATCATCAAACTAGAAGGTATTTTTCTGGAAACTTGCGGCTTATGCATTGATGAAAAAGAAACATGAAAAGATTAACACTACTGGACAAAGGTTGCAACTTACCAAAGTATTGATAACCTCATGAATAAAATATGAAGCAAAGGATGGATAATAATTTTACTGCTCCTGCAATTGTAAACAATCATTTTAAATCAAAGTGTATCTTTTGACACAGTCAAATAAAAATTTTATTCCTGCAACTCCTCCAAGCTTCGTCATGGGAAGAAGTGTTACATATAGCAACAATGTCTTATGTGCTCTGCTTGTGGAAGAAAATATTGTTCAAGCAGATGTTGATAGCCTGCAGCATTCAAATGATTGTCTACAAATGCTATATCGGTTTTTCCTGCACCTCTGAATCTGGCCCATACCATAACGGAACCACCACCAGCTTGCCTCTTCGAGAATATCTGTATATCGTTACGCAGATCGTGCCAGTAGTACTGCCAGCCACTTGGACCATCCAGGTTGAATTTCTTTTCATCACTGAATATCACACGATGCCAATCTTGTTTCCAGGACATCACTTCATGTGCAAATTTCAATCTCTTTTTTTTTGTGCTTTTTAGTTAATTTCGGAGCCGCTTTCCTCTTCACGTAAATTATATTGCCGAACTTCTTTACCACTCTGTGGACTGTAGATTTTGATATTGGAGGGTTTTGTTGTCTGGCCACAGTGGATAAGCTCATATTTCCAGATTTTAACTCCTTTATGATAGTCCTTCTTTGTCGGGGTGTCACTTTTGATGGGTGGCCAGATGATTTTTTGCTGCCATAAGCATTTCTAAGTCGCAAATAACTGTTTACAACATTATCTGACCTGTTTAAAAGTTTACTTATTTTTCTATTCGAATTTCCACATGTTTTAAATGCATCAATTTTCCCCCTCCTCAACCAGCGAAAGACTGCAACGACGACCCATTTCGTTTGATTACAACGTGATGTTCAAATCTGTTTAAATACCTCCGCAGCAGCCAGCATAATCCCGCAGTAAAACTAAGCAACGATATTTATGCAAATTTTTTGGAAATAAACGTGATTGGTGCAAAATTTCTGAAGGTGGACCTATCTTTTCGAAACGGTCTGAAAATGAAAATTTGCATAAAATAAAAAGGAATTATTTATTTTTAAGAAATTTCTTCATAAATAGTTATAACAATTACTGATTAATTATCTCTACCAAAAAAGTGATTTTTATTCTCAATTAAAAGTCAAAATTTTGAAAAATGTGGGTGGACCTATCATTTCGATACGCACTGTAGTTGCTGGATGTTTCGGCAGATGGTGGGCTCATTCCAGAGCTCTGCGTATTGTCTCGCGCCACATACGGTCATTGATTTCTATATGTATGCGTTGATTCTGCCAGTCACATGTTCGTTCAGTCTTCATTTAAATATAGCTTAGGGATGCATACTTGCTTTACCTTGATTTACTTTATGTGATGTAGTTCGTCGGCTTTTACACGATATAGATAGATTTTAATGTAATCATTTTAAACATGTATTTAGTAAAGATGACAGTTTCTAATTTATTTTGACAATGCTTACTTTAATTATTTTTAAGTTAGAAGCCATCCATGGCTTTCCTCAACAGTATAATATTTTTTTGTCTTTAATTTCTTGGCCATAATTTAAATGCAGTTTTACCTTTTCTGAGTAAATACTTGAGCTGGATTTGTCATAACTTAATATAGTGTTCATTTTTATTAATATAGTTACTGCTGGTTAGATTTACACTTGTTTGAAGTTTTTAATAAAATTTATATTATAACGTAAGTTTATTTTGTCTTCAATTGAGTTACAGTATACTTTACTTTTAATCCAAGTCAGATTCAACCTAGCTTCCACTGTAATTTTCAGATGAAAAATAGTTTTTCAATAAAATTTTTGGCAATTATAAATATCCAGTAAACTGGATAACAAGAAAACATCCTGGCCTCCACTGGAGAGAACGACCTGCTTGGAAATGACTCTCTGCTGTACTACCGCAAAAAATATCAGAAATTTGCACTTCTTAGGAAGCGAGCCAATCAGCGTGCTACAATTGGAAGCTACTGATGTCAAAGGCTACGCTTACTACGTCATGGCACGTGCGGATCGCTCAAACTAGATGCAAAGACAATGTATAACATATTTTAAGACAAGATTAATATGTATTACATTAGTAAATATGCTTTTTAATCTTCAGTCTAACACGACAGAACAAATGATTATGCTTTAGTATTCAATTATTGACTTATAGAGGCAAAAAGGTTTTATTTGATTAGCTGATGTAAGAAATACACAGAAAAGGATTTAAAAAAAAAAAAAATAGCTTATGTGCAACACTTAACCAACAGAATCATTTTTCAAACACACAGCCCTGAAATTATATAAAGACTTCTTGATATTTGCACAAAGAAAAAAGGATTTATTACAATGATGAAGCATAGAAGAGTATCAGAAACATAACATAGAAGGATATGATGTGAGTTCACACAAAGTAGGTTGATTCACTGCACATGGTGCAAGGGAATAAAATAATTCCTACTTATCAACTGTACAATTAACTTTTAAAATTTAGAGGCATAGCTTTCACTTGTGAAAAATTCTTGCTATTTCTTAACAAGATTAGTTTCAGTAGCACTTGAACCACTCTAGATTAACAGGTGTCACATGGCTATTTTTCTGCTTAACCTGTATTATTTTTTTTAACAAATTTAGAAATTTACTTTTATTTACTTAAGATTTATTTACAGGCATTAAGTTTTTTATTTAAATGACATTATTCGCATTTTTTAAAAACGTGTAAAAAAAACTAAGTGTTTCCCGCCTATGTTTTATTTTTGGAACATGTAATGAATCATATGCGAAAATTTTTTTAGGGGAATTAAAAGTACTGATAGTGCATATGTTTGTGTTTTAATGCAATTTTTGTCAATAAATAATTTATTTTAACTTTCTATCATAGTGCGGCATAATTTCCTGATTATTTTTGTTTTTAATTTGCACATTTTATTAGAATAAAGTAGTAATGAAGCAAAATTCCCTAAAATGAAAATTATGAACTTTTACTCACTTTTATGCTTTGTTCACATTCCTCTTTTTTAAGTTTGTTTTCATAATCTCTTTTCATGCAAGACATTTTTTCTTTAAGAGATTTTATTTGAGCAAGTAAATTAGCATTCTCTTCTTTATAATTGTCATTGCTGTCATTATCCTTTTCTTTAACAGGTGTGCTTGCCCGTACATCTGTGTTTACTTTTACATAATCTTCCACACACTGTAATAGAAAGTCAAAAACAAACACATATTCTTAGAAAGTTGTTACCAAGAACATAATGATCAAGATATGGTTTTATAACAACATTTTTTACAATTTACATTTCAAATAATACCACAAAAGTAAAAAAAAAAAAAAGTTTTTAAGGAACTATGCAGAAACTGAATAAAATAAATTATGGATATACATATACTAATTGGGTTCATGAGTTTTCTTATACATATATATATATATATATAATAAATATGATCTATTAAGCATAGTAGAAGCCAAGCAACAGATACAAGATCACTGAAACACCAATGACCAATAAGATTAAAATTTTTTTATCAGTGGATGAAATACGCTAATGTAAAGAAACCAGATCTATTAATTAACAGCCTGCAAAACAAACGAATCAATAAAGTAACACAACAAATATTAACTTAAAACCATAAACTTATCAAAATTAATGAAAAAATAACCTAAGAAACACAAGATAGGAAGGAAGGAGGCAGGCGGCAAGACTTGTGACTTGCCTGTGGGGTTTTAACTAGTTTCACGCCGGCAACACTCACCAAGCCTGCCACGACCAGAACAGGAACCATATGAATTTAAAAAAGCAAAATTTCAAAGTAGATGAATAACAATGAAACCACGAAGCAACAATGAAATTCACTGATTGATCACATTGTGTTTAATAGTATAATTAGAATTTTAAATATAGTTGACAACTCAAAAAGGAAGAAACTGAAATTTTATTGGAAAAAGAAAGTTTGCATATTAATACAAAGTAAATGCAACAAGCCTTCTGCTTCTTTTTTTTTTTTTTTTTTTTTAATTTAATTTCACAAAACCACCCAACCATCCAGCCTTACAACACCACACCACCTCCGCAATCAAACATCTGCCCACCCAACCGCCACCTTTTTTATTGTCTTTTATTATTTTATATTTTTTTTGTTGATATACACAAAAGTGTACACAGCTTTTTTTTTTTTTTTTTTGGACTGACAGAGACATGGTTAAGAATATAAAATACAATTTTTTTTTTTTTTTTTTTAATCTTATTTTAAAGAAAAGGATAACTGATATGAAAACAAACATTTAAAATACCTTATAAAATCCTTTCTAATTACTAGCTAATCAATTTCGGACACGTTGTGTCCATCATCAGAGCCAAGTAGTCGTTCTTCTGGAGGAAACCGCGTTGTTTACTTTGTCGGGGAACTCTTGCGGTCGTTCGTCGAGAAAGATTACTTGGCTCTGATGATGGACACGACGTGTCAGAAATTGATTAGCTAGTAATTAGAAAGGATTTTATAAGGTATTTTAAATGTTTGTTTTCATATTAGAAAATACAAAGTTTTTAGGGAAACCCATTTTTTCAGTGGCTGTGATCAGTTTATTAATTCAAAATAAACGGTTAATGATGATGATTCTAAATATCGAAAGATGCAGACATGAATTAAAATGTGTAAATAAGTTTACTTTAAAACTAAAATCTTGCCGTTTGTCATAGATATCTGTGTAAATTTTATTACCATCGATGATTATTTTTAGATCTAAAAAGTTAATTGATTGATTAGTTAGAGTAATTTGAGTTAGCTTTAAATTAGGTGGATAATTGAAGGAAAAGTCATTTTGTGAGTGTTTGTTGCGATAAAATACAATATCATCATCGATGTAACAATAAAATCGAACATCATCATTGCATTGCATCAGCTCATATATATATATATATATATATATATATATATATATATATATATATATAATGTATATATTATATATTATTAATATTTAATATATTATATATTATTAATATTATATATATATATTATGTCATTTAAATTATCTAATATATGAATTTCATATATTTAGATTTGTCTTAAATTGGCCTTAACACTACTTCTGTATTATACACTTTGTTTAAAGCTGCATTTGCGCTCTTACAATTTGTATTATTTCTGTAATTTCTCTAATTTTTTCAATATGTTATTTACTGATTTAAAATTTATATTATGATTCTTGTAGTGTTGTGAAGTTTTGCAACAGTGTATTTTGTCATTGGCCCTGGATCATTTAAAACTAACTGTATAGTTGGCAACTTACTTTAATAATTTATTCTTTAATTAGATAAATATCTTTAGAATATCATTCTCTGTTCCATCATATATTATGATGCAAATTTTTTTTTTCAATAAAATTTCAGTTTCTTCCTTTTTGAGTTGTCAACTATATTTAAAATTCTAATTATACTATTAAAACCAATGTGATCAATCAGTGAATTTCATTGTTGCTTCGTGGTTTCATTGTTATTCATCTGCTTTGAAATTTTGCTTTTTTAAATCCATATGGTTCCTGTTCTGGTCGTGGCAGGCTGGATGAGTGTTGTCGTCGTGAAACTAGTTTAACCCCACAGGCAAGTCACAAGTCTTGCCGCCTGCCTCCTTCCTTCCTATCTTGTGTTTCTTAGGTTATTTTTTCATTAATTTTGATAAGTTTATGGTTTTAAGTTAATATTTGTTGTGTTACTTTATTGATTCGTTTGTTTTGCAGGCTGTTAATTAATGGATCTGGTTTCTTTACATTAGTGTATTTCATCCACTGATAAAATTTTTTTAATCTTATTCGTCATTGGTGTTTCAGTGATCTTGTATCTGTCGCTTGGCTTCTACTATACTTAATAGATCATCTTTATTATATATATATAATAAAATAAAACTTTTTATTCAAAATTTTTAACATATAAAAGAGCAACATTAAAAAATATACAGTGGGTGTTCAAATTATTAGAATATTTTTTTTTTTTCTTTTTTGGATTTTCTTATATCCCGTTTGACTTTTTTTATGTGATCCTGTAAATAAAACATTAATGCTAATCTAACCAATTTCAATGGAAAGGATGCTTTTGCATATCTGAAAAATGATACTGATTTCATTACATTTCGTGCCCTGAAGAATAGCAGCAAAGTACTTAAAAATATCCATCATAGTTCCCAGATTTTACAGACCATAGGACATAAAGCTTCATGGATAATAACGTACCTAATCTAGTAATGACATGTATATACTATTTTGAATAGAAAAACCTTCTACTGCGACCTTAAATACCATATATTTGCTTCGAGATTTGTTAAAAGTGTTTGTGGAAATCAGAGTGTGAACAAACAAATAATCAAGTTATAAACAATTTTTAACAAAACAAAATTTCATGTGATATACTAGCTTATAAAATTATGTAAAATAAATTACTGTAGAAACATTTTATTATTTACCTCCTTTGGTAATTAACGAGGAAAGTGGAAAAAAATTTCCAGACCAACACAGCCTGGAAAAAATTTAATACATGCCCATCTCCTACAATGTAAAAATGACTTCCTGTCGCAAGTAATGACTCATGTACATACACATAATTTCAAAGCATGTTTTAAACAAAACTGTTTCTCACTAATTTGTTTTACTAACTGTGTGAAGTGTCATGTCAGAGATGACTTAAAAGTTTTAAGGAAAAAAAGTTTTGTCATGCCGGTGACTTCATAAAGCGAAAGGTTAAATATTGTCACTAAATATCACTCATTCAAGATTCATACAAGGAAAAAATATATATATAATATTTGAATACCTTTTCAAACAATACAGCTAAAGCTGTTTTAGCATCTACCATTGAATTAAGAGTTTTCCATCTGTCTATATTGTTTTCACCTAAAAGATAGGGTTAAAAAAATAAATTTATCTTGAACATTTTATTTAACAAAAATAATGAAATTTATTACACTTTTTTATTTTTAGTAAATAGCAGAACTTTTCCTACACTGGGATTCATAGATTAAGAGTAAGAACTAAAGGAATGAGGTGTCAAAGAATTTCTTTTCCATGTTTTTCTATGCCTGTTTTCAATAAGATTTTCTTCTTTGCCCTCCAATGAACCAGAATATTAATTGTATTTATACAATATTTGTTAAAAATTATTGAATTTTGCACAAAAGAGCTTTGTACTTAAAACAAAAGGACAGTCACATTTCTAGCTAACAAACATTTAAAACAAACTAAAAACAAGTTTATTTAACCTGATAGTAACCAAACCTTTATATTTAAGTAAAAAGAAAAAAAAAATCACCAAAGTCATCTAGTGTTAATAAATGTAGCAATAAGTTTAAGTAGCTTGTAGTAACCTAATTAATTTTATTTTTAACCCTTTTATACTGCAATTGTTTTCGTAATTTCTTCTTGACCAACTCTAATTTAGTTTTTCTAGATTTGAAAAATACACAGTTTGATACAAAAAGTAATTCTCCATTTTTAGAAGTAGAAAATCCATTATCTCTTAACTCAATGACACACACACTGAATAACTAAATTTTCCCGAATGTTGCTATTTATTTCTTATTTTATGCATTGTACATATATATATATATATATATTTCATTTTTCATTTCTTTTATTGATAGGCATTTAATATTTTTTTAACCTCCAACCAAAGTGGAGGTGTGTTTTAAATTTGAAGCCTTTGTCCATGTGCCTCTGTGAGTATGTGTGTGTAAGTACACAGTAGCATCCAAGCAAATAGATCAAGATCAATGCAGATTTTTATTTACTTACAATGCTGTTTTAATCTGGATTGTTCTTAGCTATGTCTGGTGATAACCTGTTTGATAGATTTTTTTTAATTACTTAAAATATGGATTTTTTTTTTTTTTTTTTTTTTTTTTTTTATTAATTTTTTTTTTTTTTTTTTTTTTGCTGTCCATTATGCATTGATACTTTTTGGATTAGAGTCTAAAAAATTATCTTATTTTTGTGATCAACTAAAAAATTTTTATATTACCATTTAAATTTTGGATATCTCTGAAAATAAAAAAATCATTTGATTAAATGGTTACCAATGAAAAAGACACATACATTATTATTGATAAAGTCAGATTTAGAGTAATGCCATATAAATTTATAGTAAAATTAAAAGTTATTCTTAACTAATCTATAATTCTTAATGAAAAAAGAAAAACTAAATTATTTAAATCTGATGGTCAAAATAAAAACTTTAACATGTGCTATAATATATCTGAATTTCTTTAAAAAAATAAAAACAAAAAATAAATAAAAATAAGAAATTTGTTGAAAAATAATCAAAAAGAGAGTATAATACTAAGATGATATATTGAAATCACCTTTAAAAAAAATGTACTTTCTACAAAATAAATAAAATTTCATTAAAAATAAACATCTATAACAATGCATATAATAATTATAATAAACAATCATTAGAAAAGATAACAAAGAAATTATATGACTCTGTCTAATAAGTTCTACCTCTTTTAATTTCAATATTACTAACAATAAAACATACTTTATTCTGTAAAAGATTCAAAATTTTAAGAAAAGAAAAGAATATATAATAAAATAAATTTAAAAGCCTTAGTGGTCTGATAGACCATTATAAATTATATTTTGCTGGTCAATTTAATGTTTGTGCAGTCTTGAACCAATGGACCATCGTAAATTCCGAGCCCTGTTTAGGGAATACTACTAATTAAGTGCAATTTGCATATTGAAAATTCAATACTTAATGATCCTTTGATTGTGAATTTAACACTAACACAGAAATATTGAGTATAAATACAGACAAAATATAAAAAGCTTTATGTGATTTGTGAACATTTAATATTATTTTGACAGTACATATATTATATATATATGTATGTATATATACACGGTGTTCCAAGTCCCCCCCCCCCCCCAACTCGAAAATTAGTCTGAATTTTGAAAAATGGTGGTATTTAATAAGTTCAAGAGGGACCTCTTTTGGTGAAAAAAGTTTGGGGCTTGGGGGGGGGGGGGGGGGGGAGAGTGGGGTGTCTAGGGGGGCCAGTAGGGAGGGCAACTTTAAAATTTCAAACGGGAAGGTATGTCTTGTGAAACGTCTCTTCAAGATAATGAATTTGATATAAATAGTTTCACCCTACGATGATTAATAAAGGAGATACATGAGTTTTTAGACTTTTGAAATGTGGATTTTATACTTATGTATTCCCTTTAATAAACCCTACACAACGAAACTATTTATACCAAATTCATTATTTTGAAAAGACATTTCCCGGGATGTATCACAAGACATACCTTCCCATTTGAAATTTTAAAGTTACACTCCCTAGCGACACCATTGCATTTTTGGGCAAAGTATGTCTTGTGATACATCCCTGGAAATGTCTCTTCAAGACAATGAATTTAGTATAGTTTTGTCCTGCAGTGATTATTAAAGGGGATACATAAGTATAAAAACCACATTTTAAAAGTCTAAAAACTCATGTATCTCCTTTAATAGTCATCATAGGGAAAAACTATTTATATCAAATTTACTATCTTGAAGAGACGTTTCCAGGGATGTATCACAAGACATACCTTCCTATTTGAAATTTTAAAGCTGCCCTCCCTAGCTCCCCCGGGCCCAAACTTTTTTCACCAAAAGAGGTCCCGCTCAAATTCATTAAATACGTGTTTTGCAATTTTTCAAAATTTCGACTCCTTTTCGAGTTAGGAAGGGTGTGTGGAACTTGTGGAACACCCTTTATGTATATATATACAGTCGAACCTCATTAACGTGAACACTGTTAATTTGAATTACTTTAACATAAACTGTTTCTGCGATCCCCGTCAAAATGAAGATTAGTTTAGTTATATGAAAAATAATTACTGATAGCATGAACTACTGATAACATTAACAAATTTTTTATCCCCCTTGAGAGTCACATTAACGAGGTGCAACTGTGTGCGTGTGTGCATATATATATATATATATATATATTAGTCATGAACGGAAAAACAAAAGATCACAGATCAGAAAGAGAAAACAAAATTACCCAATATTTCATTTTGAACTGGCTTTTGCTGACTGAAATTTTCAACTTCTAGATTAAGAAGGACTAATGAGCTAGGATTATTTTCAGTATTTGTCTGCCACGAAAAAGAAAAGAAATTAGTTAGTTTGAGGAAATTTTTCTACAAAGCAATTACATTTTCATCTTTTTTAATATACAAGATTGATTTTTACTGTGCAAAAGTGTAATTCAATTTTTGTAAACTAAAATATTAACTGATTACAATTCTTTTTTAGAATTATCTTTAAATTTGAAATTCTGTTTTGCCTATTTGTAATGTTGCATTTTTAAGAATTTATAATATTTTAATTGTATGGCTATAAAGAAGAATGATAAATTGAATTTTTATCTTATAATGTGGCCTGATAAATATATTAGTATAGATTAAGTACATTGCATTGATAATAGTAATTTCACACGTGATAGAACTGAAAAAGAGAGATAAATAATTGATATCAAGAGTTCAAATTAAATGAAATAGACAAGAAAAATTTTGACTTACCAAATATCTTTTATTTACTAGGAGAACATAAAATAAATACTGAAGAACAGGTAGCTACCATGGATATAAAGACACTTCATGGGAATAATAAATATGATTGGACACTATAAATATTCTTATAACACACATAACGGCGATGGTGCTGTACTAAATAATCTGCAATCAGTATAATTATTCACGATAGTTCACATAGTTTCTATCTGTATTTACTTAGAAGCGGTCAGAAAACATTTTGGCCTCTGGAACAGAGGCAACTCTAATTTCCTCATTGTGGATGGTTATTTTTGAGTTTTAATTGGAATATCATTCGATTCCTTGACCAGACACTAAAGATTAACTCCTTTAATCTTGTTCATTAAAGATAATATAGATGCCTGTGATGAGTAACAGCCATGAGAATACCACCAAATGAATTTTCGGGAATTATGCATTGGATTCTCAAATTTAGACTAATCTTTAAACATCTGCACATATAATCTTGCTAACTCATCCATAAATACATCAAATAAATTCAAGCTTTGTTGTAATCCAAATAGAAATATTATTTTGAATCAATCAAGCTTATTATTTAATAAATTCATATTCAGGAAGAGACACAAAAAGATAAAGGGCTATTGTGAGCCCAATGTGCATGTCCTCTCATCACGATGGAACTTTGCGACTGGCGCAGGGAAACCCCGGCCTTGCGGAAACTTCACACTGTCCTCTCCAAGATTTTTAGTCAGAATGAATTCTCATTTGCCGGGCTATGAGCGCGCTCTCTCTCACGGACCAATCCGCAAGCAGGAAAGAGACGCTAGTCTCGATAGCAAAACGGCAAAACCATCTATAGCAAAAGTTCGGGAAAGTAGTGCTTTCCCCGTTTTTCTTTGGAGGGAAAGTCAAGCAAAATTGTAGAGAAAATGGCTGCCAGTGAAATATGAGATTTTGAGAGTTATAAAAGGCGGCTATATTAAAGTTAGATTTTTTGAAGTAAAAGACAAAATAATTCATTTCTTTAAGATGAAAAATATATGAAATTTAATAAATTTGAAGAGGCTTTTCACTGAAATTAAAAATGAATTGATTTAAAAATAGTCAAAATAATTATAATTATGAAAAATACAAAAATTACCGTTGGAAAAGAATAAAACTGCGATCCGATTTTTTGAATACAATAAAATAATGGCTTTTGCAATCTAAGTTCTAAAATATTTAAATACTCCATTTTAAAGTCAGAGTTATGAAATAAATTCATTTTAATTCTATTCAAATGAATTATCTAGCCATAGAAATAGTATTATTAGAAAATTTACATTTTTTTTTTTTAAGCACTTAGATTTTTGGAATATTAGTGAAATTTCCTAAGTACCATTATTTTAAGAATAGGTTTTCTGGATTTTCCAAAATTTAAGTTCAAATTCGATTTCTGGAAATTTGAACTCTTTTTAATTTTTAGAAAGAGGAGTGTTATGATTTAGAGTATAGCAGAATTAATACTACTTTTGAAGCACAAACAACAAGATTTATTAATTAATAAATCAATTCCTTAAATCAAAAACTGAAGAACTACACTAGAGAAAGCTATCTATTTAAAACTCATTCAAGAAGTCATCGTTACAATAAAAAGCATACCTGCCAACATTGAGAAGGAGCTTTCACTACTACCATTAGCATCAACTCAGTAATACTGCAGAATTTATAGGCATTGTTTTGAGCCAAAAGTATAAATAAATAAAAATAACTGGTTCAATGCTATATAAGCATCATAAACACAACATATATTAACCGCAATCTGAGGTTTAGAGCTTAAAAACAGTTTCAAATCACTCCACAATATGGTAAACTATCAAGTTTTGTAAGCTTAACTGGTCACTATTTTTAAATGAATTAAAAAAAAAAAAAAAAAAAAATTACTGTTTTTTAAATTTCTTTAAAAATAAAAACTTAAAAAATTCTATTTAAATCCCTCAAAATCTCGTTTTGTGCAATTGCATACAATTTTTGGACTCTCTAAACTAGCCCATTGCCACTGAAAGCAGATATTATTAGCAGTATATTGTGCCGCCTAGGTTTTAAATTGGTATCTTTTTAACTAATTGCAGCAAAAATTTGATTAAAATGGTCAGCTCAACATTCTTGGGTTGCTTAGCATCTTTTAGTACCTTTCACACATTTCTGCCCTCACAGTTTCATGAGGAGATAATTAAGCATACATACACTTGGATTTTAATAGTATGATAATAAAGATAAACTGAATAATCAAAATCATCACAAAAGTTGTGAAATATCAAAATAATTCAAAATTTATTTAAAATTATTACAATAAATATTTTGCTTAAAAAATAACAAACTATTTTGATAGCTGTTTTTAAGTATATTAAATAACCATTAAACACATGTGTTATAAAAATTGAACTATCAAGTTATGTCATAGATAAAAAATATATATATTTTTTTTTCACTTTGTTTATTTGAAAAAATTACATTTGAAATAAACTCACAATTTTAAAATAAGTATTAAAAATAACCTTTAGACAGAATGTTGTGTTGGAGGATTTAAGGCTGACTGTATACATTTGAGACTTAGACCTAGGTCAGATGCCCTACATTGGAAGGGTCAAATCTAAAGGGTCTTAGCCTGTGTATTTGTGTGGATTTCAGAAAAAAATCGCAGACAAACACCTTCTGAAAGAATTTGGATTTCTAATAAACTTGCATTTGAGCAGCAAAGTACTGTTTCAACTTAACTGTTTAATGAATTAATCGCTGTTAATTACATAAATAAGCTCATTTTTTGCAACTAAAAAAAAAAAAAAAAAAATTAGGATCTTAAATAATATGGTATGTTTTTGCCACAAATATCTGAAATATGTGATGGTTTCATTTCTAATTAATTAAATTCATGTTTTTCCGAAAACTACTTCCAAAAATAAGTGTTAATTTTGTGGCACGTTATTGAAATGTGGAATAATTTCCCCACTGATTGTTAAAATTTATGTTTAATAATGCAGGTAATGGCAAAAATTGATGATTATTTTGTTCACTAATCCATAAAAAGACCATCTTTTTTTAAAAGCTATTTACCAAAATATGTGATAGTTTTGCACCTGGTTATTGAAATATGGTATAATTTTACCAGTAATTATCAAAATTTAGATTTAATAATTCAGATTATTATAAATAAATAAACTGGTATGTAATAAATGTTTAAACTTTAAACCTCTTCACAAATCATAAAATCAATACAAGCAGCATTACAAGTTAAGAAAGAACATGGCCTTTCATCTTCAGGTACAAAAAAATTCGTTTGCCTCCAAGTCTTACATTTGTCTCCATGGTAATAGCACATGTTTTTTGCACATGAAGAAAAAAGGCCACATCCTTTTAAAACCAACAGTACTTGCATTTTTTTTTTTTTTTTTTTTTTTTGGATGGTGTGTGAAGAAGTTTTAAGTTTAAATGGAGATAATTGATAAAATTTAAGATATTTCATTTGCTAATCAGTCAAATTCATGCTTTTCTCAAATCTATTTACTGAAACATGCAACAATTTTACAGTCTATTATTGAAATATGGAATTATTTTAATGCCAATTGTAAAATTTACTTTTAATAATATAAGTAATTGCCAAAATATGCAATATTTCACTATTAATCAATGGAATAAACACTTAATCATTTTGCCATTCATTATAAAAAATGTCTAGATGAAAATAATTGCAGGATAGATTGTTATTTCACCACAAGATGATAAAATGTAACAAATCCCAAAGCTATTTTCTGATATATTCTTACGTACTCAGAGGTTCGTGAATTGTCTGTGAATGAAAGGTGAATCTTGTAGAGGCTTAAAAGTTTATTTATAGAAAATTCCAGAAGATTACAGGTCATCAAAGTCATAGCATAAATAGTAGCGACATCAAAATCACGGCATAAATTGTACATCAAATTCACAGCATAAATTGTAGCAAAGCATTAACACACAGAAATAGGCTGTAATTTTAATATGGCCAGAATTTTCTAGTAACTTCTGAAAGAATGGAGATAGAGCTTAGATATTCGAGATATCAATAATAAGGATTTTCTTGTCAAGGTTGCCCAAAAAAGTGGCCAAGGAGCAAAATATTGGCAAATTTGGCTCCAAGGCCATTACCTGCCTTTGTAAAGCTTTTTAACAGGTTTTTAAAGAAAAATGAGCTATTTTAACACAAAAGCTAATTAGAAATGCCAAAAAATAACATTTTATAACCTGATCAGGGGTGGCATCAGCTAGGGGGCTAGGGGTATATTTCTAAAATTTGTCGGGGAAAAAATAACGACATTTTTAATTTATTTTCTTTTGCAAATTTGGAGTATTACAATTTCTATTAGTGAATCTCTTTAATTATTCATATAAAAAGTAAATATAATCCCGATTTACAAAATATATGTTTTATCTTGTATAACTTAAAAATGACTGGCCATAGAATGTTGAATGTGCATTTGAGACTTTTATAATATTATTATTCACCACCAATTTTTCTCTAATTGACCGCCCACTTTAGAGATTTTAACAGTTTTGTTGTGATGTACTTGCATATTTACCTAAAGAGTTTTTATTCAATGGCTGCAGAATGTGAATATTATCTTTTTATAATGCAAAATCAAAATATTAAAATTAATGAAGATTAAAAGTAAAACCTAAAATAGTATTTCCTTTCAGGAAATTTAAATGTTAATGCATAAATTATTTAGGGACCTCTTTCTATTCAAAAATAATGCTAAGCTAAAGAAAAAAATTTTCAGAATGTCAAAATAAAATCATAATTTAAACAAACTAATAATAATGATGATTATTCAAAAGCTATACAGACAGGAACGTACTCCCCGCTCATTTTTCAGTACACTTTTAGAGATGAGAAATTTTTGCTTTTTCTGCCACCGCTAATTTCATACAAAAATCTTTATTATAGTTATGTGTCACGATTAAATACAGTATAGAATATTGTATAAAAATATTGGTAGCAATAAAAGCGGAAATTTCTCATCCCTGGCATTGTCCAGAAAAAAAGGCAGAGAGTACGACCCCCTGTATATATAATGTAAATTAGAACAATTAAAACCATTTAATTTATAGCATTTGTTGCCTAAATTAAGAATTTTTTTTTAGCAATCTCTATTAAAAGACCACGTCTCTGATGAGTCAATGTTCTATAGCATGATGAGTGGGTTTTTTAGGGAAGTGCTTCAATGTATGTATCTGTGAACAACGGATACAAAGATAAAATGCTTCTTAAGAACATTCCTTCATGCAACCTGTACATATTTAATTCTATAGAAAGAAAATATTGTCCTCTCCCAGAGAATGACACATTGATCTCCAAAACTGCAAAACGCACAATCAAATGAAATGGCACAAATAATATTCATAATATTAGAGATTATAAAGTATATCTGACATGGCAGGCACAAAAATGGTATGACCAGCATAGTACAGCATAAATAATCGCATAATAAACTCCCTATATATAGTGCCCCCCTGTCAGGGAATATCTAGTGCCACTACTAAACCTGACTAAGCCTCTTTGGATTGAAGTTATATAAAAAAAATAATGAACATTATTTACAAGTTTGTAACAATATGCAATAATTTTGGGGCTTATTACTGTAATATGGAATAAATTTGCTGTTCATTGACAAAATTCATGTTTAATCATAACTGTTTATTAAATTAGGCTATTATTTCACTTTTATTCAATAAAATTTGCACATTTTTATACTGATAAATATCAGCAGCTATATGTTTTGGGATTATAATGACTTTTTCAGCTTTAAATGGCAAATACATTCCTTTACTGAAATTATAATTACTTTTTATTAATAATAATGGTGGGAGAAGCTTGATTCTGTAGTTGTTGGCAGGTTTGAAAGCAGGTTAAGCATTAAATATTCAACTATTAAAATAAATAAGATAACTGCATTTTGTTCTTTTAAAACAAAAATTATCCAAAAATATGGATAGAATGATTTTTAGACTCTTTTCATGATCAAATTTATCTTCCATACCTTCAATTGTGGAATGAAATGTGCAGAAGATAGCCTTACTTACATGAGCATGTTTTTCTCTAAAGTGAAAAGGTGTCTGTGCATAATGATATTGTCATCAAAATTGTGGATAAATAATTCTACTTTTAGCAATAATGAACATTTTATTATTATTATCAATATTTTTTAATTTCAGGAATTAAGTTATTTAATGCTTCATAATACTGTTTTTGATGGTATATTAAGAAGTTTAACTGTTTTAAAGCAAACAATTTAACTAAAATTTTTAATGATAATAACTTACTTTTACTATTAATATTTTCATTTAAGGAAAAAGGTTTTTAACCATAAAATTGAAAATGTTTTGTTAATGATACTTATTATATATATGCATATTCTATATAACAGATTAAATCAAACTATGAAATTAAAAGGATTAAAATCCATACCTCAGCTGATCCATTTTGCATGTTATGAGCTTCTGCAGTTAAATGACCCATGTTCTCTTTAGCAGCCATATATTCAAAAGATGCCATTCTCCTTAGAGCTTCAACCTCAATTTCTTTTGATAACCACATCTATAGGTGAAACAGAAAAGATTCATAATACAAAGATTCTTTTATACACTGTTGCTAAAATAAATCATTTTATTAAAAAAAAAAAAAAAAAAAAATCTAACGCATACTGAAGCTTATCCTATTTTAAATGTTTTGTCAGAATAAATAAATAAATTACTATTTCATCTTTATTTAAAACTAATTTTGATTAAGTTAGAATCTTAACTAAAACAAAAACTTCCAAAAAGAAATGAAAAACTGATATATATCTGTTTTATAATAAGTGTTTCGTACACTATAGTAATACAATATTTTCAAAGATTTGTTGTAAACAATGCTTTATATTAAAAGTGTCTTCAGATAAATTCAGGTCCCCCGCCCTCTGCCCCCCCCAAAAAAATAATTATATATATATAACGCAGATATTTAAAAAACAAATATGTTCTTTCTTTAAAAAGTTAATTTTAATGCTTACTATGAAATACGAGAAAGAAATTTAGCAGACAAAATTGTAACGTTGTTATTTTATTGTAAACTTTTAATAAAATTCTAAAGCAGCCTGTGTAAAATATATAAGGCCACAAGAGAAAACTTCAATCTCAGAACAAAGTAAACAATTATTAATACTTTGTTGAGTCCCCTTTATACTTAATCAGGACCAGTATACTCATTTCATGGCTATAATGAGTCTCTGGCACAAAACAGGTTCAGTTTCAAACCATTCTTTTTCAACTGCAGATCTTAATTTCTTGGATGGTCAAAGAATACTGCCTTTCAAGTCAATATACGTATCAAGCAAGACCACTGTAAGGATTCAATATAGGGTTACGATCAATATTTATAGATAACCAATTTAAAACTTGATTATTTTTGCTCTGAAATTAGGCTTTCACTCATTCGACTTTTATGAATAACAACATTATCCTGATGGGAAGTCCATTTTTCTTTTGCCAAAAAGTTGAATGTAGCAATAAGTGGTATTCAAAAACTTCTATAAATGCCTCTAAGATCATTTTTGTTAAATTGAAAGCTAGACATAAAATCCATTAAAAAAAAGCCCTCTTTTCTCATGGTACATTTGTGAACCATGGTACCACATTGACTATTTAAAATAATAATCTGTAGTTTAGTACAGTCTTTTATAAATTCATATAATTAAACATATTTGAATGTATCCTTAAAATATTGTGAATCCATTCATTTTTATTATCATTAAATTATTTATATTCTATACTTCTATTTTAATCTTTGTACTACATCTCGCTTTGTCTCTTAATATATATTCCAGTGTTTCTTTGTGCATGGTATTGTAATTTTTATCTTGTTATTTTCCCATATGTATGTTTGAAGTTCAATAACTAAAATTTTTTTTTCATCAAGTACATTTGTTTTGTAAATGTTTATATTTGACAAAATTGTTGGATACTGTTGATTAATTTTTGTTAAAAGTCTTCACATTTTACAGAAACAATGTCAGTTTTTTTTATCCATATTTTTTTATGATTTTTGCTCAAGGGAAAAAAAATACTAATTTAAAAATTATTATATTACTTAAAATAATGAATGAGTGAAAACACTGTTAAAAGGGGAATAATGCACACAATGTAAAATAATTAAGAATAAGAATGATAAAAAATAAATAAAAATTAACACTGCTTGCTTAGGCAGACAATTACATTGAAAATTTCCGTAATAAATATCTAACAATATTTACCTCCATATTAGGCTTTGGTATTCTCTTATCTTTCAGAACAAGCTGGGAATTTTTCTGCTTAGAGAGTGCTTCATTCAAACGTTTGTTTAGTGACTGATATTTCTCAATTTTTAGTTTAAAGGCGTTGACTTTTTTATCAAAGTTGTTTCTCATTTTCAAGATTTCAAAGTCTTGTTTTCTCTGGGTTTTTTTCAGTTTTTCTACTTCTCGATCCTTGGCAATTTGCATTTTCCGAAAATTATCATTCTCAGATTTCATTTTTTTCAACAGTTTGACTTTCATACTTTTCAAATTCTAAATAAATAAATAAATAAAAATTATTTTATGAAAAAGAAAAGAAATATGAGAAATAACTTTTAAAAAAGCATGAGGTTGAAAAAATATTATCTTTGATAGCTAGAATGCTTAAAATTTATAATGTTAAAACAGTCATTGAATATTTCAATATAACAAACACAACTGTCATTAAGTCCATTTGATTTGACACTCATAGGCCATTTTTTGCACTCTAAACCTCATTAGACTAGGGTTTATGGACTAACAGTGGTGGGATCTAGGAAAGAGGGGCTAGGGGGCTTAAGCCTCCCCCCCTCAAAAAAAAAAAAAAAAAAAAAAAAAAAAAAAAGACATTCACAAAACTTATAATTAAAGAAAAACTTAAATTCATATTGGAATGATTCAATAACATATTCAGTAAAATCATTTTAAGTAATTATCTGTCATAGTTCAATAAACATCAAAAACCTCTCTAAAGGTGCACCTGTATTTAAGGACCAATTTTTCTCACTCCCAAATTTCCTTTTTGGCTTTAATACTGATTTACAGATATAATATTGTTTAACTTTTGATGTGAACTAACCACTTTTCATATGTAACCTATTCAAGACCACAGACAAAAAAAAAAATTCGAGAGGGGGTTCAAACTTTAGTACATAGATTTGAGTGTTAAAAGGGAAGTTTAATTTTAAAAAATTCAACAAATCTGCAAATTTCGAGGATTGTTTAAGCCCCTAACCTCCATCTCCTGTTATTCTTGGCTATGGCCTTGATCTTACTGCTCTAAAACTTTGAAATTATAGAAGATATTTCCTATGAATATGTCAGCAAAGAAAAGAAGTGTTTAACCACTTCACTAGCCACAGTTGTGTGTGGGAGGCTAAATTAGGGGGGATTTAAATAATAACACTATTACAATATAAAAACATGTTTTAATTAATAAAGAAAGGAATAAAACATTCAAACTCTCATGGACTAAGAAAATACTTCAGTTTATAGTATTATTAATTAAATAAATATGCTATGGCCAAATAAAATATTCACTTATAAGAAACTTTACATTTTTGCTAATTCTAGTTCTTTTTTAAGTTTTTAAAACTTTTAAAAAATATTATTAGGCGATGTTTATTTTGCTTTTTTCTTACTTTTTTTAATGAAAAAAACTTTTTACATCCTTAACTGTTGAATGCTTTGTAAGAATAAAAAAATTGAAATTAGTGATTACAATTGTTAAAAATTTGCATTAAAATATTTAAACTTATTTAAATTACAACATCTAAAACTAGAATCATCTTCTGTATTGAGAATCTTCAAGTTTCTTGTCTTAAATAATTCCAACTTTAATTTATACATCACTTATTTTCCATAAGTTTTAAAATCATAATCTGTTGACATATATTTTTCAAATTTATAAAGTTGATCTTCAAACATAATGCTTTCAGATCAAAGTTGAGAATCTTTTGAAATTTTATTTATTTTATTATTTTATATTATTTTATTTTATTATCTGATTTTATGAAGCATGCACCAGCTTTTATGAAAGATTTAATTTAAGTTGATCAATATTTGTGAAAAGTCCACTTAAAAACCATCAGTTACTGGTAAGGGTCATTTTTGAAAGTTTTTTTTTTAATAGAACCCTTAAAAATATAATTTTTTATTAGTCAATTGACAAAATTTGATCCCCCCCCCCCACCACCACCACCACCACCACCAATAAGAAAAGTGGGGACAATTCACAAATAAAAATGATATTTTTATGATCAGTTTTCAAAATTTACTTAGCAACCTGTGCTAGAAGCAGGATTTGATACAGGGACCTCAGGATTAGAAATCAAAGGACATACCTCTAGACAAAAGGTTAACCCCTTGTTCATCAGTAATTTCTAATAATCTATCCATTAAATGGTGTACACTACACCTTTAAATGTGTAATCATTTATTAACTATTTGACCTAACTTACATTTAATTGTGAAATTCAGTTTCACATGGTCAATTAATAACTTTTATGCTTATGAAGGTCAAGGGAGGGGGAGGGATAGCAAGTTATAAATTTTAAGTTACCGCTTGTTTAGTCACTATGTGGTGAGTGGATTTTTTTTTTTTTTCAGATATAATGCACCACCAATAATAAGTGTTTTGGAAAGTCATATACTTCAAACACTGATAGAGGTAACAATAATGATATGTGAAAATTGACTGCTAAGTGGAGAACCATAAGGGAAAAAATTATACCAAAGGTGAAATAGCACAAATTAAAAAAATAATAATAATAATAAAATAATGCATAGTAGATATAGCAAATATTAAAAATTATAATATAGTACACAAATTACATAGCTGACAAATCTTCTACACTTCCCAGAATATGCATTACTATGGCTTAATTTCTAGCAAAAAATGTATGGGAACGCTAATCTCCAGAACTTACATTCACATGTGTCTCTCATTTTTATGTCCATCGACAAATTTTGAGAAATTGTACTCCAGTTTTCCAAGCGTAAATCAAATCTTACAAAAAATCAGCAAAGCAATATTTCATTTTTCATTTGATATTTCCAGTTAAATCAACAGTTTTCTTATTTGAAAAAAGAAATTACTGTTTACTTTTCTTATTTCAATATTTTGATTAAATTGTGATTTCAATTTAATGCCCAGTAAAAGAAAAAACATAAACTGCTTTTATTTATGGTTAATTCTAACAATTTCTAGCTGTTGTGTCAAACGTGTCAATTTTTGATAGGACCAAAAATTTAACATCCTTTAAAATCAGATTTTTAATTTACATTTATCATTTCAATTTACTTACTTAGAAGCCCTTTACAAGACTGTATGACTCCACAGTTTGTTGCAAGCTCTTTGAAAACTTTCTACCAACTCTTCGACTACTCTACGGGTTTTTCCACAGCTGTTGCCGCCAGATCAGCCTATCCAGTTCTCATCCACATGGCTTCTTCGAGTAAGTTCCTCAATAGTTTCAGACCTCAAGTGTTGCTTTATTTTAACCCTAAAAAAGCTCCATCCAATCGACTCCAGAATTTCGACCTAAATTGGCTTCTGTGAATACAATCTTCATATTTTCTATAAATCAAGCATAACTACAAAAAATTTGGTATTATCTTATAAGACCAGATTTTTAATTTCCATTTGTCTTTACAGATTACTTATTTAGAAGCCCTTTGAGAGACTGTATAACTTCATAGCTGAAACGCTGCAAGCAATTTGAAAACTTTTTACCGACTCTTCAACTATTCTATGGGTTTCCCACAGCTGTTGTCGCCAGACCATCCTATCCAGTTCCCATCCACATGACTTCTCAGAGCAAGTTCCTCAATAGTTCCAGGCTTCAAGTGTTGCCATATTTTAACCCTAAAAAAGCTGTAACCAATCGACTCCAAAATTTTGACCAGTACTGACTTCTGTGATACAATCATTATATTTTCTATAAATCAAGCTTAACTATATTTGTAAGCTGAAAATGTGATATATATACTTGGAAAGAGAAAGCTGCAATTTAGAAACTCAATCTGTTACAAATAATTTCCTGATGATGTCATGATGATCAGGGTGACAAGCTTTGAAAATGTATCTTAATATAAATATGTCTTTTAATTAAATATATTTTTTAATTTACATGTTTTAAAGTGTCTTTTTTACAATTTCAGAATGATACATGTTTTTTAACCAGTATCTTTTTTATGAGGTATCTTATATAAGTATTTGATACTTACATCACATTTTATGTTAAACAGAGTCAGAGGATTTTTTAAAATCATTTTTTAACCATGCTACATTAATTTATCTTTTACTCGTATAATAATCCAGTAATTCATATTTTGTTAAAGAAAAATAAACTTTTTTTATTTCAGTACAGGAACTTGTTATGCTTATAATTCAAAAGAATACACTTACTTGAATTTCTCTTTGTAAGTTTTCAATTTTCATTTTACTTTCTTCTTTAATTTTCTTTAAAAACTTATTTCGCAATATTTCTTTTTCAAGGGACTTTATCTCAGATTTGCATTCATTATATCGCTTATTACGCTCTTCATACAGCCTAAAAAATATATATATGTATTAAAGGTAATAAAAATTACACAATCAAAGCAATCATTTGAAACTAACACAATTTTTGTTTTGCTTTTGTATATTTAAAAAAAAAAAAAACTTTTAAAGCAAAATTACTTTTATAATTTTCTAAAATATTATTTATACAAATCTATGTTAAATATTTAAGTAAATGCTAATACAAGGTATATAAAAAGAACCTTTTAATATTTATTGGTTTCGGACTGAAAACAAACATTTTACATCAATAAACATATATACAACAATTTTTCAATTTTTTTTTTTTCTTGTTTAAAGCAAGGAAAATTCAATTTTGCTATCAAAATTTCAGAAAAAGGAATTTAAATTTTGATTCTTAAATATTTGTCACTTTTTTGTTCCGGAGATAGCAGCTCTATTCTGAAATTTAACAAATGGTGTTTCAAAGAAAAGGAAATGTAGATGTCACTTAAAATTACATAGTCGATACAAGTACACCAGACTGCTTTGATATTGCACTTATATGTAGTATTTTTACCTCATGAAAGGACGTTCAATTATTTTGACCTGAAAAAACTATTGTTTAGTAATTTACTAAGTTTTAATAATTTATTTACAAAATAATTTATTTATTGAATTAAATATTACTCGAATTTAATTAGGCTATAACATATACATGTTTTAAACCAAAATTTTCTCGAAAATCAAAAATGCTAATTTTTTTTCTTTTTATATATTTAAGGTCAGCTGTGTGTCTATTAGTCCTTTTTGTAATTAGTTTAACAATTTTCAAAGGAATATATGTAGTGAACATTAACCTTTTAAAGTTTACTTCATGTTTTCTTTTGATAAACGCTAAATAAATTTCAAAACTGGCAGTTAGACACAGCTGATCATAAATAAGTGAAAAGAAAAAAGAATAGCCTTTTTTATTTGAGAAATTTTTGGTTTCACAATGAAACCAATGAACAGTAACTTACCATAGGCGTAGCCAGCTTTCCGAGCGGGAGGGTGCCCAAATTTTAAACTAAAAGTTACAATATGAATACATTATGAACATAGTGCGCGTATGTATGCATGTGTGCGGTTTAACACATGTATAAAAGTTACACAAGTTAACACATGTACGTTTTAACATATAAATTAAGTAACTTTCTCTTAGAATAAATAACTAGACTTGACGCAGAACAGAAATATCAATATTTACACAACGTTAAAAATGCCGATGTAAAAAAATGTTAAATGCAGACTGCAGTTTTGGTAGCGTAAATCGGTGCATTTGGCTTCTTTTGAAATATCATTTGATAAAGTTTGGACATTCAGAGTAGTGCCGCTATCCGTCTAACAGAAAAGGAACAGAAGTTTGAAAATTGATTAAAACAAGGAAAGAATGTTGCATAAAAAATATTGAATGGTGTCAATATTTGGTTTCAGTACGAAACCAATGAACGTTAAAAGGTTAATTAAAAATCTGAAGCCTTAAGTTATAAACGAAAACCTAAAAACTAAACTACGGAAAAACTTATACTATGTAACTTAAATTGCGCACACAAAGTGTTAAAGTAGAATTATAATGATATGTTTATTTATAATCTCATTTCATTTCTTTTATTTGACCAGTTTCAAATTATGAACCTATATACATTAATTAAATATATTTATATATATATTAAATTAATACAATCTTGTAGATACTTTTTAAAAATTATTATTTTATTCGTTCCCATATTCATGAATAGCATTTATTTTCTATATTTTAAAACATTGTTGTATTGCTGTAGTTGTGATGTTAGTTTCAAACAGAATAGTACAAACGGGTATTGTGATCGCTGTAAAATTAAAGTGATACTTATTAATAAGGTTGTAATAAGCTGTTGTGTGTACCATAATATAAAAATGTGATGTGTGTAAAAGTCACAAAAATAAATGTATCGAATTGTGGAAAGTGTAGAAACACGCCACAGACCGGACCAAGAGCTGACCATTAGCCAAATAAATTTACGAATTTCCACTGTACATAAGAATTCCATGAAAAATTGCATAAAGTAAAATGAAAACATTAAAAGGGACACATACCAATAAAACTGCACTGAAAATCCCTGCAAAGTAAATGTATCAAAATGGAGGACAGATAAAAAGCTAATGTGGTGTCTCACTATCCGACCGTGCACTGGCCATCAGCCGAAAATATTGTCTAGCAACCACCACAATTCAAAATTGCATACATAATCGAATCCAGAAACATTCATTAATAAAATAGCACGAAAAATCATCATAACATAATGTCGGAAATTTTCTACCCACACAAATAAACGACTTTGCTGTTTAAAAAATTAATAGACTAAATAATGGAGCATATTTTGCGCATACCTTTCTTTGATGTTTGTATTTTTTGTGTTGTCTTGAGCTTCCTCTTCAAACTCTCTTTTTTCCTTTGGTTGGAATAATTATCAAGTCCTTCATTTTTTGCACATGATTCCAGAACAGTTTTTCGTTTCTTTTGTCATTCAATACAGCTTTAATAGAATTATACACCGCCTTCTTCAGATCCAGGATTTTCAGGAAAGAGGAAATTGTTTTATAAAATTGCACGAGAAGAAGGAATCCGAATAAATATTTACACTGTAGCCTAATTTTTAATAATTTTCTTTTTTTATTAATTACAAATACAAAATCGTCTGTTCAGAAATACATAATTTATTTTCAGCTACAAATCGTTTGTCAAAGTTCAAAAGTAATGCAAACGATTATAAAATGCTTTATTAAGTTTGAGTGACAGCTTTTAAATAAGGTAAAAAAATTAAATAAATAAAATGTGGCATTTAGTCACAAAAATAAGATATTGTATACTTGACCGACCATTTCTGAGGTGCTTTAAAAAAGTTGAAAATTGTTTTAGAAACAATTTTGTTTGGCATGTATTTTTGTGAAGGGGAAGCATGTCTATTGCATCCTTCAAAACCCTCTGTTTGATTACAATTCCTGCATTCTTAAAACATTTACTTTAGGCTTAAATTAAAAATATTTTTAAACTAACCTTCACCCATAGTAATTTTTTTAAGAAAAGTCTGCTTATGATATGATTAACAATACTAATTTGAGCTTTCCAGTGTTGTCTTTTTTTTTTTTTTTTTTTTTAAATAGCAAATAAGACAGGCCGACGAAGAAATTTTTTCCTTCAGGTTGATATGTTTTTCTGATATATTTTTGGATGCTGTTTAAGGAAAACCTATTTAAAAATTTCCCTCATTAAATATATATATATATATATATATTGTTTGAGCTTAAAGCTTCATTTTTTTCGACTCCCATCTAAATTATTTCCCTGAAAATTTGGGTGATGTGATTGAAGAACAAAGAGAGCTGTTTCATCAAGACATCAAAGAAATGGAAAGCAGGTATCAGAGACGATACATTTTCAACATGTTAGCAGAATATTGTTGCATGTTGTGTAGAGAATTCCCCACACGCACACCCACACGACCCTCAAGCCTTGCACAAGGTAAAATGCTCTAAAGGGAGATTCGATGCGAAGAAATACATTTAAAAGATAATGTGTAAATAAAAGCCTATTTCAATGCATTTTTTATATAAATTGTTTCGAATTTGTTATAACTTCTAGGCGAATTCTTCCGATTTTCATCATTACTTTGTGAAAATTTCTTACGTGATAGGAAAAAAAAAATAATTTTCTAATTCAGATTATCAAAACACATTAGAGACACCCAACGCAGTACATAAAAAATTTGAAAAGTACAATTTCGCAGACCAGTGTAATCGGAAAAAAATTACCCGCTGAGTTATTATGATACCAGACATGCATTCAAATCAACAATTACTAAACAAATTATTTTTGCATTCAAAGAACTTCAAAACCTGAAATTATCGCAAATATTTAGTTTAGAAAATTCGACCCCGTAAATACTTTCTGTAACTCATGGTAAGGGAAAGTAATTATAATTTTTAAACGTTTTTACTGGACGCGATGTAATTTGGTATGAATGCTTTTAATCGAACCTAACTTTTTTTACAATCTTTTATACGAAAATTATTTTGTATCAGTAGAATATGTTAGTTTCATTATGTTTAGTTCACTTTAAAAATGTTGTTGATATGTACAACTAGAAATTTTGTACTTAAACAATAATGTATTTGAACTTTTTGCTTGTCATAGTATACGATCATTATGATATAAATTGAATACGATTTTAGACTTCCTGCCAATACCTGCTTTTGAGTTATGCCCATGCAGACTAACCACAAGAATCTGGTTATACAAATCAGCGGACCTCAAGACATACTCTTGTAAAAACTATTTCATATTCAAAAACTGGACCGCAAATCATTACATTCTCCAACATGTATGGGTAAGAGAAAGTAAAAAAAATGTTTATTAAAAAGAAATGACAAAAAAAAAAAAAAAAAAAAACTTGACTCTCTGTTAAGGCCACGAGTTTAAATAAACTAAATCATTTTATCGCCTCTTTTTCTGCTTTTCCTTGAAGTAAAAACAAACTACTAATTTCCTTTTATTTTTTTGTTTACCAAGAAAAGTTACTTTGCAAATTTTCGTCAGAAATGTGCAAGTAAATTTGGATTTATGAACAATTTAGTTTATTCTTTTAAATATATTTTACCACCATGTTTAAGAAGGTGTCTTTCTATTGCATAGAATCGGTATTAGTAATATTAATTTTTCTTTTAACCTTCAAATCTTTTTTTTTTTTTTCTGTTTTCAATATGTTTTTGTTAAATATACTGAATGTATGTGCGTGAGCGGGTGGGTGCCCGGGCACCCAGGGCACCCCCCCTGGCTACGCGCATGCTTACTATTACTTCTTATGTAATTCCTATGGAAATTTTCACTCTTTCATCTGAAATTGGTTTTATTGTGAAACCAAAGACTTAATTAATTTTTCCAATATCACTGTTTACTTTTGTAAACTATTGTAAGTTATAATTTGTAATTCAGAAGGAATGTATAAAACTTAGTTTAAAAAAAAAAAAAAAAAAAAAAAAAAAAGGAAAGGGGTTCAACAGTTAAAAAAAAAATGATCATAATTTAATGACAATTTCAAATTTTGTCATAAAAAATAAAAAGCAAAAAATGTTAAATCTAGAAATACAAGTCTGAATTTAAATCCAAATTCCTTTTAGATCTATTAAAAATGTAAAGGAAAATTTTTAAGTGATCAATTTTATTCTAGTTGAGTACTGTAAGAGAATGCTGTGAGCTGGAATCATTCCTGAAAGATTATCCAGAGAGAAAATCTAAAAAAAAAAAAAAAAGATAAAAGGAATAAGTGACTCACCATTTATGAAGAATTCAAACTCTTTTTATTTTATGAAGCAATCCATATTGTAATTAGGCTTGATGATACCATCATACAAAATCACACATATATTTCTGTAACACTTACATGTATTCTTGAGTAATATCACAAAATAAACCGAAATTTTATTTTCCAAAATTGAGAGATTCATTTTGATACTCTACAAATTTTAATTAAAATAGATCACGATTTAATTATTTAAAATATTTCCATTTTCACTCTGAAAATTAGCATTTTTAAAAAAATAGATAAATAAATAATTCGAACATTTCCAGATTAAAACGATAATTTAATTGATTATCCTTTCAGGAAAATTACCAAAAAATAATAGAGAAATTACTAAAATAGCAAACAAATAAAATAAAGAAAATCTAAAATCAGATAAATCCAAAATTATTTTGTCAGCAGTCAGTGTTTATATTTTGAATTTAAAACGATAGAGATTTTATTTTTTTTAATTAAAAAAAAAAAAACTCCTATGATGTCAAATGCAGAGCATAAAATTGACCCTTTTTCTTTTCTGGACATTTAGTGTTACATTTTTATGAGATAAAAATTGTCAGCCTTCATTGTGTGAAGTAATTTTAATACATAGTTCATACTGCGTGAATTTATTTAGGAATTATAGATATCCAAAATATTTTTTAAACATCTTATATTTTACACTCTTGCTCAAAAGTTTAGCAAGATTTACAAATGATCAGTTTTTTTTCAATTAAAAAACTTATCTCTCAATAAAATGTTTTCAAACATTGGGTATTTAAAGAATTGGGTCTTCTCATGTTTATCGGTGGAGATTGGCTTAAGACAACATTTAGGGGGCAGGCAACAAATTGAGCAAAATCAATAATGTTTGTCATCACCCTGTACCGTTAAGTGAACGAAATGGACTGTAACTTTAGGATATGTTAATATAGACCCAGTTCAATTTGTGAATGAATTTGTGTGACGATAGCATATTAAATAATGGAGATAATAGTTACTTATTTTCAAACTCAAAAAAAAAAAAAAAAAAAAAAAAAAAAAAATCAGCATGTTTTTTATTTATAATTTACAGAGTTTTTAACAAAAATTACTCCTACTTTCAGGTAAGTTGAAAAAACACTTTTAAAACAACAACGTCAGAATAAAATATCTTAAATATCTCATGAAATATGAACATTTTTATGTAAAACGTTTTCACTGTGCATGTGTGAAAGATAGAAAATTTTGTATTACATAGATTGAAAGCTAGATAACTTTTGTCAAAACTGCATTTGAATAGAGTAAAAATTAAGCAAATTATCCGAAAAAGAACGAGCTAGATTACAGGTATTTTTCAAGAGTTGAAATTTCATAAGTGATTTTTCACATGCTGCGTAATTAATTTAAAGATCCAATTATTTTAACCACTTAGAAAATGTAATGTTTTGTGAAAAATCCCTTATCTCACAAATCTTAGTAAATAAACAAAAATATGTTAGAGTTACAAGCTTATAAGGGGTTTTTCACAAAAAAGTACTTTTGGAGAGTAGTTGAAATAACTGGTTCTTCAAATTAATTATGCAGAATGTGTAAAACCCCTTAGGAAATTTCAACTCTTGGAAACAAAATCTAGCTCGCTCTTTTTCAGATAAATTGCTTAATTTTCACTCTATTCAAATGCACTTTTGAAAAAAAGCCGCCCAATATATCTAGCTTTCAACCTACAAAAAAAAAAAAAAAAAATAAAAATCTTTTGCAAATGTGCAGTGAAAACTTTTTCATAAAAATGCTCATATTTCATAAGATATTTGTATTTTGATTGCAGTATATCATTTCAAAAGTGTTTTTTCAACTTATCTGAAAGTGGAAATAATTTTCGTTTAAAACTCTGTATATTATAATAAAAATCCTGCTGATTTTTTGGAGTTTTAAAATAAATGCTTATATCTCCGTTACTTAATATGCTATCATCACATACATTCATCCACAAATTGTACTGAGCGTATATTACCATATCCTAAAGTTATAGATAATTTTCTTCACTTAACGATACAGGGTGATCACAAACATTTTTTATCTTTCTCAATTTGTTACTGGCCTTCTAAATGTTGTCTTAAACCAATCTTCACTGAAAAACATGAAGAAGAACCAGATTTTTAAATACCCAATGTTTGAAAACATTTCATCAAGAGATAAGTTATTAAATTGAAAAAAACTAATCGGTTACAAATCTTGCTAAACTTTTGAGCAGGAGTGTAATTTAAAATTGTTTGCTTTAAATGTTTACAAAACAATAATAATAACTCTAGTGATGCATTTATGTTTCAAAAAATAATAAAATTCATCAATAAAAATTTTGTAAAATATGTATATAAACCTTTTTCAATTGTATTGCCTTGCAAATAGTGGATGATTTTAAATATAAATTTTTTGGTTCTGAAATGACCATAGCAATAATTTTATTTGCTTTATTAGTGAAAACTTCTACAGTATTTGAAAAAATATTTTATGATCCTTTAAATTTGAAACAATTTTGTACCACTTTCAGCAATTTATCGTCCATAAAAAAGCGTAATTCATTGAAGAATGAATTTTGGAGGATAAGAGAAACTTGCTCGTGAAATTCTCGTTGATGGATATTTGAAACTGAGGCACAAATCCCGCCATCTTAACCAGCCTTGTAGGATTAAACGTATAAATTTTGGTCCTAAGGAAATTCAATGGCAATTCAAAATGTTTCACTTTTCTGAGAGGAAATATATATACCTTGCATATTTGGAACGAGGAATAATTTTATTTAAATTTCTAAAAAGTCTACTTTTTCTAAACCACAAAATAATTTCTACTTCCCATTCACAGGAGAAATTACCATGAGTGGGAGAGCATGAGGCCAGAGAGCAGGGGCCGCTTTACAATTTTGGCGGCCCTAAGCTATAGATTTTTGGCGGCCCCCCTCTAATAGATATTATGCCAGGGCTGCTTATAGATTTCATGTGACCCCAGGTAAATTTTTTCACTGACATCCCTACTTACCCCTCTCCTCCCTTACAAAAGAAAAAGCTACTACTATATATAGATTCAACTTATTCTAATATTATAAGTTAATATAAATTTAAATAGCATTTCTTTTTTTTTTTTTTTTTTTTTTTTTTTTTTTTTTTAATTGAATTGGATCCAGCATATTTAGAAATAAGAAAAAATAAGTTGAATCAAACCTTTAGTACATGACATCGCATGTATTGATGTACAATGGAACTACTGTACATCAATACGGTTATATCTGTACATGTACTCACATACCATAAACTTTTTGACCAAAAATTTGAGTAAAAAGTATTACAATGGAATGAAAAAGAAAATTTTTGAATGGCCAGAAAGGGAATTTGAAATCCGTTATAATTTTAATCCTTCCATAATAAATGATAATTTTACATTAAATCAGATGGTAACAAGAATTCGTTCCATTCTTTAAACAACAACGAAAAATCTTTTGGTTGGCGTAGGTTATTAATATTTTCCAACTGTATGTACTTGTTGCCTTTTTTACCCTTTAATGAACTTTGCCTACGTTATCACACAACGGAAAAAAATACAGACAGACAAACTAACTGAATTCATAATCACTCTAAATCATTGTTGAAAATTTTAACTTTAACACAAACGAAAATGCAGTTCTATTAGCAATTTCCAATTGTAGCTCTTCAGCTCTTATAATGTGTTTGAATAGTTTGGTGTGATCCTGTAAATCTTAATGCTAAACACACCATATTCTATGGATTTTTTTTTTCATATTAATAATAAATCTAAATTTTGATACGACATTCGCAGTATACGAAGTTTTTTAAATGTGATTTATAAAAATACATCTCATAGAAAGCAATTAAATGTCATTCTTTTGGGTGTCCCTGTACACAAAGCTAGTTAGCCTATTTCTACCATTTTAAATAGAGAACATTAGCTACGGCCGTGCTGACAAACCGAAGTCGTCAACGTTTTAAAACTTTATTGAAAAGGGTAAAAAATGCCTTCCCCTTCACTTTTGCTTGAACTCATTGTATATGTGAAATAAAATTTTTGTTAATTCACTTCTCAGTGGATTGACTTGTCATATGAAATTTTGTGTCGGCTATTATTCATTCCAAACTAATAACTTTCAAACACGATTACGAAGCCTTTTCATTCATAAACGCGCGACATAATTAGGTATTATTATTTAGATATGGTGATACGAATCGATCGGTAGTGTTTAAGACTAATTGACTACGCTAAGGTCTGTGGCCTACAGGTAGAATGCCCTCTGAGGGAGGGGTCTTTCTAAGGGATCCTAGTGTGTATTTACACGAGTTTCAGAAAAAACCACGGAAAATTGCGAACGGCTAGAAAGATGAGCGCGACCTGGGATTGAACCGAGCACTTCCCATCTACCAGCTTTGAGTGCAGAACTGCTCAACCACTAATGTGTGTGAATCAAAGTAGCGTTAATTTTTCTGCATGAAGGTAAAGCCTTTTGCAAAAAATACTCTAAATTCAACGCATGAAACAGATTTTCTAGACACCATATTCGAGAAAAGTTCACCCTTATGTAATTTAAATTTACTCTTATTTATTTTTTAATCATAATTTATATATTTTGCGTATTTTAAATCTATTCTTAAGAAATTTCTGAAATCTGAATTATTTTCTGACTTGTTTACGAAGTTATTTTTAGTTCCCCCATCATACTACAGGTATGAGGAATTTAGGTAATCTTGAAATTTTTCGACCACGCGGATTTTTGACTTTTTTTTACACGTTTTCAGGTGTGAGGAATCCGAAAATGACAGAATTTGTATGGTGTCCGTCTATAAGGTGTCTGTTAGTTTGTTAGTCCGTTAGTGAGTTTGTTAGTCTGTGTGCACGATATCTCAAGAACAAATAGTCGCAAAGAAGTCAGATTAGTTTTAAAATATTACTTTCGACACTGTCAAGAACCCTATTTATTTGCAGCATTCGAATTAAAAAACTTCGTAAGTTATTGTAAATTTACGATTTCTTAACATGGGAGAATAGGGCAAAATTTCACTTAAACGTCCATTAAGTAGAAAATTTTTACTGTAAAGATGTCAGGACAGTTTTAAAATATCAGTTTGGAATTCAGAATTAGCATCGTTAACTATAAACATGCTACTTTGAAAATTTCGCAAGTTATTTGGAATTTACGAATTTCTTAACATGGCAGAATAGCGCAAAATTTCACATAAACGTCAATCTTGAGGAATATTTTCATCGTAAAGATGTCGAATCACTTTCGAAATATTATTTAGGATACTGGCATGAATATCATAAACTATAATTTTTCCAATTTAAAAAATTCGTAAGTTATTTAGAATTTATGATTGACTTAACGTAGCAGAATAGGACAAAATTGAGCATAAACGTTTATTTTGAGGATCATAAATATATCAGACAACATCAAAATAACGTTTATGACACTTGTTTGAACATGATTGACTATAAATATTCTAATAGAAACATTTCGTAAGTTATTCGTATTTTAAGATTTTATCAATATAGCTATATTAAAAATTTTTCATATAAACTGGAATTTTGAGGATTAATGCATTGGAAATAGTAGCATGAAAACTAAACAACGGAACTGACCCTGACAAAATAAATGAGTAGATTAGAATAAGATAAATATATCGAAGTGAACGGTGGATAGCCTATTAGACGGGGATTTCATTCTGTCACTGTGTCAAGCTTTGGTCAAATTCATTTCTCTTAACATGATTATAATATATCTTGTATTAGAAATTTATGAGAACATAAATATGATGGGGAACTGAGCAGAGTCCACCTATGCCAACTAGTTTTCACAAATGTAAAAAAACTCTCAGGATTTTTTTTATTTAGAAACTTATAAATTTAACAGTTTTTTTTTTTTTTTTTTTAATCCTTAGTTCTATTATTTAGTTGATTATGGATGAATTTGATATAAGGATTTGGAATTTTAAACTGAATGAAATTAAAAATTAGGCCGCCATGCGAAAATGTCAAACGCGTTAGTGATGTCAAGTTAAAGGGCTTTTTTTTTTTCAGATTAACTATCGTGAATAAATTCTGTTATTCTAATGGGTGGTGGAATGTTTAGATCTAAAACCAAATTGTTCGGATTGAAACTGCAAATCATTCAGCCCCTCCTCATCATTTTTTCCATCTAATTTGAAAAGATTTAACTTTTCATTCATTATCACAATACAAGTCAAAGCATATGTTTATTAAAAATCAATATTTTAGTACCTTAAGCAGAGCATTTAATTTTAATTGCCAACTGCAAAAATTCATCTGTTTTACTTTGATAACATGAAGAAAATTCTTCATTTATTTCTTCTATTTTAGACCTGTTCGCGAATTCCGGTGGTAGTTTATTTTAAATGAGTGAAATTTTCTTGCCCCTGAAAAGGTTAAGGTGCTTTCATGCAAAGTTAAAATCTTTAAAAAAGGTTACTTTCAATTTACAAATGAATATACACATATTCCTTAAAGCAAAAAAAAAAAAGAAAAGAAAAGAAAATTGGCTTATGATTTTCGCTTTTCTTTCATCCATTTCTTTTCCCCTTAAATTTTGGACAATGTTTCAATTTTTTTGGCGGCCCACCTTTTTCGGCGGCCCTAAGCGACCGCTTAGGTTCGCCTAATGGTAAAGCGGGCCCTGCCAGAGAGTAAAGTTGAGAGAGGTGGGTTTAACAGAAAATTTTAAGACAGAAATCTGCCATTGGGCAGAATGTTCTTTTAATACCAACATAGCATAATATATTAGTACCTTGTCTTAAAGGTACTTAAATTTTGTTTCTATATACAATGATTGGCTTAAAAAATTGGCTCTTGCAATTAAAATTTTAATGATTTTCGGCATTTAGTTGAGCATTGATAAAAATTTTATGGTCATATTAGCTCACACTCTTATATTAGAGTAATAAATATATTTTTTAATCTCCATTCTATACAGTGTTGCCAGATTTGGGGACTTTTTTATTCAACCCCCGCCGCTAAATTTTAATTGTAACAATTGCCTAAGCACTTCGAAAGATAAACGTCTATTATGTATAGCAAATATCACTTCTCAAAATTATTGGTGAGAGTTGAATAAAAAAGTCCCCAAATCTGGCAACACCAATTCTATAAAAGAGAATGATTAAGTTTTATTTGATTAGCTCTTTTTTGAAAGAAACAATAATGGGCAGATATCTTACACTGCTGCACTTTTTTTTATGTTGTTTAGCAAGGATAATTTTCAAAGAGGAAATAAATAATGAATAATTTTGTAAGTAAATGCACAATACATTGAAAAAACAATTGCTGCGGGTCAAAATAACTGAATGTATGCCCCACACTTGTGCTTGCACCAAATCCAATAATTTCAACTCAAAGAGATTATAGTGAAATTTGCAATTTATGGCGTTTATATTCATTATCTTTCAATATTTGTATTTTGGTGTGGTGTATAAGGAAAGCGCAGGTGACGTCATGCTCAGGGCAAAGCACTCCACTCAGGGTAAAACATTGGTATTTACACCAATACAGATTGTACTTTTGCCACTCGTGAGTGGGAAAAATTGATTAAAGGAGTGTTTGTTTGTAAATATGCCCTTTCCTTATTACCAAATGTTAATTATTATTTTTTAAGGAAACAAGCATTATTTTCTAAGGTAACAAATTCATATCAAACTGTATTCACAGAGAAAAAGTTAGAGACAACCTGATCTGAAGGTCTGGTCAGCTTGTCTCTAATTGGCTCGGTAATATGAATTTTATTTGGCAATTTAGACAATCGTTGAAACTCAATTTCTTAATATTTGAAATTAAGAGACCTTACTTAGAAGCTTCACGAGACTTTTGTGCCGGATCTGGGAGCAGTTTCCCATGATGTTGAAAACGATAAAACTAAATTACATCTTTTTCTTCATAATCTGGTTTTAGTAGATGGTGACACAGATGGTCTATATGCAGTATTGGTTCATCTGTCTTACAAATGTGTCAATTTAAAAAAAAAATTTATAGTTTCACGATGTAAGGCATAAAGATGATTTTCATAATTTGCTAATTTATTTATACTATGAAAATCTATTTCAATTTTGTTGTTTTTGTAAACTTTGGTTAACACTTTGGTTGTTCTACCAAATTTAATACTTGCTTTATGTTCTTTTCCTCTATTTTTTATTTAGCACTTTGTCATACGAATATAACTGTCTTTATTATTATCGCTAGTTTTATATTAGCTACAGTTTTAAAATAATTTTTTATCAATTAGGTATATACAGGAGGGAAAATGCCTCTTGCCCCTATATGCACATGTCTAGGAGGGACTGTATATAAATTTTGTATTTCAATATCTATATAGCCCCTTCTACAAAAAAAAAATGTCATATCTGACAACTCTTAAATTTAACAAAGTTTGTAATTGGAAGTATGTTTCTGTGACTCTTGGTTTAAGTGATAATTGTTGTAATATCTATTTTGAATCACCCAGTTCATATATTTGAAAGGATAAAAAAATGGGTGTAAATTTAAATAATTAAAAATATATTTTAAAATTTAGAAATCATTAATAATTTGTAATTGCCCCTTTAAGTTTTGTTTCACAGTAGATAACTTCATAACGCGAAAGTCGAAATACTGTTCAACTTTAAGACAAAAATTACCTTAATTAAGTGCTTTTTGCAACTAACTGTGGTCGGTTCTTGCATATTAATTAATCCTGGATATCTGGAACCTTAGCTAAAGTGACAGTCAGCAGTTTATTAATCAATTAAAATCGATATCTGGTGATCAAAAACAAAACAAATGAAATAGCTTTTCCTGCATGTAACGCTTGCTAGCAAAACCTCCAGTCAGCTGAGACTTTCGGCCCACGGGGAATTGGCGCAAGACAAGTGTCCCTCGCCACTGGCTCCAGACTTAGTGGAAATTTCCAGTCCACTCAGGATGCCTTGATAATGGCCCAGTCTGCACTTTTCTACCTATCTCGTAAATAAAGGATTATAGTTAACCTCAAAAAGACTCCATAATTTCCAAGATATCTACACCTTATAATACCATCCCTATTGTGTATTATAGAAGTCTGTACGATGTGAGGAATGTGATTTGAAACTCAAAAGCTTAACACAAACACTGAATACACCCCAATATGTTTCATACATATATATGTTGTATAATATTAAATTATTAAAATTTGTCTACGTAAAAAATCAGAAAATAAATACTCACAACTTTTCAGAATTTTTTAAAGCAGCCTCCAAATCATTTTTCTCTTTTGTTAAAACATCCACTTTTTCTTGCAAAGAATTTATGTTTTCCTAAAAAAACATTATGGTTAATTTATACAAAGCGATCATTTATAATGCTCAATTTATTAATATAAAATAGAACAGAGAAATATTAATTACACGGAATGTATTATAAAAACAGTCATTTCTTAAGGAGAATGCCACCCCAAGTTTATCAAAATTGCAGACTAATATTTTTAATGTATAGTTCATTCTTTAATCAGAAAAAAAAAGTTAATTTCAAAATAATAAAATTTATAACAAGGAAAAATTTATTCTTTATATAATTGGTTTAAACTGTGGCGTCTGGTAACAGTTTACAATTTCATAGTTTCCCGAAGTGGCAACAACTTTGTCTTGACATCAGAAAAGCGGTGCTTAAAAAGTGAAGCTAGCAGTCAGAATGGCGGCCTCAAAAGATTATGATTTTGTTATGATTTGATTTTTTAAGTTATATTTAAGTTTAGCAACAAGAAGCAACATAGTTTTAGTTTTATTTTAGTTAATGTTAATAAAAATGTTATCATTTAAAGTCAAGCTATTTTTAATCCAATCACCATTTTACACAGCCAGTTAAAAAGTCAAGATGAATTAGTTTTCTAAAGCTTCATCATCAACATGACCTGTATTAACTAAGGCCGTGCATCCGAAAAAAAAAAAAAAAATAATAATAATAATAATAATACAAGTCTGAAGCAAAAGTCTTCTGCTTTGAAATGCCAGCTTAAAAATAAAGTAGTATATTTCAAAAGTACCTCTTTTTGATTTCACTTGTTCTAGAGCTGTGCCAGGTTTAAATAGCAATTTTGTACAAATTTTATTAAAACATGAAAGTGTAATTTTGAGTAAATTTCATTAACATGAAAGTAATATTTTAAATTGAGCAGATTTTGTAAATTGAATTTTTTGTATTATCAGTTTATTTTAAGACCGTTTTAAAAGTCTGTGTAAAAATAAAGCTTATAAACATGAGTATGGAGGATGCAATACAAAATACTGAAATTTTTAAAGTAGCTTTTCATACATCCCCTATGTCGAAAAATTATGTTAAATTATCATTTTTTTTTTTTTTTCCAGATTGAAGCAAATTTAAATAATGGTTCGCGACTTAAAAAATAGCTTATGAAAAAAGACAACATAGCACACAATGTTAAAATATAACATATTGCATTTTAAATTGCATGCTCAAAGAGCATTTTCTAGGTTTATATCATCATTTTTACAGGCTTTTGGGCAAATATTTGCAATTTTCCCTGACACTTCCCTGACTTTTTTCACTAACTTCAAATTTTCAAACTTTTCCAAGTGCTTCCTGATCCATGAGAACCCTGAAGTAAAAAATAAAGGTACAGTTGAATCTCGAAAATCTCGAAATCTCGAAAATCCAGACATTTTTCCGGTTTTAGTTTTACACTTAAAAAAACATTTTACTGTACCTTACATTTTTAGAGGAATGCAGTTTAAAATTCTTTTAATTGAACACTGAATACATAAATATAGGCATAATCTTAATATTTTTATACTACTTGATTGTTAATTAAAGATTTTTTTTTTTTTTTTTTTTTTTTAAGTAAGTTAAAAAATAGGGAATTAAAAAAATCCCATTAGAATAAAACAGCTTTAAATTGCTAAAATGCTTTTAAAAAATCAACATAAAAATTACTTTGTTTCTATAGTTTTATTTGAGTACTTTTTAATGAATGAATAGTTTATAAACAGTTATTTAGCAGGCATTATCAGTTGTCTATACATTTTAGTTTAATGTGTTCATATATTAATTCTAAATTATTATTTAAATTTTAAATTAAACCTATCATATTTCTAATTTATAATTTAATTTGCCAATTTGATCGTCGTTTATTTTCACAAGCGTAAAAATTGCATTTTGTATGTTATTATAACTAAAAAAAAAAAAAAAATTAGTTTTAATAAATCTCGAAAATCTGGAAAACTCGAAAATCCAGAATCGCCACGGTTCTGCCGATTCCGGATTTTCGGGGTTCAACTGTATCTCATAATAACTAACTAAACTAGTTATCATGAGATACCCTTATTTTCGATTTCAGTCTGTTAGCTGCAATGGACAACTGGACCCAGTGTAAACTTTGAACAGAACTTTACATAGCATACATATTACGCTACAACATGTGCAACACAAATTTCCAAATGTGCACTGCAGCTGATGGACAAAAGTTTGAACATAAAAAGGAATTTTGGTATTGAATAATTGTCTTTTTATTTCAAAGATCATTTTGGCACGTAACTATATAGGAAATTGTGAAGAAACAAATACAAGTTTTTAGAATTCCTGCCTACAAGATGTCTTAATTAATCATCTTACTTAATGATGATGTGCTACAACTTTTTAAAATTCAACTGTATTGTACAATTTCCCTAATAGGAACACAAACACTACCATCAACCACCAAGTGACACTGTAAACAGCCATCATGGTACATGAATCAAAGAAGATTTGTCAGAAAGAACCACTTGTTGCCAATCTGCATGCAAGTCTATGTCCATGAGCCCATTGTAGCCGCAGGCATCGATAGTTTTGCATAAAGGAGATTCTGTATGACGTTCTTGCCTGCAGATCACGATGCAGCAGACATTGATGAATTGATGAGGCAGACATTGATACACCTGTAGCAGTGGACAAAAGGGCTGCCAACTGTCTAGATGAAGCTGTACAGTCTGTTAGTGCTATGCAGACCAGGTATCTATTATCATGCGTTGGCGTCATCTTTCTGTGTCAACACCTGTATTTCCGAGTTGTCCAAATCTTGTCAGCCTACTGCTTTAAAACTTGTATCACTGTGCTGCTGTTATGCTGCACACAAGTTGCTATTGCACAATAGGAAAATCCTCCTTCCTGGCCAATGATTCTCCACCATTCAAACTCCATAACTTGTTAAAATGTCATCCTCTTTCGTGGAAGAGGTAGTCGTATGTCTCACCTAACATTTACTACTAGCAGATAACCATAGACTATTTTCAATATCCCACTACAGCTCTTATTTATACAGTTTCAGCAGCAGTTCAGAGGGTGCTGCTCAGCCCACAAATACATGGTGACTTTGAAATGTTAATCACTTGCTTACCACTATAATATGCATTTGTTGAAAATTTCAGTTCAATCGTATCATTCCTTCATGGTGTTACAACTTTCATAAACATGAATTATCTTATTTTTTACCCTTTCTTAATTTCAGCAATTCATTAATTCATATAAATAAATTTAAAAAATTAAAATCTTACAATCGCTAACCTTTTATTTAATTACACAGGCCTACAATGAAAAATATACAAGGGGGATGATAGCTGAACTTTACATATTTTTTGGTACTAATTAAAAAAATATATAACAAAAAATTTCTATCACATCATGTTTTCTTGAAAAATTCAATTTTACTTTGATTTTTAACTCATATATAATATTTGCTCCTCTTGGTCAATTGTCTATTTTATATGTTATCTTAATAATAATTAAAAAAAAAAATTAGTATGTTAGTGATTTTCTTTTAGAAACTGCACCATAATTTGATGTAAATAAAAAGTACGCAAGGAAACTTTTCATTTTTCTCTCGACCAAAGGTGGCTCGTGAGATTTAGCGACAAAGGTTTTCATTTAAACTTATAAAAAATAAATAGATTAGTGGAAAATCAATTTGCTACACCAAGAATCGATCATTTTGCATAGATTTAAATGGATGAAAACCACTATTTCCAGATGGTACATGTAATATTGTTCAAGGGAAAAAGAGTATTGATAACGATTTTACTAAAAATCCTGATGTGAAGGGAAAAAAAGGAGGTCATTTTCAAAATCAGCAAAAACTTCTCTTTTATTTTTCAAAAACTTCAATTTCTCAAGCCTGTGTTATTTTTTATAAATTTTTATGAACAGGGAATTATCAAGATTTGTTAATACTTGTAATATGCTAAAAGAAGGTCAAGAAAAAGCATCGACAAAGAACCAAGACATTGACAAAGGCAAGTGGAATCCTGCTTTCAGTGACTGAAAATAAATATTGGATAGACCACAAACTACACTCATGTCCATAAATTAAGGATAATTCAGATTCACACTGAAATCGAACTTTAATGCAAAAATTTTACCTGTAGAAATACCACAGACATCTTTAAGAATAATATGCAAATTATAGGAAGACATCCGATGATGTCATAATAATGTGACAATGACAAAAGTTTAAGAAGGGGGTAGGTATGGAATGGGCGCAAAGAAGGAAAATTGTTCACAAGTGTTCTGTGTGCCGCTCAGTGAAACAACCGAATGGTTATGGCACAGAGGGCGCATGCAGATAATTTTTTACGTGGTAGAATTATCGGCCGACGAGAATGTGGGTGTACTCAGATAGAAGTATCGGGGGAACTTAGAATCACTCAAAGTGTCATCTCTAGGCTTTGGCAACAATTCCAAAATGATGGAAATGCTAGTCGACGTTACAGTACTGGTCGGCCCCGAGTTACAATGCCGAATGACCACCAGTATTTGGCACTAACTGCCAAAATAAGCAGATAAAGCACAGCATCAAACCCGTCTCGGCAGCTGTCTGCAGCCACGAGTGCAACAGTTTCAAGACAAACCGTGTATAGACGTTTGGGTTATATTGGTCTATATCCTCACAGGCCTGTTAGATGTGTTCCACTCACGGAAATGCACTGTGCCAGCGGTTAACTTGAAGTAGAGAACATGCAATGTGGACAGCGGCACAGTGAGCTTGTTTGATGTTTTTCGACGAGTCCAGGTTTAGCTGGCAGTGTAATTCACGCCAGACTTTTATATGTAGGATATCAGGAACCCGTTACCACCAAAATAACATCATTGAACGACACCGTTACTGTGGAGCAGGAGTGCTCTTTTTTTGGGGGGGGAGGGAGGGGGATCATATTGGGCAACAGAACAGATCTGCATGTTCAAATCGGAAGAATGATAGGATAAATTTATCGGGACATCATTCAGGAACAATATGTATGTTTGTTTAGGGGTACCATGAGTTCAGAATTTGTGTTTATGGATGACAATGCACGTCCTCACCATGCAAGTGTTATACATGGATGCCTACAATCTGAAGCTATCACCTGCATGGAATGGCCAGCATTCTCACCTGACTAGAATCCGATAGAGCATGTGTAGGACATGCTTTTCCGACGAGTTGTAGTCCTTTAACCACCTCCTACATGCGTACCGGAACTTCGGAGAGAATTGCTTACTGAGTAGAGTAATCTTTCCCAAAATCAGATCAATAGTTTAATACTCAGCTTTCCTAGGCGTTGTAAGGACTGTATTTCATCATCTGAGAGACATACAATGTATTAACCATCATACCAACCATGTAATGTTAAGATTTTGTAAGGGAGATATTTTTTGTAGTTGCTTCAGGGAGCAAAAATCGTAGTTTTTATAAATGGTATCCTACATAAACCACATTTTTTTGTTCTTGATCTTTTTTTTAATAAATGGATTTTATGAATAAGTCATATTTGTTTTGCTTTGGTACCTTTATTTGCCTCAGCTAGCATTATCCTTAATTTATGGACATGAGTGTAATTCATCTATCATAAAATTTACCATCCAGTTATCATTTATCCAATTGTCTTTTTCATATTATGATACAGTATGAGAAATACTAGTTCAATAAAATTGTTAAAGCAGAATCTTTAACACTGCTGTCAGATGAATGGACTGATATACAAGGAAATAATGCTTACAACACTTGAGCAAATATTCTTAAAACTGTGAATACAATATTGCCATATCATAATTGCAGAATGCATAGCAGAAATTTTGAGAGTAGAGATTGAAAGAGTTGGCCACTCTAACAGCTCTTGTAACTGACAATACAAACATCTATTCTCACCTAATTATAATTCCCACATATAAATCCAAAAATAAATAAATAAAATAAGTCAACTATAGTTTAAAAAATTATCTACAAGTGGTTGCCATTTTGAAAAAAATTAAAAAAATAAATAAACGTTTTAACTGTCAAACAATGCTTAAATTACTTTTGTCCACATTGCCAAAAAAGAACAAAAATGTCCTTGATACCAACAAAGAATAGCAAGGCTTGATTTGTATCTACAAAATACCATAAAATCCCGAAAGTAACCCCCCCATCGAATATAACCCCTTCCCCCTTTTCTTGCTGAAAGTGAAATGTCTCCGTTATCCTGAAAGTACCCCCCCCCCTTTTTTTTTCTCCATTCAACAAAGCTACATCCAATCTTCGGGCGCACTTACGATACGTCGGCATTGCAAGTTAAGTCTGGCTTTGAATTAAGTTTTAATATTTATATATTATTTCTAATTTAACTAATTTTTCATAAAGTGTAGGATGCACGTTATCAATGGAATCATTACACAGTTTTTTTTTATCTTTAATGTAAGAAATGATAGCGTTTAATATTTCCTTTTAAGTAAGTACTGTAAAATCCTGAAAGTAACCCCTCCATCAAATATAACCTCCCCTCCCTTTTCTTCATTTTTTTTTGATAATTTTTTAAAAGAATCTTGATTATAACCCCCCGCCCCCACCTGAAATTTATCCGTTTTGCTTTTCAAAAAGGGGGGGGGGTTACTTTCGTGATTTTATAGTAGTACAGTAACAGCTGTGGACAAGTTCAGAGTGGTTTATTATTTTGTTGAATAATTAAAGAAAATTTAATTTAATGTCATCTGATACATTTATATATGATTTTGACCATCATATTTGAGATTCTGAAAAGAAAAAAACATACTTGATGTTAAATTAAATACCTACAATTAAATACAAAAATTACAGTATGATGATTTAGGGATAGTTTTTATCCAATACAGTTGTTCCTACAGATAGATTGAAGATATTATGGATTAATGAATGTATTATGATATATTGATATTCTACCATATACTAAACCAAGCACGTCAGCTGAAAAATATTTTCAACAAGATAGTAACCAAAAATAAAAATCTAAGTACATAAGGGATATCTTGAAATTTAAAAATTGAAGGTTCTGGAGTTGCCAAGTCAAAGTCTGGATAATCCCCACAGAATATTTGTAAGAAAAAGTTTATGCACAGAGCAAGATACTAAAATTATTCAATTAAGATAAAATTATATCAAACTATTAAAAACGAATAACACCCAATTCCTTCTTTTAATTTCAATACAAGATATTCAGTTCAATTCCACAGTGTTAGAAAAAAGTGGTCATAAAAGCCAAAGGATATGCCACTAAATATTGACGGATTTATTAATTGAAGTGATAATTACGTTAAAAAGGCTCTTTTTATCATATAAAAATAATTTTGATCCACTTTTCTTTTCTTCAATTTTAAGTTATTTTTGATCAAACAATGGTTAAATTATAAAAAGCGTAGAATATAGCCTCACTTTATATATATATATATATTTTACTTTTCTTTTGTAAGCAAATTATTATCCTTGTGAAAATACAGCTGAGTGTTGCTGTAGCTGCAAATTTTTTTGAGTCCGGATATAGTTGGCAAAATTTGTAAGAAGATGATTTAAGGATAGCCACTAATACCACTGAAAGTTGTAAAATATACTCCCAATCAGTGGCGGATCTAACGGGGGGCTAGGGGGCTGAAGCCCCCTCCCCCACAAAAGCACTGACCTTCACAACTGAATATTACAATTATAAATTTTTCATTGATCTGGAATAACATCTTGAAAAATCATAGCCCCCCCCCAAAAAACAGTTAAGTTCTGGATCCGCCACTGCTCCTAATATAAATGTCTTGGACGCAAGACTGGGGGACCTTTCTTGGACGGGGGGATATAAAATATAATAGATATGAAAGATATGAAATATAATACATAAAAAGAGGTAAGAAATAAATTAATATTTTTAGATTTTAAATTAGTGTATTTACGTTCTACGGTATTCTTTTTAGATAGCAGAAAGCATTAAAAGAAAGTTCATATTGGATTATAAATTACTCTAAAAGTATGGGGAAAATAGCGAGTGGAAAGTGCAATTGCGGTCATCATCCTTTGAAATAAATAAGCAAATGATTCATTTAAGTATTTTGATGTCTGGAAATAGCTTTATAATTAGCCTAGAAATAAAGTTAATAAGCAGTAGGCGCCGAAAAGATTCAATTAAAGAATAAAGGATTTTTGAGTCTAATTACGGTTTAATTTTTTCATGTCAGATACAAAGCAATAAATAATGTTTTTAATGACTTGGCGAGTTGGCAAACGAGAGTGCCGACCAGACTCGCGATGCCTGCAGAATACAAAAGTATAACCAATAGGAAACAATGAAAAGGCAGGAAGAGGCATTGATTTTGAATAAAATAACCAATTAAATAAAATGGGTTGGGTTTAGAAATACACCAATTTACACCAAAAATTAGGGTTTAAAAGATGGAACTCGCCAAAAATTCAGGATCTCTGGAGCTTTCTTTAATCTCTCTTGATTAGCTCTCACGAGAAAAGTTAGCAGCTAAGCACCACCGAATTTGAACGTTTCATGTGAGGTCGGGTCACCAGAAAATTCTGTCCACGCCACAGGACTGTACGAGACCCCCAGCAGACTTCATTGCCCTAAAATGACTCGGTTCCCTAGCCCGCAAATGGACTTTTAATAAATAAGTTTCTAGTTAACCTGCCTTGATTACTTTCTCATGGATTCACGACTGCAAACACGAAATCAGGAGTCTACGACATGACATACATATATATATATATATATATATATATATATATATATATATATATATTTATTAATTAATGTTCAAGAATCTCTCTATTATAATTAAGTATTTTTGATTGGTAATTCTATAGCATTTTAATATGTTGTAACTTATGCAGTGCACTAGTTATAAAGATTAAAATTGTTTTGGTACTGATTACCAAAGAAATTAAGTTCCACAAAAAAATATGAAAACTAAATTGTGATACTAAGAAGAACTTACATTTGAACTTTGATCAATAGCTTCACTCAATACTTCAAAATGTTCTGCTATTTCTTGCTTTTGCATCAGCTGTAATTCAACTTTTTCTAATTTTCGCCCAATATCTTCAATTTCTAAATCAGAATTATCTTCATCAGATGTATCACTACCAGATGAAGTATTCACTTCTTCAGATGTAAAACAGTTCTGATCCCAAATAAAAATGCATTTTTAATCAGTAAAGAAAGTTCTAATAAATGTAATGGCATAAACATAATAAAATCTCTACATATAAGCTCATTTATTTAAAAAATTGAACTACAGAGGAAAAAAAGGGGATAAAAACATATAGTGTTTTTACACTAGAATTAGCTTTAAAATTTTTTGAAAAATAAAACTGGGTTTTTATGTAAAAGAGAATTTAATTCAGATGTATGAATTCATGCCACATTATCTTCTTTTTTTAGTTTCTTGCTTATTTTCTAAAGATAGAAAAACTCTTGCAAAATAAGTATTTTGAATCGGCTCAAATAATTTCATGCATTCTCAATATGCCCCAATTTGTCTTTAAAAATAGCTTTGTATTTTATACACAAGACAAAAAAAAAAAAAAAAAAAAAATGTATGTACAAAAGGATACAAATTGGACATAAATTGATATGCAGGGCCAGCTTTAGACTTTTTGCAGCCTTTGTCAATAGATTTTTTGACGGCAGCATTTATCAGATATTATGTCAAGGCAGTTTATACATTTCATGTGCCCCAGGTAAATTTTCTGACCACTCCCCATTATTTATTTGGTAAAAACAGGGACCATATAAAAATTAATAATACAAACTATTAGCTCAGAAATGGCAGACCTAAGTTTTTGATAGCATGTGCAAAAAAAATCCTAAAAGAACTAAAGCCTTAAAAAAAAGAAATAAACAGTGGTTTACCAATACAGCCCTTTATTTAATTTTATGCAACCTCGTAACTGAGACATATAATTAAAAATAATATGCATAAAAATAGATATTTCATGATATGTATTTTATAAAGAACTTGTGATTCCTTTTAAAGTCTGATACAAAATAAAATAGTTTAAAAAATTATACAAAATATACATTTAGAACTTACTATGTTTCAAATTCAGCATATTATGTTAAAATAACTTTGAAACTTTTTGGTTAAAAACTTTTACCTAAAGAATTTTATATTTAAAATAATAAATGTGAAATACCTACAGATCCCATAAGAAATCTTCAAAATCTAAGTCTAATTAACATTATTATTTAAGTTTTATTTTGCCAGAATTATGTTTTCTTATAACACTATTTACATATATTAAATATTTCACTGCTAATAAATATATTACAAATTACAATTAATAAAATTTCAGTAAATTCCTGCATTTTTGAAATGTTAACATAGTGTAAAATTAATAATTATGCAATTAATATTTAATAAACATTATAGTTTAATTAATAATCGAAGCTTTTCCCACTAGATTTTAGATCTTAACGAAATTTTGTGATTATCACTAACACAATGTACAAATTTTTTTAAATGCACTAAAAATTCAACTAAAAATCAGAATTAATGAAACATTCTCAAAATGCTTAATGTTAACAAGCTTAATGTTAACAATTTAGTTCAATCACACCTGTTGAACTAAATCCGGCCCCTCTCCTATATATACGAGCACTTCTCCTGATTCAGAATCCTTTTTGCACTGAAGACGGTACGCTTTAGGCTACCAAAACAGCTGTATGCATTTCCAATATTTTTCTTTGGTGTTTCTGACGTAGTAGTTTATTCGGGTTTTAATAGTCCCATAATTGTGCTTCCTTTTTTAATACTGGTACGTTAGTTACTAGAAAATTTGTAGAATAACGTTATATTCTTGGTATTTAGTGAATGAGTGATTTCTTCCAGGGCCAAGTCTTTGATGAAATGAACTGGTAGTTCTTAATCGTTTCACCATCTGATAAACAAATCAAATGTTTGGGAAATTTCAAGTAAATTCAGATATTGCCTTCCTAATTTCTAAGCATTTTCTGCATTACTTTTTTTGCACATAGAATAAATCATTGCTAATTCAAACACCTTTTCACTTGTTAACTCATTCATGATTACACCATTTTCATTTTTTTTCCATTTGAAAGTAGTTTCACTAAGACTGCTTTGTACATTCATAAGTACTTAAATGCTAACATTATTAAAAAATTAGCAGCAATACTGTGAAACTAATTTCCCCCCTATCTAGCAACATCCTAGCAATCAATAAGCCACTCAAAAGCGAAAAAAACTGACTGCATATGCATGTTCATGACCATGAAATAGTTTTAAAATATCATTATGCACAACCAGGTATATTCTAAATTCAACAGTGTAAAATTAATGACACTGAATGATTTCTAAATTTTATTCTGATAAATACAAGAAAAGTTTGGTTGAGTTGTAGTGAAAAGAAATAATACCGAGAATAAGTAAAGTGAAAAGAAAAGTCTACATTTCATTTTGCATTTTTTAATATATTTAAAGCATTTAATTATAGACATTTACCTTACTTAAACATCCTTTATTAAATGAGCAGATATATTTCGGACCTGATCAGGTCCACTTTCAGTGCTCAGATGACAACTTCTGACTGGTTTGTATTTATTTATTCTTCTCGCTTTTGTTTTCTTTGCTTCGCTTCATCTAACCGAAATTAATAATAGTATAAATTTTTTTGATGTAAAAATTATCAAAAATAAAAAAAAAACTCCATAGATACTACTGTTTACCGAAAACCCACCAACAATAACGAAATCATAAACAACAAATGTCGGACCCCTCTTCCTTATAAATACTCTGCTTTAAGATCCTATATTAACCGGGCTATCCTTATTTGTTCTAATAAATCTCTTCTCAATACTGAATTAAAATTTATTAAAAGTATAGCAAAAAAGGCCAACTATAACCCTACAATTGTTTAAAATCTCTATAAAAAACGTATTAATTCTCTTAATAATATTCCAAATGCTCAAAAAATAAAACCTACCTTCCCCTCAGTTATCCCTTATTGTAAATGGCCTCTGTTAAAATCAAAAATGAAGCCAAAAAACCGAAATATTAATATTTCAATAAAACCAAATAAAAACATATTCCAACGCATCCGTAATGAAAAATATCCTGTTCATTTCAAACACACTGCCGGTATATATAAAATTAACTTTCAGTTTCATGACAACAATAATGCTAGTTATATTGGGATGACCAAACATAGTATAAAAGATCGTATCTCCGAGCATCTTGCTGATATTAAATATAATAAACAATCTACTGCCTTTTCCAGAATTAACAATACTAAACCCATTAATACCAATACTATTAATTTTCAAAAAATAGCCCAACTCAACTCACATCATTACGCTCTAAAAAGGGAAGCTATCGAAATATTAACAACTAACAACTCCACGAATAACAGGGAACACAGTTTAATTCCAATAGAATGGCAACAGCATCTTGAGACGACGAAACGAAGCGAAGAAAATGAAAAACCAGAGGAATAAATAAATACAAACCAGTCAGAAGTTGTCATCTGAGCACTGAAGATCGGGTCCGAAATATATCTGCTTGTTTAATAAAGGATGTTTAAGTAAGATAAATGTCTATAATTAAATTATAAATTAATCTTTTAAAAAAAGATAAACAATTATTTAAAACATTTTAACATAAATATCTAAAATGACTAAATTACCATTAAATGAAAGAAAAAAAAAGTCATCTGAGTCAATTTATTAAAATGTTGTTTTAAAAAATGTGATAAATTATTTAGAAATAAATGACAGTTTTCCACGTATTTATTGTTCATTTTTTCAGATAAAAAAATGAACAATATTTTAGAAAAAACTTAATATTTTTGAAAAAAATAAAAAATAAATAGGAAAATACATAACTGGTTTGCCTGTCTATCTTAAACACACAAAAATTATTTTAATGTAAATATCATCATACATTCTATCTTTTTATATTATGTTAGAAATTGATATTTTTATTTTGGTATATGGTCCCTATGTATCAATTTTCAATGAAATATAAAACTTTCTTAGTTTTAAGATACAAGTATGCAATTTTTTATAATGATATTGTTGCATAACTTTCTAATTGATTAAATGTGTATGAAGAGTGATGTAAATGTGTAAGAAGTAGAACATTTTAAAAAATAAATGGAAGAAATTTTTATAAAGACAGCCTTACCTTATTTTCAATACTTTTGCAATTTATATTACTCACTTACCTCTATAGATAAAGAATTAAATCATATTTCAATGTTTTCGGGACACCTGACATATACACATATTGATAACACAAGTTAACATAAGTAGTATTGTTAAGTATTTTATGTATCATTACTTTAGTTTTTTTTTTTTTTTTTTTTTTTGTTATTAACAATAAATAAATGCATGATTTATGTTTCAAAAACAAATAAACATAAGTTACATTGTTACAGAAATCTTCTATTACAAAGAAAAAGAGAATGGACTTACTTCCATGTTTTTCTTATTTATTACATGTAGAGATATCTGAGATTCTGCCGCCTGTAACAGGAAATATAAATTATTTTAGACTTTAAAAATATATATTGGGCATCCAAAAGAAAGATTAAAACACAGTTTAATTCTTTAATATTAAGGAATAAGTCAGCAATGCAAAATTGTTCAAAATAAGGTTGGAATTAAGAACACATTGCATACCTTTAATATTGAATGAATTATACTTAATTGAAATCTGAATGCTAAACATAGGGATCATATACCAAAATGTAAATTTATAACATATTCATTTAACTGTAATTTAGCCATTTGAAATATTTAAATAAAAATAATTTTTAAAAACTGCATACAGATTAAAATAGCATAAAATTTGAAACACATTTTAAGTTTAAAATGTTTAAATTTTTATTGTATCATATTACAAAATCAATTATGAATTCTCTTTAATATACATTTTATAAAATACATATCTTTCTGAATGCATATTTTTTTTATTATATGTCCCAACTATGAAATGGCATAAAATGAAATAGTGTTCATGTGTAATATTCATGTTTAATATACGAATTGAATTTAGTTTGCAATGACAGGCCACTGTTTATTTCTGTCTATAAAGACTGAGTGCATTTAGAACTTTTTTTTTTTTTTGTCAGTTATCATATTTTTGATCTAAAAGTTTTCAATATCAATTATTATATGACCTCTGCTTTCAATATAGAAACAGCCTCTTAAGTTATACAAAAAAAATGGCATAAGACAACTTTTTCACTGTATAATAATTCAGTTTGTTTTAAAGATACAAATATGTATTTTTTTTTTTTTCCAATGATCTTGTTAGATGGAAAATAAAAACTTTCAAAGTGAAAAAATTTATGAGGAGGTGTATAAAATTAAAAAAGTGTACTTTTCTAAAGGCAGAATTTTTCTAGATGTAGTTTTCTTTCCTACCACATTTTAAATATTTTTTTTTTTTTTCAATTTATATTGTATCTTCATCTCATTTTGATATTACTTTTTTTGTGGATTAATTGATAAATTAAATTTTTACTCATTTATATCAACAGGTGGGCACTTAAAAAGACAGAGGTTTTTCAAATAAAAGCCGTTTTTAAAACAAGCAGGTCATTTTTCATAAAAGCCACTCTTTATTTGGCTTTTTGTGCTTATATATCATATTGTGCACTTAATACATATATAATGTATTAATTTATACTACTAATGCATTTTACATAAAAGAACATATTTTTAATGAAATTTAAAATAAAATTCTTATTAATTCTTATTCTTTAATTCTCTATAAGATATAAACAATATGATAAAACATCCTGTATTATAGGTAAAGGATATTTCTCATTATAATCTATGAATTAATATGTGAACATGAAAATTACTATATATTTTTCGCCTATTTTAATGCATTTTTAGCGTAGAAGGGGCTAAAAAGTAGCATTTTTCAAAAGGTATGGTTAATGTGGGCTGCAGAAAAAAAGTTCTCACATAAGGCAAGAATGCAGACAAAAATACCTTTTTTTTTTTTTTCTTTTTTACACATCATTTTTATTTTAAATTCTTATGAGAGAGAGATATGTTAAATCTGCATGTGCAGTTTTTAAAATGCAATACAATGGTTCGTTACTTATTTTATTTTCTGGACTTATTTATCCCTATTTAATATGTCTAGCAACAGAAGTGAACTTTTCCAAACTGCTGATGTATTGTTTCTATATAGACAGTATCGTTTTCAATTGAAATGTCCAGAACTGCAATTGGCCAAACTGAGCCGCAATTAGACAGAGAAATTCATAAAGATATAAATTCTATTGATTGTTTTTTTTTTTTTTTTTTTTTTTTTTTTTGAGTTTTACCAAGGCCATTGATTACATGAAAATTTTAATTCCTATATTCTTTATTAAACTGTTTATTTAAAAAAAAATCGGTTGAGAGTTTCGACCACTGAACAATACTAGTTTTAATAATTGTTCTTAGCATATATGTTACACTTTGAACATAAATAAAGTCATATGTTCATAGAGCAGTAAAAGTTATTGTCAATTTGCATAGCTCCCATTTTTATATTTAGAGTTTTAAATATTAATTTTTTAATTAAATATTTCCATAGTCGTAAAAACTAAATATTTTCTTCTTCTTTTGTTTGAACATTAATACAAGAAAAGATGAAAATTGATTTTGGCTAACATACACTTCTCATAATAGGAGAGGGTTGATCTAAGAATCAACTGGATTCGCTACTGCTTTAGTAAACTATAACATCAATCTAATACATAAAACTGTCTAAGTTATCCAGGCTTTCTTGCAATGGTCATAAAAAACAGGAAGCTTTTTCACACAGTTAAAACACTTAGGGTTTTTGGATAAACAGTTTCTTCTTGTCAGTATCAGACATATTAGAACACACAAAAATTGTCAATCAACTTTTAGGAAACTTGCCTCTTGCCGTTGAACTTAAAAATTTGCTGTAAGGTTATATTGTAGAAAATGTCCATTTCATCGGCATTATAAATGTCCTCTTTTGAGTATCTCTCTCTCTGATGACTCGCCGCTTTTCACTCATCCATGTCATTGATATCTGCAATGTTTGTAGACTTTCCATCACTATAGCTTTTTCACAAGGTTATCCCGTTATCCCATGTGTATTCTTGAGCTGATCAAGCCATCCATTCCAACATATAAATCTAGAATAGCCTAATTGTTCAGCAAATTTTTCTGCTTGAGCTTTTAAATGTGGGCCACTTTCAGTAAAATCTGCACTAAGTTGTACTTTATCCACTTAAAAAAAAAAAAAAAAAAAAAAAAAAAAAAAATCCAAATCTTTTTTTAATGCATTTCTTCAAATGTTCACAGTCATTCTTATTTTGATCGATCACAACCATTTTTTTTTTTTTTTTTTCCTTTAACAAAGTTGAAAAGTAAAAGATAAATAATTTTTTTTTTTTTTTTTTTTTTTTGAGATTCTGGAATTTTTTATGCCATCTTTTAACGCCCATAAAATCTTTATTTTTTCATCAATTGATAAAATTTTACATTTTAATATTGTGACTTAGAATTTCACAAGCCTATGCTATGAATGCAGATCACAGAATGACCTCCATGCAAGTTTGCTCTTTAAAAGTAAGTTATGCTCCCACAGACTTAACATTGTACCAATCAGATATTTATGATTTCCTCATAAAATCACAGAGCTGCCAACCTAATCCTGCAAATCGTTAGTACCGCCCATTTTTCTACACAACTTCATTTTTAGAGTATTCATTTTCTTAATTCATCGTAAATATATTTGAAGAGAATTACTCTAAAAATTAATCGGTATAGAAAAATGGGCGTAACTAACAATTTGCCGGATTATGTTGGCAGCTCTGAAATCACAAATACTTGTACAATTGAATGACGAGCTTGTTATTGTCAAATTGTAATATAATTGTCTATTTTAGAAATTGTTGGTGAAAAATATATTTTGAGGAATTAGCTACAATTAAAGCCAAATTTGAATTATTAGTGGTAGAAATAGTTTAATTTTCATTTAAGAAATACAGAAAAAGTATTGTATCTTTTCAATATATTAGCAGCAGTTAGTTAATGTAACCCGATATTTTTGATTTTGTATATGAGAACATTCCTTGTAATTCAATTCAAACAGTTTTGGTTTGTAGTCGAATATATTTTATATCCATGTAAGTAAAGTATTATGTCTTTGGAATTGAATGCAAATTCAATAATAATAAATTCAACTACCATTCATGCATTGTGACAGTTTTGGCGACAAAGTAAAGAATTTTTAAACATGATAAATTCTTTTTTTTTTTTATTATAACATAACTTACTTTTTATGTTTTATATTATAATTTTTATATGTGACTTAGATCTTACATTTTAAAGCAGACTTTTCTGTTACAAATATTTTAATACAAAATGAATGCAAATAAATTTTAAGAATTTTTACATACTTTCTAAATACAACAACAGCAATTTTTTGATAAAATACGTTCTAAAGAGTTTTCAAACCATAATGAGCAGCATCAACTTTCTGGATTGCAAATAATAAATTCAGTGTAGCTTCAAACTTTCGAAAACTTCGATCCAAAAAAAGAATCATTCAAATATTATTGCCAACATTTTTAAATTTTCCTTGAAATAAAAAACGTAATTTCAGATAAAGAAATGTTACTTAACTCAGTAGGTGCTACTTAATTAAAATATGTTAGCTTCTCTAGTATCTCCAAAAACCCCAGCAGAATTAAATTTTGACGAACTTATACAAACCCTTAAAGTGCATCTCAGCCCTAAAAAGAATATTGTTGCTCAACACCAGTTTCTATCAATACATCAACTCAAACATCAAACCATTCCTGAATATATCAGTACTCTTTGACGTAATATAATCAACTGTGATTCTGTCAAAAAAAAAAAAAAAGTTCCAAACGTCACCATTTGGGAAATACATGGGTGACGCTGTGTAATAGAAAAGAATGTTTTAAAAAACGGGAACAAATTACCACAGTGTCTCATATTTCAAAGTAATAAATAGGACAAAAGAAAAAAGTGCACAATCATCAATTTTAAATAATAAATTGTGACAAAAGCTTTACTTAGAAAAACAATGTCACATATTCACCCTTCCCCTACCCCCCGTGGAATGTTAGAGAACATCAGATAATTTTGCTCCTGACAATATATCTATAGCAATAAAATCTCAAATTTACAATACATTTTTAGAGAAAAGTATTATAAGTGTATAGTAGCAAAACATGAAACAAACCAAATCATTTAAATCTTGTTCAATGGCTTTTAGATCAACAATAATTTCGTTAAGATGCAAAGCATCATTTGTTTCACATTTGTTGATGCATAACCTGTAATAAATAAATAAATAAATAAATAAAATAAATAAATAATAAAAATAAAATAAAATAAATAAATACATAAAGAGTTTTGCAGCAAAAAATACAAAATTAAATGTTCCAAAATAGAGTAAATACTTTTTTTTTTTTTTTTTTCAAGCTACAGATGAGTTTTTATTATTATAATTATTATTATGGAAAATAAATACATAAAAAAGATTTACTTTTTTTTTTTTTTAATCTGAAAATTTCCTATATATTATACATATAGAAAAACATTGTTCAGTTATATTTTTAAAGAAATAATACTAAAACTCTTTCTTTTATGCTAACAATATACGGAATGCATACTTACCTTATGCATTCCAATTTAAATCCACAAAGAATATATTAAATAAGAAACAGTTATTCTTGAAATTCATAGAATTTATTCTTAAATTCACAAAATAGAATGAATGAAAAAAAATCTGATATGAACACCACATGACTTCCTTATACAACCATAGGAACATAAATATTGTTATGAAAACATTGACATTTTTATGTGAGGCAAATACATAACTTACAAGGAAGGTCTCCATACACGCATACACAAAAAATTTAAAAAAATTACCGAATACTTTCCTTAATGAGGTTATGTATCCTTATAAAAAAAAAATCATATTTCGTTCATAAAAAAAATATTGAAAATGTCCAATTCTTGGCTGTTTATTGCTTGTTGGCGACACAATGAAAACTGATGCAAAACGTTTTTTTGATAAATATTCATTATAGAAAAAAGTTTCCTATAACCTTCATACTAAAATAGTTTTAAAAAGTTTACTTTAAATAAATACACTCTTAGAACTATAATTTTGTCAAAATATTTATAAGTAAACCTAACAATCAAACTATACAACTTTTAGTTTAACGTGAAATACGTAAACTAAGCTTAAGTTTCACTTGAGCTTTAAACATTATTGCTTAAAGTAAAACAGTATGCACATTTATTTATACTGCATTATAAATTAAAAAGAACGTAAATAACACTTTTGAAATGAAACAATGGTAAACGGCAATTATTTACCTGTGTGCTATTTTGTGTTTTCGAATTCACAATTGGTAATTTAGATGAAAATTTCAACTGATAGAAATTAATTCAAACTTAAATTTTAAATTTCAGTATGCATTACACATTAATATCGAAAATTTACAACTTTTTATTATAATTTATTTTTAATTACACTGATTAGATAAAATTTACCAAATAACTTTTTTAACCCTACATACTAAATTAATTTAAATAAGTTTAACTTGAAAAAATTCATTTTATAACTGCAATTTTTGAACCATGCACAGTGGTGGATTTAGGGTCCCCCCCCCCCCCCACACACACACACAAAAAAACACTGACATTCACAAATTGCAATTGTAAATTTTTTATTGGTCAAGAATAACATTTAAAAAATCTTAGCCCCCCCCCCCCCCCACAAAGTTAAGCTCTGGATCCGCCACTGACCATGCACCTTTTGTTAATTTATTCCAACTTTAATTCAAATTTTAAAGGACAATTTTAATGAAGTGAAATTTTTAATCTTTTAATGAATTTAAATAATAATCATAGATTAGAAAGGGAGTAAAACCCATCTTTGGATTAGCAAAAATGCACAAAAACGAATTTCTTTATATGAGTATACCTTTGATATTAAAAGATGCTTTATTAGAAGATATAATTCTACCCCACCCTCTCCTCAAGACAAAAGCTTTTTATTTATTTCCTATTTTCTCTTACGATTAGTTACATTTTCTGTTTGTTTCTCTCAATTATGCAATTCATATACTTCTTTCTTCCTTTTTTTTTTTTTTTTTACATATTTAAACTTTGTCCAAACGATTTTTAAACTGCAACATGAATTTCCAGAATTCACATTGTACCAGCAATTTACAGCCTCCTTCTTATAGTCTCATGATATATATTTTTTATTTTGATGTTTCACATCTTTAAAAGGCAATTCGATAGTGTACTCATTTTCATCAGAATTTTGTTATAATTCGTTGGACTATTTACTATATTGTGGGGTGTTAATACGACTGCCTAGTATAAGACTTGGTGGTGACAGGGGGTGGGGGGAACCACCGCACTTTAGAATGTAGAAAAAAAGCTAAAAACCCATATGCATCATCAGAAATGCCTTCAAATTTTTCATAACTTACACACTCATATTTTTTTAATATTTCGACAATGTGGTTTTTTAAAATTTAATTTCTTCTATAATATTTGTAAGAGCAATATTTTTTTCTATATATTAATTATACAGCATCCAAACTATGTTGTACGTGCTGATTTTCAAAGACAGTGTCTTTAATAAAAAAATAAAATTAATATTCTAAATTGTAAAATCTGTTTTAAACATTAACTAAAAGTGAAAACAAATATTTGCAACATGTAAAATATAGAAGATGTGTCAATTACTAAATAAAAAACAAAAGATGTGTATAACTTAAATGTCTATTTGACAACAATTTAAATATTTGCAACTCGCAAGGAAACAATAAATAAAAAAAGATTTTTCAAAGCCTTTTATAAAATACTTTTCATAACAGACCTTTGTGAAAAGTATTTTATACAGGCCTGAAAAGGCCTTTCATGAAATACTTTTCATAAAAGGCCCCATGCATACACTATACAAGCTTGTGTGGAAAAACAGGCAACTCTTTCACCGATTAATTCAGAAAGATTTGTTTTGCAAGAAATTCCTAAATGCATTAAAATTACTTGCATTTGACAGGAAAGAAAGTTGCTCGCCAAATCACATGCACTTTTTGTCTTTTGGAACCAAATATTCTATATTATATTATTTTTTTACAGACTATCTATTACGATTCCTTAAATTTGACTGATCTTGTTTACGTATGTAAGTAGTATCTCTGTAATTTTTTTTCACAATATTGCGAGTATGCGTTTTAAGGAGACTATCCTTGTTAGAGTTCAATGAAAATCATTCGAGTACAGATGGGCCAGTTTTGCTCTCTTTGGCAAAAATTAGTGGCGAGAAACAATACATTTCACCAAAACAATTAAGTTAAACAATTCAGTTAAAATTAAGAAAGCCTTTCTAGCTATCCTGAAATAATGTTTACCGAAGAATTTTATCATTAATCTCGCCAAGCAGCCAAAGTTAGTAACCAGAGTAAATTTTTGGTCCTGCCATTGAATTTGGCAAAAATTTGTAGTTTAGGTTTGTCAAAGTTTGGAAGCTCTAACTTCAATAAGAACAGAGTTCTGGAGTTTTCTGGAAAAATTCACTGACTAATAACTCAGAACAAAATTCTTCAAAAGTTCTATAAATGACTCACAAGAACTATAAAAATATAAAAAGAAGAGTGATTGTTGATTATTGTAGACTAGAACTTGCCTATATCTTTATGAGCTACTTTCTACGAAAGTTTATTTCTGATAGATTGGAGTAGAAGGCTGATTTTTCTTTTATACCAACTGTGTGAAAAATACCAGAATTTTTCTCTGGAAAAAATTTCTTTGTTAGCTTAGAAGAATGGCATGGAGCAAGATCTTGTTGAAAGATATCAACACCACCAGCGAACATTTACATCATAGGCACAATTTTTCTTTCTATTATAGAAATGTATATTTTAGAGTTCATCATCCCTTCAACTGGCACTAAGCTGCCAGGTCTTCCAGAAGTAAAATGACCCCAAAACATCTGTTTATGAGGGTGCTTAACTGTTTGAATAAGATGTTGTTCTCTGATGGGTTCTCCGTCACTTAGCCTGACAAATCTTGGTCGAAACTCTTGCACAATACAATGCGTTTCGTCGCTGAATACAACCTTCTTCCAGTCTTATGCAGTCCAGGATTAATATTTCCTAGCCCAGTCCATACGTTTTCTCTTCATTGCAGGTGTTAGTAACTGTTTTTTGATTGGTGTTCTTGCAAATCACCCAGATTCAATAAGCCTTTGTCGAATTGTTAATGAATCCACGCTCACACCAGTAGCTAATAATTCTCTCTGAAGATCTGTACTTGTTTTGCGAGGATGCATTTTACTATTTCGTGCAAGAAATTTGCCTGTTCGAGGTGTGGTCTGCGTTTGCGTCCACATTTACCCTTCGTTTTGGAGACACTGTCCCAAAATTCTTTTGCAGATTAATAATCCTAGAAACACTGGATTTTCCAACTCCAACTGCTGTAGCAATATCCCTCACAGTCATAGAAGTATGCTGATTAAGGGTAACAACTGTAGTCCTTTTCCTGGGAGTGATATACTTTTTTTAAATACATGTCAGAAGCAGACAATTCACACAACTGACCACTGCTTACAGCAACTGAATCGCAACTGAAGGGAAATTTTTTTGAAATGTCATGATCATGTGGTCAAACCGGTTTAGATTAGTTAAGGGCAGTCGTGAGTTGTAAGAAAATGCAGTTGAAACCGGTTTGAGGCAGAAAATCCCTGTAGAAATAACAATTTTCTTAAAAAATTTGTTTGTCCCAATTAATTTGCACAGTACTGTACATACAGACATCACAAAAATTCATGTAAAGTCATTGATATCTCTGGAATGGGAGTTTGTGTTAAAACTACAGTTGCAGGTGCACAATTAGACATCATGACAGTCACACATATAAATTTGCAGCATTCTATGATCATTTTTAAGCTATGTGAGATACGAAATCCATTTTTCAAATCGGGATTACTATACCTCCTTAGAAACCTTTGGACGGCCCCTGCCTGCCTGGACTCGGCTAAGCTTAACGAGTCAGATGCCGTCCGCCGGAGCGAATAAATTGCCAGATCACTGCATGGAAGCTGCCTACACCAGACAGTAATTTAGTCGCTAAATAGAACGAGCCATGTCCGATGGTTCTTCATTCAGACTTCATCCATCATCTTCAGGAACTAGATGGAATTGCTACATCACTTCTGGGCAGCAATGTGACTAGAATACCAGAGCTCAGGAATTGCAGGGTAGCAAATTCTGCTTTTTCGGCACACAGCTCGACTTGCACACCACACCCTCCAAGATAGCCACGGTGGAAACGCACAGACACGCTCCTGGATGTTATGGAATTTGGAATAAGTGCACTTACTAGCTAAGAGTCAAAATAACCGGAATTCAACAAAAATTTAAACAATTTTGAATTTATGCAGGGAGGGAGGAAAAAAACCCGCTGGGGAAGCCGCTAAAGGTAGTAGTGTACACAATAATTAAAACCAAAAGTGGAGGCCATTTGAAGAGGGGAAGGGGACAACACTTAAGATTTAAGAAAGAGAAGCTGAACGAGAAAGGAACAATGAGATTAAAAAAAAAATTGAATACGTGAAGCCACTGGGAGATGAAAGATAGTTTTTGGGCGCATAGCGAAAATTTAGAAGATTTTGAAGTGGCAAGGCCTAAATACACCTAATTGGGAGGAAAATTACTATGTGCAGAGATACCGACTTGAGAAGAGAAAGAGGGACCATCGCAATTTTGATCCACCACGGGAGGATGGTACCCTGCATTGGTAGCCTGATGACTGCTAAACAACCCCATCGAGCACTTGATGGTGCAGCACAGATTAACAAGGACCAGACACCACCACACCCTCGTAAAAAAAGAAAAATAAATTAAATATTAAAATTAAAAAAATAAATAAATTAATTAAAGTAAGTAATTAATTAAATAAATAAATTAGTTATTTAATTTTTGAAGATGGTTGGTAGATTATTGTTAGTAAATAAGAATTGAGTCTTACTAAGTACTGTAGTCTAAATAAGAGGAAGCTGAGTGGATGCAGCTTTGAATCAGTGGGTTCTTGCTGCACTGTCCGAATTGCTATCGCAACGACAAGAGAGCACAGTTTTGTTGTTTACTGAATTTTTTAGAGTGAGAAATTAACTTTCTGTGAATTAACAGTAGTAATACTGGAAAGTTAAGTGGAGTGCACTTTAGCTTGAATTTGCTGGAGGTACTAGTTATACTGACTTTATAACTAGCAAGACGACAGAAGGTTAACTGATTTTGATTTATTTTGCCTTTTTTTTTTTTTTTATCTTAAGAGTTTTTCTAGGTTGTTAGAAATTAATTTGTGAGAGTTAGTTGCCTTTGTTAGCTGAGTTAATTTATGGTAATTGGTTAAACTAAGCTGAATCATGTGTATACTATACCTCCTTATACCTTGTATAAGGAAGTAAAAAGTGCATTCGTTGATTAGAAGATGCTTATGTCTTTAAGAATTATTTTCTGCATATAAAAATGTCACCAGCTTTCATAACAATATCATTATGGGATTTATCTAAACACTGAATATGCATTAAATAAAATGCATTTATCGACTTGAACCTGCTTGTGTCTTTAACAATTCCTTTGTACACACTAACATGTCAACAACTTTTTTTTTATCAATATCATTACAAGCTCTATCTACAGGTTGAGTATTCATTAAATGAAGTACATTTGTCGACTAGAACCTACTTCTGTCTTAAAAAATCAATTTCTATACACCAAAATGTCGACAAAGTTTATAAAAATAACATTATGGACTTTATCTTAGGGCTGAATATTCATTAAATAAAATGCATTCATTGACAAGAACTTGCTTACGTTTTTAAGAAATTACTTTCTATACGTAAAAATGTTGACAACCTTCATAACACAATCATTATGGGCTTTAATTACTGGCATAATATTCATTAAATAAAATGCCTTCATCGACTAGAACCTGCTGATGTCTTTAAGCATAATTTTCTACCCGCAAAAATGTCTTCAACTTTCATAACACTATCATTACTGGCTCTATCATTAGCTTCTATTGAAATCTCTATGATGGTAGGTCATATATAATGACCAAAACCTTTGTATTTTTGGTCATTATGAAGATAATTTTCCTAAGTATCTCCAAAACAAAAAATAACAGCCCAAAAAGCGAGGTGCACAACTAGACATTATAACAAACCTATATACCAATTCGCAACAGTCTACGTCCAACCGTTTTTGAGTTATGTGACACACACACACCACGAAAATTCATGTAAAGTCATTGATATCTGTAAAATGGAAGCTCGTATTAAAACTAAAGTTGCAGGTGTAGAACTAGACATCATGTTAGTTACATATATAAATTTGCAACATTCCACGATCATTTGTTTTTTGCAAAATCCATTTCGCAAATTGGGATTACTATAATTCCTTATACTTTGTGTAAGGAAGTAAAAACTAAACAATTTCAGAAATTTCTAATCAATAATATAAAAAAAAAAAAAAAAAAAATCACAAATAGACAAGAGCTGTAATAAAAAAAAAAGATACATTAACAATTAAGCTAAACTGCATGCATTGATCTGAACTATATAGAAAGATTCTATTATATATAACTTATCTTATAATGCGTACTCCTTAGATTCATGGGCAACTATACAGAGGCTGTTCGCACATTTTTTAGACGATTTTATTGCGCAGTAAGAAAAAATCGTTTGCATGGAGAATTTTATTTTCAAAACAGTTATATTTTTGGAAATTTTATTTATCTTCTGATATATAGAATTTTTGTTTAGATGCAAAAATGCGCTTTTAAAAAGGCAGTGGATAGAAGGATACGTTTCCGCTTTTTTCAAAGAGAGTTTTTAGTGAAATCGTTATGAAAAGCATTTATCAGGAGAAAAATGGAAAAATGTCGCAATAGATGAATCTTGGGTCTATTTAAGTGGTTGTAATAAAAAAAGATCAATTTATTATCACAAAAGTGGAGAAAATTTTTTTTGCTACATGGCTCAGAGAATCAAAAGAAAGTTTTTCTAAAGGATTTATGATTGTCACTGGTTTTTCATACAAGCGCAAGATAAAAGCAAAAAAAAAATGTGACAAAAATGTCAAAATCAGCTCTAAATACTCTCAAGAACATATTTTAGAACCAATTTTTAAAAATGAAAATCCAGATCTTTATCCACAATGCTATCAATCCGTTGAACTGTATCAAAACAAAACAAGCAGCCGCACATCACAATCCGTAATTGCTTTTCTAGATAAAAATGAAACAAAAAATGGGAATTAAAACCATACCCTTCACTGACATTCCTGCTAAATCTCCTGATGTATCAGTGTTGGATTTTTGTGTTTTTCAACTCTTAAAATCAGCATTATCCAAACACCGACCTACAACGCTTTGTGGACTTTGGAAAGCCGTTCAAGAGGAGTAGAAAATTTACCTCTTCCGATATTATAAAAAGCATTATTATCATAGAAATTACGATGTAGAATGATAGTTAAGAACAAGGGCTAACTGAACAAATAAAACATGAAATATGAGTGAAATTGTTTCAGTACACTCCATCAAAATCTTCTAAAAAATGTGCGAACAGACTCTGTACTTACAAAGGTAGAAAAAAGAACAATCGTTTCACTTCTCACCCTGAGTATTAAAAAAATGAGCAATTTACTTTGAAAAACTTTTTTAAAACCTTAATATTTCCAAGAATATAATGTGCTATTCTCATAGAAATAAATATAGATAATTGAAAGAAACATCATAATCATATGTTAACGGTACAAACATTTAAAAATTGCTTTATACGTAGTGATCTCAAACAGTTTTTTCCTTTAATTTGTTACGAATCTTTTTTTGCCTTTGGGACAAAACATTTACTAAAATATATGAGGCATAACATGTTCTTTACACCTCTGATGTACCAGGAAAATCTATCGAGCATTTCTTTAGATATTCTAAAAAACATCTAAATTCGAAAGCATCTGAATTCTTTTACCCATTCATATGTATGTGTGTTTGGACAATGCTTAAAATATATTATTGAGCATTTTTTCTTGTTAAAAGAATAATAAAAATTTTATATAAAATATAATTTTGTTTCTTAAAAAGGCAATACTTTTTGAAGCAATCATATGCTACAAAATACCAATAAAAATTTATTCATAAACAGGAAGATTGCAAAAGATTTTCTAAGAATAATTAGCTGCATTCATAACATAATAGTGCATAAAACATATTCAGATATAAATATATTGTAAAAGTAAATATATTCTTCTATGATAAGTGTACTTGTTTAAAGGAATAATAAGAGAATGTAAGCAACCGAGAATAACAAAAAAAAGAAAAAGAAAGAAAAAGGAAAAAATATGAGCAAAGTGGAAACTGTTATTATATATCACAAATTTTAAGGAAAATTGTTTATTAAAAAAATATTGTTCATAAATTCATAATGACATCTTAAAATCATTTACAATAAAATTTATTTAAAAAACTACTTAAAAGTATGATGAATATATTAAAACTTACATTATAAAACCATAAATATCCTTACTTAGTCAAAAGTTTTCGACTGCAGCCATAGCCTCAGACACGCTGAGCGAACAGGCTTTTATTTCTCCTTTAATATGGTGCACCACCTTTCACTTATTTCTGCAGATTAGATACATCACAATTTGAAAAAAATCTCATTCACTTTGTGTTTTACTGCATACTGATAATCGTTATAATCATATATATATATATATATATATGTGATGATAATTATTAGTATAGAGATGACAGTCTTTCCACACAAGGAATACTAGGAATTCTTTCACGAAACATCTTTATTTTCTCAAGATGGCATAGTCGGAACATTACGGCAAGGCATTTCAGTTTAGGCTGATCTCCGGCTGATCGACAGACAGTTTAGTGGCTCCCAGCCGCGGAATCTGTTCCTTCGTAATTTCAGAGAAGAGTGCAGCGTGGAGTGTTTAAAAATGGAGAATCATGGCAACAGTCCTCCATTTGTTGAATGTTTGGCCTTTTATAAGGGATTTCTGTGCTGCTAATTGGCCACTTAGGTCACCTGAAGCTCTAAAAGAATTTCTGGGGTCAATTAATATGCATGATGGATGCAGCGCAAGTTGCAAATTGCGTTAGTATCAGCGAATTTTGACTTATAATTTTGTTCATTTCTGAGTGATAAAGTCATTTGCCAGAAAACAATCTTTAAAGGGGCAATTATGAATTATTCGCGATTTATAATTTCGACTAGTGATTTTCCCACTTTTAAATTGGGTTTTTAATCACTTAAATTTATTTATTTTTATCCCTTTCATACATATATATATATATATATTATTATTATTATTATTTAACTTTTTAATATTATTTTTGCATTCTTTTATATAGTCATTTGCAAAAGTTTAAGAAAAGTAGCTGACTTTCAGTATTTTAACACACTGCATCAAACACATTTTACTGCTATAAATAAAGGTGCCTGGCATGTGTATCGCCAGTTGTTTATTGGATTTTGTCGTAGACAGTGCTGTTGTGTAATTATTGTAATGGGTAAAACACTTTCCCTAACTGTTAAAAAAGGTCAAAAATATTGACCCTGCATGAAATTGGATTTTCTGAACGTCAAATAAGTTTGAGGGTAAATGTGAGCAAGACAGCTGTGCATCAAGCTATCAGTAAATTTAAAATTTCGGGAAAATTGGACCTTAAGAGAAGCGGTCGCCCTAGAAAAACATGTGCACGTTATGATCATGTGAAGGATGATTATACGAGATCCAAGAACCTCCTACATTACAATTAGACATTTTGTGGCTGCAAAGGGCACCAACGTCAGTTTATGAGTACTATTTTAAGACGTTTGGCCAAACATTTTGGTTTATCATCTCATAAATTTGAGAGGAAAAATTAACTTACTCAAAGTATGAAAAAGAAATGACTCTTAAGGTTAACAAATTTTCCCAAAATTTTAAATTTACTAATAGCTTGATGCACAGCTGTCTTGCTTACATTTATCCTCAAACTTATTTGACATTCAGAAAATCCAGTTTTATGTAGGGTCAAAATTTCTGACCTTTTTGTAACAGTAAGGGAAAGTTTTTTACACATTGCAATAATTACACAACAGCACTGTCTATGACAAAATAGAATAAACAACCTGCGATAGATGTGCCAGGCACCTTTATTTATAGCAATAGAATGCATCTGATGCAATCAGCACATGAGATGACACAATAATCTGCACAAATGATACATTGTGTTAAAATACTGAAAATCAGCTACTGGTCTTTAACTTTTGCAAATGACTGTATATATCTTATTTTTATTTTTGTCATTCCAATATACTTTTTTTCTCTTCTTTTGCGAAATTTATTTTATGTATACTAGCTGTCTCAGAGAAATGAACTCCAACTTTATCGTTTCTAATCCTTTGAAAAATATTGCTATTGGATTTAATTGGGATGTTCTAATTAATTTAACTGTTAAGAAAATAAAAAGATAGACTTTCATAACTTTTCAATATTAGCTCATTACAACTATCAATATGCAGTAAAATGCAAAACAAACAATTGAGATTTTGATGAATTGTAATGTGTGTAATACTTCAGAACCTACAGAAATGAGTGAAAGGTGACACACCATGCTAAAGTAGAGGAAGAAATAAGCAATGAATCAAATTCACTAAATGTGTCTGAGGACAGCTGCAGTTGAAAATGTTAACTAAGTAATGTATTAAATGGTTTTTAATTTAAATTTTAATATTAATTACCACTGTTGCTACTAAAAATATTTACACTTTTTGAAACAACAAAAATATACAAATCTGCGTACAGTACAAATCTGAATTCCCTTACCATTAATATATTTCTAGTATTTCATAACTTGATAAATGCATTAAAAACCTTTTCTGAATTCTTAACTGTCACCCGCTGTAAATTAATATTAGTGTTGTACAGAGTAGCACTTTCACAAAGTAGCCAAGTACTGAGTAATCAGCCATTTACTACTTGGCTGAACACCGACTAGTTGTAAGCAAGAATAATTGATGTACATATGAACAGTTTTGTATATCTTGAAATAAAATAAAATATATAAATAAAAACATTTTAAGCCCAAAATGTACTTAAATGACAAACAGCATGCTTTTATGAAGTATTTCAGAGCTTTTGTGGTAAGATGTATGTGTATATACACAATTAGGTTCATTGCTATATTTGATACTTCCAGCTTAGTAGATTACTTAAATTACAATAATTGATAACTTTATTCTTAAATTTTTTCTAAGATACGAAAGTACCAACCTTGGATTATTAAAAGACAAGACTTAATTTAAGATGCATAAAATATACATAGAAAATTAGAATAGAAAATTAAATATTATATCATTTCAAACATGACAGGCTTCATTAATCTTCGGCCCCTAGAAATGTAAAAAGTTTGGTAGCCTTGGGCTATAACTTGTAAAACAACAAAATGGATTATTAAAATGTATATTTAATAACATTTTATTTATTTTTATTTTTTATTTTTTTTACAATTAGTATTTTAATTCAAAATTAATCGTTTCTTACAATTTTAAAAGTGGTTTACTACTTTGTGTTAATTATAATTAAAGACTTTTTTCTAAAATATTTTTTTCTATTTTATAGATACAGTTTTATGTACTATTCTTTTTTCCTATAAATTATTGTAAATATCACACAAAGGATGGATATAAATATAAATTTCTGCTACAAACAGCCCCTTTAGCTAAATTGAACTAGCACATCTCATAAATTTTGTCAATACCAAATTTAGTGACAATTTATTCGCCCATTTCAATTACAGAAAGCTTTTTATAGTAAAAATTTAATTCTAATGATCTTCCATTTATATTTTCATAATATTTCAATTTAGTTATTCATAAACATCTGTTTTTAATACATTTGTTTTCCATAATGCATAAAAATAATTAAATTAGCCTTGGCCAAGTACATACCAATTACTCTGTATAACTCTCTATTGCAGATGAATTATTAAAAAAGTATTTTGACAAAAATATAGTATTATTGACTTTAAAATTGATTTTATTTTAAGAGTTTCTTAAATAAATAAATAAAAAAAAAGATAACAAACATTTTTGAAACATTCTTTTAAAAAGATTAACTTGTCTGAGTGCTCATGACCATACAGTGTTTGACAGTATGGCACCAGTTGTTAAATTCTGAGTTTGAGCATATATCAATTGATACAATATAATCATTTAGGGAAATAAGGAAAGAAAGAAAATAAACTGCCATAATATATCCTTACCAGCCATTATATTTATTTTTTATTCATCACATTTCTTTAAAACAAACATTTGAAATGAAAACTGAGTTCAATTTTTTATTATTATTATTATCATTATTGAAAATTTATTGGCATTATGATAACTGGTATTATTTGAGTATGCAATATTAGTTGTACGTATGCTGTTACATGATTTTTCATTCCAATTTAAAAAATTACTATATATTAAACATACTCTTCATTTATGAAATAATTTTCCTTTAAAAGCATTTGCAAGGGGGGAAAAAAGTCACACTCAAATTTACACAAGTAAAAAATCCAATAAAAGTATAATACATTAAGATTATAATGAGTAAAACTAAATTATGATGTAAAGAATAAAAGCACTACATAAACACATGATGCATAATAAGCAACATAAGTAATTCGAAAAACTTCATAAAACACAAATTAAACTTACTTAATTTGTTCAAGAAGAGTTTTAATTTTTTGTTTCATTAATCCCAATGTTTCCTCACCCTATAAAAAAAAAAAACTTTTATAATATACCAATATAAAATAATACATTAATATTAAAAACAAAAGTAAAATGAACAGAAAAAAACTGCAAAGGTCAGTCAAACTATTACTGAAATGAGAAATAACTTGAAACATATACTACTGTCTTTCATGTTATGCACAAATTAAATCAATAAGTTAATATTAAATAATATATTCTTGCAGAAAAGTTTTGCACTAATTAACCTTGAAACAAAAAACATAAAAAATATACCACTACGGGGTTCTATTCAGAAATGAAAAAGTTAAAATTTTTCATTTGTGATGTAAAAGAATGCTTAGAATAAAATTTTCAGAGAAACTTTAAAAATCTAAAATAATAATAATAATAACAATTAAACAAGGGTCCCACCAGGATAAAATAAAGATATAGGATTTTTTAAGAAAAAATATAGAAATCCACATGAAATAAAAATATATAGGATTTTGAAATAGAAAAATATAGAATATTTATAGGCCATTTTCAAAAAAAAAAAAAAAATTAAAATTACTGATGAATATATACAAGAGGATTCAGAATTGATTCTTCAAATATGGCGAGAAAGAAGGTAATAGAAAATTAAAACTGTTTCAAGCAAGAAAAAAATATGGGCAGAATCTAATGCATAATGTTCAAGAGGGTGCTGTTTATCTACAACTTTCATTCAAGCAGAAAACTATCAGAGAGTGGTCATCATTTCAAAGAAGTAATATGAATTGGCATGAAATTATCTAGTTTGTAAGAGAATTATGTATGTTAAAATACTTTTGTGAGTGAAGGCAGATTCCTCAATAAAAAGGACATGCACTATAAAATCAAGTTTTATGGAATTTTTTTGTAGTAATAAGCGATGAAATCAGATCACTTGTTTAAGGTTATTATATTCTTTGCAAATGAAAATGATACAAACCTGTCTCATTTTGTACCCATTAAATAAAGCAAAACATTAAATCAGCAAATCTTGTGTATTAAAACATGGTCTTTAACAAACTGTCCATGTTGATTAGTGGTTATCTCTATTGTGTTTGTGCCAGGCATTGATCTAGTTTTGCACAGTTCTTTAGATTTGCAAATGTTTTAAGTTGTGGTATGTATTGATAAGGGATTATTATTTATAAGGTGATTACTCTTTTAACTATCATATCTTTAATATATATATATATAAATGTTTTCTGTCTTTAAAACAAAAAAAAAAGACAGAATAACGAAACTTTGTAATTGAGGTAGGTCTAGTGTATAGGGGGTGAAAATCAAGGAACTGGGGCTGAAAGTCAGTATTTCGAAAACAACTTTAACAATTTTCTTCAAATTTGCTACATATATCTCTTTTTAGATTTTTTCCCACCACATATATTGCTTAGTTACTGCAAGCAAACTAATACCACTTTGATTAGATAAGACAGCTTTAAATTTCAGAAAATTACATCCCAAAAAACAGCTCTACCGATTTTATTTAAATTTGCTCTATAAACTCTCTATTATAAATCTTTATGATGCATGTATTAGTTCATTACTACAGAAAAATTGGTTGGCACCTGATTGATTAGGTGAATTTTATATTAACTTATTACCACACTATCCCAAAAAGAATGTGTAATACATGCAGTAACGGGTAACAGAAGTTGGTTGCTACACACTAATATTTTTAAATTCATCTCATTTGTCTATTAATAGCTTATAACCTGGCTAAAGCAAAGCCTGTGCAATATGCACTTCAGTCATATTATCACATTCTATTGCTTTTGTTTACTGTTATACTTTGGAATCAACTTCTTTTAACAATTGTAATTATCCCTTCTGTAAGGTTTTATAATTTGTGTAACATTTTCTCTTTCCTTTGCAAACTTAATGTCTTCATTTCTTTTTCTCAACTTGCATAACAGTTCTTATACATCTTGCTAGCTTCTCTGAATGCTCTAAAATCATCAAGATAAAGTGAAACTTTCATTGTATCTCCACTCTTGCTTTGGATTTTAGCTTAAAGTCTACAAAAATTATTTATATAGTTACTCGTTCAGAGAAGGCAGCAGGGACAGATTCAGAACTTAACATTTGGGAGGGGCTAAGAATTTTCAAGATGTTATTCCAAATCAATGAAAAATTTACAATCGTAATATTAGTGTGCATTCTGTAGATACCTTAGACTGCATTACGTAATTGTTGCAATAATTTATAATTATTATATGGAGAAATTTTTAAAGATTAATTTTTTTTTTTTAAATATTACATGCACACATGCGTGTACGTAATGCATTAACGGGAATTGTAATTAAAAACATGAAATGTAATTAAGGTGTCTATAGGGTGGAAGAGATGATAATCATTTTTTTTTTTTTTTAAGGCAATCCCATGTAATGCATATGTACAACAATGATTAGTCACAAAATTTGCACAGAGTTATGAGTTGATGTCATTATGATAAAAACAAAATAAAAATATTAAAATGTGATTTATAGAAATAACTCTCGTAGAACATAATGTATGAAATGTTTTTGGGTGCCCCTATACATAAACCAGTGGTTGTATTTACCTAATTTTAAATCAGGAACATTGCATAGTAAACTTGAATAACGTATATCAGTTTTAAGAAATTCAGCAAATATTTATGAAAGTTAGAGAGGTCACAAGCAGACGGACAGCAAGACAGATATATAGATTAATTAAGTTAATAATCCCTCTTAAACATCGTTAGAACATGTTAGAAACAATCAGTGCAAACGAAAATGCATTCCAACAACTTCTAACTATAGTCATTAATGTAATTGAATGTAATTGGCAAGGTAAATCTTATTGCGAATCATACTACATTCTACAGAAAACTTTTTCTCATGCATATCTATTGTGAATGCAATTTTCTTTATGATTTGCACATAATAAAACTGCTAAAAGTATGTTTTATAGAAATACCTCTCATAGGACGCAATGCTTTTGAAATTCTTTCTTGTGCCCATGTGGACATAGCAGAAGCAGTATTTACCCCATTTTCAACAGGAAACATTCCATAGTGAATTTGAACTACATATATCAGTTTCAAGAAATTCAATCATTCCAATATGAATATAAGTTGTTTTCCTTTAATTAGAATTTTTGTAAATGTCAATTTTTTTTTTTTTTTTTTTTAAGAGAGCTTCAGACCCCTAAACTACAAAAAAGAACCAAGAAAATTGAAGAAAAGGCTGCTAAGAAATCCCTCTTAAAAATTCCAAAAAAGAAGTTTGTAAGAAAAGGAAATGGAAAAGAGAATGAAAATGAGCTACCAGGTGTAGCCAAACCTAAATGTAGGCCTAGAATCCAAAGGAAAGCCTAATCCTGATGTTAAAAGTCAAAACATAGAAAATTTTAATAAACCTTCAGCAAGCAGCCAAGAATGCATGTCGTCATCGTCTGAAAATGAAACAGAGGGAGGAGAAACTTGCATATTTTGTAATGAACTGTATGTCGACTCTAAGGCTGGTGAAGGTTGGATCCAATGTTCTGGATGCCAAGAATGGGCTCACGAAGCGTGTTCTAATGCCGACGAAGAGGACACCTTTATATGCGAATTTTGTTCTGCTTTAGACCTAAATAAAAGGTCTTCTTTCCCATTTTGTAAATAATAACATAAAAAATTCTTATTTTAAGTCTCTGATTGCTGAAGGCATTGTTCCTTCAAGCAGAAATTTTGCTTTACAGGTTTTTGCCAGTTAATTATGTTTTTCTGTTAGTTTTACGCAAAAAAATTAAACATTGTAATCCCTATCCCGTTTTGTCCAACCCAGGTATGCTAAAACAGGATGTGTAAGAGTTTGGTAAATAATTTTTTTTACTATTTCACAGTCATTAAAATTAGTTAAAACTATGTTTTTTGTGTGCTTCAATAAATGTTGTAGTTACAAAAAATAATAATGTGTGGTTTTCTTCAACACATTTTTCGTAATAAAAAAAACAAACAAGAATGGTATCCTGTTTTGTCCAACTTTCTCCTACTAAAAGTCATTGGATGTTTTAACAAACTGTCAAGGTGTCAATTAATTAAAAAGGCCCAAATTCATGACAGAGTCTTAACACTACTTTTACAGATTTTGAAAGTAAAAAATATTTAACATCTTCTAGAAGTTTTTGTTTTTAAAGATTTGCGTGTATTGCAACTGAAGGATTATTGTTATTAATCGTGTTATTAATAAATTAAAAATATATAGGAAATATAGGATATGCACTAAAAATATAGATAGGAGAATATAGGCCAAATTCAAAAATACGAAATATAGGAGTGGTGGGAGGTTTGTAATTATTACAAAGCTGTATAAGACAAATAATGTAAATTCAAGCAAATACTAAAGTATGAATAAATGTATATTAAAATTAAATTTAAAAAGTAGAAAAAAATAGCTCTTACTTATGAACTAATAACTGAGTTTTTAAATTAGTAGAATATTGAATGTTATATCTTCAAGCAAAATCACATTTAATAGAAAAATATTATTGTAATGCAATAAATTGTGATCAATCTTCTTATATTTTTTGTTCCCAGTGTGAAAAATGCTTATACTTTCGTCAATTTTCTACTTTTAATCATAGTCATTGTAAGTTAGAATATATATTTGTAACTTTACATGATTTTCTTTTCTATAAATAAATAAATAATAACAAATATTTTTTTAATTGATGGTTTGTTAGAATCAATTAAAAAAAATTCTTAATATAATAAATATTTTCTCTTAAATTAATAATTTAATTTAATTAAAAACAAAAAAAGTTTCAGTTGAAATAAAAAATTAAAATACAAAATGTATGTACAGAGACTCGATCTCAGGACCTACTACTCACGAGTCAAACACGCTACCACTGCACCTTTTTTTTTTGCTATGGTTTGTGTGTTGCTGATTTTTATAGAAACAGCTAAAACATCTAGGGTTATATCTTGATCCATGGGGGGTAGTTGCACAAATTTTGCACTCTACCTTATGTTCCGACTATGCTATTTAAATTAAGCTTGGTTTAATTTCAATAACAATTTAACTGATTATTACTTTCCTTGTAAGCTATCTAAAACAACTCCCATCTGCATATTTTGTTCAGTGGTAAAAAATCAGAACATTTAAGACACAGGCCTAGGTTTGATTCCTGGCCAGGGCATTTTTTAATCTGAATAAAATCACTCAACTTTCACTTTCAAATTTATTAATTCATCAAGCTTAAGTGACAAATATAATTCTAAAAAGAATACCTTATTTAATTTTTCATTCAGGGTAGCTATTCTACCTATATATTTGTGTATTTCATTCTTTAAATTTTGGTTTTGCCCTTTAACTTCAGAATGGTCTTCCAATCCAGAGATATTTTCCATACTGAATGATTTCTTGTACATCTGAGCTTGAAGAAACTTAACCTATATTTAAAAAAATAATAATAATAAAAATAAAAAATAAACTAACTGTTATTTAGTAATTAACTACAAAGATTTATACATTTAAAAAAAAAAAAAAAAAAAAAAAAAAAAGGGTAACTATAATAAATCTTTAAGCCGAAAGTTATTTCCTTCTTTGATATATAGAAGTAAAATGCATACCCCCCCCCCCCCCGTCTCTATCTCTCTAATATATATACATGTGTGTGTGTATGTATGTAAACTACACACACACACTTAATTTATTCTAGGGTAATAGCATTCCTTTTAATATCAGTTAAAAGTTAGTTAAGTTACAATTATCAATTAAAATATAAGTTGTGTGTCAAATTACATAAAATCAAGTTACAAAAGAAGAAAAAAAAAGTTATGATAAACAAGAATTTTGTATAGCAATATAAATTGTTTGAAAAACATAATTGTTTTAAGGCAGGATTAAATTTTTTCTCACACTAGAAAAAATTACTGTAGAAATTTCCCCCCCCCCCCAATAGTTGCAAAATGCTGCTGGAAAAATTCCAATAAATATTCTAATCAAACCCAACAAAAACGTTTTCCAACACCTTAGAAATGAAAAAGACCCTATACCGTTCAAAGACACTTCAGGCATCTACAAAATAGATTTTCACTTTGAGGACAAAACACAAGCTTGCTACATAGAAATGACTAAGAGACCCATAAAAGAACGCGAAAAAGAACATATATCTGACCTTAAACTTAATAAATTTTCTACCGCGCTTTCTACCACCCATAACAATAATCCCATTAATGTTAACACCATTAATACTCAAAAAATAGCCCATTATAACAATCATAAGTTTGCTTTAAAGCGCGAAGCCATAGAAATCCTAACCACCCCTTCTTCTGTTAAGGACCATGAACACAGTTTAATCTCTGAAGAATGGCAACAGATACTAAAGATCAAGAAGAGAAATGAAGTTAGAGCGTCAGCGGGGGAGGTTTGTTTACCTTGGAACTACCGGCAATACTAAGTCATCATCATTTGCAACGCTGAAGAGGGCTGTGATAGCATGCCGAAATATATCTGTTGCTATTAAAAGGATAAATTTAAGGTATTAAAATTTTTTAAATTATAAAACATTAATCCTTTAGTATTATACCAATAACATTAATTCTGTGCTGATAAGTATAAAGGGTTTAAGTCCAAAAATGTCGATTTTGAGTTAAGTACATAGTCAGACTCAGAAAAAAATTCTCTATCGATTGGTATAAAGGTTTTAAATCCATGTCATTTAGTCTTTGAGAAAATCCATTTGTAAAAAAAAATTAAAGTCAGAAATTTAGCATTAATCTTTAGTATAAAATATTTAATTCAATTTTTCCCCTTTATTAAATGAAGATTGACAATCACTGAATGGTATAAAGCGTATAAACCAACATAATCCCTTTTTCCTAATCGATTCTGCTGATTAGTTTTTAGTTAGTTTAACTTTATTTTTCGTCTCCTGAAAAATCAAGAATATGGACTTAAATCCTTTATACTTATCAGTACAGAATTATTTTTAGTCCAGTTACAGTTTCACTCCCCCTTCGTCCCTATTTTCTGTGTCTCCCCCTTCGCAGAAGCGGACTTAAGTTAAATTGTACAGTAGGTGCCATTTCACTACGACGTCCCCTTTCCCCATAATTTTGATATACTAAACCTGCATATAAAAATTATAATAGTAAATGTAACATAACTAAAGGAAAATATTATTCTGTGATATACCAATTACTGTGCAACACTGCTTATAATAATCAGCTCATAATTAAAAAAAATTACAAGTTCTGAGCTATCCTGAAAGTTTCAAATATCTAGCTAATCGGGAAGTTAGTGAAAAATTGATTGCAAGCTTTGTACTGGTAACGCTGCTGAAGGCAGCAGGAACCCGAAACAGTTGGCTAAAAGTGTTTAAAAAATGCATTTTCACCGTATTCTGAAATATTCTGAAAGTTTCAAATGTCTAGCTAGTCAGGAAGTTAGTTAAATAAATTATCTGTTGAATACAGTTGACTAAAAGTATTAAATCCTGAAAGTTTCAAATGTCTAGCTAGTCGGAAAGTTAGCGAAAAATTGATTGCAAGCTTTGTACTGATAACGCTGCCGAAGGCAGCAGGAACCGAAAACAGTTGGCTAAAGGTATTAAAAAAATGTATTTTCACCGTGTTCTGAACTATTCTGAAAGTTTCAAATGTCTAGCTAATCGGGAAGTCAGGTAAATAAAATCGGGAAGTTAGTAAAAATAGATTGCAAGATTTGTACCAAACAAACAAACAAGAATCGAAGTTAATAAAAACATGGTAATAGTCTAGTGCAATTCTGAAAAAAAAAAAAATAATAATAATAATAATAATAATAATAACTTTATTTGGTTTCTTCCATGAATAATATGATTAAATAGACAGAAATAAAAACTTTTATTACTGAGAAACAGACAAACGCTACATTTATACTTTCAATAAATAATATGGACTTTTTTTTCTTTGTTTGCTTGTTTGTATCACAAATAGATAAGTTGTTATGCTTCATAAAATTATCTTTACAGCTTTCCTTTCAATATTTTATATATAAATATTTTAACAAAATAATTCTCCTCATGAAATGAAAACATATTTGAGTTGTAGCAGGGATCTTCCAAATTTGTATGTACTGTCGATTGAAAACTTAATCGGTTTTGAATTCTAGTTGCTTTTATATTTAAATTTGGGTTTAAAATTGAACAGTTTTTCAAATTTTAATAGGCTTATTAATTTTGTCTCAAACCACACTGGCCTAGCACGTCTAAGCACAAATCTAATCCTGACTGCTCAGTTTCTGCATGAAAATAGGTCTATCTTGTAGTTAGAAATAAAACTGTCCAGTCTGTCTATTCAATCATACAAATACAATCTATATTCATATGTTTCAAACCAGTACCAAAAATTTGTAATTAGTCAAAGTGGCTTAGAAAGTCTTTATAAGTTGATGAAAACCCTAATCGATTTTCAGTTTTAATCATCTCCAATATAAATATTGGAGTTACTTCTCAAATTTTAGTTATTTTTCATATTTTAATCGCATTCACTAATCAAATATTAATCACTTGTAAAAATTTTGTGTCCCTAAAACACAGGCACCTTAGGCTCGGGTCACATGGGCCTATGCCAAAATTCACCCTTGCCCCTTCAATCCTTTTTTTTTTTTTGGGGGGGGGGGGGGGAAGAAGAGGAAGCTTTCAAGAGATTGGAGATTTGATTACTGTGCAGGAGTGTAAGAAATCGTGGGAAGAGAAAATGATTATTATTGTTTTTCTTGGAGAGACAGAAGTGACAGCTTCATCCTTACGACAAGAGGAATAGCTGTGATCTTAAAAGAAAGAAAAAAAAAACTACAGTGATGCCGCTAGTCTTTCAAAATCCTGGATCCCTGGGACCCATGAGATTAAAAAATCTGGGTCCTTTTTTTTTTAAAAAAAAATGGTTCCCCACATAAATGAAATTATATATTACAGATATAAATTAAAATTTTATCTTATTGTAGATGAAAAACATTTTTTTTATGAATTTTTAATTTTTATCATCTCATGAATAACCCCCTAAAGTAATGAGATTTGCATCGAAAAATTGATAACAGAATTGCAGGTAAAGTAGTGTAACTCATAATTTTTAAATTTAAATAACTCTGAGACATTTTACTTAGAGACATGGGGCTTCTTTTGTTTTGCTTCTTAGACAGAGGGCAACATTTTCTATGTGATTTATATGAAAAAAAGGACCATAAGAAAAATTAAACTTCATATTTTAATCTGTACACAGTCCCTTACTCAAAAAATGTCATATCTGAAATCTACTCTTCATTTGAACCAATTTTGTAATTGGAAGTATGCATCTGGGACTAATGGTTGTGAAAATAAAGTCATTCAGGTTAAACGTGGACACCCTGTATAAAAAAGTTTCTTTTACTATTTTTTAAAATAATTTATTATATAAATTATATGATATAATTTATTATATTTGAATTTCCACCTTATTAAAAAAAAGTTTAATTTCCAGTTAGACTGCTTCAGCTACACTTTGTTAATTCACTCTCCAAAATTAAAAAGACTTTGAAGGAGTCAGGTAATTTAACACCAAGAATCAACCTTTAATAACCAAATAAAATGCAATAAATAGTTCAACACTGATTTTTTTTTAATTAAAATAATAATAATATTGTAATAATTGGTGAGTTTCAACAAATGATTTTAATAAGAGTAAAGCACTGTATTGGTTTAAAAAAAAAAAAAAAAAAAAAAAAAAAAAAAAAATATCTAAATACTCAAAAATAACTTACTTGCTCTTTTAGCTTTTGTATTTGAACATCGGGGGGATCATTATTTACAACTGGTTTATTCTTAATTTTACGTGCTCTAGATGCGTATCTAAGGGTGCTCAAAGTTTCATCAGTATTGCTTAAGGACGGACTTATACAGGCAATCATTATAGTAAAACTGTTCCCACCAAGCGAATCTATATATTAAAGAAACAAAAAATTATTAAAAGAAGGAAATAAGGCAAAATTATGTCATAGAAAATAACTAACTAAAAATCTTTAAATTATTTTAAATGAATTACCCATCAGTAAACGAGTGAGTCGAGAGTCTCTGTATGGAATATGTGATTTCCCATCACTCAGGGCAGATATAACTTTTCCAAGAGCTAACAAACCTTTGTTAATATCAATACCTGAAAAAGAAAAAATAATGTGTATCTATATGTATGGTTATAGTTGTAAAATTTTAATATATTTGAAGCAGACTTATTTTATGAGCAATTTCTAAGAATGATAATACAGAATGAATTTAAGTTTAAAAAGAAAAACTCTTCTCATAATAGCTAAAGTAGAGGAAATAGTAAGTATCGAATAAAGTTTAAAACCAATGGCATAATCGGTACTCAAGAGGACATATCAGTTATCCTTGGCAACCAAACTCCATGCTGTTGTAAGGGAAAATTTGTTACTAAAAATACTTATTAATATACTTTTTTTTTTTTTTCTGTTTTCAAATTTAAAAATTCAGAACTAAAAAAATATTTCTCTCTATATATATTTTTAAATATATATTCTATTTTAAAACTAAAAAGTTAAAATAATAATAATAACTACAGTAGAGCCTTGCTTAGCTGAAGTAATGTGAACCAAGGGTGCCTCAGATAATCAAAAACTCAGATAACACAGACTTAGAAATATATGGTTAAGTTTAAAATGAATGAAAAAGTAGTCAATGAAGTAAAAGAATACATCTATTACATATTTAAATATAGTCAGTTATAAATGCAATGAAATACAAGCATACATAAATTACAAAATATAGCATTGTATAATAAAATTTGTCAAAGATATCTATGTGATAAAGACTTATTAAAAAGTCAGACTTTTATTGCCATAATATTAAACAGGTATACAGTGAATGTTTAATATATCTAATAACTAGTGTGTTACTTAAAATTTGGCAAGTAAAACAGAGTTAAATTCAGTTTAATCATTTCTAAAGATTAAAGATTAATAAAAAATTATCGAACAACAATAACTAAATAAAGCTTAAAGAGTGTTTAAAAAGGCACTCAAGAGAGTTTTAAATGAAATAAGTTTTAATAAACATTAAGTAAAGATTATTTTAAAATGTTTAGAGTAGAGATGGGAATAGTCTAAAAAAAGTGGTTTATTTCCGCCTGGAAAAATTGAAAATTTTGAAATTTCTAGAATAAAATAACGTGTTTAAAAATTTATAATATTTACATTCCGGTGCTTTTTTTTTTTTTTTTTGTGAAATATTTTTTCATGTTCAGTATGAAAACACTGACTCTGATAATGTTCATATTTCAAAAATAAAGTTTTAACCATGTAATCAAATGGTAATCCTGTAATATTTGAGCATTACAGTTACCTCCCTCCCATCACATTCATTTGAAATTACTTGTTCTTTTCAAGTTCCTTTTTTTTCGTCTTTTTTTTAAAAATATATATCCTTAGACTTGTCTATTATTTTAATGTGTGTGGATTATATTACACACACACATACATATAAATGCATGTAACAGTAAAAAAACAAAACTACTTTCTATCAAAAAATTATTTCACAATTTATAAAAATTACATGTGCAAAAACCTACTTGATTTATGTCCTTTACATCTTAGTTAATAAGTTTTATATTATATATAAAAAAAATAATAAATCAATAATAAAATATTGTTTTAAATTTCTGAAGTTCAATTAACTTTTAATTTTATCTTGTGATTAATTTCATTTTAAGTGAAAATCTGTATTAACAGTCCAGCATCAGCTCAAGTGTCCAGTAAATCAGTAAGCCGGACATGCAATCAGGTTTAGGTCTAGTACTAGTTGACTAAATTTTTTCTCTTGCATACTAAGTTTGGTTCAGGTTGACTGATTTATTTTTCTTATGGGTCAGATTGACTGAATTTTTTCCCTGGGGGCTTTATTTTTCTTGTGGGTCGGGTTCAGATTAGGCTGACTGAACTTTTTTCCTGCGGGTCAGATTTAAGTTTCCAATTTTTTTTTTTTTTTTTTTAAGTTTTTAAGTAAACATTCCGGGGGAGGGACTTAGCATAGCTAGAATCGCTCGACACCACTCCTGAAGTGGTGAGCGGCTCCTCCTCCTTGTTAATCCATGTTAATGAGTCGGGTCTACTTAAGAACATATTTCAAAAAATTTATCATAATAAACAGAAATTTGTTTGATATAATTATAAATATACTACATATTCCTATGATTAAATATACATGCACACAAATTATTGCATACATATTGCAGAAAGGCAATAAACAAAGAAAAATCATATATAAATATATATACTAAACTTAAAGCATATTTTTGTACTCTTGAAGTACATAACACACATAAATGGTTAAAAATTATTAATCTATTTTTCAGAGTTTTAAATTTATAACTTAGTGTATTAGTTCCATTAAAAAAATAAATAAATAAATGATTTACTAACTATTTAGTAACAATGAAAATTAATTTTATTTTATAGTTTTAAAAAGTTTTGCATGATTTTCAGATGAATCATTAAATTTAATTTAGTTTTTTTTATATATATTTTTCAAAAATTTTTCCATATAATAAGTTATTTCAACAATTTCTAAATTCAGTCTACTGTATCTACGATATGCACATTGATATTACGATTGTACGCTTCACTTTTCAATGTTCTGGAAGGACATTTTAAAAAAACTCACCCCCCCCCCTCCCAAAAAAAGTTAAGTTCTGGATCTCTTACTGTTACATGCACGCATGTATTATTCAAAATTTATTTAATATATCTTTCAAATATTTCTCCATATAATAATTATAAATAAGTTATTTCAACAATTTCTAAATGCATTTTTTTGTATTTACAAAATGGACACTAATATTACAATTGTACATTTTTCATTGATCTAGAATAACATTTCAAAAAATCTCAGCTCCCCCCCCCCCTCAAAAAAAAAGTTCTGAATTTGCCACTGAATTATACTGAAAAATTTCCAAAAATTCAGACACAATTTTAACTTCTTAATGCCAGAAAACAAACAAATTTTAAGATATCTTTATAAAAGTAGTTCAAAACCTGGATAATAACACTGTAGACATGTATGCCAAATTTTATAACTTTTGATGTAAGAGGGTAGGAAATTTCTGTTTTGTGTTGTTGAGTATTTTTTAAAACATCATAACTCGGGTTCTATTTACTCTAGACACAAAATTCAAATGATAATTAAAGCTAAAGGTTTGAAGATTATTCCTAGATGAAAATTGTAAAATGTGTTTTTTGATAAAAATTGCTTATAAAAGGTGTAAATATACTTTAATAAAATATATCCTGTTTTCTACAGCCATTTTTATTTTTTAAAGAAGGATCAATGTATGAATCTACAACTATCTTTATATGAAAGTATTTTATTTGTTTTTTAAGTATTTTATTCAAGAATATAGACTTTGCCAAAAATGACTGACCGCCATTACAAACGATCACTTGCATAAGCACATCGACCATCGATGAGGCAATCTATCTTCATTCAGCATACTACAGTGATCTACTATAAATTAAATAATTATTCAACAGCATGAAATCTTTTATTTTTGCTACATTTTTATATTCTTCACATTTTAATTTATTTCATTACAATTTTACAACATGTTGTGCATGTGCTAATAAGAATGATCAATTAATGTGTCCAATATTTTGGTAAAATCAGACTCCACCACCATATTTACCATAAAATACTGCTAAAGCGCCCCCCTCCCTTATTAAATGCACCCCTCCTCCTCTTTTCACACAAATTTCGTTTGTGCAGAAAGTACTGAATAAGCCCTTTTTTATGCTTAGCGAAAGACTATCCAAATAGGAAATGTTATTTATATTATTTATTTATCTTTGTATTATTCCTTTTTCTAAATACTATGAATTATTGACGAAAAAAATTACATGAGTGAGAAATATTGAATAATTCTGTTCTTTTATATGTTATAGAATCTGATAAAGCACGTTTAAAATGAATATTGACATTTATATTTTGGATGGAAAAAGATTGAGAATCTAAAGTTTTTCATGGAGCGTTTGAACACTGATCGTTACTGGAGTTTGATTTTAACAAAATAAAAAACCGCGAAATTAACGAAAATCACAAAAAAGCGGAAAATCACAGATCTGCGGAAAATTCTCATGCCTGTTTAAAGCTATGCAGATAAATTTAACATTTCAGAAATAAATGACAGGTTTAAAAATTCAAATATAATGTATATTATGTCTTTAGATTAATTGTACTTGTTCTATATTTTCAATTCATTTCCTTTGTAGATGCAAACTTTATATATTTTCTGAATTTCTAATACTTCTTGTGATACCAGACTTAGTTCAACATTCCTGGATTGCAGGCAAATTTTGTTTTGCTGCAGGTAGATAGAGAAAATTCTGCTACTGGGATGATTTGTTCACTAAAAATTCTTATTGTAAAATACGGAATTCTATATTTTTATTCACATTTTAAGCAAGTCATTATTTTGGTATTTTCTTTATGATATTCTGATATTTAAACTTACAATTCTCTTCTGAGTTTTAATTGGAATAAACAATCTTCAAACCAATATTTTAAATTCCGTGTGACACACATGAAATAATAATGAAATGCAGCAAAATAAATTATATGAATCTGTTTAATCCTATGTTTCTTTCTTCAGTTGGCAAAAGTTTTATTATTTCTGTTTCAGATGTTTTTCCCCCCTCAGAAAATTGTTTAAGTAAAAATAATTAAGGTAAAAATTTTACTATCATCTGATATTGCTTGGGTTACTACCTCAATTAAAATGCTGCGTTAAAAAATTAGTATAAATAATTAAAGTAAATTCAAATAACATTTATCTTATATCTTCACATGATTACCATTTAGTTATTTTATTCTTTAGAATAATTTACTAATACTTTCTCATTGGTGCCGTTCAAAAACATTCCATCATTTCCAATACTTTTACTACCAACTATACATTACATTTTACTATATTAATAAAATCTACTAAGATTAAAAATGATTAATTTTATTCTTCAGAGGTAAATATGCCAACATCTTTTTTTTTTTTTTTTTTTTTTTTTTAATGTAAAACTGGGGGAAATTCATAATCAAACATAAAAATAAGAAATCTAGTTGGTCTTTTTCTTAAAAAAAAAAAAAAAAAAAAAGAGAGAGAGAGAGAGAATTGGCAGCTTTTAAAATGAAGCATTTGTTAAAAAATTATACATTAAGATACAAAATTTATTAAATTATGACTTTCATTCTTTGATTTTAGTTAAGAAAAAAAAATTAACATATTATCTAGATACACGATATAAAGTATTTTTTTTTTTTTTTCCCTTTAACAAACCTTCTTTAAATCGAAGCCCTTCTGTTTTACTTTGATCAACTCGCTCTGAACCAGCCAAATCTATAAGTTGAAATTTTGATTTCTTGGTATCAAATTTGTCTTTACTTCTTTGCTCAATTGAAATAATAAACAAGGAATGGGAGCGAGATGAATGGGCATTCATAGCTGTAGATGCTGTGAATCGAGAACGACATCCTTGCTCCAACACTGAAAGAACTTCATCAACAGAAGTAACAGGAGCTTCAGTCAAATTAACAACCTAAATTATCAAAAATATGAAAAACAAATCTAAATTGTTAACTTTTATTTCAAATTTTAAATAATTTTATTAAAATAATAATACTATTCTATAGTGGTGTAACATAACTTTAGGCAATGGGTTATCTCCCATTTTCTAGTCTTTATGTTTTATGGCAAGCTCTTATATACACATACACATATTCAAATGCACAAAGAAGTAAAAAGTCATTTTAAATATTTAATAATTAAAAATAACCAATACATAGAAACAAAAATAAATTTTAGTACATTTAAAAAAAAAAAAAAAAACTATTTACAGGGTTCCCATCATGAAACTGATGCAAAATAAATGAAATAAGTGACCATTTTAATAATAATAAAAAAAAGGGACTGAAAAAGTCACTTTTTTTTTTTTTTTTTTTTTTTAAACTTATTTCAAAATGTATTAAAAATGCCAACTTAGTAGATATGTATAATATATTATATGAAAGTAAAAACTTCAGCTTTATCAGACGATAAGAAACAAGTTAAAATTTGAAAATAAATAAATAAATATGGAGTTGGGAGTCCAGGCTCTCAACCTCCTAACCTAAGTCTATCACTACTTGAGCATGTATTGTTATACTTGTATGCAAAATTTCAGCTCAATTGGATCCACACACTTAAACAACATTCCAAGCTAAATATGTGTGTAAGAAGAATAATTACAGATCTAAAGGAATTTCAAATCTTCTTCCAATTGGGGCACCAGTTTTATGAATTGTTTTTAATCTGTGTATACAACAAAAAAATTAAAATAACAAAAAATGGTCAGTAGAACTGGAAGATAAAATTTTATAGTGGCAACAGTAAACTATCAATATAAGAAAAAAAACACCCTTTTACTTTGGACCAAATCAGAAACACACATGAAATCTCTTTTCCCTTTGATTTTCAAACTAATAAAAATGGTTAACCAAAAAGGAGAAAAAATTGTTTTGGTATTTTTAAATGGAAGGATCTCCCCAAATGTATAATGTTCTAAGTGATGTTCTTATATAAACACACACAAAAGTTTGCATGGAAGAAGATTGTGTAGAAGACTGTCTAATGTGAGGAATTGAAAAGAAAACTTGGTGTTCTACTGAAAATAAATAATTTGGGGAATGTTTATTTATTTTTTTCTAAATAACAAATTTATTTACTGATAGTTTTTTAGATTCAGAATAAAAATTGTTTTATTTATTAGATTATTTATTTATTTTATATTTTTATTTATTTATTTATTTTAGGGGGGGGGGGGGGGTAATGCTAATACTTAGGAGCAGCTTTTTTTTCTCATATGGAACTGCTGCTGCATGTCAACAAAAATACTGAAGTAATAAATTTGTTTTGCTGCTTATTTATTTATTTTTCTGCTTTAATCATACATTTTCTTAAATAATTTTGTGTGTTCTATTTCGTAAGATGCAGTATACAATTATTGATATGCTGAGGGGGGGGGGGGGGGGAGAGTTAGAAAAAAAAAATATTTATATTCAAAACAAATAATCGTCAATAACATAATAAATGCCAAAAAAGGTAACCTTTTCACTACATTCAGCTGTTTATGTTTGCCACACTTTCTTATATTCCCGTAATAAAGAAATGCTCTGTCCACTGTTATAATAGGTCTATCGGTAATATACATCAGAAAATTACTCAATCAAGGACACTGATCACTGATCAGAGCCACAGACATGCTTTTATTTGTTTATAGTAACAAATAAGTTTAGATCACTTCTTTTGGAGGAGGATAAAAAAAAAAGAGCTTTAGCTACATATTGTAATTTAATAAAATTGATTCTTTATCGCTCTTTAAACCTGGCTTCTTTAGGGAAGAGGAGGTGGAAGGAGAGAGAAAATAATTTTTCATTTGTAACTTCCCATCTCTAATTTATCCCTGCAAATGCCTGATTCTCCAAAGAAAGTAGAGATAGGTCAAAACAGTAGTGGGGGAGGGAGTCAAGAGATAGTATTTTCTTATTAATTCCTCCCTTCCCTCGCCTGCACTCAGCTCAAGAGCACAGCGGAGAAAAACAGCTGCGATAATTAATAGGAGTTCCAGATAGCAGACTGAATTCCTCAGTAATAGATCGAAAATGTGCACATTGAAGATAATTAAACAAGAGAGAGAAAAAATAAGTTGATTGTTTGCCTGTTGTTTTATAGAGGAAAAAATATTTATTAATGTTTCCCATTTAATAGGGCAAAAGTAATAGTAATAACTTCAAGTTTTTCCAGATACTTTAAATTTTTGGTTAGTTGAATGCCAGATAGTAGAGCTTTTACTAAACATAAACAATAGAATTTTTAATTTTGAAACATTTTCTTCACATAAAGAGATTAAAAAATGAGAGCCATATAAACAAGAACTTGTGCTTCCATTTCAAACCTATGCTTCCATTGCTATAATCCATGCAACTTTGTACCCACAATCCAAGAATACTTTGAAATCTGTAACAATGGCTAGAGTACACTGGCGATAAACTGTCATATGTACAAGGTTGGAAATGAAAATCTGTTTTTTCCCCCTTCAGTCACAATTAAATTGCTCCAATTCTCTTGCACTGCTTGAATACTTTGGCTATGAGTGTGTCAGACATGTACTAAGGCTAGGTTTCTTAATGTTCAGAAGAAAAGTTTGCAAGACATTTTATCAAATCATCAAACATTTTAAAAAATGACTATTATTAAGTGACAAAATAGATATTTAATTAAGAAAAGTGACTTTTATTGGAAATCAAGTAACCATTTACTGGAAAAAGTAACTTTTAGTGACCACAGAAAATAAAAGTGACTTTAAGTGAAAAAAGTGACAGTGGGATCCCTGCACTTTATAAGTAAAAATTAAAAACAATTTCACTGAAATGGCTAAAATTCTTACTTTGGGTCAGTGATGCTTTGGCAGCATCTTACCCGTTTACACTATATCAATTCCAGGTTCCCACCGCCATGAGGTGAGTGACTATTAAGTGATAAAATAGGCATTTTTTACTAAAATAAAGTGACTAAGTGACCAATTACTGAAAAAGTAACTTTTAGTGACCAATGATAATAAAAGTGACTTTAAGTGAAAAAAGTGACTTGGTGGGAACCCTGTATTTAATTCACTTTTATTTAAATATGAAATCAGTTTGTCTCATTTGTAAACAAAATGTTAAGTGATAAAATGGTTTTTATCCTTATACAAAGCTGAATGATTAGGAAGTTTAAGAACTGGCTGACCTTTTTTTAACATCTCTAATTTCTCTTGAAACAATTTACAATTAAAGATGATTTCAATAAATCATCTATAACACATTCATCTGTCATTTGGCTTTTGTTAGAGATAACACATTATGTAATGAATTTTTGAAAGGTAAAATAAGCAGAAGTTGTTTCAAAATCAAAGAATACAGTACGCATAAGACACACACCAGGGCCCGAAATTTCAACTCAGATTACACTCGCCGAAAATAAAGTTTTACTCGCCACAAAATAGAGTTGTCATTTTTTTTTTTTCTTTTTTGCGAAATTTTTTTTTTCTTTTTCCTGACTATTTTAAATGCTTTTACAAATATGGTTAAAATTATCTATATTAAAAGTGTGCCGTTTATCATCATGTCTCATAATCATCTATAATTAAAAATCATTATAAAGTATTGTATTTGAGATTTCAAAAAGATTAAAATGCCTAATAACATAAATGCAAAGAGTCATTGAAAAAAAAAATCTCTTTGTTAAACAATATCCTGTGAAAATCTTTTTATTATGAAAGATTAAGCTTCCTTATTTGCCGATTTATTTATTTAACTTTTTACATCCAGAAATGTCTTTTTCGTCCATTTTATTTTTGTAATCAGACGGAATGTCGATGTGATAACTTCTTCATTCTTGTCATTTGAAATAGCCATTTCGGAATAATTTTTTCGATAAAATCGTTGCTTACATGCCTACAAATCATTACAAGCGCAAATCCTTGGAGTTTCAGAAAAAAAAAAAAAAAAAAAAAAAAAAAAAACTGGAAAATGTAAACTGTTTTTTGATCATTATTCAACAAAATAAACATAGGCAGTACCTTTAAAAGGGCTCGGGTTCATTTTCATGCGCCAATATCGCATAGGTAAACTTTCCCATTTCTCTTCTCTCGGACTGTGGGCGACGGGCAAAGAGGTTCTCTGCTCATCTATTCTCACTCTGCTTAGAGAAATCACAATGGGAGAAACGAAACTGCCGAAGAGATTAAAACTTTTATGCATGCACTAAGCATTTTTCTTTTCCCATACTGGGATTAAATATGAGGTTATAAGATGGCAAGATTTTGCCATATTTAAATCTATAAAAAGAACGTTTCTGTCACCGTATAGTGTAAGAATTCTATCTATAACTAGACCAAATTTTTACTCGCCACAGCAAAAATTTCACTCTCCAATGGCGAGCTGGCGAGTGGAAATTTCGCTCCCTGCACACACTGATATTTGCAGGTGGAAATCACATGATCTAGTACACCTCTCTACGCAGAGATGGTCCTGAAAGAATAACGGGTGAACGGATAACATTAGAACACTGGGGAAATAAGAGCACGTGTTTTAGTATTTCTCAAACAAGAAGGAAATTTTTCGTGTTTAGAAGGGCCCAGTAGAAGAAATTTAAGAATATGAGATATTATAATAAAAAAGAATGAAAATGCTTGCTTTATTTAAAATAAGATGATGAGAAAACAGGTTTTCCTTTTAAAAAGATTAATATTTATCTAATATTGCATGTAATGTGTTTTTAAGAAAATATGCATACAATCTCAAAAATTATTGGTTCATTTGCGATTACCTCGATTCCCTTAAATATATACTACTGATATTCTATATAATAAATCATTGACCATTAAAATCAAATATACTATTGATTACATTCTTTATTTTTAAAGTAAGGTTTAGCAGTACCCCATCTTCATATTTCTCACAGAGTGTAATTAATTGAAAACAAGATGAATTTCATTTTTCTGATATATTAATACCCTCTAATAGTAAATTAAAAATTTTAATTGTTATAATTACAAAGGTAGATTAAATTAGCCTCTCAAAGGAAGAAAAGAGTGAATGATTTTATTATTATTATTATTATAAATAAATAACTGTGGGGATGTTTATTTTTTATTCTGGGGCTGGGGGGACTTCAAAATTTCCCAAACATTATATTTAGATAGCGAAAGCTTTTAATCTACAGTTTTCAATGTTATTCATTGTGGAAGAACTGAATAGTAATAAGCGCCTTGTGTCAATAAAGAGAAGATATACAAACAGTATTTTAATGTAACAGGCAACATAAAAGCTCTTATCTCAAATCAATATTGTTTTATTAAATTCCATTTTATAGAGTTCTTATTCATTTTTTGATGTAAAAAGTTAAAAAGGGGGACTGTATTTTTCATTTATTTTATTTTTTTTAAAGGGATTAATGGGGGCTACTTTTAGTGGGGGGGGGGGGGGGAATCCCAACTGTTACAATTTCAGTGAAATACAAAAAATTTCTACCTTTATTTATTAACTACTTTTTATGAAAATTAAAACATAGCATTTAAAATACTACTAGGAGATAGCTACACAATTCTTAAAAAAAAAAAAAATCTCTGAGTTTTCTTCACCTTTTTTTAAAAATTAAATATGACATGCAATCATACAGCATTAGAATCTAATGTTAAGCTGATGTTTATACATCAGCTTAACATATCTAGCATATATTAATGTTATTTAATTGACATAATATAATAATCATATAATTGACTTTTTTTCCCCTTTCATTATACAGCACAAAAAATTGAAGAAGAAAGAAAAATCTCCAAACTAAAACTAGGCAATTTAAAATTAAAAAACTGAAAATAAAACTATTCCCTGAATTTTCCCTAAATTCTAGGTACTGTAGTAGCAACCCCCTTAAAGCGCACTAAAACTAGAGGCACTTCTAAAAACTTTTCATGGCACTTAGAAAAAAAGGGGCAAGGAAAAAAACAATTTTTTTCTAGGGTCAAACCACTACAAATACTTCTTCATATTCTAGGGAAAGTAACATCTACACACAAGTTATGTTCATTCTGCTAAATCGTCTATCAACTTTTTAAGAAAAAGAAAAATATATATCTGTAAATGCCAAGATACCTGGAATTAAAAGATATTGCATATGCGGATATTTAATAATAAAATATAATTTTGTTCATAATATTTCTACTCATCAGTTTCCTTTTTTTTTTTTTTTTTTTTTTTAAAGTCAATTTGAAATTAAAAAAATTAATTTACTAAATATATAAAAGTTAATTTTATAAAATATCTACATCACTTTTATAAGTATTTAAATATATTTAAATACCAAACTGATAATTATGTGAAGGGAAAATAAGAGAGAGGAGGCAGAATATAGAAGTGAACAGTTGTCAAAATTTATGCAAAATACTAGATTAATTAAAAATTAAAAACTAAAGTAACAAAAATTATTACTTTAACTCCATCAAAATCTTCTCTGATTTGACAAGATTTTCTCTCCTTACATAACAAATCATAAACATCTTCTTTATAAACCTACATAAAAATAGATTAAGAATTACTAATAAGATTTTATTAACATCAGACACAAAGACTGACACACAATGCTGCATTGAATATTAAAAATAAAATAAAATAGTGAAATTATCTTATAAAGTTCTTACACTCGCATTTTACATGTGCATATCATAACTAAAAATAATTCCAAATATTATAGTCCTTTTTAGTCAATATATTGCCTCTTACTTAAGATGCCTTATAGACTCCATCCTAAATATTAACATACCAAATTCATGCAAATAAATTTTTAAAAAACCCCATTTTAAAATGTCTTAATCTCGTTTTAGCAAATACTTGTTATATGAGAAACAGGGTTGTTTGATTTAAATCACCTTGATTAAAATCAGGATTTACATCATTTTATTTATTTATTTTAATACTGATTTAAATTAGTTTTCTCCCCCTTTTCCAAACCTTTTTTTTAATAACAAAATTTTCCCATTGTCCAACAAGCACTGAATAAAAGCATAATTTTTATCAGTTAGTAACTGCAAGAGCATCAACTTCTATTGAAATAGTTTTTCTGACATATGGGTTAGTATACTCAAAAATTACTAACAGATTGGTTGATGAAAAAGTCTTTAAACTTGTTTCATATACAAATCACTCAAATGTAGTGCTAACTAAAAAATGTGTTGCAAATTTCCTTATTAAAAGTAAAAAGTCATTATGATTATTTTCAGTGTTATATTTCCTCAATACCTAAGGTCCAGGGTTGGAAAGTTTTTGACAATTGATGGTTTTATCTGGATTTAACCATGGTTTTAACTGTCATGTCAACCCCCCCCCCCTAAAAAAAAGGGGGGGGTGGCATGCTATGCCAAAAACCTCTTTTTGGCAGTTTTTGACAACCATTGTCAAAAACCTAAAATTCTATATAATAAGCATTCTGAAACTATTTTTTGCAACAAATTTATATCTACAGTTTATTACATTTTCCTAATTTTGGGTTTTAGTCCCTTGAATAAATTTTAAAACAGTTTTAGATACTAAAAACTACATGTTCCATCCAATTCCAAGTTTGATTTTCGTCAGTAAGCTTCTTTGAAAATAGGAAATAATTTTAGGATACTATAAAACATAGAATGAAAAATTATAAATAGAAATATACATTAATAAAATAATCAATGCACTAATTCCTTTTAACTTTAAAAAATAAAATGTATTTCAATCTTATACTGTTACTTTTAGTATTTCACATCATTCTAGTTGTTTTTAGTATGCAATAAAAAAATACTAGTTATGAAGCCTTTTGTATTATCTTTCTTTCTTAACTAATTTAGAATAGATTTATACAAAATTAGTAAAGATCCTCTACAATTAACGTTAACTCAATGGTGTAGTATGTATGTTACCGCTAAAGTGTAAAAATCAGTTAATCTGTAGATTAGCTAGGTAATCTGCACATTAACTAGGGTGATCCATTAAAACGAAGAAAATTGTTTCATTTCTCGAATTACCTAGATAATCTGAACATTACCTATTAGGCACCAGTTAAAGTGAAAATAAGATATCTGGTGGTGTAATTTTACAGCACGCTGTGCTGTATTTGTTTTTTTTTTCATTCAAGAAAAAAAAAAAAATCTTTTCTTTTTTATTTCTTTCTTTACTTATTTTAATCTGTATGTGTTTTAATTTTTATATCTTTTAAAGTTATATTTGTTTTAATTTTTTTTTATTCTATCAATATAAGTTTGAAGATGTTATGCATTTTTAATAGGAAATATAATAGCTTTCAATAAATTCTGTTTTATAAATGAATGTTAGAATTGTAACACAATAACAATTTCTTTTCAAAATAAAAATATTTAACCATTTAAATTTTTAAAAAATGTTTTATTAACAACTTATATTGCTATTACTATTATTATTATTATTTTTAATTATGCACCAATTTTTAATTCGCTAAAGAAATATTAAATTAGACAAATCAGAATTATTTAAGAAGTACTTCAAATAATTAAAACTGCTTTATTAAACTATATTTTGCAGCATACATATATCTGTACAAGTTTAGCAAATATATTAATTTTACAATTTAAAAAAAAAAAAAAAAAAAAAAAACTTTATTACACTTTTTTATGTGATAAACTACAACGAAATTATCTGAAAAACCGAACAAAATTAAAAATAAATAAATAAATAAAAATATAATCATGATATATAAAATATATAAAAGAAACTTGAAACTGAATGAAAAAAAAAACAAAAAAAATTTAATGAAATGCTAAAAAATGCACAAAAATTTCATATTAAGTATTTATTAAATGCCATAATATTTCTCAAAGTTAAAAATTAATATTTTTTTTTTTTTCAGTAATAGTAATTTAAATCAATTTTACAACAAATTAGTTTTAAAAAGTTATGGTTTAATAGTTTTAGTTCGGAAGGAAATAATTACTGTAACTGTAATGTAAATTTAATATTTATAATTCAAAATGGAGTTTCACGAGAGACAGCTTTTAATTAAGATTAGATTTTATTAATAAAATGCAGACCTTTATCAAACTTATATTGACAGAATTTTAAAAAAAATAGAAATAAAATCAAAATTAAAACAATTATAACTTACTTGTTGCTTTAAATTGTGTGTTAGTCATAATAATAAACCTAATCATGGCTTCAATCCTCCATATTTTATGTTTGCCGTTTATCATCATCATAGCATAGCGGAAGGTGTAAAAGTTTATGTTTGAAGGTCATTCGCGTATCTGTATCACATGGCTGTTTGACGTCATAGTAAATGTAAAAAAACTAAGGCTCAAATCAAACATTTGGACTTTAACGATACAGAAACCGCTAATTCACAGATTACCTAGTTAAAATGCGGAAAACTCTTGATTGCGCACTTTAAAGGGTCATTTTAGTTAATTTGCAGATTACCTAGGTAATCTGCACATTAACGGATTTCGAGATTTAACGGTAACATGCATATGCATTATGGACTGAACAAATTCTGTTGGAATATTAATGCTTTTTAAGGTAATGCATTATCACTTATCAGTATCATCACTAACAGACAAGCATCATGTTATCCTACAACGAACTTTCAACTTTCTAATTAGTACTACTCATTACCTACAGGGGTCTGTCCAGACTTTTCAGGCAGAATCCTGTTTTTGTGAAATTGTGAAAAATTCTACACGTAATTTTGTGAATCTAAATTTAGTGAGAAAATAAAGTTCTTCCGAACTTTTTGGCTAGAGTCCTCTTTTTGTGAAATTGTGATAAATGTAACTTTTAAAAATAAAATTACAATTAAGGTTTTATTTTAGACAATTACAGTTTACTTTAATAAAACTAAACTCACACATATGCATAGAAGCCCTTTATAAATTAGAAATTAAATGTCAGCTTTTCAGGGAAATACAGTAAAACACATCCGATTATTCAGGCAGTATGATCATTCCATGGAAGATTAGTTTTTAAAATAAAACATATTTATCAAAGATCGGGGGGGGGGGGGGGGGGGGAAATTTTGTGAAGGGTCCTTTTTAGCATAAAAAATTTTGTGAAGGGTCTATTTAATATTAAAGCTATAAATTGCAAAAAATACACTTAGTTCATGTGACTCCCTTTATAGCTTTAAAATAAGATATTAGAAAATTTGAAAAATTCAATTTTGGTAAACAAGTACTAATTTAAATTGTGAATTTTCTGATTGTGAAAATTCACATTCAAAATTTACACACTCAACTCAATTCATACTCAAACTTTTACTGAATTAAAAAAAAAAAAAAAAAAAAAAAAAAAGGTAATGAATAATTGTAACAACAAATTTTCCAATAGAATAGCTTGGTGTTTAACCATTGGAGACAATTGATGATATATCACTTTAAGCCTTTCCACCATCACACTCTTGGGGAGACATCCTGATATTGATAATAATAACTAACCCGCTATTGTAAAATATTAATTAAAAACCTATAACTATACTGATTGCAAATCATATAATATTAATATTGTAATTGTTACTTATATCACATTACGTCTATGTACAAAAGGAAATATTTAGGTAATTTAAAGTCAGTGATTGAATAATAATAAAAAATCATGGCTTTAAAGAATTTAGTATTTAGATTAATAACATTATTTTTAACCTACTTGAATAATTAAATAACAATAAATATAAATAGTACTTTGAAAAATGCACCTTATAGTTTCAATATTTTTTGTTATTTTTTCTTCATAAATAATATGAATTATAATACGTATTTTAGTTATAATTACACTAATGTAACACAAAACTATTTATAACATATAAATTATGATTTACTCAGTTCTGTAGCTTGGTTTTCAATAAAATACTTTTAATAAAATTATTACAAGAGGTTTTTGACACTTTTTGACACGTTTTTGACATGTAATGTCGAAAACCACTTTTTGACGTCAAAAACCCAACCCTGCCTACAGTGGCATCGCCAGAAAAAATTTCAAGGGAGGGCACAAACTGAAAAAAAAAAAATGTTTTTAAATAAAATTCTAACAGCGTAGTTTTAAAGTTAAAGAAAAAAATGCTTATTAGAATTTTCAAGGGGGGAGGAAGTGCCCCCCCTTGCCCCACTGTGCCGACACCCATGCCAGCCTAAGTCAGATATGAGCAGCTTCGTGTAAGAATTTGTTTGGAAGCAAAAAAATGTACAATATATTTCATTTAGAATTACATAAATAGTTTTTATGTAATTCTAAATGAATAAATCTTAAAATTTTAATTATGTTAAAAATATTTTGCACATATGAATCATTTTCCTAAGCTGAACCATTCTGAAAGATATATGTATACTGAATATGATATAATTGACAATTATATAACAAGAAAAAAAAAATTATAAAATAAATTAAATCTGATTTAAACGTTAAATATATATATATATATATTATTTATTATTATCATCCCTCTAATTACCTATACTAATAAGAGAGAATGCAGAAAACATACAGTCATAGTCACTTTTGATATATATTCTGTGCTTAACTTCTTACTTTCGACTGTTACAGAATTTAAATCTCTGCAAAGTCTCAAACAAAGATTACAGGGAACTTTTTTCTTTTTTTTTTTTTTAATATCACTATTACTTTTTATGAACCAGAGACAAAATTTTTAATAAATTCATATTTTAACATATAGATACATATTCAGAGCAAGTTTCACTTATTGTAAATGAGTCAGTAAAAAATAAATGTAATTCTTAATCTCATTTGTTTTTATATTTACACAAATACATCTAGAGAAAAAAAAAATTCTACAGATATGTATGTAGACCATTTTACAGTGATGGGTGTAACATTTTGACTTATTTTTAGATGTTAAAATAGCCCAAATTTGTCAAATAATCTCTTTTAAAAAGTTAGTACAATATCTTAGCTTCTTACAAAACATGCTGCAGCAATTTTCCAACGAAATTAATGTAGTAGAATAATATAGATCAATGTTTTATAATGGCCACAACCTACACACACACACACACACACACATATATATATATAGAGAGAGAGAGAGAGAGAGCTTCTCCTACTTAAATCTTGTCAAAAATAGTGTCATAATTGTTTATTTTCTCATTGCTTTTTCGGGATCAATAAGTAAAAATTGTTTCAACTGTTAAACAGCAGTCTTCTAAGGTAATTTTAATTTGATGAAAAATTATTATTATTGGTCTATGTGGTTTCAGTAGTCTTGTATCTGTTACTCGGCTTTCACAGTTTTAAAATATTATTAATATATATATATATATATATATATATATATATATATATATATGTGTGTGTATAATATATTGTGACAAAACAATCTGCACATGAGCAGATAATCGAAGACCCAGTGAGTGTGAAGTGAAGGGAGGGAGAGCAGAGGAAAAATGCCGAAGGGAGTGGACGTTTTGCCCTGGCCTGTGAGCTGGGAAATAAAGGAGAACATCTTTTTTTTTTTTTTTTTTTTTTTTTTCGTAGTGCTTCGAGAACTCACCTAAATGAGTATTAATATTCCCATTAATTTTAACTTTATGTGAATTTATTGTTTGTGATGTGACATGTGTGTAAATAAAAGTGCTGTTTACAGGTTTTGATCTTATCCTCACTTTACGTATCCTGGTATACATATGTTACAATATATATATATATATATATATATTTATTTATTTATGTTAGATTTTTTTGAGTAATTTTTTTTATTATCTGAAGTAGACATGGGATAAACAAGTTACATTTTGGTAATAGGTAACTTTGTTTCACACTGCCTTTGGTAATAAAGCTCCAATAACAGAATTCATATAAAGTTATGCTTGTAATATATTTTTTTATCAAATTAGAAAATATATTTTACATTCTACCCTTCAAGCCTAATTCTTAAAGTTGTTACTATACATATGGTATATTTACAGATTGACAAAATACTGAATAATTTCACTGTGAATTTATAAAATGTGTGTTTTTCAAAGCTGATCCCTGAAGTATGCAATTTTATACATTGGAATTTTTAAATACGAGTTATTCATTTAGGGCAATTAACAAAATGAGAGATTATTTTTGCCACTTATCCACAGAATTTATTTTTAATTGCTGAAATAAACATTTTTTTCACCACCAATTGCAAAAATCAGCAATTATTTCACTACAAATCATTACTTTAAAAATAATTGCAATTTTCATACCAGATTTGTGTGGAGGATCTGTTTCATCAAAGTGAATCTTGGTCAGCTTGTTTTTGCCATACATTATTATTATTATTTCCTTAGCATCCTGATCCTCTTGCATGTTGCATGAGAGTCAAGAGAGGGGTATCTTGTTACACTTTATTAGAGAAATTAGTTCTTGACAATAATTAATTTATTAAATATTTCACACAACCTCTACCTTTTTCAGTTATTAAAATCATATTAAAATGATTTATTTTCTACTGATATTTATAATTTAAACTTCATGAGTTCTTAAAGATTACATAAAATTACTTATTTTAAAGTATATTTTAAAATAAAATAAGTTCTTTTAACATGCGTTTTAATGAATTTGATTTTGATAAGATACTTAACACAATCTTGCATATGTGAGAAAAGGTTCAGGCAAAAGCGCACTAAATGGCATTAACTGTTTATGATGGTAGTAATGCAATTCTACATCATTCACACATGTGTGGATGACAGGAGAGAGCATCAGACTCCCATAAGTAGTAGATTCTGTGAATGCCTAGGCAGTTTTTTCATTCTGTCTTTTATCTCCAGCAGTATTTAAATATTTGTACATCAGTGATATTCCAGCACAGGTTTCAGTGATACGTAAAAGATTAGTTTAAGGATATTTTTTGATACAATCTGTTTTCATAACTGTCAGTTATCAACTATTTAAAAGCTTTTTGTCCAGAAGCTTTCAAGTTGAATATCTTAATATTTCATAAGTTTTATTACTTATTTTTATTTGTCATAGTTTTTACTAGAAAAGCCAGTCTAGATTTTAAATAGATGTCATTTATTTTAAAAGAAACTTGTTATATTTTACACTAATCAATACACAATTCTTTTGGGAATTATTTCAACTCAGTACAAAATAATTTTGAAGACTTCAGATGTCATCTATAATTTTATCGATCCTAAGTGAGAAACTGCATAAAATGAAACTGAGGGTCACTTGCATCCTGCGGCTCACATAGGTACTATTTATCTCTGTCTATTAAAACTATTTTAGTATGTTTTTAAAAAAAGGCATATTTTTGAGCAAAAAATTTTCAATAATAATTTTTATACTGTCCCTATTTTCGAAATTTTATTTATTTATATTATTTATTTATTGTCCCTAGAAATAGACATTTAAACATACAGTAATGCAGTTTTATCTAGTGGTCCTGTTGTATGGAGAATAATTTTTTTTTTAGAAAAATGAGTGGACCTTTTTTAAAACTTCATATTATTGCCTACCTAATTTTGAATATTTTTTTTCAATTAACATTACCCACTAATCTCTATTATGTGCATAATTAAACCCCCATTTCAATCTTTTTTTTTTTTTTTGGACACACTGTATGTAAGTTATAGGTATTTTTATACATTGTATTTAGTATAAATAATAATACAAAATGTAATTTTCAAGACTTTCTTTCTGACTACTAATTACATTTAATCACAACATCAAAAAAATAAATAAATAAATAAATAAATAAAAATTGGAGACAGATTTTACAAACCTCAAGGAAAGAAACATTCACAGTAAATTCATATTCAGTTTGTCTCTGCTTCATATCTTCAAATATGCGAGTCACACTGAGAAAAATTATTCCACTTTCATTCTGAGATACTGATGGGTAATTTGTGCCCATAGTATATGTTTTTCCAGAGCCAGTTTGTCCATAAGCAAAAATTGTGAGATTATAGCCTAAATGAGATAAGCAATTATAAGATAAATTTCAGTTAATGAATGCCTTTTTTTCTTAAATATATATTATAATCAGGGTTGGCAAAAACCCGGGTTTTTCTAGAAAAACCCAACCCACTTGGGTTTTTTTTGGGCATTTGTGGGTTTCTGTTTGAATACATTTGCATTGCAATGTTAGATATATGTTATTTAGCATATTAGTTGTAATACACCTAATTATATTTAAAAATCATTACGTCTCGTAGTTAAATTTTAATCATATTAAAAACTGGGAGACAGACAATATACACTAAAAATATACAATTTAAAACATTAAAAACACAAAACAAAAATTTTAAACGTTTTAGGCCTTTTACAGGCTCCTCATCAGTAAAAAACATCAAACGTAAATGCTGAGAAGAACAACAGACTTTCATTAAGTGAGTGCAACATATTCATTGGGAACTGCACATGCCTCATTAAGGGATGAAAAATGTTGATTTGTGTACCAGCCCACCAGGAAAATTCTTGAATGATAATTTAAACAGATATGATTATTTTAGTACAGAAGAACAACAGACTTTCATTAAGTGAGTACAACGTATTCATCGGGAGCTGTGCATGTTCTTCTCAGCATTTACATTTGATGTTTTTTACTGATGAGGAGCCTGTAAAAGGCCCAAAACATTTAAAATTTTTGTTTTGTTTTTAATGTTTCAAATTGTATATTTTTAGTGTATATTGTCTGTCTCAGCTTTTAATGTGATTAAAATTTAACCTAATTATATTAAACTACTAATTAATAATTAATCTAATATTTATCTTAGAAATAAAAATTGGTTTAATTCTAATATTAAAATAGTGTTAATTAGTAAGATTAAGCTATATTTTATTTAATGTATGCTTATTCAAAACAAATATTCTTAATGACAATAACTGATAATAATAAAAGAATCTAAATTCTTAAGTAAAATACATATTTATTTTTAATTTTAAAAATAAGTTGCATTGCTTTAACCTTTTTTATTATTTTTATTTTTTAATTTTTATAATAGTTGAAACAGTTATAGAAGAAAATTTTATTAGATTTATAATTATGTTGCTACTAAAAATTAAAATAAAATTATTACAAAGTTTTAAAACTAAACAATTTAATTAGTTAAATATTGATTCAGCACAACATTTATGTCTGCTGTTAAAGAAAAACATCGCTAGGTTTTACAGGAAAAGGAAAATTGAACGAATGGGCTCTTCTCACCTGACGTCGTCACATGATAGGTGATAAACAAACATCAGACGAAGCCTTCTATACCTATAGCGATTGCTGAAATAACATATTTTCTATTCTTATTTTTGATCAATCAAATTTAATCTGTGTTACTTTTTTATACATCACCATTTTTAGGCCAGTAACTAAGTTAATTAACTTGTTGTAACACCTTTATGCAATTAAATTTAATTGAAAACATTTTAAAATTTCAAATTATAATCCATAAACATTCCACAAGAACAAGCTATTATTTATTGCTAGATCTGTTAATGTAACAGTTACACTACAACATACAAAAATCGATTCTTACAGGTAAAAAAATAAACACATAAAGTGTTTTTTTTTTTAAATTATTAAATTTACAAATATAATTATTCTACTGTTTAAAAATGCACAATATTACTTTTATTTTATTTTACATTAAATATTAACACTTTTGTTCTTAAGAACAATATTTAATTGAATTCGATTTTACATTATTCACACATCACATGATTGAGCAGACGACGCTGGGAAGAGCCCATTATAGAAGATAAACTTGCTTTTATTATATTTATAACTGTAGTTACTTTTTAAGTTTAATACTATTTTCTAGAAAATAAAAATAAGTCTATACTTTACTTTATAGATGGAATTTGTAAATTATAAATAATTTTTAACAAAAGCCCACTTATTTGCAAAAACCCGGGCGGGTTTTTCTGGGCTGGGCCCAGTTTGCCAACCCTGATTATAATGTTATAACATGATAATGCACACAGAGTTCTACATTACAGAATGCCAACAGATGGCTATGTATGTCCTTTCTTTTCTTTCTGTAATTGTACATACGTAAATAAATATCAGTTTCAGTCAAGCTCTCATGTGGATGATATCAGTTGGCAGCAAGAGTGCTGGTTACATTTGATCAGTGGCAAAAGTGAAATGACACCAATTTCTGATAATTTAAAAGAATAATGAATAATCAAAAGCAGATCTTGAATAATAATAATAATAATAATAAAGATATAGTTTAAATAATTCTGCCTGTACTACTGTACAACAGTACTAATTACCACACATGGACATTAAAAATAAAATTTGTACTAACAATTAAAAAATTACATGATGTCATTAACAAGGATGTAGGTGACTTAAAAGGCCAAGAATTGGCTAATTAAAAATAATGAAAAACACTTCAAAACTTTCACATTTGCTTTGAACAGATTTGATTTTGAAAATTCAGAAAAAAAAACTGGATTTGGGTTAGAGTTCCCAAATGTGTAACAATTTAAATTATTATAAAAATAAGAAACCCTTACTAAAGCTTCTGTTGTTTTGCCAAAGTCTTTTCGGGGAAGCTCCCCCTCATCTTCAGTAGCTGGCTTATGTGGCTTGCTTCACTCTTCAAACTGTTTCCCTTCGGTCCGGTGATTTATTAGGTGGTGCCATGCTCGACACAAACCCATTGTTGGCTCGTTGCCCTTTATTGAATCATAATTCAAAAGAATTTAAATTGTTTCTCTATTCAGTACGTAAGTATTATTTTTGTAGTTGGCGATCTTCCTAGCATTATTAGCAGGGTTTTTTCGGAGTATTTTCAGGTTTGATCAGAAATTTTAAGAATATTTTCTTTCTTCCTATTTTCAAACATTAAGTACAGTGTGATTCATAAAGAAGTATACACTTTCCAGATGCTGTAAAACAGTCAAGTCAAAGACATGCACCATCTCAGCAAGCAATAAGGTAGATGCACTCTTAAAGTTTGTGTTTTGCCACTGACGGAAGTGACATAGACAATAGTGTGCATGTCATGTGACTAGTCAGTCGAAATGGTGGCGCCTGCAGTGGAGAAGGCTTTTTGTGTTCTTGAATTTAGCAAAAAGGAATCAGCAACTGCTGTACGGCATTTTTTATCACGATTTGGAAAAGTAGCTCCAACTAGAAAATCTAGCTATCAATTGCATGGAAAATTTAGACTACATGTTGTTTATTCAAAGTTAAAAATACTGGACGACCAACTTTATCGCAAGAAGACGCTGATAGAATTTGCACAACCATTGACCGAAACTCAGGAAAATCAATGTGGAGGGTTAGTCGTTAAGTGCTGATTTCTCAGCCCACTATCTGGAGAATTTTGAGAAAGAAGCTGTAAATGATCTCATACAAAACACAGGTTTTGCAAAAACTGAGTGACATTGACAAATAAAAGCTCTTTGAATTTTGTGCCGATATGCAGTTTTGTTTTGAAAATGACGATTTTACAGATTGCTTAGTTTTCACTGATAAAGCAAAATTTCACATTAGTGGGAAAGTACACAAGCAAAATGTCCGTTTTTGGGGAACTCCCAAATACACAGTGCAACATGTGCGAGATTTCCCAAAGGTAAATATGTTTTGTGCAGTATCCAGAAAGAAAGTGTATGGTAACTTTTTTTTTTCATGAGCAAACTTTCACGGGAGCCACTATTTTGGATATGTTAACTCTTTGGCTTATGCCATAGTTGCAGGATGACATTTACAACTTTATTCTCCAATTGGATGGTGAACCACCACACTGGTCGGCCTATGTGCAAGATTACTTCGATGAACATCTCTCTCACCGATGGATTGGACAAGCTGCGGACTATAACATGGCACTTACCCAATGGCCACCCAGAAGCCCTGACCTAACACCTTAAGATTTCTTCCAGTGGGAGTATGTAAAGGAGAAAGTATTTGTCCCTCCCCTTCTTGTTAATCTAGCAGAGCTGAAACAGTGTATCACAGCTACTATCGATGGACTTGATTCAGATAACTTAACATATGTTTGGGCGGAAATGGATTACCGGTTTGATGTGTGTCGTGTAACTATAAGGGGTCACACATAGAACATGTGTGACTGTCTCTAACAAAACTTGAAATAATCCCATATAATTCATTTACAGGTAACATATAACATCTTACATTGTTCTTTATTGAAACTGTATATTTCTTTATGAATCACCTTGTATGTCATTCATAATAGGACAATTAAAAAAAAATTAATTATTCATTAAAATCATTAATGAGGGAATCTTTAAACTTATTTTAAGAATCTATTTAAAAGCTATAAAAAAAATAAAACTATATTTCTGACACTGAAAAGGAAAATTAAATAAATATTTGAAAGCATTTTAAAAGTTATTTTTATCTAAAAATTTACATTAAAATCACTTAAGAACCATATTAAAAACACCTTGTACAAGCGTTTTCAGCTGCTTCCCGCAGCCTTCATCAGGCACACTGTAAGAACTGACTTCCTGGTGGCAGGGCCCACTTTACCATTAGGCGAACCTAAGCGGTCGCTTAGGGCTGCCAAAAATGTTAAAATATTGCGCAAAAACTTAAAAAAAAAAAAAAGAAGAAGAAGAAGTAAGAAAGAAAGAACGGAAGAAAAAAATTTTAAATCATAAACCAATTTTTGTTTTTTTCTTTTTTAAGGCATATATGTGTATATTCAATAATAAATTAAAAGTAACCTTCTTTAAAGTTTTAACTTTGCGTAAAAACACCATACGGTAATAAAATTTTCACTTTTAATAAACAATGCTTTGAATATGTTTATTAAAAGTTACATATGTGAATGAAGACTAGATCTTTTTCAAATTAGATGGTAAAGAGGAAAGGGGGTGTTAGGTAAAATGATTTGCAATTGCAAACTGAACAATTTGGTTTTAGACCTAAATATTCCACCACCCACCCAGATCTTTAAATTCACAGAATTCATTTGCGATAGTTTTACTAAATCTGAAAAAATTGGAGTGTCCCTTTTTTTTGACATCACTAAAGCTTTTGTCACAGTTTCTCATGACGACCTTATTTTTCAAACTCATCCAACTTCAAATTCCCATTCTTTATATCAAATTCATTTATAGTTAACTAAACAATTGAACCAAGAATAAGAAGATAGAAAACACTATACAATTTCTACATACCTAAATAAAAATACCTGAAAGTTTTTTACGCTTGCGAAAAAAAAAAATGGCTTCTTAAATAAGTCAGTAAATAATTCAGATTTCAGAAAGTCTTGATAAAAAATACACAAAAAATACAAATTAAGATTAAAAAATAAATAAGAATAAATATAAATTATATAATGACAACCTTTTCTACACTATCGTGTCTAGAAAATCTGTTTAAAGTGTTGACTTGACAGTCTTTTCTGAAAAAGGCTTCACTTTCATACGGGAAAAATAAACGCTACTTCAATTCGTATCCTCATATGGTATCATAATCATATCTAAATAAGAATATCTAATTATGTCGCGTGTTTATAAATGAAAAGACATAAACACACGAAATGTGTTTGAAAATTATTAGTTTGGAATTAATAAGAGCTAACACAAAACTTCAGCTGATAAATATATAAATTTATGAAAATTTTATTTCGCATTTACAATAAGGGAAAGGTTCAAGTTAAGTGAAGGGAAAAGCATTTTTAACACTTTCCAACAAAATGTAAAAATGTTTATGACTCCGGTTTATCTGAAGGCTGTAGTCAAGCTCCTTTTCACCCGGAAATTTTGAAAATTTGTAGTAAATTTTTGAATTATACATCATTTTTTAACATTCAGTGATATGTAATAAAGCCTGAACCTCCTCCAAAATTTTTTCTTGCTATGGCCTTGTTTGTCTATCCATGCTATAATTCCTGTAAATGTTCATATAATTCTTTGAAACTGATATGTGTTATTCAAGTTCACTATGGGATGTTCCCTATTGAAAATAGGAAAATCTCACATACCAGTGTAATTAATAACGGTAAATACCATCACTGGTTTGTGTACTTAACACCCGAAAGAATCCCAAGGCGTTTCATTCTACAAGAGGTATTTCTGTAAATTATATTTTAACACCTTTATTTTGCACTAATCATAATGAAATTGACATTAATTATTCCTATGCACACACACAAAAAGGGTATTTATTGAACATAGTGTGATTAGCATTGAAATTTATATGGTCGCACAAAAATATTCAGCTACATTGAGGGCTATAGTTGGAAATTGTATGAATTGAATTTCTGTTTTTATTAAGCATTTTAAATGCTTTCTAACAATGTTTAAGAGTGATTATGAGTTCAATTAGTCTACCTTTCTGTCTTCCTGTCCTGTCCGTCTATCCAAACTCTAGCGTTCATAAATATCTTCAGAATTTCTTCAAACTGTTATGTTATTCAAGTTCACTATGGAATGTTCTTTATTTAAAAGAGTAGAAGCAGCACAACTGGCTTGTATACAAGGACTTCCAAAAGAATGATACGCATTACTCTGTCTGAGATGCATTTTTCTAAATCATATTTTAAAAACTTTGTACTTCGCAAACCGTATTAAAGTTTACATTTATTATTCATATGGTTAAGAAAATGCTTTCAGTAGAATATGGTATCTTTAGCATTAAGGTTTACAGGATCACATTAAAATATTCAGGTACATAGACTACAATCAGGTACAAGAACTACAATTGAAAATTGCTGGAACTGCATTTGCGTTCATGTTAAGGGACTCACTCCATTAATGTTTGGGAAGGATTATGAATTCAGTTAGTCTATCTGATTGATTTTTGTTCGTTGTGTGATCATGTAGGAAAAGTACATTGAAGGTTAAATGATGCAACGAGTACGTACAGTTGGAAAGTGTTAATAGTCTATGCACACCGCATGAGTTTTCGTTCTTGTTTACAGATTAAAATTAATTCTTGTTACCATCTGATTTAATGTACAACTGGAAATAAATCTTTAAAATTACGATCAAAATAAGAACTAATAAAAAAAAAATAGCATTAATATTTGATTATTATTATTTTTATTCACAGTTAATTTATTTTTAGGTAGTAAAGATGTAGCAAATTGGTAGATTCACTCTCCATTTTAAGATGAGAGGCTACACTCTGATAGTGTAAGTAATGGATGTATAGTTGCCAACTTAAAATATTTTTGGCTACCAGAAAATTTTAATAAAATTTTTCCTTTTATTTTATCAGCAAAAACCGTTACAGTTCATTGATTAAATAAAATAAATATTTCTGTTAAGAAAGAAAAATTCGAATGTTATTTAAATTTATATTCACTTATATTATTAGAATAAATTGAATTTTAATACAGTAACTTATAATCAAAAAGCTTTTTTCTTATATGATTTCTTTTTTGTAGGGGTGGGGGTGGGGAGATCAGAGTCATAGAAAAATTACCTGGAGTCACATGTAATCTTTGGCGTAATATCTATTAAAAGGTGGACTGCCAAAAAGGTTTTGCCTAGGGCCGCCAAAATTGTAAAGTGGCCCCTGCCTAGTGGTTTTGCTGCTTGCTTCCTCCTCTGCTCCTCCTTTATCATAGCATGCCACCTTGCGTCAATTTCAATTGGCTCCATGTTACACGAATCTTCGTTCGCCAAAATTTCAACAGCCTTGCATTTTGTGGCATAAAAATAATTATTATAATGAGCTAGCTAGTTCTTAAAGTCTGTTTTTATGTCTTCCTTCTGATTAATCTGGATTAAAGCTGTTGTTATTTTATTATTTTTTATGTCATTTTCATTTTCCTTTAAACATGTTTTTATTTTTCGTTTCATGATTCCTACATAGCATCCGTTTATTCTTTTTTGTCTGTGAAATTTATTTTATGTATTCCTGCTGTTTTTGAGAAATGGATTTTGTCTTTATCATTTCTAATCCTTTGGAAAATATTACTATTGGGTTTTATTGGGATGTTTATATTTAATTTGGCTGCTTCTGTTTTTATTTTATTGCTTATAATTTTATTATATGTGATTAAGGGTGTATATTTTCATTTTGTTTTTTGTGCGTTATTTATATCATTGAGCTTTTTCAATCTATTATTATAAAGTTTATTTATTAGGCTCTTTTTATATCCTGCATTTTGGCATATTTCATTAATTTTTTGGAGTTCTTGTTTTAATAAGGTTTTATTAGAAATTAGAACATATATAATTTATTGCATGATTTATGTAATATTGCATGGCAGCTATTTTATACCTATATGGGGTTTTACATTTGTCATTTATTTTGTTACTACTATTTTGTTTTCGATAAACTGTAGTTTCAAGGGTTACAGTGCGCTGCATGAATATAAACGCACCTTTTCCAATAGCCAGAAATAGAATTTTTAAAATTTTAAACGAAGGAATGCGACTTACAGTTATTGCATATGACTAAGAACTAAATAAAATGCTTTGAGCAAGTATGTTTATGCTCATGCAAGCTTATTTAATGAATGTGTAAGCATTTTCTTATTTTTCACTTTTATTCGTTTGTTGCGTGAAATTAAACGCACTCTGTATTTTGGGTTCAAATTTAACAGAGCCGCTGGAATTAAATTAAAACACAAATAGTCGTGTTGCTAAAATTCTCTAAAATCAGTTTTAATGCTTGAGTGCAAAATTTACGGAGTTCGTACAGGATGGCAAGAGGAAAAACTTTGACTGTAGACGAGAGGATAAAAATCAACTTTATACGTGGTAAAGGCTATAGCAATCGCAAAATAGGGCGCTGAATCGGAATAACTGAGAGTGTTATGCGAAATTATATAAAGAAAGGAGCAAATTATGGGGAAAAAGCATATGAGAAGCGAACAGGAAAGCTCACCAGTTACGACAAATGTGGAATATGCAACGCTGCAAAGACTAAAAATATTTCCTGTGCAAAGATAAAAGCTCAATACAAGCTGAGTGTTCATCGTACAACCATATGGAGAACTATCAAAGCTGCAACATTCATTAAATTAAAAAAAGTGAAGGCGAAACCACCCCTCACTCAAAAGCACAAGGATATGCGGTTAGAAAGGGCAAGAAAATGGATTCTAGATCGACTAAATTGGGAAAAAGCCATCTTCTCAGATGAAAAAAAGTTTAATCTCGATGGCCAGGACGGATTTCATAGCTACTGGCACGATATGATAACCGAAGAAATGTACTGTTCAAAACGTCAATCTGGAGGTGGGTCTGTCATGGTGTGGGCAGCCATAGGTTTTAAAGGGACTTTCGAATTAGAGTTCGTGGAGAACAGTATGAACTCTGTAGATTATGTCCAGATGCGAACAAGGAACCTCGCCGTCAAGCAGTCAAAAAATCTGGAAGAAATTATATTTTTCAGCAAGATTGTGCATCTGTACATACAGCACATATCATGAACAAATGGTTCCTTGACAATAAAATTAAAGTTCTGGATTGGCCCTCAAAAAGCCTCGATTTAAACATAATGAAGAATGTATGAGGTAATCTGGTTCGCCATATTTACGCAAATGGAAGGCAGTTTAAGATGAAAGATGAACTAAAATCGGCAATTCTGTTAGCCTGGAAGACAATCAGCTTAGATGACCTTATGCCACTATATCAGTTAATGCCAAGGCGTTTACTTGCTCTTCTGGAAGTCCATGGTGGCTTTACAAAGTATTAGATACAATATTTGTTACTCAGTTATTTATTTTTTACATGTGCATTTAAATTCATGCAACATGTATATCTGTCATAAATTCAATAAAATTATATTCTAAAAAATCATATTGGTTTTTCATTCTTTTGACTCGTAATTTCATTTCTTGAATCATACACATACAGTTTGCATCAAGTGTCACCTATTCATATTTTTTTATTACTCTTCTATACCATTCTAATTCTTAAAACTACGGTGCGTTTATATTCATGCAACACACTGTAGGTTACGGGTTTTTAATTATAGTGACATCTAAAAAATTTACTATGTTTTCCTTTTCTATTTCACAAATAAATTTAATATCAGTGACAATTTCATTTAGTTAATCAAGTATAATTTTGGGAGAAAAGTTGTTGTCTATTACAGCAAAAACATCAGCATATCTGTACTAGTATTTTATCTCATTAAAGTTATTTTCATAATTAGCCTCAATTTTAAATCTGCTACTATTCCTGAGATTGTTGATCCCATCGGGACTCCTTTACTTTGTTGGTAGAATTTCTCATTAAATCTAAAATAACTCTCATTTAATATTAAGTTATTGGCTGAAATCAGGGTATTGCTTATCTCTTTATTTCCATATATTTCTTTTATTAGTGCCAAATGTAAAACCCCATATAGATATAAAATAGCTGCCATACAATATTACATAAATTGCACAATAAATATAGGTTCTAATAACACCTTATTAAACAAGAACTCCAAAAAATTAATGAAATATGGCAAAATGCAGGATATAAACAGAACTTAATAAATAAACAAACTTTATAATAATAGATTGAAAAAGCTCAGCAATATAGATAACGCACAAAAATCAAAACGAAAATATACCTCCCCCCCCCAATCTCATGTAATAAAGGAATAAGCAATAAAATAAAAACAGAAGCAGCCAAATTTATTATAAACATCCCAATAAAACTAGAGTTCATGTTATACGTTTTTTACAGGGGGCCGCACCCTGCCCTATTTCGTTTTAGCGCCGATGCACCCTGCCCTTTTTTGAAGTGAAAAATGTGCACTGCCCCTTTTTTTCAAGTGAAAATGCACCTTTCAATTTTTCTAAATGAAAATAGCCCTGTATTTTCCATCTGCTATATCATTATTTTTTAAAGATATTTTACCGTTTTTGCTGAGAAACATACATTTATAATATATTTTTATCTGATGCGAAATCGGACTTCACATACCTTCGAACAAACGTGATCTGAAAATTCTATAAGAAGTCACTTCTGGGCGTGATCCATGTGTCATCGGTCTGTATATTCTGGTGGTCGGGAAAAAACGATCGTTAGCTGCGGTTTCTCCGATTTTTTGTTCACACCGTTGCTCGAAGCCTGCGTATTGGGGATCTTTTCTGCGTATCCAAGAGTAGAAATGACTGTTACGGAAACAATATAATAAAATAAAGAACCACAGAAATAATGTTAAAGTATTAAAATCGGCACCCAATTCTCGTATGCAGGATTTCAAATATTCTGCATATTTCGTATTTTGTGCTGAAGCTAAAATTTTTTGCTTATGATAAGTAAATGACATTAAAAAGTTATTAGCAGGGTAAATGGAAGCATTTAAACAAGCTGAAAGTATTTGGCTAAAAAATATACCCAATTCAAGTGTTTTTAAATGATTTAATAAGAACTCATAAGTACAATAAAATCCAGCTTTATTTTCAAACTAGAAACAACAACAACAGAATATTATTCTAACAAAAAACATTTCCAATTCATCCAATATATTTCAGAAAAGACCCTTAAAAAGAAAACTATTCAATCATTTCTAATTTAATTCATTTCAAAAATTCTAAACAACATAAGTATGTTACCTCTATTAAATGAATATAACACCTAAGCCATGACCTGGGGGATGAAACCAGTTACTTTAAAAACAAATAGTTAACAGCCATTTCCCTACACAACCTGCTTAGACAAACAGCAGGTGCTGATGGAAGGAAGAACACAAAAACAAAAGTAAGCAATGTTCTCCTCAAAACTCAAACTATTTATACAAAGCATATGCTGTTAGATAGGTCAGATAACTGACAGATGTTGACCTACAATTGGATAATTCAAATTAACCGGAAGTGAGATGAAAAACGTCATCAAAACAGGTGTTGTCAGGAAAAGAAAAACATCATTAGTGAAAAAGTCTGCCGGGAGTGACGTTTGAAAAAAGTAAACAAAAGAAAAATAAACAACTCTTAGGAAGCTATCAGTAAGTAAATATACTAAAGATTATATAAACTTATTTTAAACATGTTTTATCTATTAATAAATTATTTCAGATAGACTTTTAAACTTGAAAGTTACTATTTAATTTAGACATAATAAGATCAAACTAAAACTAAAGTTTTATCAAATGAGTATTGTTTAAAATAAAGAGATTTCTTTTAATTTATCATTATATTTAACCATTATTTAAGATTAAGAAATAGCCAGAATAAAAATAAAAATGTGGTGAGATAATTAATTAAAAAAAATAACATTTTGTCATCAGCTTAAAATCAGCATTTTATAATTATTATTTTGTCAACTTCGCGCTAAAACTAATTTACTTAAAATGAAATGAGCGAACATAAAATAGACCTTTTGACAAAAGTTTTTTCCATAATATTTGGATGAGGAAATTGCATATATTTCGGTAATCGGACGCAAAAATTATGGATATTTCGGCAAATATATGCCAAAAAAAGGTAGGAATTAGGAATCTTGCTGATTTTTTACTCAATATATATGTATGTATTTAATATTTGTGATATTAAATTTCTTAAATAGCACGAATTTTGTCGATTATAGCTACGAAAATAGTTGCCTATCTTTATTTAGAGAAATAGAGAAACAATCGCTTATTTGAGCAGTTAGCCATGATGAAGGTTGATAAGTTTCGACAATCCACAGCAAGAATATTATATTTTTCTGTAGTGAATTGATGGCTTATTTCAGCACATAATTTAATTGATTAAAAGTAAATTTTATCAACGAAACGATCCCGTATTTAGATAGACTTTTGTATTGCATATTTCTGCAATTAATTTTATTATTAGGTATTATTATTACTATTTGTAAAATAATCGCATATTTTGGTATTAATTTTTTTGAAAAACATACAAAATTAAAAAATTAGCGGTAAAACAATAGCCTATTCAAAAAATCGTTGCAATTAATTCCGTATTTCGGAAAATTTATTGCATACATCGGGTTATAGTCTTTGCAAAAAAGCCCGGATTTCATGAATTAATATAGAGATAAAGCCTATTTCAGCAAACAATTAGGATTAAATAACCTTATTAAGTAGCGGCGATATGATTACGTGTTTCAACAATCAGCCACAAAACATCGCGAATTCCGGAAATCACCTTCGAAAAGAGTGCAAATCTGATTGATTAACGCCGAAATAATATCGTATTTTAATAATTAGTTGTGTTTAAACATAACTTTTTAACAGTTAATAGTGAAATGATCCCATATTTCTGAATTATGCCGCAAAATTATTGCATATTTCGGGATTCAACTTTGAAAAAAGCACACATTTCATTGATTAGTGGCAAAATATTTGAGTATTTGAAGATTCAACATTATAAAGAACATGATTTTCATCGATTAGGGGCGAATTAATAGCATGTTTCAGCAATCGGCCGCAAAAATATCGTTAATTTCAGGAACAGCTTTGGGATGGGGGGGGGGGGGGGGGGTAGGAATCGCGAAATTTCATCAATTAACTGTGAAATAATAGCAAAATTTGGGAATTACATGTGATTAAATGTAAGTTTTTACTATAAGAATTGACAGAAGGGGGAAAAATCCTCAAATTTCATCTCTTATCAACGAAATAATTGAGTATTTGGGAATTTAACGTAAAAAAACGCAGAAATTGCATTGATTAGCGACAAAAAAAATTATGCATTTCGGCAATCGATCGTGAAAACATTGGGAATTTCGGGAATTTATTTTGCACATGCTGCGTAATTTTTATTTATTTTTTTTATGATAATGTAGAATTAAAAAAAAAAAAAAAAACACTATCTATCTGATCGAGCATATATCAGAGAGAGACAAATAGATACCTACTATTCTTTATAGAATTATGTGTAATATAATTATTTATGGAAAACAATGTTTAAAGCATTAATGCATTAAAGTCTGCACTAACTTTTAAAATATTTGTAGATTATTATTTAAAAATTTTTAAATAAACTTATCTCAAGAATAAATATTTTGAAATTATTTAAGTAAAAATTGTTGAATTGTAAATTATAAATATTTTACTACAAATATTTTACCGGGCCCTAATTATTTTAATTATAATTTTTATGAAATTTCAGCTCTTTTAGACAAATAGATTTTGAGATACATCTAAAAAACTATTGCCACCAGGAGACCAGGTTTAAGATTGAAAAATAACAAATTATTTCAAATTTAGTAGTCCGAGGTAAAATTTTCCCTAGAACTTATAAAGTCAAAATTGTGTGTTCATTGAAAATATAAATTTTAACATTGTTGCATGTTTACATCTGTAAATGGCAGCTAAGCCTACAATTTTAATAAATAATTAAATTAAAATAGACATGAATCCAAGAAGGATGGTATCAGCTGTGTTTTTCGTTAATTAGGTGATGAGATAGATGAATGTTCTCCTTTTATTTGTATTTATTTTATTTTGTCGACTGTACATTTTATAAACCATTTCGTGAGTGGTGAAGAAAGTGGCCTTTCGTCTATCAATATGTGCCCTTTTATTCACAAAAAAGTGCCCTTTTCGATAAATATGTCCTGCCCTTTTTTTGAAAAAATGTGAACACTAAATAAAACCCAATAGTAAAAAGGATTAGAAATGATGAAGACAAAATTCATTTCTCAGAAACTGCAGGAATATATAAAATAAATTTCCCCGACAAAAAAGAAAAAAAAAAACGGATGCTTAGAAATGACGAAACGAAATATAAAAACGTGTATAAAAGGAACACAAAAATGACATAAAATATAATAAAATAACAAGAGCTTTAACGAAAATTAATCAGAAGGAAAACATAAAAATAGACTTCAAGAACTTTTCTAAACTAGTTCATTATAATAATTATTTTTACACCACAAAATGCAAGGCTGTCGAAATTTTGCCAAATGAAAATTTGTGTAACATGCAGCCAATTAAAATTGACGCATGGTGGCACACTATGCTAAAGGAGGAACAGAGGAGGAAGCAAGCAGCAAAACCACCAGAGAAGTCAGTTCTTACAGCGTACCTGATGAAGGCTGCAGGAAGCAGCTGAAAGCACTCGTACAAGATGATTTTAATATGGTTTTTAGTGATTTTTAACATAAATTTAAAAAAAAAATATTTGTTGTTGATATGTAGAAAAACATACTGAAAATCCTTTTAAAATCTTACATCTCTTCTGGTATATCACTAAAAATTTCCATTTATTTTCTACTGACATACGAAAGCATTCTTTACACATGCAGGGATGGAACACGGGCGCAGAATTCATACCGGTATTTGTTTAAGAAACTTCTGTACCTATAATATCGTTGATTTAAGAAGTAGAAAATTTTCTTACATTGATAGTGGTGTGAGTTCTGCGCCCGTGTTCCATCCCTGCACATGCCCCAAGTATATTTGCACCAGACATGAAAACTAATGACCTGTAATCATAAATGATCTCCACGTTCCTACTTGTGACAAATGACAGCAGACACAGGAAGAGAGAAAATTCAGTTTTTTCAGCTAAAAATTACCTTAATCCTCAAAATTAATAATATGTTCTTAAATTTAAATTTTTCAAAATTTAATAATAATAAGTTTCACCATTTAGAAAACTGTAGTGTTTTTCAGATTTTTGATATTATAACTTGTTTATTATTTGAGAGCAATAAAGAAAATCAAGTAAAAATTTGCATTTTACAGCTTAAAAACAAATTTCAAAAATCAATTTTTGAAAACAAGGCATCATATAACAGTCATGAATTTTCTGAATGTGAAAACAGAATTTAAAAATATGCATTATGTAATGAGTAAAAATGGAGATTATTTTCCCATAGGTTAACATGGGATCTGGGTGACCTTGAAGCTCACTAACAGAAAGCCTTAAAAAATAGATGGCACAGGCAATGCCAGAGGGTCTGCTAGTATAAATACATGGTCACAAAAACAACTTTTTTGTGCATGGAAAAGTGGATTGTAAATAAACAGGCAGGTTCTAGTCAATAAATGCACATTTTTTGACTCATTCTCAAAGCAATCTAATAAAATTTTTACTCTTTAAACAAAATCTATAAAAACAGAGTTATTATGCAATGCAGAGCATGAATAACATTTGTTTGAGAACAACAATTAATGACTCTTTTTATAGTTATGGGGAATTTTAGGAGGACTGTTATAGCTATAGATGATTCTGGGAAAACCTAGCTAACTCTGTATGAAATAAAAATTGAGCTTCTATATTTCTTAGTCCTGAAGCTCCTACTTAGGGCCAAATTTGTTTGTAGTGAAAGTCAAGTTCACAGGAGCCAACTATTTTTTTCTTTTTACCTTTACAAGCTACAACTGATCTAAAAAACAAAAGCAATATATATATATATATATATATATATATTTTTTTTTTTTTTTTTTTTTTTTTTTTTTTTTTTTGCAATAAAATATAATGTTCATCTGAGGGGAGTTTAAGCTTGAATTTCCTCCGTCAGATATGATTCTTTCAAAACAACTAAAACCTATTGCTATAGCTTTAGACTTGATTAAAAAGAAAACACTTGTTCTGTTACTGAAGCTATACATCAGGGGTGCAGAAAATGTTCAGACTTCTGCAATTTCCCTAAAACACGTTCTGAATTTCCCTGAATATCACAAAAAACTATTTTGTTATACAAAATCCTATCTTTCTATGCAATAAGTGTTTTTAAAATAATAAGTACACACTATAACAAAGATACAGGTGCAATTTTATATTTTAAGTAGGGATGGACCGGATATGGATTTTACGGGATATCCAATCGGATATCCGGCAGTCCCTCTTCCCAGCACATATGAAATTTCCAATTTTTTAAGGGCACACAAAAATTTAAAAAAAAAAAAAGTATTTGCATTTGGTTTTTATGCAACTGGATTCCATCCACAAACAAAAAAACTGAAGTACCATTGGGAAAAACATAGACAATTTTAATTCAAATAAAAAAATTAAGTACTTCAGCTGTGGGGATTATAAGAGATATAAATAAATAGACAATGCTTCTTATTATTAAACCAACCAATCTTGTATATACTTATATGCTAATATTTTGAATTAGAATATATATGCATACATACACAAATATTGTCTCAGAAATGGATCTAATAATGGATAAAAATTCAGGGTTAAGGAAATTCTAAGATGGAAAATCAATGTGACAAGTGGTTATTATCCGGAAAATTAATTTTCACCCACGAAAAACATTACAATGCCTCCGTTTCTTGGAAGCATCCTAATTTTTTTTTTTTTTACAAAAATCAAGGAGAAATGATATTTTGAAAAAAAATGACCAATATTACAGATTATGGAAAATCGTCTGTAATTTTTTCAATAAAAATGAAATATTTTTTTTTCCAACTTTATGTAACTATAAATCAATTATTTACATAAAAATATATACTACCAATTGAAACTTGGTCTTCCATCATTTGACAAATAATGTACGTGTATTTGAATTATAAGAACATTTAATTTGTGAAAACCATTAGAGAAAACATTGTTCATTTAGTGACGAATCTGATGAACGAGGTGAACAAATGGCTTTGTTTGTGTCTTTTTTACAAACTAGTGGTGTATTCAGGATTTTATTTTGGGGTGGGCTGAGATAAGTTCAATAATGTGTTTCATAGTGTACAGAAATTCATGTAATTCTTCATCCATGTTTCTTGCGACCATGAGAGCATCTGCGCAAGTGCTAACTCAACAAGTACAGTGTAATAACCCTTGTGGCTGAGAGAAAATAAAAAAATAAGGCGCCAAATGACTGGATATTTATATATCCTAATCTGTTGATCAATTTGGCACCTCTCCAAGCCTTTGGAATTGTCCTCAATGTTCGGCGCAGGAAACGTGGTTGCACTATACTCTGAATATTGATCTGTGTCAACAAAAAATAATCTTTTAATAAAAAAGTTTAATTAAAGTTTGTCAAAATACTACGTGTTTTGTCTGCTTTGCTGTGCATGTAAACGACAAAACTTATTTAAAAGAAAGAAAAAAAGTTATGCAAAAGAACACTGCTGAAAAGTCATTATCTTATATATATATGTGTGTGCATATATATATATATACAATATATAAATATTACAAGAAATAAATTGCAGGAATCTACATCTATAAAAGAAGATCTCCTGACTGACTTGCTTGCTCACTCAGCCCAGTCAAACTAATGGAGATACAGATGTGGAATTTTATGAGATCATTTCTTTTGTGACGCGATTTAAGAAGCTATTTTTTGAAGTTTCCCTCCAAACTGAGAGGAAAAAGTTGTTTCTTGAATTTTCCGCCATATCTCAATGAAAGGAAAAAAAAAACAGATATTCAAAAGCCGGATATCCGGCATATTAACCAGACATCTGGTGGTTTTGATCCGGATATCTGATGGTATTTCAGATATTGAAAAATCACCCGGATATGCCGGATACCCGGTCCATTCCTAATTTTAAGTATTACAAAGGTTTTTTTTTTTTTTTTTTTTTTTTAGCAGATTGTTATTTAGGCTTACATTTTTATTTTCTCCTAAGAAAATATTCAAAATTTTACCAGGCATCTGAAATTCCCCCAGAACCTCATTCCAGGTATTCTGACATATCCTGCACTCTTACTGTACATATTTGGAAAACTAGAGATAAACCTCTGTAAAAGCCTTCAATGTGTGATACATGCAAGCATTAGGAGCTTCCTATTTCTTAGCATACCATGTGGACCTTCGCTTTTGTGGAAAGAATCCGACTCATTTCAAAAGAAAAGAATCATTATTTTCAAATGAGAAGTATTCCTCCGAAATCATTTTTGTGCAATATCTTTAAAAGAAAAAAATTTCTTAAATAAGCAAAAATCATGTTTCTTTTGCAAATTTTTACACATGCACTTTTTAATTTTTTTTCCCAAGAACTTATTATAAATTTCAAAATTCACCTTTAATTCTTTTAAGTAGGTTCTTTTAAACATCCAAAAAGAAAGAAAGAAATAAGTCTTTTTTTTTTAAATATATATAGAAATTACAGCATTTTGAACATCACAAATTCATGAAAAAATGCAAACTGAACAAGAAATGTTGCCTGAACATATTTTATTGAACAAACCTAATATAGTTCGATTTATATATATTATAATGTAAGGAAAAATAAGCTCATATATGAAACCTTCAGTAATGCCAAGAAGTCAAAGGTGCCAAATCTCCTTAAAGATATTTAATTTAAAAAAAAAACTAATATATAGATATAGATATATATATATATATAAAGAAAATTTTAATTAAAATCTGATTATTATATAAAACATAATAATAATAGTGATGATAAAAATAAGATAAAATTAAAATAATAAATTAAAAATAAATAAAAATTGTTTTGATTTGCTTATCTTCACATGTGTGACTTATGGGATTATTGCTTGTGATTTAGATATCTTACAACTTAAAATTTATTTCTATTATTAAAATTAAGATTAAGGATTTATTACTTCAGGTGTAACTTAAATTAATTTAAAAATATTAATTTAAAAACAATTTTAAAAAAATATATAATCTTTTCTCAAATAATTAAAAAAAAAAAAAAAAAAAAAAAAAACAGCAATTGCATGTTTAATCCTAAAACTTATTAAATGATTTAAACAGTTTATCATGCTTTACGATAGATGGTGTAAGCACACATATGTAATAATGTTTGCTGTAATTAAATTCCGTTCCATGAAAGATTGTAAGTTCTTTTATTTCAGAATAAAATTAAAATAAATTTAACTAAATTAAAAATACAATTACAAAGTGAATTTAATTGTTATTTAAATTGTTCAATTGTAAAATCTTTATTGATTAATCGAAGATTGACTGGAATTTATTTTTATTATCGTTGTTATTATTTTTATTATCAATGTTATGATGTTACTCTCTGTGTTTGGTGTTGGCCTGACATGTGGTTATGTCTTTGATTTTTGATTTTTTTTCCTTTTTTCTCTCTGGATTCCTTGAAGTTCAAAATGGTTTTGTTGCAAGATCAAAACATGAGCTGTATTTTTGGCTAAAATTAGCTATATAGTTTTACGAAATCTTGCAGCTTAATCTACTTATGGAAGTATATGTTTCCTAATGAGCTAATACTTCTATTTTTAAGCATTTATTAATCCAATTCTTATGTGGCAGCGGGAAAAACAGTAAAAGCAGTAAAGTGAAAATACTGTAAGTAATTTGTTTTGCAATTACCGATATTGAGGGAAGCCTATTCTAAAATTTTCAACTATGATGGAAAGTGATAAAATTAGTGTTGTAATGCATTCATTTCAAGTTACGCCACCAGAACCATTTACATTTTCTACTCCAGCTAATTGGTCAAAATGGATAACTTGTTTTGAACGATATAGAGTTGCATCTGGTTTGAACAAGCAATCGGATGGTGAGCAAATAAATTCATTGATTTACATCACGGGCGATAAAGCTGAAGATATTTTTCCTTCGTTCCAGTTAAGCACAGAAGAAGCAGAAGATTATCAAATAGTCCTAAAAAAATTCAATGACCATTTTGTAGTAAAAAAGAATACTATTTTCGAGCGAGCGCAGTTTAATAAGCATATTCAACTCGAAGGAGAAAGAGTTATTACGGCACTATATCGTCTAGCTGAGAGTTGCAAATATGGAAATTTACATGATGAATTGATTAGGGACAGAATTGTAGTTGGAATAAGAGATAAAGCCTTAAGCGAAAAATTACAATTAGATAGTGAATTAACATTAACAAAAGTGGAAAAGAAAAACAACAAAATAATGTGTCCTGCTAGAGATGCCAAATATCGAAAATGCGCCAAGATCGGGCATTTCGAAAAGGTCTGTTTTTCTAAAAGCCAATCTAAAGGCTCATCGATTTCCTTTTTAGACATAGTTTTTCACTTAGGAAAAATTAATGAAGATTGGACAATCGATGTTAAGATAGAAAATCAAGATTTAAAATTCAAGATAGATACTGGTGCTGATCACTCCGCAATTTCTACAACAGTCTATCGCTCGCTAGCCAAGAAAACTAAATTAGAGCCAGTTCATAAATTCCTATGCGGCCCGGATAGAAATCCTTAGGACCAAAAATAAGCAATTTTGATCAAGTAGTAGTCAACAACCCTAGAATAGAATTTCCAGAGCTCTTTGAAGGACTTGGACTGATGAAAGGTTGTTATTCAATACAGCTGAAGAAAGACAGTGTTCCATATGCAGTTACCTCACCTCGACGCGTTCCTATACCCTTACTGAAGAAAGCCAAAGATGCGTTAAAGAAGATGGTGGAGCAAAAAGTCATAATATCTGTTAGTGAGCCTGCAGAATGGTGTTCGCCAATAGTCATAGTTCCAAAGAAAGATGGACAACTCAGAATTTGTGTGGATTTGACACAGCTTAACAGAAATGTTTTGAGATAATTGCACCCTCTACCCAATGTTGAATATACATTAAGTCTCTTATCAGGTGCCAAGATATTTTCAAAATTGGATGCAAACTCAGTGTTTTGGCAAATACTGTTAGACGAAAAGTCTTCATTTCTCACTACCTGTATTACACCATTTGGGAGATACAGATTTCTAAGATTACCGTTTGGAATCTCATCAGCTCCGAAACATTTTCAAAGAAGAATGTCTCAGTTGTTGGAGAATTTAGGTGGCACTGCTTGTCACATGGACGATATTCTGATTTGGGGATCCACTCAAGAAGAACATGATCAAAGATTAAGAGAGGTTTGCAAGAGATTAAAAGATGCCAACTTGACTTTAAATGAGAAAAAATGTATTTTTTCAACTAAAAGTATAAAATTTCTGGGTCATATAATCGACAGCCAAGGAATCCATCCCGATGATGAAAAAGTTGCAGCAATTAAAGAATATAAACCCCCAAGAAATAAAAAAGAGCTGAAACAACTATTAGGATTCGCCAATTATCTAGCACGTTTTGTTCCAAATTTCGCAGAATTAATGTATCCTCTTACGTCGATGCTTAGCAACAAGCAAGAATTTGTATGGGATCATCAACAGAGAAACGCATTTGAAGAGTGGAAGAAAATTTTATCTTCAGATCCAGTATTGAAAATATTTGATCCTAATAAGGAATCTATAGTCACCACAGACGCATCATCCTATGTTCTGGGAGCCACTCTACGTCAAAAACTGGAAGGTGGACAAACTTTCGTAATCGCCTATGCATCGAGAACATTAACACCGGCTGAGAGTCGCTATGCCCAAATTGAAAAGGAAGCATTAGCTGTAGCATGGGGATGTGAGAAATTCAGAGATTACTTAACAGGGTCTCATTTCTTGATTGAAACTGACCATAAGCCGCTGATTCCAATTCTTTCAAGGAAGCATTTAGACGATCTTTCTCCTAGACTGCAAAGAATCAGATTAAGAATGATGAGATATTCATACACTATTACTCATGTTCCAGGGAAGAATCTTTTTGCAGCCGATGCTTTATCAAGAAGTCCAAGAGAGCAATCATGTGAAAATGACGAACTAGAAGAAGAAATTGATGCATACATTCAGATGATCACGAATAAACTTCCAGCAACTTCTAATAGGCTGAAAGAATTTCAAGAAGCACAACAAGCTGATGCTACCTGCCAGAAACTTTCTTTGTATGCGTTGACAGGATGGCCCTCAAAGAAAGATGTAGATCGGCTCTGTTTACCGTTTTGGCAACATCGCTTTGAAATTTCTATACAAGATGGTCTTTTAATGAGAGGCTGTAGAATAATAATCCCAAAGTCGCTCCAAACTGAAGTGCTGAAAAAGGTTCACGAAGGACAGCTTGGTATAACTAAATGTAGAGCTCGTGCGAGATGTTCTGTATACTGGACAAAAATTAACAAAGAGATTGAGAAAAAAGTGAAAAATTGTCCTGCTTGTATCAAAAAATCGAGCAACAGGCATGAACCACTAATTCCGACGCCATTTCCAGAAAGACCTTGGGCAGTTGTAGGCCTTGACCTCTTCAAATATCAGAATTCATGGTACCTCCTTATAGCAGATTATTATTCACGGTATCCTGAAATTTCGAAACTTGAAACCTTGACTTTGGAAGAAATAATTAACTATTGTAAATCTATATTTTCTCGTCATGGTATCCCAGAAATACTCAGAACGGATAACGGTCCACAGCACAATCCAATGAGAACACGAGAATTTAATGAGTTCGCAAGAAGCTACGGTTTCAAACATATCACAAGCAGTCCAAAATTTCCCCAAAGTAATGGATTTATAGAATCGAGCGTAAAAACAATCAAAATGCGTATTAAGAAATCTGCTGATCTTTATCTTGCGCTAATGGAATACAGAGCAACCCCACTGGAAAACGGTTATAGTCCCGCAGAACTCTTAATGGGTAGGAGAATTAAGAACAATTCTCCCAATAGCTAATTCTCAACTATTTCCTAAATTGATCAAGAAAACTGATTTAGAAGGCAAGGAGAGAAAATGAATAGAGAAACAAGAAAGAAATTACAACAGACACCACAGGACAAGAATTCTGTCAGAACTTGAGAAAGGACAGGGATTATGGGTTACTGACAAAAGAGTGACAGGAAAAGTGTTTCAGAAAACTTCATTTCCGAGATCGTATCTTGTTCAATCAGGAAAGAGAATTTATAGAAGAAATAGGAAATATCTAGTACCATTGCCAGATTTTGAATCAGATGAAGGATTAGATATTTCTGAGAATAATCATTCTACTGATATTATGGGATCTGAAATGAAGTCTCCGCTAACCAACAAAAATTCTGGGAATATATCACCAAAATGTACCTCTTCCACAAGAACTATGACCAAGCCTTATGTTACCAGAAGTGGTAGGACTATTTGACCACCCAGAGACTTAAATTGTAACTTTGAAAGGAAGGGAGATGTGTTATAATGTAACTCCATGGTTTTAGTTAGCGAGCGCGCGTTCTGTGTTAAAATTGTTATTAGTTTAGAGTTTGAAAATGGTTGTTCTATATGTTTTGTATTTTGTAGCTGTTGCATAAAGTTATAATTTAAACAGCTAGCAATGGATTATATGCTTAGTTAAGCAATATTTAGAACCTCCGTTAAACCTGTATAGGAAAAACATCACACCTGCGGTCTTTTTTTCATACTTTTTAATTCAATTCTCATTTCCAGATACATTTTTAATAAACTTATTGAGAACCTTCATCAATTTTTCTCTGTCAAAGTTTTATGGTCCTATTTACTCATGTTGGTGCAAGTAATTTAAATTGTTTTTGCCTTTTAATTGTACTAAAAATGAATCTTAAAATTTCTGTGCTGGCTTTTGAACTGTGTTACAATCAGTTTTATTTTTGTGGCGTTGGTATTATCATGTATCTGTTAAACACTAAATTTTATAACGCTATTGAATTCTTTAATTTATATGTATATATATATATTAAACATGATATCAACCCTGATTGCATGTAAAAAAACTTACCTTCAAAAATTTGAGGAAGACGATTAGCAACAGCAGTATTGTAGACCTGTAAATTAGAAGTGTCTGGAGGAAAGACATAATCAAAAGTAAATCCCTTATCTTGCAAAGAAACTTCATTTTGAGCAAAAACCAAACTAGGGTTAAATATTTCCTCATATTTCTGTAATAATGGGCGAGATCGCACAGCAACCATAACACTTTTCTCACCTTCCATTTTCCTGTTGGTTAAAAAAACACATTTAATCCAAGTGTCTTAATAGATAACTGAAAAATTTATAACTTAAAGGACTTTTTCTAATAAAATAATTATTGCAGATGCATCTTTAAAATTAGAGCTATAATGAGTAGGTACTTGGTATTTACTTGTCACATGGCCAATACCAATTAGCTGTAAAAAATTCAAAATTTTTATGCATTATTGAAAAAAAAATGTATTAATTACGAATGTTTATTAACAACTAAACTAAAAAAATTACAAAAATATTAGGACCTTGAATAAGTTTTTGCTGCATTTTCATTCTTTTAGAGCAAATATTTGATAATGATTTTGACTTAGTAAAATTTCAAGGGAAATGTATTATTATGTGGTAGGACGGAAAGGTGCATCAATACATCAGTAAACACTAGTTTAAATTTAGCATTATCAAACTGGTTTTATTATTTTCTTTAAACTTATGCACCAATACACCATTACGACAGAAACATCAATTCAGTAAGCATGCTTGGGATGAGAATAGCGCATGGATCCAACAGCAAATCATAAAATACGTATAAGAGGTAATGGGGTATAAATTCCCTTTCAGTGTATTGATTCACTACAGTGTTGCAAAACATACACAGTGAGCTGAATTGCTATTTTCCTTTTCCCTACACATACGAACTATACCACAGGGGTGCAAAAATATGTTCGAATGCACAAGCAACGTTCGGGGGGAAATTTTGAACATTTATTTTCTTAAAATAAAAATGAAAAAAAAAAAAAAAAACTACTGAAAAAACAAACTTGCCAATATCAAACAAGTTAACAACTATATTCTTCTGTTACAATGTGAATTTCTTTTAAATGATGACTATTATACACCTTCCCCCCCCCCCCAAAAAAAAAAGTGTTAAATATTTGAAGTTTGATGATAAATATTTGGTAATTAATTCAAAACTAGAGAAAATATCAAATCTCCATTTTTTCCCCCCAATCTAACTAGAATGCTACAAGAATCATTATTCCAATCCACATAAATAAACACTTTAATGACAAGAGGCTGGGAGAAACAGGGTTGTTGATTTTTTTTATTTTTTTCAAAAAAAATCGATTTTTTTTATTTAAATCAAGATTTATTTGATTTTAATGATTTTTATTACGTAATCATACATTATTGTACAACATTTGTATTTTATTATGTATATATGTGTGTGTATATATATGCGCAATATACACACTATCAATTATTTTACTTAAATTATAAAAATATAAATAGTATTCTATCCCCATAGAAAAAATCCATATAGGCTTTTATTACCTATATTTTTATTCAACATGGTATCTTCATAATAAGTGTAATTTTATGGCAATCATAAATGCGGTAGTATGAGCCACTCAACTTGTAACTTTGACTTGTAGCTACAATAATGTATTGAAATAAAGTAAAATCTTACCCACAGTATTGAACACGTAAAATAATTTTGGAAAAGGATAATTCAATAGGAAAAATGACATAAAACTGAAGCAATGGATTAAGAAAAAGAAATTTTTACTCATAGTTTCTGATCAAAATAAAAAGAATAGGGAATTAAAGGGAGAAAAAAATATTATATCCTAAAAAATTCTTACTTAAGTTTAACTTAACAAATATCATTTGAATCAAGAAAATTTTTTCACACTTTACCCATTAACAGAATTCACATTTTCATTACCGTCTTAATACTTTTACTTATTCTTTTATCTTTTTTTATATTTCAGGGTTCTGTTCAGAGGCAAACCTGGGTCCATTAAAGGACCTTTCACAAAATTTTATATCTTAAAAAATGACCCTTCACAAAATTATTTATCCCAAAACAGGACCCTTCAAAATTTTTATCCTAAAACAGGACCACTCACAAAAATTTTTAGCCTAAAAAAGATCCCTTCACAAAATTTTTCTCCTTAGACCTTTGATAAATCTCTCATTTTCAAAATTAATCTTCAGTGGAACGAACATAGACTGCCTGAATAATCAGACATTTTTGTTGTATTTCTCCTGAAAAGCTGATACTCAATTTCTAATTTATAAAGGACTTCTGTGCATATGTGTGAGTTTAGTTCTATACAACTGAACTGTCATTGTCAAAAATTAAATCTTAATTGTAATTTTATTTTGCAAAATTACATTTTTCACAATTTCACAAAAAGAAAACCCTAGCCAAAAGTTTGTGAAGAACATTATTTTCACACTAAATTTAGATTTACAAAATAAATTACGTGTAGAATTTTTCATAATTTCATAAAAACAGGACCCTGTGTGAAAAGTCTGGACCAGACCCCTGTATTTAGAGGGTACAATTCATTAAACAAGCAGTGAGAGCAGCCTCGAATTATAGTTAACTGGTTGTATATTTTTAAATTAAAAGGTTATGATGTTTTTAAAACTTTTTGGAGCCTTCAGGGCTTTTTAAACACTACAATATAAAATATGCTAAATATCATATGAGACATTGTTAAATGACATAAACTGGTATGAGAGCTAAATAAACAAGGAAATATTTTCTTTTTTGAAATATCATCCACAAGGTGGGCAAAGGCAAACTGGAATATAATATGTATAATATCAATTAATGAATTGTATACTAATTAAATATTTACAATTCATACACCAGTGCTTGTATAAATAATTAAAATATAATGAATTATTAAAATATATAATATTATGTATAAAAATAATTTAAAAAAGTTAAGGTATAATTTATTTTTGTGTTTATTAATGTTGCTTAGTAGAGATAAATCTAAAGTTAAGAAATGAGAAATATTAGTTCGTCTAATGAAATATTTTGTTATATTTTACGAACTTTTTTTTTTTATTTTTTTTTATTTACATAAGAAATAATTAAAAACATCATTTTTTAAAGTTAGATAAACAATTTCATTCCATTAAAGCCAATAACTTTGGTATTTTAAAAAAAAGTGATTTAAATCAGTGATTTTTTTTCAAAAAAATCAATTGATTTAAATCAATTGATTTAAATCACTACAACCCTGGGGAGAAATGATATGCTTCTTGTTTATTTACTTGAGCAGATACTAAAAGGAAGAGAAAAAGAAAACATTTTGCAGTGTTTTGAATCTCATTAAAACAATATACAGAAGTTCAGTTATCAGTTTATATTGTACATTCAGCAATTGCTCCTCTACCTTTCCCAACCAAACTACACAAACACACACACAAAAAAGAAAGAAAAAGTATTTGTGCAGTTAGCTATAATTAAATATAATTTTTGAATGAATTGTTTCTTTTAGTGTCTTAAAGTTTAGTTTTCATTTAGGTATTTTAATTTTAGCAATTAAATAAACTATTGTCCTTTTATGGATGTTTATAGGAGCCCAATCATTTCATATTAATTGTTATTAAACTAAAATTATGCTTAAGTTTCTTCATAGTATTTACTCAATTTAAAATTACTTTGCATTAAAGTAACATATACATAAATCTTTTTAATTTTTTGTACATTCAATAGAAGAAAGTATTGGATTCGTAAAAATTTTTGATTTGTGGTTTTCGACGGATTACTTTTATTAAGAGGTCCAGAACAAGATTTGACCATTTTTAGAAAATATCTGTCCACAACTACATCACAGAATTGTATATAAATTAATAAGCAGCTACACCTTGGCATAACTTAGTGCCTGTCAACTTTTGGTATCAATTCCACAACAGGTGGCGCTACTATACATCGATTTCTGCAATTTCAGGAAAGGCTATATCTCTGGAACTACTGCTCAGAATTACATATAAATTTTATATGTAAATGCGTCTTGATAAAAATTAGTCTATGTCAACGTTTTGTGCCAATCATTTAACAGGTGGTGCTGCTATACAGCAATTTCCGAAATTTAAAGGAAAGCTATATTTCAGGTACTATTATATATAATCGAATAAAATGATTTATGAAAAGGCCATTATGAGCCATTAAGTTAATTAAATTGGGTGCATATACGCAGTAGAGATGGGATAAACAGTTACTTTTCAGTAATAGGTTACTTCGTTCCATACCTTTGGTAATAGGTTCTTGTAACATATTTTTATAACCTGTTACTCTTTAGTTTACATATGGCAAATGGCTTTCTAATCCTTTCGGGATATACAACATATACAGGGTGCAAAATTTCCGCTCGCCATTGGCGAGTGGAAATTTTACTATGGCAAGTAAACTTTCGGTTTAAATGTAGATAGAATTCTTACAGTATATGGTGCTACCAAAAAAAAAAAAAATATATATATATATATATATTGATTTAAAAACGTAAAATCATGCTTCGTGTTCATCAGATTCATGCTTAGTTTCGTGTTCGTCAGATGATATTGATTTAGCTATACAGCCAAAGAAGTTTTGTGCTTCTAAAATAGATAATTTCATTATTAAGACAACTTCTGCAGAAAAGAAAAAATTAGACTTACAGTTTGCAAAGTTGTTTTATTCTTGCAACATTCCCTTTTCTGTAGTTGAAAATGACCATATGAAAAAACTGGTGCAATTAATGCGAGGAAATTCATATACTCCGCCATGATATCAGTACACATCTACTTGATGAAGTATATGAAGAATGTGAAGCTTTACTAATATCTGAACTTAAGGGGCAGAATGTAACCATGATACAAGATGGCTGGTCAAATGTGCATAACAATCCAGTTATAGCCACATGATTACATAACGGGAGTAAAGCTTTTTTCATACAAACAAGTGATCCAGGATCAGCAAAAAAAAACTGATGAGTACTGCACAAATTTGGCAGAAAGAGAAATTGATTACTGTGAAGAAAAGTATGCATGTAAAGTAAGTACATATAGATTAATATATGTATTATTATCTTATCTTCCACCCCTAATTTACCTATTACAGTCCAGAAATCCAGAGAGCTATTAATGTATTAATATCCTGTGTGAGTATTGATTGATACTGACACTGAGTATATATATATATTAATCTAAAAAAAAATATGAATATAAAAAAAAATCTAGATATTTATTGAAATAATTATTATATATTTTTTTAATTTTTTTTTATATATATTTAAAAATAAATTAATGTTTAAAAAATTTTCTTTGACATCACCTAATGTTATTAAAGATAAATATGAGTTTAGTCAAAAACAACCATCTGTGAAGTTTAAGTGTTAAGTTTATTAAATTGATCTCATTATTTACATCAACCAATTTTAAATATTAAATTTTAATATTTTTAAATATGAGTATTAAATAATTCTTCCATTTCCAGGTTATAGCATTTTACTCTGACAATGAAAATAAAATGGTCTTAACACGAAAAAACTTGCAAAAGAGATTTGAGGAACGTAGGAGTGAAAATCTTCGGTTAAGGGAAACAAACTTGATTGTTTATGGTTGTGCTGCCCATTACTTGAATTTAGTAGAAAAGGATGTTTCACCAACAGTAAATTTAAAACAAATAGTTGAAATTCAGCGATACTTTAGGAATCAACACCAGCCCTCGGGATGGCTGTTAGAAAAAAAAGGTGTCAAGCCACAACTGCCAAATTCCACACGATGGAACAGTCAAAATGACTGCATGGATACCTTTTTAAAAAATTATCAAAAAATACATTAAATATGTATTGAACACAAAAATGACATTGAAAAAAATATCATCAACATAATGAATAATGCAATGCTTTACATGGAAACTGTAAATCTTCAACAGCAACTTCACTTAGTATCTACTGCACTGGATAATTTTCAAAGAGATAATTGTTGTCTAGGAGAAGTCGTACATATTTGGTCAACATTACTTAAAGCTGAAGTACTTGCTCCATACAAAGATTCAATCCAGAAACGATATAATCAATGTATAACACCTGCTCATATGATAGCTTATCTAGCTCACCCAAAATATAAAGGGATAAATTTGTCAAGCACCAAAAAAGAACTGGCTTTAGAATGGCTGAGGAGCATTAACACTGATTATGTATTACCATTAATGTCATTACAAATATCAGATCATGATTATTATCCGAAATCAATGTTACATCCCACTTTCACAGATGCATTGACCCCATCTAAATGGTGGAAAATGATGGCAAGAAAAGCCGAAAAATCAAATGGTCTTCTAAAGCAAGATTTTTGTCATTTTATAGAATTGTTAAATTTATTGCCTGCCAGTTCTGCAGCAGTTGAGCGTCTGTTTTCAACTTTTGGCTTTGTGAAAACCAACTTCGTAATAGGTTAGGCAATGACAAAACACAAAAACTAGTTAAGTGCCACCAGTTATTAAAAAGTAAAAGTGAGGAAGACTGGTAATTTGTAGAAAAGTTTGGATTTTTATGTAGTGTAAAAATGTTTTGTTCTTGTGTACTACTACTATTACTATAAAATGTTAAAAAATATTCGTTTTTTTATAATTATTTCTCCATTGCCATTATTATGGTGATAATATGGTGTTTCCTTTAATCTATCTGCTTTATTCTTCAATGAATTATAAAACATAAAAGTGACTTATTTTTCATATTTAATTTCAGGAAATATGTTTTTGTAAATGTTTAATATATTTTTCTTTAATACTTTGTACAGTTATTTTCTTTTTACAATTATATATGACTAATTTTTTTCTTGGTTCATCGATTTCAAGTTAAAGAACACTTACTCACTTTTTATGAAAATAATAAATCTAATAAATATTGTATGATAGCCAAATATATTTTGTGCATGCATGTTTGTATGTAAACAAACATTTTTACTGTTGCATTTTTGTGTTTAAAAAGTACTTACTATTACAAAATGCTATTTTATTTGATAAAAACCCATTTTCCCCAAAAAACCCCAGGGTTTTTTAAGTTAAAAAACCCACCCCGGCGGGGAAAATGGGTATCTACCCGGGCAGCAAATCTGACAACCCTGATCTGAGCACTAGCAATAATCCCTGTCTAAAAAAAAGTACACTTAATACTGCTTTGTTAAATAAATCCTTGTTGAGTCATGTGTTTAGTCAGTCTAAGAACATGATTCAACAAGGATTTATTTAACAAAATAGTATTAAATGTACTTTTTTGACATTGGAATTATTGGCTAGTGCTCGGATACTTTTGCTGTCGACTGTATTGTAAAAATCCTATAAAAAAAAAATAGTGAAATTTGCCATTTTCTGATACTTTAACAAAAAAATGGAACAAACATGGTTGTTGGGACTTTGATTTGCCAGCAGGAAGGGTTACCACCTGTCATACTGTGAAAATGATAAAAAATCGTGAGAATTGCCATTTTCTGATACTCTAACATAGGGATGCACAAACTTTTTGGCTGGAGGGCCACTTTCGCTGTTACGTGCGCCATGAAGGGCCGCAAACAAGATAATATAAAATAATTAGACTATGCACATATATTCACTGCGTTTATTAAAAAGTATATACAGAGGCTGTTCGCATATTTTTCAGATGATTTTATTTCGCAGTAAGAAAAAATCGTCTGCATGGAGAATTTTATTTTCACAACAGTTATATTTTTGGAAGTTTTATTTATCTTCTGATATTTAGAATTTTTGTTTACATGCAAAAATGCACTTTTAAAAAGGCAGTGGATAGAAGAATACGTTTTCACTCTTTCCGAAAAGAGTTTTTAGTGAAATCTTTATGAAAAGCATTTATCAGGAGAAAAATGTCGCAACAATAGATGAATCTTGGATCTATTTAAGTGGTTGCAATAAAAAAAGATTAATTTATTATCACAAAAGAGGAGAAAAAAATTTTTGCTACATGTTTCAAAGAATCAAAAGAAAGTTTTTCTAAAGGATTTATGATTGTCACTGGTTTTTCATACAAAGGCAAGATAAAAGCAAAAAAAGGTGACAAAAATGTCAAAATCAGCTCTAAATACTATCAAGAATATATTTTACTTCCAATTTTTTTAAATGAAAATCCAGATCTTTATCCACAATGCTATCAATCCGTTGAACTGTATCAAGAAGCAGCCACACATCACAATCTGCAATTGCTTTTCTAGAAAAAAATGAAACAAAAAATGGGAATTAAAACCATACCCTTCACTGACATTCCTGCTAAATCTCTTGATGTATCACCGTTGGATTTTTGTGTTTTTCGACTCTCAAAATCTGCATTATCCAAACGCTGACCTACAACGCTTTGTGGACTTTGGAAAACCGTTCAAGGAGTAGAAAAATATACCTCTTCCGACATTATAAAAAGCATTATTATCATAGAAATTACAATGTAGAATGATAGTTAAGAACAAGGGCTATCAAACTGAACAAATAAAACACGAAATATGAGTGAAATTGTTTCAGTATACTCCATCAAAATCGTCTAAAAAATGTGCAAACAGCCTCTGTATATATACTGGGCGATTTAAAATAGACGTAACAGCGATTATCTCTTGAACTAACAGTCATAGAAACATACTTCCAATTTCAAAGATGCCAAAATAAGCAGTTTTAAGTGTAGGTATGAAAACATCACTTTGAGGTATTAGATGGCACTGCGAGATCTTTAAGTGAAAATGCTTCTATGGCTGTAATTGTCTTTTTCTGCATGGATTTTCAGGTCTATTTTTATAAAATTTCAGGTCACAAAATTTAGTTTGCAACATAAAAAAAAAAAAAAAAAGATAACATAACTTGTGACATAAAGGGTAGCAAAAAATATTAAACTGTATGATTAAAAAGCATTTTTCAGATCTATATCATCATTTTTCCAGATTTTTGGGCTGTAATTGCAATTTCCCTAACTTTTTCACTAATTTCAAATTCCTTAACTTTTCCAGGTTCTCCTGACCCATGGTAAAGCTGATATAAAAACCATCATTTTCATCCCCTTCTTCCCAAAAAAAAGTTTTTGTATATGACAGTTTTACAATTGCAACAAATAAAATATTTATTCTTTCTTTCTTAATTTTCATTACAGAAAGAAAAAAAAAAAAAAATCTCCCCTGCTGATGACTAACACGGTCTAAAATGTCAATCTTTCCACGGGCCACAAATTGGCGGCTCCTGGGCTGCAGGTTGTGCACCTCTACTCTAACAGAAAAATGTGACATGTTGGGACTTTTTTACTTGCAGATATTTAAATAAAAATTGGAATTAATAATAAAAATAATAATTTGACCATTGTTACCGAACCACTGTAGACCAGTGTAATTAGTATATTACAGAGATAATTCAAGATCAAACAAGCAAAATCATTATTATGACCAGTGCAAGAAGGAAGCAGTCTGAATAGCCTCCACACTAATCGCACTGATGGTCCGAACAGCAACGGCTGTGAGCAACAAGCAAAAAGTCAGCTTTTAATAATGACTAGGGTAGGGTGGGGTAAAATGGGTCACTTTTTAGCTATTTTCACATTTAATCTTCTGTAGCACTAATAAAATATTTTTTTTCAGTTCTTTATTAATTGTATCTTTACATTTGATTATTTCAGAACATTTTCATGTACTTATAATAATAATTTAAAAATTATAAATTGGTTAAACTTAACTGTGTATGTTTTGACCCATTTTACCCCACTGTGGGGTAAAATGAGTCAGAACGCAAAATAATGCAAATAATGCCTGAAGAATATATTTATTATGAGATACACTAAAATAAGGAATACACTTGTTACATATATAGCTAAATAATGATAGTTTTACATTTTAAAGAAGTACTGCTCACGGTTATTGCAAAATGGTTCTTCTAAAACAGATACAATGTCAGTTTTTTCTATTATATCAATATCATCATTCTCAGGGAAAACATAAAAGTATATAATGTTTTATAATTCTAATAAAAACATCTTAGATCTCAATAATGTTTGAAAGAGTGTTTAAGGCAAAACAAGGATGTACTAGAGATACAAAAGACAGATTTGCTGATAAGAATAAAATATTATACATATAACAAATGCTATATAAATAAAAAAAAATTAGGCTAAGTTGAAAACAAAATAAATCTAATAACCCTAGGCCTAGTGCATCTTTATTCAAAAACAAAATAAAAAGAACAAGAGGCATAGCAAATCTAAAATTATTTAATTACAACCTGAATTTAAAGAAAATTACATTGTTTAAATGTAGAAACTGAAAACTAAATAAAAATACTAATAAATGACAAACATTGTTTAAATTTAATAAATTATTAAATATAACATTAAAATTAAAGAAAAGAAGCACCTTACATTGCCTAAATTTAACAAAATTTATTGCAGTTAATCTATATTTGAAAAGAATCGGCTAAGCCTAACTATGACCCATTTTACCCCACCCAAGAAAAATTTAAATAAAAAAGAATATATTTAACATTTTTCTTAACTGATTGGCTTGAGATGTTCTCTAGAGTTTCTTCTGTGAAAAAATGCTTCAAGCTTGCACTATTATTAATAAAAAAATATAGATTTTCTGAAGTTAGTTCAGCATGTTTTTTTTCACACTATCATCTTTAGAATGTAAACTGTTCTTCTTGTGTTGCATTTTCAAAAACATAACTTTTTTGAAATTGGAAAATGTTATTAAAAACTTGAAAAATATTGTTACAAAAATTGGTTTAAAAAATTCTAGTCTAATTATATTTACTTAGCATTATTTATAAAGTGACCCATTTTACCCCACGACCCATTTTACCCCACCCTACCCTATTTTATTTTAAATTTCTAACATTTTATGAAGAAGTACCTAATAAAATTTTACTCAAACAATTTTCTCTAAATGTTTATAAATGAATCTTAAAACATTTTCTAATGATAAATTTTATAAAAGTAAATAAATAAGATATACATAAAAAAGTAATACATACATCATCATCATAAAATATATTCAGAGGTTAATTCAGAACAAATTTAATGCCACATTGAGGCACTTTCACAAAATCAACTTTAAGCAAAGAGGCACCTTCACAAAGTCAATTCTCAGCAATATAGCTCCACACTAAAAATTTCTATAAGCTACACTGCATCATTTACATTATAATATCCTCAATTTGGATATTTATTGTAGACAATAGTAAATATCTAAATAGTAAACACCATTTTACCTGACACATAAGAAATTACTCGCCCCACACATATATTTATTTTACAATTGTTCCATTTTACTTTTTAAATGTATTTTAAAATTAAATAAACTGCTTTGTGAATTTCGGTTAATTGTTCGGAAGCATAATTAAGTTATAAATTATTTTATAAATTCACAAATGGGGTATCATTTAAAAAATCTGGATTAAACCCTGATATTACACTCCAATGAATATTTAAGGGGACTCTGTGCCCTTCAAAACATTTTTTGTTTGCTCGTTTGCATTACAATATAGGGTCATACGGGGGAATTCTGGGTCACTCTCTTTTCGGGGTAAATAATGGTCACTCACGTTTAAGCATTAAAAAATGTTTTTACAAAGCAATTAAATTACTCCAAGTCATCCTTATACATTCTATTTTCTTGTATCAAATTCAAAATTAATGTAACTGTGTAGCAAATAAGAGAAAAAAAAAGACTTTTCTAAGCACTAGAAAAACATCTTCAAAAAAGATTGCTTCTATAAATCATGATTTTTTTTTAAAGATCCATACCAATGAAACATTTTTGAAAGAACAATTTTGTTGGTGGTGTTTTTCAATAGCAATTTTCAATAGTAAATAATGGTCACTCACTTTTAAGCATTAAAAAATGTTTTTACAAAAGCAATTAAATTACTCCAAGTCATCCTTATACATTCTATTTTCTTGTATCAAATTCAAAATTAATGTAACTGTGTAGCAAATAAGAGAAAAAAAGACTTTTCTAAGCACTAGAAAAACATCTTCAAAAAAGATTGCTTCTATAAATCATGATTTTTTTTTTAAAGATCCATACCAATGAAACATTTTTGAAAGAACAATTTTGTTGGTGGTGTTTTTCAATAGCAAATGGCCTAAACTTCTCATACATACTTATACTTTTTCTTCATTATATTTAGAATTAATTTTAAAAGTATACTGATTTATCCCCCAGTTTACTGGGGTAATTCTAGGCAGGGTCGAAACTAGAGGGGGGCGAGCGGGGCATTTGCCCCGGGCGCTAGATAGAGAAGGGCGCCAAAAAAGGCTGGTTTGTCGCCTTATTTACACATAAAAAAAAATTTCAAAGTAAAAAAAAAAAAAAAAAAAAAAAAGGAAGAAAGAAAGAAAAGAAAGAAAAAGAATAAAAAAGTCAAATTCTTTTACTCAGGGCAATTTGAACAAAGAAAAAAAAAGTAGAAAGAAGATTAATAGATAACAGAATTCATTTACAAGGAAAAGCATGGTGGATAGAGTGTTCTCCAAGACTAACAATATTCTTTTAAGGTTAGTGAGTGTGGTAAAATATTCTCGCAATCGAAGAAGAGTAATTTACAAGTGGTCCCTGACTTTCAGCCAAGGTTTTTAAAAAGTAAATGGTTGGAAAATACGTAGTATATTTGATTAAACTTCAGAAGGCTCTTTAGAAATTATGATTCATAAGGAAGCAAAGAAAAAAAAAAACTTTTTTTTTTTTTTTTTTTTGCTCAGGGTGCCGTCGTGACTATCAAAGTGCGGCTATTAAAATATTGAAATAAGTATGTCAAAATAAGGCCATAATGTTATAAAACAATCCAGTGCACTAAAAATAAAGGGGCAAAAAGAATGCAAAATAACTAGTTAATAATTCAGTTAGGAGCTATCATTCACAAGGCTCAGCAAGTCCCTATCAAAGTACTATGACAACTAAAGCCACCACTACCTCCTAACATGTATAATTATGAATATTACAATGAAATAAAATGTCTGTACTTTTACTATACTTTCTTCTTCCTTATTCAAAGCATAAGGAAGTATTGTGAAACCAATTTGCGAAATGGATTTTGTGTATCGCATAGCTCATAAACGAATAGTCATAAAGAGTTGCAAATTTATATTTGGAATCGTTACTTACCAATTTTGGTCTTGACATGAACTCCCGCTTTTGTGATATCTACGAATTTATGCGATTTTTTGCGACGACTGTGTGTACGTATCTCGTATAACTCAAAAACGATTAGACGTAGAACGTTGCAATTTCACATCTAAGTTTGTTACAACAGTTGTTGTGCATCTCTCATTTTGGTGTTTCTGTGCGCCTTTCCCTTTTGGAATATCCACGAATATTATATCCATGATGACCGAAAATACAAATTTATTTGCAATTATATATAACTTTCAATCATACAGATTTTAACAGAAATTAATATTAGCGTGAATATTGATAGTTACAAAATTTGTTGACATTCTTGCACATAGAAAGTAATTCGTAAAGACTTGTAGGTTCTAGATGAATGCATTTTATTTAATGAATATTCTGGAAACAGCTGAATAAAAGTCAATAACCAATTATTATTCTTGAAGCAATCGAAGAAACCAGTTTTTCGTACTCATGAACAGTGTACACCAAAGTCTGTACAATGATTAGCGCAGCGCCAGTGTTTATCGTGTTTCAGTGGCAGCATGACTGACAGACAGAGGTTCACAGTAAGGGTGGCGTCCCGAGAAAACGGTGGGTGATTGGGCAAAATAGGGATCATATTCGGATTCAGGAGATCATTTTACTTGAGAATCAGCAGGAATGGTATCAGGGCTCGAATTTTTTTTTTTTTTTTTTCAGAGCAGTGTATTTAGACAGCTAACAGTTAGTTCGTACTTGATGGATATGGGTAGTTTTTAGATACTTGTTCATATCTATTAATTTATGCACCTTAATTATATTAAAAACTTAAATATTTGTCTGTTTATTTCTCTGCAGTATAGTTGATGTAATGACTATAATATTCAAAATATCATTTTAAATTCACTCAAAATGATGATAATTTCAGTTTTCAAAGTAATTGAAAATGAAATTTACATTCACTTGTTTTAGAATTGTCTTTTATAAATACCGTTAATATAAGAGAGAGGAAAAAAAAAGAAACTATCATTAAACCAGTAAAAATAAATAAATAAATAAAAATAATAACTGTAGCTTAATTTAAATCTTTCTCTATAATACGCTTTTATTCTTCTTCTTTCTTTCTTTTTTTTTTTTTTTTTCCTTCCCTAAACTAATGCTTTGATTCACAACTTCACTCTTTTTTTTTTTTTTTTTTCAAGAAATGTTATAAAGATATAAAACATATACGTTAAAGTAAAAATCGTAATAAAAATCGGCTGGTTGTAGCTCTATTTGAGCTTGTACATTTTTACGGCTGGCGTAGTGTCATGCTAAGTTTTTCGACATGAAACACATGTTGCGATTCTGTTTTGTTTTGTAAACTCTATTTTTCATAACAAGCATATAATGTATAAAGTTTGTTAAATTCCGTCCTGGAGATGCTGAGATATAGCTATAAGAAAACGTGGCATAAAAGTGCTGCAAGTCGAGCGATATATATCAAAAACTAGACATCATCAGTTTATGTCAGAATTCAACTGCACACTAGGTTTCATGGAATTCCGAACATGCAGTTCATAAATTAGCTACAGTATTTGTGTCCCATACAGACACAACATCACACACACATCCGTTAAATATAATCATAATACATTTCAAAATCTGTAAATTTATCGAAAATTTGAATTAAATTCAATATTTACTTCTTATGAATGCAGTTGAAAATAAAATGGCCATAAAAACTTTGTAAATTTTCTTTTGAAATTTTAATTTCTGGTTGGAGGTGGGGGGGGGGGCGCCAAAATTTCTCCTTGCCCCGGGTGAAAAAAATCCTAGTTTCGGCCCTGATTCTAGGTCACTGGGGTAATTCTCAGTCAGTTATAATCTTTGATATTGTAGGTGTTTTTCTACTTATTCATGAGTAAATAATACTAGTATTTACTTCAAATGTTATATTTTATTGTAATATTTAAGTATAACTTTAAATTATGCTTTAACCGTGACCATTTTTTGCTACTGAAATATATACTTAATATCACACACTTCTGGTGAACAAATCAATTCCAGCTTTGAAGAAATAGTAACTCAGCAATTAAGGCACACATTTTGAGTACCGAATTCCAAAATAAGAAGGCAGATTTACACAAATCTGACTGTTATTGCAAATCAGACTTTCTTTTCTTGGACCTCATAACAGCAAAGAAAGTAAAATTAAATGCAAAGAAGAAAAAGGAAACTCCCAAGTAAAAAGATGTAGACATCAAGAGAAACCTTGTTTGCAAAAAAGTAAGAGCACTTCGAGATGATATAGACAGTCTCTCAAATACAAACTGAGCTAATTTGGAACTGTTTAGCAATAAAGAATTGTCTAATGACAATGAAAATAAGATTGAAGATGTTCTAATAAAACAGTTGCAAAAAATTTCCTCTTTAGAAAATTTGAAGAAGGTACTACAAAAAATTCCTTCTGTTCTTGAAAAGCAGAAATATTTTGCTGTGCATTATAATAATCCATTCTATATTAGAAAATAATTAAAATTTTGGACAAGGAAAAAGTAGAAATGAAATTTCTTGAACAAGGTGCCAGAAATATTCATTGGCCCAAATGAGATGTTTGGGAAATAATTCAAAATAAGTACATACTCTACGAACCAGTTGATTTAAATGGAAAATAATCCCTTTGTTGTTGATAGTAATGGCCATATCACACGGGAGCATATATACTCAACACAACATTATACGCAACATGTTGACTACGCTGAACGAACGAGAAACCGGTCAGCTGTCCATAGGTTTCCCCGAATTGATAGCGCGATATATTCCCTTCTCTAAAGGTATTCCAGGAAAAAATCCTGTTTATTCCTCTTATTGGTCAATTTTGATCAGCACGCTTAACATACTCAGCTTTTTCTAAACGGTTTCTTAAAAGTTGATCATCCGAAAACTTGCTGTCCTTGAACAAAATCAGGCTGAGTATGTTAGGTATAATGCTGCGTTTAGTAAAATGCCGAACGAAAGTCTCTTGTGTGATATGGCCATAACAGGATAAATATACCACACAAATTCTACAAAAAATTCTGCCCAGAATTGTGGAGTTAGAGCAAAAGAAAATCGTAGCACGCTCTTAAAAATAAATCTTAGGATTTAAATAAATGTCTTTTTCCTTAAATATATATAATTAAGATATAATTAAGAAAAGTTCTAAATATATATATATGTTCTAAATATATAGTTCTATCATTATATAATTAAGAAAAGTTCTTTGTATACTAAATAATGATAATTTTGAACATTTATCCCCTTTTGCCTTGTATTACTATGAAGAAAGACGTTGACCCATATTTGCCCCATGTGTGAGGTGTGACCCATAATTGCCCGAATCCGGGGTAATTCTTGGTCACTCAAAATTTTAAATAAAATAAATAATATTTTTAATTTAGGTAAAATGATTATTTGGATAATTTCTAAATTATTTAAGCTTACTCCATACCAAATTTAATCATTTTATCTTTTGTACTTTAGAAAATATTAAGATGTTGTTGTTTTTTGACCCATAATTCCCCCATATGACCCTACTTCTTTGCATATCATTAAAGGATTCTATTAAGGGAAAATATTTCATCACCAATACGAGAAATTCTACTAATACAAATTGAAGTTTTTATTATTATTTTTTTTTTTTTAATTACTATTATTTAAATAATTTTCAAAATCTACCTTCTATTAAAATTTCTAATTTTTTCTAAAGTTGACTACGCTACACTAAGTTATATTCATATTTAACAGAAATAAGATACCAAATACTAATGCCAGTTAAAAAATATTAAAGGTTTTTCAAAAAACATATTCAATAATATGACCAGAAAAATAATAGTAATAATACTGCAATTAACAAATAACAACATCATTGAGAACAGTTGTTTTAAATAACTCTCTTAATCAAGAAAATATTTGAAATAAGATTAACCAAAATATGATGAAGATGTTAAGGAAAACTGTAATATTAGATATTAACTAACAAAAATTGCATCCATTAAACGACAATAATCATGAAATTAGATAAAGATCGAATTATATCAATTCATAACAACGTAAAAACTTACATCAGCAGAAGATGGTAAAAAGTACAAACGTTTAATCTATATCGTCACAAATCTTAAGAAAAATTTAATATCAAAACCTAATCGTTAACTTCAGAAACACATTCATCAATATCAACACCAATTCAAAAACTTCAAGCTCAACCGCGGCCGAACAAATTCAGGTTGCCACTGGGAATTTTACATCATCACAGAAGACCTTTATAGGCTAAACTAGATCCATGAGTGAGCGTCATATCTAGTTTAGCCTTGAACGTAGGGTGACCAGCAGTCTTCATTTTCTGAGGACATTCCTCATTTTTCAAACATTGTCCTCAGTTGTTTTCAAAAGTTCTCATATCCTCATTTTTGGATGTTTGTCCTCATTTTTCAGTAATTTCCTTATTTGCTTAAAATTTAGGGCAGTTTCATATGACGTCACAGTGACAAAGATGGAGGGCAATCAACTCCATGTGAAAATACAGTCGGCTGCAAAAATATTCGAGCACTAGCAAAAATCCTTGCCAAAAAAAAGTACACTTAATACAGCTTTGTTAAATAAATCCTTCTCGAGTTATGTTCTTAATCAGTCTAAGAATATGATTCGACAAGGATTTACTTAGCAAAACAGTCTTAAGTGTACTTTTTAAACATAGGAATTATTGGCTAGTGCTCGAATAATTTTGCAGCCGACTGTAAATAGAAGCTATTTTTAGCACAGTAGGCAAATGGCAGTTGAAAACAGTTCATAGAACCATGGCAACGGCGCATGGCAACAAACGCCGGAGGACAAGCTGGCCATGTTGCCATGCTGTTATCAGCTGTTTGCAACTGCCCTATACTACAGCGTCTAGAATAAACAGTGTAGAAAGCGGCGAATAAAATTGTATTAAAAAAATTAAGCCTGTCACCAGATGTCATTGTAATCGAAGCTAGTGTCACGACAACAAAACAGAGACTTCCTATTGGTTAATTATATCCCTAGATCACGTGATTAAACTGACGAAACTGGGAAAACCCAATCAGGTCTTCGATTTGAGCAATAGCTTCGATCACAGCGACATCTGGGTAAGCTTAATTTTTGTAGCATCATTTTAACATCACGATTATATGCGATTGCCACACTGTTTATTCTAGACGCTGTACCTATACTAGAGCACAGATTATCATACAGATAGGACAGTGAAGCTAAAACGCGAACCGGAAATATAGTAGAACCACTAGTGTCAACAGAGGGGAACTACATGTGTTAAGTCTACATGAATAGCATCTTTAATCGAAAATTGTTTTTCTATTTCGCGAGAAGTAGTAGTTAGTAGCGGGTTAGTATGGGAAATTTTCTTTTTCTCTTTTCGGGGTAAATAATGGTCACTCACGTTTAAGCATTAAAAAATGTTTTTACAAAGCAATTAAATTACTCCAAGTCATCCTTATACATTCTATTTTCTTGTATCAAATTCAAAATTAATGTAACTGTGTAGCAAATAAGAGAAAAAAAAAAGACTTTTCTAAGCACTAGAAAAACATCTTCAAAAAAGATTGCTTCTATAAATCATGATTTTTTTTTAAAGATCCATACCAATGAAACATTTTTGAAAGAACAATTTTGTTGGTGGTGTTTTTCAATAGCAATTTTCAATAGTAAATAATGGTCACTCACTTTTAAGCATTAAAAAATGTTTTTACAAAAGCAATTAAATTACTCCAAGTCATCCTTATACATTCTATTTTCTTGTATCAAATTCAAAATTAATGTAACTGTGTAGCAAATAAGAGAAAAAAAAGACTTTTCTAAGCACTAGAAAAACATCTTCAAAAAAGATTGCTTCTATAAATCATGATTTTTTTTTTAAAGATCCATACCAATGAAACATTTTTGAAAGAAAAATTTTGTTGGTGGTGTTTTTCAATAGCAAATGGCCTAAACTTCTCATACATACTTATACTTTTTCTTCATTATATTTAGAATTAATTTTAAAAGTATACTGATTTATCCCCCAGTTTACTGGGGTAATTCTCAGTCAGTTATAGTCTTTGATATTGTAAGTGTTTTTCTACTTATTCATGAGTAAATAATACTAGTATTTACTTCAAATGTTATATTTTATTGTAATCTTTAAGTATAACTTTAAATTATGCTTTAACCGTGACCATTTTTTGCTACTGAAATATATACTTAATATCACACACTTCTGGTGAACAAATCAATTCCAGCTTTGAAGAAATAGTAACTCAGCAATTAAGGCACACATTTTGAATACCGAATTCCAAAATAAGAAGGCAGATTTACACAAATCTGACTGTTATTGCAAATCAGACTTTCTTTTCTTGACCTCATAACAGCAAAGAAAGTAAAATTAAATGCAAAGAAGAAAAAGGAAACTCCCAAGTAAAAAGATGTAGACATCAAGAGAAACCTTGTTTGCAAAAAAGTAAGAGCACTTCGAGATGATATAGACAGTCTCTCAAATACAAACTGAGCTAATTTGGAACTGTTTAGCAATAAAGAATTGTCTAATGACAATGAAAATAAGATTGAAGATGTTCTAATAAAACAGTTGCAAAAAAATTCCTCTTTAGAAAATTTGAAGAAGGTACTACAAAAAATTCCTTCTGTTCTTGAAAAGCAGAAATATTTTGCTGTGCATTATAATAATCCATTCTATATTAGAAAATAATTAAAATTTTGGACAAGGAAAAAGTAGAAATGAAATTTCTTGAACAAGGTGCCAGAAATATTCATTGGCCCAAATGAGATGTTTGGGAAATAATTCAAAATAAGTACATACTCTACGAACCAGTTGATTTAAATGGAAAATAATCCCTTTATTACTTACAAACTTTTAATAAACACCATAAAATGCAATAAACTCGCAACAATTGTTTCGGGTCGAAAAACACACGACCCTTCATCAGGCGAACAAAGTAAGCACGAGTGCTGCAGTCAAAGCGGCAACGCACGACTGCAGCACTCGTGCTTACTTTGCGTGCGTTGCCGCTTTGACTGCAGCACTCGTGCTTACTTTGTGGTGCGTTGCCGCTTTGACTGCAGCACTCGTGCTTACTTTGTTCGCCTGATGAAGGGTCGTGTGTTTTTCGACCCGAAACAATTGTTGCGAGTTTATTGCATTTTATGGTGTTTATTCAAAGTTTGTAAGTAATAATTTTTACAACGCCAGTTTTGTGATGCTTCTTTATTAAAATAATCCCTTTGTTGTTGATAGTAATGGCCATATCACACGGGAGCATATATACTCAACACAACATTATACGCAACATGTTGACTACGCTGAACGAACGAGAAACCGGTCAGCTGTCCATAGGTTTCCCCGAATTGATAGCGCGATATATTCCCTTCTCTAAAGGTATTCCAGGAAAAAATCCTGTTTATTCCTCTTATTGGTCAATTTTGATCAGCACGCTCAACATACTCAGCTTTTTCTAAACGGTTTCTTAAAAGTTGATCATCCGAAAACTTGCTGTCCTTGAACAAAATCAGGCTGAGTATGTTGGGTATAATGCTGCGTTTAGTAAAATGCCGAACGAAAGTCTCTTGTGTGATATTGCCATAACAGGATAAATATACCACACAAATTCTACAAAAAATTTTGCCCAGAATTGTGGAGTTAGAGCAAAAGAAAATCGTAGCACGCTCTTAAAAATAAATCTTAGGATTTAAATAAATGTCTTTTTCCTTAAATATATATAATTAAGAAAAGTTCTAAATATATATATATGTTCTAAATATATAGTTCTATCATTATATAATTAAGAAAAGTTCTTTGTATACTAAATAATGATAATTTTGAACATTTATCCCCTTTTGACTTGTATTACTATGAAGAAAGACGTTGACCCATATTTGCCCCATGTGTGAGGTGTGACCCATAATTGCCCGAATCCGGGGTAATTCTTGGTCACTCAAAATTTTAAATAAAATAAATAATATTTTTAATTTAGGTAAAATGATTATTTGGATAATTTCTAAATTATTTAAGCTTGCTCCATACCAAATTTAATCATTTTATCTTTTGTACTTTAGAAAATATTAAGATGTTGTTGTTTTTTGACCCATAATTCCCCCATATGACCCTACTTCTTTGCATATCATTAAAGGATTCTATTAAGGGAAAATATTTCATCACCAATACGAGAAATTCTACTAATACAAATTGAAGTTTTTATTGTTATTATTTTTTTTTAATTACTATTATTTAAATAATTTTCAAAATCTACCTTCTATTAAAATTTCTAATTTTTTCTAAAGTTGACTACGCTACACTAAGTTATATTCATATTTAACAGAAATAAGATACCAAATACTAATGCCAGTTAAAAAATATTAAAGGTTTTTCAAAAAACATATTCGGAACAGCTTTACTATAAGGCACCCATTGCTTATTGCCGTTGCCGATGTTTTGATCACGTGGTATGATGGTGTTTTGATTCGGTTTGTGAGTCGGAACTGCGAATCGTTTCACAACGTCATGGATCGAATCAAATGTCATGAAACGATACTTTTCATTATTACGAAACATTTTTTTTATGTTTCACTATGTTTTCTCCTGTTTGCTCGCTTCGCGAGCATTGAAACCAAAAAAAAAAAAAACATCACTGGACGCCCCTAATTCGTGGAGCATGAATCAGTAAAAGCATGAAAATTCATGGAGCAGCGGTCACTATGTTTTCTGCTGTTTGCTCGCTTCGCGAGCATTAAAACCAAAAAAAAAACATCACTGGACGCACCTAATTCTTGGAGCATGAATCAGTAAAAGCATGAAAATTCATGGAGCAGCGGCCACTATGTTTTCTGCTGTTTGCTCGCTTCGCGAGCATTAAAACCAAAAAAAAACATCACTGGACGCCCCTAATTCGTGGAGCATGAATCAGTAAAAGCATGAAAATTCATGGAGCAGCGGTCACTATGTTTTCTGCTGTTTGCTCGCTTCGCGAGCATTAAAACCAAAAAAAAACATCACTGGACGCCCCTAATTCGTGGAGCATGAATCAGTAAAAGCATGAAAATTCATGGAGCAGCGGTCACTATGTTTTCTGCTGTTTGCTCGCTTCGCGAGCATTAAAACCAAAATAAACATCACTGGACGCCCCTAATTCGTGGAGCATGAATCAGTAAAAGCATGAAAATTCATGGAGCAGCGGTCACTATGTTTTCTGCTGTTTGCTCGCTTCGCGAGCATTAAAACCAAAAAAAAAACATCACTGGACGCACCTAATTCGTGGAGCATGAATCAGTAAAAGCATGAAAATTCATGGAGCAGCGGTCACTATGTTTTCTGCTGTTTGCTCGCTTCGTGAGCATTAAAACCAAAAAAAACTAAGTCCCGAAGATATAAGGCGCAAAAAACTAAGTTTGAAAGATATTCGATGCGCGTGCGCGAAAACAGAGCTCTGGAGCGCGAAAAAAATGTTTCATGACATTTTGATTCGATTCACGAAGTTGTGAAACGATTCGCAGTACCGGCTCACAAACTGAATCAAAACACCATCATACCACGTGATCAAAACATCGGCAACGGCAATAAGCAATGGGTGCCCTATAGTAAATCTTAGCCACAGTTGTTTTAAATAACTCTCTTAATCAAGAAAATATTTGAAATAAAAATAACCAAAATAAGATGAAGATGTTAAGGAAAACTGTAATATTAGATATTAACTAACAAAAATTGCATCCATTAAACGACAATAATCATGAAATTAGATAAAGATCGAATTATATCAATTCATAACAATGTAAAAACTTACATCAGCAGAAGATGGTAAAAAGTACAAACGTTTAATCTATATCGTCACAAATCTTAAGAAAAATTTAATATCAAAACCTAATCGTTAACTTCAGAAACACATTCATCAATATCAACACCAATTCAAAAACTTCAAGCTCAACCGCGGCCGAACAAATTCAGGTTGCCACTGGGAATTTTACATCATCACAGAAGACCTTTATAGGCTAAACTAGATCCATGAGTGAGCGTCATATCCAGTTTAGCCTTGAACGTAGGGTGACCAGCAGTCTTCATTTTCTGAGGACATTCCTCATTTTTCAAACATTGTCCTCAGTTGTTTTCAAAAGTTCTCATATCCTTATTTTTGGATGTTTGTCCTCATTTTTCAGTAATTTCCTTATTTGCTTAAAATTTAGGGCAGTTTCATATGACGTCACAGTGACAAAGATGGAGGGCAATCAACTCCATGTGAAAATAAATAGAAATCATTTTTAGCACAGTAAGAAAATGGCAGTTGAAAACAGTTCATAGAACCATGGCAACGGCGCATGGCAACAAACGCCGGAGGACAAGCTGGCCATGTTGCCATGCTGTTATCAGCTGTTTGCAACTGCCCTATACTACAGCGTCTAGAATAAACAGTGTGGAAAGCGGCGAATAAAATTGTATTAAAAAAATTAAGCCTGTCACCAGATGTCATTGTAATCGAAGCTAGTGTCACGACAACAAAACCGAGACTTCCTATTGGTTAATTATATCCCTAGATCACGTGATTAAACTGACGAAACTGGGAAAACCCAATCAGGTCTTCGATTTGAGCAATAGCTTCGATCACAGCGACATCTGGGTAAGCTTAATTTTTGTAGCATCATTTTAACATCACGGTTATATGCGATTGCCACACTGTTTATTCTAGACGCTGTACCTATACTAGAGCACAGATTATCATACAGATAGGACAGTGAAGCTAAAACGCGAACCGGAAATATAGTAGAACCACTAGTGTCAACAGAGGGGAACTACATGTGTTAAGTCTACATGAATAGCATCTTTAATCGAAAATTGTTTTTCTATTTCGCGAGTAGTAGTAGTTAGTAGCGGGTTAGTATGGGAAATTTTCTTTTTCTTCACTTTCTATTGTTTTTTAATTTTATCCTCAAAACATTCACAGCTATTCTTCTGAGAAATAAATTTTTTTTTTTTTTTTTTTTTGCTTCTTAAAATAAATTGCTTTTGACAGTCAAGTTTGTAAACAATAATAAAGTTGCCACATGAAAACGTATGTGCATTGTGCAGTTTTCTTTCCTTCACTTTTTTTACTATTTTTAAAATCCCAAAATCATAACATTCACAGCTATTTTCTAAGAAATAAAACTAATTTTTATTGTGTTTGAAAATAAATTTTGTCAAACACATTCGTGTTCAAGTGTACAAATTAATATAACAAACTGTAATGGTATGAAATCTTAAATATTTAACATTACTTCGTTTAAATAATACAAAATGCTTTAAAATGAAAAAAAATATTTTTGGTTTATGTATATTTTCGAAATTTATTTGCTTAATATTTAGTACTTGCTTCATAAAATAAATTGCTTTCGACAATCCAGTTCGTAAACAATAACAAAGTTACAAAAAGTAAACAAAACATCAATTCAATGGTCAGTTGGTTGGATGTTGGGTTTAACGTTGCACTAATATTACGATATGAACATAGATACAATAAAAATAAGACGAGCGATTGCGTAAGCTGGAGAGCTTGAGAAACTTACAGCCGTTGACAATAGGGTCGTTGCAGTCAAATTTTGGTTACCGAAGAATATAGTGTCCTATCTGTACAGTCGGCTGAAAAATTATTCGAGCACTAGCAATAATCCTTGCCAAAAAAAAGTACACTTAATACAGCTTTGTTAAATAAATCCTTGTCGAGTCATGTTCTTAATCAGTCTAAGAACATGATTCGGCAAGGATTTACTTAGCAAAACAGTCTTAAGTGTACTTTTTAAATATAGGAATTATTGGCTAGTGCTCGAATAATTTTGCAGCCGACTGTATAATAATCTGTGTACTAGAGTGACCATATTTTTTTCATTGAATTTGGGGACAAAGATGGCGGCGTCCTCGAATTTTGAGGACAAAAAAATAATTAAATCATTTTAAATTGTAAAATTTTAGTAGTGTTTATGTATAAAGCACCTAAAAGAACTTATTACAGCTTATTTATTATACATATAATAAATTACTATAATGAAATATTAATAACTTTATAAGAGTCATCTTGTTGGATTGCAACATAGTGCGCGTGCGCGTGTTCTCATGTTGTTTGTTATTGTTATTATCCTGAATATAAGAAAATAATTTAATTTCTTATGAAATTGTACTTAATTGGTTTGAATGTTGATTTAATTTCTTATCATCATGTTTTCTATGAGGTGAGTAATAAATAGTAGACTAATAATTATAATTATAAATCTGTAATGTAGTGTATAATGCCTTTTCACTGAAAAAATATATATTTGTATCATATATTGTTGTACTATTGTCTAGTATATTCAGGTTCGTTTCGCACAAAAGCCGGATCGAAGAAAGCTAAAAATATACAGTAGAAGTCTTTACTTCGAAATAATCAGGATACATCATTTTTAGTACTGTGATTTATTAATGCAGCAATATAATATTCAGTTTGCAGTTACTAATAACTTTACATTTCACTCCTATATTCGTAAGCAAAAAATAAATATTCTATCCCCATCAACTATACAGAGAGGGAGGAGGACCTCAAAAAAATTAACGTCTTCTTAGGACTTGAACAACAGCGAAAAGAATCACTAAATCTGCTAGCCACAGATAGCTTAAAATCGCAACCCCGGAGATTGGCATCTTTGAAATGCAGCCAAAAGAATGCCAAACTGTTTCTTTGTTCTTCTAAGATATTCATACTAAATTTTGAATATAAAAAGTTCGTTACAAATATTAAATCGATTTGACATTGAGAAGCCATGCCAAATGACCTTCAACTCTCAATGAACAAAGAAGGCGACGCCCAGACTATCGAACATCATTATAAATCTATTTTTAGAACTATAATGACCCTCTTGAAATAATAATGGTTTTTTTTAACATAAACATTCAAGGATAATAAATATGAAATCAAATGCTTGTTTTATTTTATTAATAGCTGTATATAGTAGGAATATGTTGATAACGGCTTTTTAAATTACCCTCTGAAAATAAATAATTACGGCTAAATTGATTTAATGTAAACACTAGCGTGATAAATATAAATTGAAATGACAGTTATTATTTTATTAATAGCTACTTGTGTTATAAGTAGGTTGATACGAATTTTAAATTACCCTCTCCAAAATAAATAATTATAGCTAAATTGATTTAATCCATTCGGGGAAAATGTATACACATACTATTTTTGACAAACCCCAATATAAAAATTGCTTTATTTTATTCCTAGATCAATGTGTTTTTAACGATAGAAGAACAAAGAAATGAAAATTTTGATTTAAAAAATAAAACGGGAAATTCTCTATAATTAATTACTTGAATTAGATAAATTTAAAAAGATTTATTTTATATAATCTATATTAATCCCTCCTTTTTGTTATATATTAAATTTGGATAAATAAATAAGCTTTTAAAGGACATATGTGTGAGAACACTCACACAATTGTTCATAAATATTTAATAATTATTATTATTCAGTATGCACAATGTAGAAGATGTTTTTCGTAAATTATTTTTCGGGAGTCTTGATGCTGTAAATTTCTTTAAACTTAAAACTGTTTTAAACAACATTCAAGTATAAATTATGACGACAAGTATAAATTATGTGAATAGTATAAACGGTTTTTTATTTATTAAAGAGGTTTTAAGAAACGCAATACTCATTGCTAAATATTTATTGAGAATATAAAATTTATTTGGAACGAAACGTGACTATACAAAATTTTCCAAACAAAAACAGCTTTTTATTCTTATTTTAAGTTTCTTGAAAAGTATCGGAGTAAGAATAATTTCACGAATCTTTCGTTTATCTACATTACTGTTTTATTTTATTATTATATTTTAATGTTCTGTACAATATTCAGGTATTCTTTCACATTGCTAGAGCAATTAAATAAAAAAATATCCATACTCACTGAGACTTTATCATTTACTGGTGTTTCATTTCTTATGTTAGTATAAACCTAATATTTTTTTAAAAAGGTATGAGATGTTTTTATCCATTCTTTCCTTATTTATTTGTATGCAATACCAATACTTGTTACATATATCTTCTTTTCTAGGTCAGATTTGAATGTAAACTACTCTTCTTTTCTTTTGGCAGCTGGCTGCATTTCTCAAGGCACTAAATCAATTGTGTTTTGAAAGTGCATGCTTGCTAGCACATATTTTAATTTTCCCAGGTGGCTTACAAGAGGATTTATACAAGTGTAATTTCGTTCCCAATTAAAATGATTTTCAAGAGGATACAGGTGGATTATTATTCTCTCATTTATCTTGGATCTATAAACGTTATATAAGAAAGAATTTTATTATTATAAAAATTGGGTAGATATGATTGACGGTTGCATTTAGAAAAAATTAGACTTTGAAGTACTGTTATATATAAATAATTAATGGGTTGTGCTCCCAAAAAATGTTTGCATTTAGAAAAACTTTAGCTATGAAAAAAGTTTTATAAATAATGTATTGTATTATTGATTTAAATTTTCAAGATTTTAAATAAGTGCTTAAATTTGGTTGCTAGTTTAGAAAATAAATAAATAAACTTTGAAGAACTGTTATATAACTTAATAATAATTATATTAAAATATTTTATTTAAAAGTATAGCTGAAATAAAATACGTAAATATGAATTTATTTATTTAAATTTATATGCATGTATTGTTTATTTCCTTTTAGAAAGTACAATATACCCATTATGAAATGTGATATTTATTGTTAGTGTTTAATTATAATATTGAAAACGTATTTTCTTATTAATTATAAATACTATAATTTCTATAAGTTTAAGATTGTGTATGAATGACCAAGTAAATATAAAAATCCTTAACAGATTGGTTCTTAAAAATATCAAATTTTGAGTAATGCTAAGCTATTCATTAAAAAATGGATTTTTTTTTCACTTATTTATTTTTTTTGTTGTTGTTGTTGTTCTGTTTATATTCACTGTGCATAAATATTATTTGTAACATGAAATAATATAGTGTTTTCGGAAACATCCTATTCGACTCGTAGGCCTCTAAACCCCATATAAAACAATTTTGAATGGTCTAAATGAATTTCTTATTTTTTGCCCCCCTCTCCCCCCCTGATAATTTTACACTTTCGAAAATATCCTCATTCGACTTGTAGCCCACAAAAGCCTATATATACCAATTTTTAACAATCTAACTAAATTCATAAATTTTTCCCTCCCCTGCCCCCTTCTTCCCCCCTCTTAATAGTTTTACACTTTCGAAAATAACCTCATTCGACTTGTAATCCCCATAAACCGATATATACCAATTTTCAACGGTATAACCCAATTTATGATTTCTTGCCCCCCCCCCTCCCTAATAATTTTACACTTTCGAAATTATCCTCATTTGACTCATAGGCAGCAAACACATATATGTACCAATTTTGAACGGTCTAACTCAGTTTCTATCCCCCCCCCTCTAATAATTTTACACTTTCGAAAATATGCTCATTCAACTTATAGGCCCCCAAAAATTATATCTACCAATTTTTAGAAGTCAAACACAATTTCTATTTTTTTGCCCCCTAATAATACACTTTCAAAAATATCCTCATTCGACTCATAGGCCACTAAAACCTATATATACCAATTTTGAACAGTCTAACTCAATTTCTAATTTTCTGCCCCCTAATAATTTTACATTCAAAAATATTCTCATTCAACTTGCAGCCCCCAAAACTTATATATGTTACCGTTAAAGCTCGAAATCCGTTAATGTGCAGATTACCTAGCTAATCTGCAGATTAACTAAAATGACCCGTTAAAGTGCAGAATCAAAAGTTTTCCACATTTTAACTAGGTAATCTGCACATTAGCGGTTTCTGTATCGTTAAAGTTCAAATGTTTGTTTCGAGCCTTAGTTTTTTTTACATCCACTATGACGTCAAACTGCCATGTGATACAGATACGCGAATGGGAATGACTTTCAAACATAAACCAAAACTTTTACCCCTTCTGCTACGCTATGATGATAAACCATAAACGGCAAACGCAAAATGTGGAGGATCGCAGCCATGATTAGATTTATTATTATGACTAACACAAAATTTAAAGTAACAAGTAAGTTATAATTGTTTTAATTTTGATTTTATTTCTATTTTTTTTTTTTTAATTCTGTCAATATAAGTTTGATAAGGGTCTGTATTTTATTAATGAAATCTAATCTTAATTAAAAGCTGTCTCTCGTGAAACTCCATTTTGAATTACAAATATTAAATTTACATTACAGTAATTATTTCCTTCCGAACTAAAATTATTAAACCATAACTTTTTAAAACTAAATTATTTTAAAATTGATTTAAATTACTATTAATTACTTGGGGGGAAAAAAGATGTATTAATTTTTAAATTTGAAAAATATTATGGCATTTAATAAACACTTAATATGAAATTTTTGTGCATTTCTTAGCATTTCATTACTTTTTTTTGTTGTTGTTTCTTTCAGTTTCAAGTTTCCTTTATATATTTTATATATCATGATTATATTTTTATTTATTTTTTAATTTTGTTCGCCTTTTCAGATAATTTCGTTGTAGTTTATCACATAAAATGTGTTAATAAAGGTTTTTTTTTCTTTTAATTGTAAAATTTATATATTTGCTAAACTTGTACAGATATATGTATGCTACAAAATGTAGTTTAATAAAGCATTGGAAAACTGTCATGCATTCTAAAAATATTAAAGCAGTTTTAATTATTTAAAGTACTTCTTAAATAATGCTTCTGATTTGTCTAATTTAATATTTCTCTAGCGAATTAAAAATTGGTGCATATTTTTTTTTTAATAGCAATATAAGTTGTTAATAAAATATTTTTTTTAAATTTAAATGGTTAAATATTTTTATTTTGAAAAGAAATCGTTTCTGTATTACAATTCTAACATTCTTTTATAAAATAGAATTTATCGAAAGCTATTAAAGATATTATATTTCCTATTAAAAATGCATAACGTCTTCAAACTTATATTGACAGAATAAAAAAGATGAGATAAATAAAACAAATATAACTTTAAACAATATAAAAAGTAAAATATGTACATATTAAAATAAGTAAAGAAATAAAAAAGAAAAGAAAACTATTTTTTTTTCGAATGAAAAAACAAATACAACACAGCATGCTGTAAAAATTACACCACCAGATGTCTTATTTTCACTTTCACTTGTGCCTAGTAGATAATGTGCAGATTATCTAGGTAATTTGCAGATTACCTAGGTAATTTGAGAAGTGAAACAATTTCCTCACTTTAACGGATCACCCTAGTTAATGTGCAGATTACCTAGCTAATCTGCAGATTAACTGATTTCTGCACTTTAGCGGTAACATATATATAAATTTTTAACGGTCTAACCCAATTTCTAATTGTTTGGCCCCCTCCTAATATTCTACACTTTTGAAAATATCCTCATTGAACTTGTAATCCCCATAAACCGATATATACCAATTTTGAACAGTCTAACTCAATTTCTGATTTTTTGCCCCCTTCTTGCCCCCCCCCCAATAATTTTATACTTTCGAAAATATCCTCATTTGACTCGTAAGCGGCAAAAACATATACATACCGATTTTGAATGGTCTAAATCTATTTCTAATTTTTTGACTCCCCCCTGCCCCCTAATAATTTTACACTTTTGAAAATATCCTCATTCGACTTGTAGCCCCCCCCCCCAAACCTATATATACCAATTTTGAACGGTCTAACTCAATTTCTGATTTTTTTGCCCCCCTAACAATTTTACACTTTCAAAAATATCCTTATTCGACACATAGGCTGGAAAAGCATATATATACCAATTTTGATTGGTCTAACTCAATTTCTAATTTTTTACCCCCTACCCATCTAATAATTTTACACTTTCGAAAATATCCTCATTCAACTTATATTCCCCCAAAACCTATATATACCAATTTTGAACTGTTTAACTCAATTTCTAATTTTTGCCCCCCCCCCTTCTCACCCCCTAATAATTTTACACCTTCGAAAATATCTTCAGTCTACTCGTAGGCCCCATAAACCTAAAATACCAATTTTGAACGGTCTAACTCAATTTCAAATTTTTTGCCCCCCCCCCTGCCCCTTTCCCCCCCTAATAATTTTACACTTTCGAAAATATCCTCATGACTTGTAGGCCCCCAAATCCTGTATATACCAATTTTGAACAGTGTAACACAATTTCTAATTTTTTGCCCCCTTCTCGACATCCCTAATAATTTTACACTTTTGTAAATATCCTCATTTGGCTTGTAGGTGCCAAAAAGCTATGTATACCAATTTTGAACCGTCTAAACTCGATTTCTAGTTTCTCCCCCTCCCCCCCTTTTTTTGGCTCAGTAGACCTTAAAACATGTAAGTCATGTGAAATATCGATATCAAATTTTTGAATTAAATATAATACTTCCAATACCAAATTTGGAGTTGAATGGTAGTTAGTATAACAAAGATTCCACTGTCGAAAGGGGAGAGGGTCTTACCTCCCCTCCCTTTTACCCCACAGTGTCTTATTTTAAAGGGTCATGGTCCAAACTTTACAAAATTTTAAATTTGGAGTTGAATGGAAGTTAGTATGACAGACTACATCATTGAAAGGTCAAACCTTTTCTTACTCCCCATGCCCACCAGCAGCTGAGCAGTTCTGCGCTCAAAGCTGGCAGACGTAAGGTGTGATAAGTAAATGGCATTAAAAATGTCATTAGCAGAGTAACTGGAAGCTTTTTAAACGAGCTGAAAGTATTTGGCTAAAAATATACCCAATTCAAGTGTGTTAAATGATTCAATAAGAACTCATAAATACAATAAAATCCAATTTTTTTTCAAACTAAAAAACAACAACAGAATAACGTTTTAACAAAAAAAAAACATTTCAACATTTCCAATTAATCCAATATATTTCATGTCAACAGAAAAGACCCTTTTTAAAAAAGAAAAAAAAACTATTCAATAATTTTCAATTTAATCCATATAAAAATTTCTAAACAAAACAAGTCTGTTACCTCTATTAAATAAATACTAGTTAATACCCGTCAAAATTTGACGGATCATGTGCATCTTAAATCTTTTCACGGCATAAAGTTTTAAACATCATTGTTTTAATAATCCGCATTGCTCTTAACCAGTTTAAAATCCACTGCTGTAATCAGTTATTTTTTTGGTTGAAGGGGAAGGGGGGAATAAATTTCATGAAATTTCAATATGCAAAATTTAAGTGTAATCCATAAAAAAAAAAAAAAAAAAAAAATTAAAATCCCAAGATTTTTTTCTAATTTTACTCTAAATATCACCAAAAGAATGTTTGGAATAATTAAAGAAGAGACAGAATTTATAAATCATGGTAAGAATGGAGAAAGAAAGCACACATCAATATTTAATGTTTTTCATACATATTATTTTAATTTGCTCGCATCTATAATATTCCATTTCAGTTACAATATAACAGTGGCGCCATCTATAATCTGTAAATAATAATAATTTTTAAAAAATTCTCAGATTTTTTTTTTTTTTTTATAAAAATACTTTTAAAATCACATAAATTTAAAGACAAAATAATTTAATTTAAAATAAATTTTAAAAGTGTTTTGTGTTTTCTTTACATTCTACACTGTAAAAAATAGGTTCTTAAAAATAAGTATATATTGTCTCAAAATAGCCCCGAAAAAATATATACTTAAATTTGATAACCCATGTACGCATTTTTGAGTATATTGGCATGTCAAACATGGGGATATTGGGATTCTTATTGGTCAACCCCATTTTTGAGCATGTCAATATACTCAAAAATAAGTACATGGGTTTTCAGATTCAAGTATATATTGTTTCGGGGCTATTTTGAGACAATATATACTTATTTTTAAGAACCTATTTTTTACAGTGTATAATTACAATTTATTTTCCCTTTGAAATAGAATATACTACTCAGGGCCCGAATAAGTAAGAATGCATTTAATACTATAGCACGTTAATTTGCTCATTATATTTTTAATAATAAGTTATTCCATTCATATTTTTACTCGTATAAAATATCAATATTTTTAAGGTTATTCTTTTTAAATTATTTTTTTCTGTAATATAGTACAGAAATGAAATATAAGAGATCAATTTAAAATTAGATTAAAAAATAAATAAATAAATAAAATAAAATAAAACTTCCTTTGATTTTAAACATCTACCTTCATTTTTTCTAAACAAAGTTTTCAATTGATAAAAGTTAACTTTTAAAGAACAATAAACACCGACAATTTATTAATTTTAAAAGATTTTTTTTTCTCTTAAGAAACTGAAAAAAATAATATTAGGAATATGGTATGGCATGTTTAAATGATAAAAGATGGCGCCACAAAAACTCTTAAAATATTATCCTGTGAAGGAAAATTTTCGGTGAAATGAAAATGCATACAGCGATAGTCGATAAGTATTCGCGAATTGCTTTATTTTTAATATACTTCCATGGAAAATATGAATCAATGAATTAATCGTGTGAATTGTTTTTATTATTGAGCTTTAATGAGGCGTCTGGGTCTGCGAAGTATCATTGTCATCTGCTCGAGTTCTATCATTGATGTTCATATTGCACTGCATCAAGGGGAAGGAATATTCTCATTCCGCATTGGTTCATAATTTTCTCGCGCATGCGCAGATCGGGCGATTTTGGTCTTAAAGAAATACCCTTGTGTTTTATTATTATAGATAACGCCTGAGCCATGACCTGGGGGATGAAACCAATTACTTTAAACAATCAACAGCCATTTCATCTACACACCCTGCTTAGACAAACAGCATGTGCTGATGGAAGGAAAAACACAACGGGGGAGAAAGGTTACCAGGCAATCAGCCTTTATTAGTATTGTATGGAGTTCTAGAAAAATAAAAATTATCGCTTGATAGGCGAGACGGTGATAGAAAATCTGTTCATTTAAAAATGAGGCAGAAACCAGTCTAAATTTATGATAGAATGGAGAAGAAGGCTGATTTTTACCAAATATGTGAAAAATACCAGAGCCGGGAATCGAGCCGGGAATATATATATATATATATATACATATATACATAAGCTTCTTTAAAAAATGCCCCACGAGCGGTTCTGCGCTAAAAAGCTGGTGGATGGGAAGTGCCGGATTCGATCCCATCCCGCACTCTTCGACCTAGCCGTTCCTTAAGTGTTTTTTCTCCGAAGCTTGCATAAATACGGGCTACGACCCCTTAGAAAGACCTCACGGGGGGCAATGTACTTATAGGCCTAGGACCCTAGCGCTGTCAATTGGCCTTAAAACCTACAAACAGCCAAAGTTAAAAAAGTATCGCTGGAAACATTTTAAGTGATTATATTTAGAAGATTTCTCAAAGTGCTAAAAAATCCTTATCATTTAAAATTTTAAAGTTAGATCTCTCATATACACTTTAACCAATTTTCGAAAATGAGGCAAAGTCCAAAATCCCTACACTAAGTTTTAGAAATTTTTTAGGAATTCTAAAGTGATTCCGAAATACTAGGAAGAATGTGGGGACTATGTACAGTATGTTTAATCAGATAGAATAAAACTAGATGCATAACATTTTAATGTATGTTTTTTAGAATTTTTTTTCTAAAAAGCGATTTCCCTATTAAAATTTCTAAGTGATCTAACTGGTAACATCCCTCCTATTTTCCCCAGCTGAATTAATTTTAAACCAAACAAAATCTCTGTCAAATTGATTAAGCATCTTTTTTAGAATTATCAGAGTTTCCAAGGGAGGATCTGAACCTCACCCCAATGGTGCTAGGTATTTTGGAAAATTACTGTCATATCCTTAAACAGTTTTACTTTGTGCATCTACAATTTAAAAATAACAAAATATTTATCTTTTGTTCACTCGATTGACCATTTAAAATTTTTTGCTAAATTTTTATCTAACTAAAATTGATGTGGTGAAAACTCTTTAGAAACTTATTCGTAACACTTTTTTACAAAAACTTTCGTACACAAATTATTTTTTTTAAACATTTATTTTGAATTTTCTGTTGAACTATCTAAGAAATAGTTGAATCAATGAGCTATATAAGAAATTGAACATTGAATAAAATTAAAAATCTTTTTTATTTATTTTTTTATTTGTAAAAATTTTTGTCATTTTTAAAATGTACTATATTATGCCTTTGTAATGTTGCATGTTTCCATCCCTCAAAAAATATTTCTTAAAGTTTTTTTTTTTTTAATCACTTTTTATAAAATTTTGAAATTTCATTTAATTTGTTTTTTTTTTTTCGAGTATGACCTATAAAACAACACTTTTTATACAGTGTTATAACTCACTACCATGCTTCTTTAATTTTACGTTTTGATCATTAACCTCTAAAAAGTAATGATATCAATGCAAAAAACCCTTAACGGGTTAAAAGTTTGCGACGCAGCACTGTACTTTATGGCTATAAGAGTTATAAATACGGGTCTTAAAAATAATGATATCAATTTTTCAGTGACGCTTTGATATTAATTAAATTATACATAGATTTTCTTATTTGAATTTGCTTTTTCCTTTTATTTATATTTACAGTGTAAACGTTATTTTCAACATAAAATAATATATAGCATTTACTCATTGATACCTTTCCATTCACATCTCTTATACTATGAAAGCATGTGTTTTAAAAGAAATTATATGAAATTCCAGTAACGTAGTGGTATTACATTAAACGATTTGTTTTTAAATTTCACTGCAATTATTTTGTTTTGCATATTAAAGTATATGTGCACATTGAAATATTGCTTTTAATTTTCAAATACGCTGTCAAATATATCACTTTCATTAAGCTTATATTATGCACTGAAATATATTTATTTCAATGAATTATTCTATCTTTTGCGTCACGCCATCCAAAACTGTAAGTAAAATATATTGAAATGTTTACTTTGTGTCATTTCATCCAAATAAATTGAAAATGCATGCAAATAGATATTGTGCTGCAAAGAAAAAAATTGTGAAATTTTTTTCAGTTTTGGATGGCGTGACGCAAAAGATAGAATAATTCATTGAAATAAATATATTTCAATACATAATATAAGCTTAATGAAAGTGATATATTTGACAGCGTATTTGAAAATTAAAAGCAATATTTCAATGTGCACATATACTTTAATATGCAAAACAAAATAATTGCAGTGAAATTTAAAAACAAATCGTTTAATGTAACACCACTACGTTACTGGAATTTCATATAATTTCTTTTAAAACACATGCTTTCATAGTATAAGAGATGTGAATAGAAAGGTATCAATGAGTAAATGGTACATATTATTTTATGTTGAAAATAACGTTTACACTGTAAATATAAATAAAAGGAAAAAGCAAATTCAAATAAGAAAATCTATGTATAATTTAATTAATATCAAAGCGTCACTGAAAATTTGATATCAGTATTTTTAAGGCCCGTATTTCTAATTCTTATAGCCATAAAGTACAGTGCTGCGTCGCAAAATTTTAACTCGTTAAGGGTTTTTTGTATTGATATATATACATGAGGATAGTATTTTCTTCTGCAGGGGTAGGACGAGAACGCGCGAAGCGTCGCGTCTCGCGTCAGTAATTAAAGGAATGTTTTTGCACTTATTCGCGCGATAATCAAAGCGGCTTTCAATAAATACTGGTTTACTTTTGTATTATGTGGTGGATTATTTATTTGTTTTGGGAAATTGTTCTGAAATTTCGGTGTAAGAAAAACATATCATGAGAAAAGGGAGAAAATATCAATGAAATAAGATTTAAAATATCGTTATCGTGATATTAAAGAAATATCAATATTTTATGATATATTGATGTTTAATCCAGCCCTAACATACAGCCCTTTTCTGGAAAACAAATTTTTAACTGCATAGGTTTGGAGGGGAATATTATTTTGTTATTTATTTTCTTTTGCATAAAATTTGAAATCCTATTTCGATTTGAAGCTCGAATTTTATTTTATTTTATTTCATGTTCTTGTGTCAGGCAGTGGACCGAAATAAATAATATTTTTTCTAAATTTAATTTTGAGGTTTTTGAATTTTCTACATTTAAAGAAATTTAATTTATCAATTATTATACAAATTACATTAATATTATGATTGTCATAAACAAAAAGTTATCTGAAAAAACATGTTTAATCTAGTGAAAATAGATTCAATTCATTGTTTACAATATAATTTGATGTGATGAAAATATTTCAACGCGCGTTGTTCGTTTAACTTTAAATGAAGAAGCTATATTTAATGTATCGAAACACTCTTCATTTTATTTTACTCTGATGAAGACAGTTTTTAAGCAACGAAACATGTTTCAATTTAGTTTTACCTGATGATGACAGATTTATTATACCGAAACGTATTTCAATTTCATTCGGTGGTGATACATTGAATCTATAATTTTAGGTTTATCTGATAAATACAGGATGCATCGCTTTAATTGTATCTGGAGAGAAAAAAAATAATAATGGAAATGCGTTTCAGCTCGATCAGATTATAATAGATTAAGTCTATTGTAACAATTTTATCTATCGATATATCGTTGTAATTTTATAATCGATTTTATGTATCGCTTATCTGATGAAGATAGATTTAATACTCTGAAACGCGTTTCATTTCATGTTTATTTGATGAGTACATATCTTATTGCATCAGAATATGTTTCAATTTTATTTGATGAAAAACTTGAATCTATCGTTTTAGTTTTTATATGCTGAAGATAAATTTAATGCATCGTTTCCGTTTGATGTGATGAAGGTCATTACCATTTTAAATTTCGATAGTGTAAAAAAATCATGCTGATTTTAAATTTTTGAATATAAATAAATAAATAATTCTTTATAAAATAAAACTTAATTTAGGACCACTTTTTCTTTTTCTTTAATGTCTATTGATCTATATAAAAACATACGGTAACTGTGTTGCGTTCCTTAGCAATGGTTACTATATTCATTTCTTAAAATTTTGTTTGCACGTTTACTTTGAACCATAATTTTAATATATTTTTTAACTTTTTGCAAATTATTTTGACAATATAATTAATTTTCAATGTTAATTAATGGAAAAAATTCATTTTTCCGTTTCTCTTGCACGTTTTCACTCAATATTATTTTTAATATTTATTTTATTTCATTATTATTGTATATTTCTTTCTTGCTGCCAAGTCAAAGGGAAAAAAAACGCTTTCAAGTAGTCTCTTTTCTCTGGCAGTAATAATATCTCATATATGAAGTTTGATGCTTATACGCTATAGAAGCTGAGATATAACCTTTCCGTACACGGCGGAATTTACACTTTAAATGATTCACCTACCAACCGATATATACCTATTTTGACATACATAGTTTTTCATAAGAACGCTTTCAAGTATTAAGTTTTACGAAATTTTATACTATAGAAGTTGACAAAACTTTTCCGGAAATGGGGGCAATCACATCATATAAACGCTGCTTGTTGGGTGATATAAAAGAGAGTTTAATTGTCACCAATTTATGTCAAGATGCAACTAAATATAAATTTTTAAGTTAAGTGTATTATTTCTTGATCTAGAGCGGCCATAAACTTTTTGTCACTCACACAGATGGACGGAGAATTTTTTATTTTATTTTATTTATTTATTTTATGGTCAAATCGTGTTTAAGACATTTTTGAACGTATAAATACGTCGGAAGTCGAAATTTCTTACGAATCCAACACATTCATATATGAATATAACTGAAAGTAAAAATTCCTGATAAACTATCGTATAAATATGTATATATTGTATTTATAGCTTGCTAAATTAATAAATAAATAAATAAAATAAAATAAATGTTTTAACGGCTTATTTAATTACAAAAAAAAAAAAAAAAAAAAAAAAAAAGAGAGAGAGACATTTTTGAACGGTCATTTATGTTTATGCCCATATCTATAGATAAATAGACCGATTGAATTTAAGGGAATACACTGTGTTTTTATGACGGATTATTTCCATACTCAAAAATTACGCTATGTTTATATTATGTTTACAGTCAAGTTTACAATATCTTATTGTTTATAAATCTAAATGCACATAAATAGACAATAAGACTTCTTCACACACCATAAATTTTAAGCCAGCGCAACCGGTCAACGTATCGCCAAAATTGAGGAAGAGCTTTATGAGCTTCATCTCTTCCTTGGTAAAAACTGGAATGATTTTGCTGTTTCGGAAAATGATAATTATTTATCCTTACATTCACTTAATTCTGCTCATCAACGTAATTTAGATTCTAAGTTTTCTGTTTTGTGTAAAAAGTTTTTACACAAAACAGAAAACTTTGGTTTTTACTAAAAACCAAAAAACCTCTCGTGAAATTAACAAAGTTCCTGAAGAAAATTACACAGTTAATCTGTCTTCACATAACTTAACTGCCAACAAAATAAAGTGTTAGAACTCAGTTTGAATTTTTCACAATCTTGTAAACCTTCAATTTCTAAATTAATTGCTCCCATTGAGGCTTCTTCAAAATATAGTAAAATACCTACCTCTCAAAAAGAATCTCTGCGTCATATTCTTGCTGAATGCATTTCTTCCAATAATTCCAATTATAAATCTAATCTTTCTAAATCAAACAAAAAATTGGCTAAACAAAAAATTGGCACCTTTTACATCTACGTGTATCGTGCCCTTAAAATTTGTTCTGATACTTCTTCTCTTAAAGAAGAACTCAATTATTTAAAGTCCGTTGCTATTAAAAGAGGTTTCAGACCTTCTATAATTGATAAAGCTATCAAAAAGTTCAGTAGGCCAACTTATAATTCTATTCTTTCCATTGATGATAAAATTAAACCTGATAATCTTGTCTTGCCTTTTTATCCCCCCTTATGTTTTTAATTAGCCAAAGTTTTGAAGCGTTACAATTTTCACGTTATTTTTAAACCTGTCAATAAATTCCAATTCCCTTCAACTAAATCCCCTGTTCCCGAGCTTCATAAGTGGGGTATCTATAATGTCCCTTGTAATAATTGTGATTTATCTTATATTGGTCAAACATAAAGAAATCTTGAATGCCGTTTACGTGAACATTCTCGGTATGTTGTTAATCAAGAAATTTCTATATCTTCTATTGCTAAGCACAGTTGGGAATTTGATCAGAGTTTTAATTTTAAGAGTGCCAAAATTATCTTTCATGCCAAACACGTTTCCGAACTGGATTTTTTGGAAAATTTAGCTATTTATCTTAATCGTAATAAAATTGTCAATGAAAAATCTGATTCCACTTTGCTGTCTACAGCCTGGAAAAATTTGTTTAATTCAATTAAATAATTTCCTTCATTATGTTTATAACACAATAATAGTTATAATTAAATAATTCTAAATAATTAAATAATAATTATTAAATAATAATAATAATAAATTTTATTAAATTTACTTACTAGTACTATATTAATTAAAAAATAAAAATAAAAATAAAATAAAAAAACGGAGAAAAAAAAAATAATAATTAAATAAATAAAAATTAAATTAAATTAAATTAATTGTTTATTCCTTCCCTCCCTCCTTTTGTTTTTGTGTGTGCATGTGTGTTCCTCTCTGATTGGTCCTGCATGATGCCTCCTATTGGTTGTTTGTGTTGCTCCTCCTCCTCTGGATTTTGCCCTGCTTTCAGTCTTGCTTTTGCCTCCAAGGCAGTAGCACGTGTTTTTTGCACCTGATGAAGGAAGGCTACGTCCTTTCGAAACCGGTTGTGCTGGCTTAAAATTTATGGTGTGTGAAGAAGTCTTATTGTCTATTTATTGTTTGTACACCAGCTTTGCATTTAGTTTTGCTAAATGCACATACTTATTTATTTTTTTAAACAAAAGTTACATGCGTTTGTTTTCCATTTTTCCTCAGAAATTAAAAATACATTTTAGAAAATTTTAAATTAATAAAGAAATTTAGAAAATTAATTACCAATTTAAATAACAATATATACTGAAAAATCAATTTCCTTATTATGTGTTTGAATTCTAGATATCAAATATTTAAAATGTATTTTAGCCTTCTATAAAACGAAATAAAATAAAATCTACATATTTCCAGTTAAATTTGAACCACGTGTTTTACATGTGCAATTAGAAAGAAAAAAAATCTCGATGTTTCACATATTCCTTAAGGACATCTGTGTTTTATCATAGCCGATGTGCTGAAGTAAGGAATACGAACAGCTCATTTCGAAAAGAACAATCTCTTCCACTGAAAGACAAGTGCCAATGCCCATTTTTTATCGGCAGAACGCAGCGCACAGCTCAGGGAGGGTTCCGGAAACCGTTCATTCTGAATTTCCGGTTGATTTTCTCCATTTGACCCGCTCTGGAATAGTTCTGCGAAACCATTCCGAGTTTTCAAAGAACTGTTCATTCTCGTTTTCCAAAAAGAACGGGAATGCCCATTTCATAAATGAATGTCAGTCAAGAGGATTTTCGAACCCAGTGCCGTTGGTGCCTACAGCAAAGAGAATAATCGCCAATTCTTTTAGTGATTATTTTCTCGCCGAAGAATTAGTGAGAGTGCATACACTGCGGAGTATTGCATACTCCGTATCTTATTTTTGTGGGCAAATCTTTCTGCAAATGACAATTTCTTTTCGGCAACAATGTTACTATGTCACATAAATTCTGCTACAGGGTGTATATATTGAATGGCTGGTTGCAGGGCCTGATTATTGCACAGGCCGACTAGGCCTCAGCCTAGGGCACCTATATCTAGGGCACCAAAATAATTTTTAATTTTTTAAATGCTTTTTTTCCAAAGGTTTCTTTAAAATTTAGATGAAATTTAGTTGATGATAATAATCTTTTGTTGGAATACATTCTTCTCCATGGATGGTCGAAATTGTATGGCATGTTTCCGGATCACACCTACACTGTAAAAAATGTCTTATTTGCTGCCAGAAATTTTCTGCAATTACAAAAAATACGTTCTAACAGCGTAATGCTTTCGTAAATTACGCGTATTTTCTCAAATTACAAAGAATTTCTGGCAGCAAATATGACATATTTTTTACAGTGACTGTTAAAAAATGTAACTTTGCTGCCAGAAATTCTCTGTAATTTGAGAAAAAAGTCGCAAATTACGGAAAAATTACGTTGACAAAACGTATTTTTCTGTATTTACAGAGAATTTCTAGCAGCGAAGTTGCATTTTTTTAACAGTGTATAGATTAAAAAACTTTGTATTGTTTTAATCGAAAATGTTTTTATATTTTGGATGGTATTTAGTCATGTGTTAATGTTTACATCCCGCTAATTTTATATGGTATGAATGAGGCAGGTTAGGATTAAAAATGTAGAAAGTATTATAAAGAACATCCCGTAAAAAATGACATTTCTATGCCAGGAAATTTAACCAGTCATAGAAAAAAAAAGTTAATTTTTCATGAAAGCGTTGTTTTTACCTTGTCACCAGCATTCAAACTTCCTGCACAAATTAGAAATTTGTTTTGAGAAAACTGCTTTAGTTTGTTCGGGGAGGGGGGGGGGCACCAAAATCGTTCTGGGCCTTGGGCCTCAACAGGCCTTAATCAGGCTCTGGCTGGTTGGTTGGGTTTTTACGTCGCACTAGTGCTGCGCAGATGGGCAATTGACGACGGTCTGGGACACACCCCTAGAGGTGGTCCGGAGACATGCCATCACAAATTTGATACTGCACGGAAGGGATGGCTCTCCCGCTTTGGTGACCCCCAGAGGTATAATTTTATATATTGAATGATTACGCATTAAAAGGAACAATGAGGGTGTAATGAGCTTTCAGTTTTTGTGTATTTCATAGGTCATATCAAGGTTGTATTTAAGAGGGGGGGGGGGGGATTTGGAAATATTTAAAAAATTTAATTATACAGTAAATGATTTACTAAATTAAAATATTAATATTAATCTAGTTGTTTAAATACCTGACCAGTGACTATGATGTTTATTTTGTTTAAGCTTTCTTGAGTTTGCTACAAAATAAAATAATCAAAATGCATATAAAACAAATTTTTCAAATACCTGCAATGGTAATAAATTCTTTTACACTCTACTGTAAAAAAACTTTGAATGCTACGTATTGCATTTTTAATAGTGCATTAAAATTTACAATAACACTTTCAAATTTCATGACAACTTTGTATATTTATAAAAGTTAGAGCGTTAGTCAAATTCAAGTCAATAATCAGTAAGGTTATTAAAAAAGCTGATACTAAATGATGGAGAATGAAGAATTTTCATGAAGAGTCAAAATTTATCGAATTACTCTGGAACATCAAATTAAATGAATAGCTTGCTGATTTTATTGTGTTTCGGGTAATTTATTTAATAAAAATTTCATTGTAACATGTTGAACTTAAAAAAAAAAAAAAAAAAAAAAAAAAAAAATAGAAATTTTTTTTATACAAAACTTAACATGTAAATAAGGCACACACTAAGTTCCATAAAAAAAAGTATGAATTTGAACAAGAAGAGCAAATTACTATACTTTGGTATTTACTGTTATTTATGCATGTAATTGGGAATGACTTAAAGTTGACTTCATTATTATTATTTTAATTAATGTAATTACAGCACTTTGTGAAAAAAAAATGGTTTTCTCCTAAATATGCATAAGTGTAGGCTAGAACCCCTTAGATAGACCCTCTCTTAAAGGGCGCTCTCTCTAAACCCTAAACCATGGCCCAGTCAGTTGGCCTTATAATGCTAACACAAACATCCGACTCGAATTTGCCCCCCCCCCCCCAAAAAAAAAAAAAAATCGAAAATCGAAAAAAAAAAAAAAGAGTTTTGGAACTATTCTCAACAAGACGCTTGGCGGTTTTTTATATCTTTGTGCTGTTATTGGTAGAGTTCTCAAAAATCCGTATTTTGCTAAATCTGCCTCTGAAAATCGTCCCCCCCCCGCTTAAAAATCCAAAATCGCAGAAAATGATTTCTTTCTACTGAATTTCAGTCTCCCGATCTGCAATTTCTTCATCGTGAAGTAATTTGAAGCCGAATTATGCTAATAAAGGTCTATAACATCTGTTGCCAATACACTTATAGCCACCAGTAATTTAATATTAAGAGAAAGTTATTTTCAATTTAATAATACCGTATATAAACAAAATATGGGAGTCCCTATGGGATCTCCCATATCGGGTATCATTGCAGAATACAAACTAAGACTTATGGAAAAAAAAAATTACAGAACTTTTAGGTAATAAAATTAAATTCTGGGTCCGCTATGTGGACGACGTTTTCGCAATAATTAAAGAAAATTATGATAGCAACGAAATCCTAAATCAACTTTAACCAACTGGATAAAAATATTAAATTCACCGGAGAAGATGAGAACAACAACGAAATCAATTATTTGGACGTAAAAATCATAAAGAACAATAATCATTTTAAAACCACAGTATATAGTAAGCCCACCGCGAGTAACGAGATTATTAACAATAAAAGCAAAACACCCTATAGGTACAAGATAAATGCAATACGCAGCTACATTAATCGCAACATCCTCATATGTTCCGATAAGTCAGAATTAAGAAAAGAACTAAATTTCATCAATAAATTAACGGTTGAAGCAGGATACCAACAAAAATTAGTAAATCAATTATATAAAAAACGAATCAAACAGCTAAATAATATTCCCAATACCCAAAAAACCCCTACTAAATACACTTTTTCTATACTTTTTCTAATCAAGGCACTTCAAACAAAATAAAAAACACTGCTAGCAAATTTAATTTAAACATACCAATCAAACCCAACCCCAATATCTTTCATCTAATAAGAAGTGATAAAGATTTGATCCCCCCACTGAAACTGCAGGCATTTATAAAGTTCCCCTCAAAAATCAGGAAAACCAAGAATATAATTACATAGGTGTTACTAAGAGAAAAATAAAAACCCGAATAAAAGAACATCAAAACGATATCAAATTCAACCGAAATACCACCGCGTTAGCCACAAATTATCTAGAAAGCAATATAAAAATAGATTTTGACAATGTCACCAAATTAGCTAATTTCAATAATCAAACCTACGCCTATCTCAGAGAAAGCATTGAAATCGCGCATAATCATGACGTAATAAATGACCACGAATCAGCGGAGATAAACGAGATATGGCGTCACATGTGCATCCATAAAAGAGATGATCAACTTTTGAAAGACCGCCAGCCACGAAGTGCAGTCGGCACCGTCGAAGGAGGGGATCCCCTGCCGAAAAAAAAATTTCTGCCAGCACGAAGTGATGTTTAAGGCATAGGCGTAGCCAGCTTTCCGAGCGGGAGGGTGCCCAAATTTTAAACTAAAAGTTACAATATGAATACATTATGAACATAGTGCGCGTGTGTATGCATGTGTGCGTTTTAACACATGTATAAAAGTTACACAAGTTAACACGTGTACGTTTTAACATATAAATTAAGTAACTTTCTCTTAGAATAAATAACTAGACTTGACGCAGAACAGAAATATCAATATTTACACAACGTTAAAAATGCCAATGTAAAAAAAATGTTAAATGCAGACTGCAGTTTTGGTAGCGTAAATCGGTGCATTTGGCTTCCTTTGAATTATCATTTGATAAAGTTTGGACTTTCAGAGTAGTGCCGCTATCCGTCTAATAGAAAAGGAACAGACGTTTGAAAATTGATTAAAACAAGGAAAGAATGTTGCATAAAAAATGTTGAATGGTGTCTAGTATTTGGTTTCAGTACGAAACCAATGAACGTTAAAAGGTCAATTAAAAATCTGAAGCCTTAAGTTATAAACGAAAACCTAAAAACTAAACTACGGAAAAACTTATACTATGTAACTTAAATTGCGCACACAAAGTGATAAAGAAGAATTATAATGATATGTTTATTTATAATCGCATTTCATTTCTTTTATTTTACTAGTTTCAAATTATGAAACTATATATGTTAATTAAATATATTTATATATATATTAAATTAATACAATCTTGTAGATACTTTTTAAAAATTATTATTTTATTCTTTCCCATATTCATGAATAGCATTTATTTTCTATATTTTAAAACATTGTTGTATTGTTGTAGTTGTGATGTTAGTTTCAAACAGAATAGTGCAAACGTGTATTGTGATCGCTGTAAAATTAAAGTGATACTTATTAATAAGGTTGTAATAAACTGTTGTGTGTACCATAATATAAAAATGTGATGTGTGTTAAAGTCGCAAAAATAAATATATCGAATTGTGGAAAGTGTAGAAACACGCCACAGACCGGACCATTAGCCAAATAAATTCCATGAAAAATTGCATAAAGTAAAATGAAAACATTAAAAGGGACACATACCAATAAAATTGCACTGAAAATCCCTGCAAAGTAAATGTATCAAAATGGAGGACAGATAATGTGGTGTCTCACTATCCGACCGTGCACTGGCCATCAGCCGAAAATATTGTCTAGCCCCCACCACAATTCAAAATTGCATACATAATCGAATCCAGAAACATTCATTAATAAAATAGCACGAAAAATCATCATGACATAATGTCGGAAATTTTCTACCCCCACAAATAAACGACTTTGCTATTTAAAAAATTAAAAGACTAAATAATAAAGCATATTTTACGCATACCTTTCTTTGATGTTTGTATTTTTTGCGTTGTCTTGAGCTTCCTCTTCAAACTCTCTCTTTTGCTTTGGTTGGAAAAATTATCAAGTCCTTCACATTTTTGCACATGATTCCAGAACAGTTTTTCGTTTCTTTTGTCATTCAATACAGCTTTAATAGAATTATACTCCGCTTTCTCCAGATACAGGATTTTCAGGAAAGAGGAAATTGTTTTATAAAATTGCACGAGAAGAAGGAATCCGAATAAATATTTACACTGTAGCCTAATTTTTAATAATTTTCTTTCTTTCTTAATTACAAATACAAAATCGTCTGTTCATAAATACATAATTTATTTTCAGCTGCAAATCGTTTGTCAAAGTTCAAAAGTAATGCAAACGATTATAAAATGTTTTATTATTATTAAGTTTGAGTGACAGCTTTTAAATAAGGTAAAGAAAATTAAATAAATAAAATGTGGCATTTAGTCACAAAAATAAGATATTGTATACTTGACCGACCATTTCTGAGGTGCTTTAAAAAAGTTGAAAATTGTTTTAGAAACAATTTTGTTTGGCATGTATTTTTGTGAAGGGGAAGCATGTCTATTGCATCCTTCAAAACCCTCTGTTTGATTACAATTCCTGCATTCTTAAAATATTTACTTCAGGCTTAAATTAAAAATATTTTTAAAATGATTCAAAGAACTTTCACCCACAGTAAATTTTTTAAGAAAAGTCTGCTTATGATATGATTAACAATACTAATTTGAACTTTCCAGTGTTGTCTTAAAAAAAAAAAAAAAAAAAAAATAGCAAATAAGACAGGCTGACGAAGAAATTTTTTCTTCAGGTTGAAATGTTTTTCTGATATATTTTTGGATGCTGTTTTAGGAAAAACTTATTTAAAAATTTCCCTCATAAAAAAAAAAAAAAAAAAAAAAAAAAAAAAAAAAAAAATTGTTTGAGCTTAAAGCTCTATTTTTTTCGACTCCCATCTAAATTATTTCCCTGAAAATTTGGGTGATGTGAGTGAAGAACAAAGAGAGCTGTTTCATCAAGACATCAAAGAAATGGAAAGCAGGTATCAGAGACGATACATTTTCAATATGTTAGCAGAATATTGTTGCATGTTGTATAGAGAATTCCCCACACGCACACACACAAGACCCTCAAGCCTTGCACAAGGTAAAATGCTTTAAAGGGAGATTCGATGTGAAGAAATACATTTAAAAGATAATATGGAAATTAAAGCCTATTTCAATGCATTTTTTATATAAATTGTTTCGAATTTGTTATAACTTCTAGACGAATTCTTCCGATTATCATCATTACAAAATTTCTTACGTGATACGAAAAAAAAAAAAATAATAATAATCATTTCTGAATTCAGATTATCAAAACACATTAGAGACACCCAACGCAGTACATAAAAAATTTGAAAAGTACGTTTTCGCAGACCAGTGTAATCGGAAAAAAATTACCCGCAAAGTTATTATGATACCAGACATGCATTCAAATCAACAATTACTAAAAAAATTATTTTTGCATTCAAAGAACTTCAAAACCTGAAATTATCGCAAATATTTAGTTTCGAAAATTCGACCCCGTAAATAATACTTTCTGTAACTCATGGTAAGGGAAAGTAATTATTTTTAAACTTTTTTACTGGACGCAATGTAGTTTGGTATGAATACTTTTAATCGAACCTAACTTTTTTTATTAAATCATTAAATTATTATTAAATTATTTTGTATCAATAGAATATGTTAGTTTCATTATGTTTAATTCACTTTAAAAATGTAGTTGATATGTACAACTAGAAATTTTGTACTTAAACAAAAATGCATTTGAACTTTTTGCATGTCATAGTATACGATCATTATGATATAAATTGAATACGATTTTAGACTTCCTGCCAATACCTGCTTTTGAGTTATGCCCATGCAGACTAACCACAAGAACCTGGTTATACAAATGAGCGGACCTCAAGACGTACTATTGTAAAAACTATTTCATATTCAAAAACTGGATCGCAAATCATTACATTCTCCAACATGTATGGGTAAGAGAAAGTTTAAAAAAATGTTTATTAAAAAGAAATGACAAAAAAAAAAAAAACTTGACTCTCTGTTAAGGCCACGAGTTTAAATAAACTAAATCATTTTATCGCCTCTTTTCCTGCTTTTCCTTGAAGGAAAAACAAACTACTAATTTCCTTTTATTTTTTTGTTTACCAAGAAAAGTTACTTTGCAAATTTTTGTCAGAAATGTGCAAGTAAATTTGGATTTATGAACAATTTAGATTATTCTTTTAAATATATTTTACCACCATGTTCAAGAAAGTGTCTTTCTATTGCATAGAATCATTGGTATTAGGAATGACAATTTTTCTTTTAACCTTCAAATCTTTTTTTTTTTTTTTTTTTTTTTTTTTTTTCAGTTTTCAATATGTTTTTGTTAAATATTCTGAATGTATGTGCGTAAGCGGGTGGGTGCCCGGGCACCCAGGGCACCCCCCCTGGCTACGCGCATGTAAGGTATCAAATTTCAAATAATTTTAAGTATGTATTGTTAACTTCGTTTAAAAGTATTGAATCATTATGCTAATAAAGGTGTTTTGCCTTCTGCCCCCAGGGAGAGGGGGGTGGGGTGCATCGCAAAATCTCGTCTTAATGGGGGTCAGGGTCCTAAAACCAACCTGCTCACCAAAATTTGTGACTGTATCTCCTATAGAATCTCCACGGCTGTGTTGAGTCAGTGAATCAGTGAGTTTACTCTAATATATATAGAAAGAGATTTTTTGCCCCCCTCGTTGGCAAAAATATTTTTAGATATATTTTGTAATATCCGTTTTTAATATCTTGAAGTTAGAACCTTTTGAATATTTATTTTTTTCCTTTTGAAATAAAGCAAATGTGAAAAATATACTTTAATCACGTTCTTGTCCCCCTTCTCCCTGGGAGGGGGGGGCGATATTAAAAAAATATATATATGCCAGAAACCTTCGCGAAAGTGTAATCGATAACTTCCCAAAGTTTCATGGCGATCGGATGAATGGTGTTGTAATGCATAAAGGACAAACAGACAGACATGCATTCGTTTTTACATATTTAGGCTGTTATTCACCAATAACTTCAACTCCCGGTTGAACATGAAAATTTGAAAAGCGCATAAAGACGGGATACAAATTTTCAGCAAATTTTGACGTGTTGTTGCTGCTATCTAGCAGTATAGTTATTGTCAGACTTTTTAGGTGAAAGAAACCAATCAAAGATTATATGAAATCATCGACATTAGATGGCAAAAACAGCATGCCAAATTTTGATGGAAAGCTGTACCCTGCCTTTAGATGCTTTTCAAGTTTTTGCGTTAACCGGGAGTTTAAGTTAATGGTGAATACGGCAAATAGATTACGTTGTTACTGGTTTCTTGGTTGTTCCAATATGGCCACCGGTTGCTCTAAGCGCCATACAGTTACTTCACTTTTCCCCATTCCAAATAGTCATCTGACCTGGGCTGGGATTGTGGTGCCTCGTTCTTAAGTCTGATCTTAAGGCTGGGATTGCGGTGCCTCGCTCAACACTATCTTACACACAAACTCTGTCTTAAGATGTAAACGAAACGCAAGTCGTATTGCAGTGCCTCACTATCTTACGACAACCTCAGAGCTACCTTAAGTCGAATCGTAACTGGATGCGCGCGCAATCACAACATAGCTCGCTCTGAGTCTCCCATTGGCTGGCTTCTTTCCAGTGGCGGCTGGTGAATGACGTATTGTTTGGGCTGCAAGCTAGTGACTAAAAACAGTCCATTAACAAGTACCGCTTTTTCTTATAATTGGCTATTGAAGTGTCAACATATTTACGTTGATTCTCGAAATAAACGAATCAGCCAATAAGACGAATAAAGATTCCATTGTATGTACTTATTTTAGACGCTTCGATGCAGCACCCCCAAAACGTCATTCACGAGCCGCCACTGCTTCTTTCTCTTACGTGGACACGCAGAGGATTTACGCTTGAGGCACCGCAATACTAAGTTAAGATCGTTCTTAACCACGCCCATTCTACGAAAGTTCGTAACATTTAAGATCAGACTTAAGAACAAGGCACCACAATCCCAGCCTTTAATCTTACAAACTTTCGTAGAATGGGAGTGGTTAAAAACGATCTTAACTTGGTATTGCGGTGCCTCAAGCGAGTCCTTCGCGGGTCCTCATAAGAGAAAGAAGCCAGCCAATGGGAGACGCAGAGCGAGCTATATTGTGATTGCGTGCGCATCCAGTTTCGATTCGACTTAAGATAGCTCTGAGGTTGTCGTAAGATAGTGAAGCACTACAATACGACATGCGTTTTGTTTACATATTAAGACAGAGTTTGTGCGTAAGATAGTGTTGAGCGAGGCACCGCAATCCCAGCTCTGGTCTAAGTGATTCCTGCTAAAAAGGGATACTAAAAAGTGTCTGTAGGGGCTCTAAATAACACTAGTGTAGGCCATACATATAGTAATATATATAGATCTATCATCCCCATGTTAACGTACAAAGATTTTTGATGCCGAAAAAGTGTTTTGGCATCAGCCATGAGAGAGTATAAAACTCGGAAACAATAATGGAATAGAATGTTGATATACAGTCGGCTGCAAAAATATTCGAGCACTAGCAAAAATCCTTGCCAAAAAAAAGTACACTTAATACAGCTTTGTTAAATAAATCCTTCTCGAGTTATGTTCTTAATCAGTCTAAGAACATGATTCGACAAGGATTTACTTAGCAAAACAGTCTTAAGTGTACTTTTTAAACATAGGAATTATTGGCTAGTGCTCGAATAATTTTGCAGCCGACTGTATATTGAAAATGCCGAAATACTGGGCGGCTTTTAATTGTACAAATACATTTATGAAAGGAAGAGGAATAAGTTTTCATAAGTAAGTTAAATTTAACTAATTTATGAAAAATATGATTTTTTATAATCAATTGCTTTGTTATTATTATGGTTTAAATACTGTTTTGATTTTTAATGGAATACTTTTTTTTAAATTTTAATATTTTTTAAGTTTTTATATTAGTAAGTACTATCGAATTTTCAAAATTCTTTTAAATGTAGTTAGCAGCGGCAGAGGTAAAGCCCGCTTGTTTTAACATATTATAACTGGTATTACCACAAGACTTTCTTCTATATATAATCTTATACAATTATACGCAATACAAATAATTTATTAAGTTATAATTTATTAAAGACATTTTCCAGGATGAATGCAGACGATTTTTTTCTTAAAGTAGTATAATAATAAATGCTGATAAAAATCATTTTTGTGCAGACATAAAAAGACATACAGTCGAACCTCGTTAACTTGAATCTCAAGGGGGATCAAAAATCTGTTCATGTTATCAGTAGTTCACGCTATCAGTAACTGATCGTCATATAACTAAAGTAATCTTCATTTTTACGGTGATTGTGGTAACAGTTCATGTTAAAAGTAATTCACGTTAACGAGGTTCGACTGTATATATACACTGTTCGACATTGAAAATGCAACACCAAGGAGGAATGATAATAACGGAATGAAATTTGTTGGACACATACATTATAGTAGGAAGAACAATTGATTAAAATTTCAGGAAATTTGGAGTAATATGTACTGAGAAAACAGTACATAAAGCAGCGATCTCTGTGAGCAATAACAGCACACATCTGCATAGGCATTGAATCGAACAGCGATTGGATGACATGTACGGGTAGAGCACTTCATGAAGCTTCAATACGATGCCACAATTCATCGATCGAAGTTACTGGTGAGTGGTAGGGAGCCAGTCGCTTTTCAATGATTAAACAGTCATTTTCAATGGTGCAAGATCAGGAGAACGCGCTGGCCAGAGCAACAGTCGAACACATTCTGTATCAAAGAAGGTCCGGACAATACAAACAACGTGCATTATCTTTCTTAAATTTTGCGATACGGAGGCCTCGAATACAGAGCAGAGGGGCGCGCCTTAACTCATCAGAAATTTAATGGCCGCTGTTCAGAGTGCCAGGAATACGAACTTGAAGTAATCGAGACGTGTATCCAATGGGAACCCATAACATCATTGCAAATGATGGACAGTATGATGATGTCGAATTCTAGCTGGCAATGTGTATTATTCGTAATGCCGTTAAATACGGATAAGGCCATTTTGATGCTGTAAACAGGATTGCGATTTGTCTGAAAAGTGACTTCACGCCATTCCTGCGTCCAGGTTCATCGTTGATCACACATTAATGGCGCCCATATCAGTGATGCAGTTTTGAGGGTAATCAGAATTTTGAAGCCGCATACTGAGTCACCACCTGGATTGATGGTATGTTGTACCATTGGATATACGTCCCGGTCACCTCTTGTTTTCATTCCCGCCACTCTGAATACCAGCCATTACATTTCTGACGAGTTAAGGCCCATAGCTCTGCCCTATGTTCAAGGCCTCCGAAGCGCAAAATTTAAGCAGGACAATGCACGACCGCAAGTTGTCCATACAGCGTGGACCTTCATTGATGCCGAATGTGTTCGACTGTTGCTCTGGCCAGCGCGTTCTCCTGGTTTCGCACCAATGAAAGTGACTGTTTAATAGTTGAAAAGCGACTGCCCCCCACCACTCACCAGTAACTTCGATCAATGAATTGTGGCATCGTGTTCAAACTTCATGAAGTGCTCTACCCGTACATGTCATTCAATCGCTGTTCGATTCAATGCCTAGGTAGATATGTGCTGTTATTGCTCACAGAGGTCGCTACTTTATGTACTGTTTTCTCAATACATATTACTCCAAATTTCCTGAAATTTTAATCAATTGTTCTTCCTACTATAATGTATGTGTCCAACAAATTTCATTCCGTTATTATCATTCCTTCTTGGTGTTGCACTTTCAATGTCGAGCAGTGTATATGTCTATATATATACAGTCGGTAACAAAAGTGTCCGAACACTAGCAAAAATTCCTATATAAAAAAAGTAGAGTTAAAACTGTTTTGTTAAATAAATCCTTGTCGAATCGTGTTCTTAGTCAGTCAAAGAACATGATTCGACTAGGATTCATTTAACAAATAGTATTAACTCTACTTTTTTTATATAGGAATTTTTGCTAGTGTTCGGACATTTTTGTTACCGACTATATATATATATATATATATATATATACTATATTTAACATTAAAAATAAAAGAAATAGGTAGTTTCGTTTTAAATTAATGCAGATCTATGGTTCAACCATTCGTTTTAGAAATATTGACGAGTTCTTTCTAAAATATCCACATTCAAAATTTACACAGGCCTTCGGGTGAGGGCACTTTCCTCCCAGGAGGGAAAGCAATGCTCCTACATGCGCACATTTTTTTTTCATGTTTATTACTTTTATTATCAATAATTCATATAAATTTTACATTCATGCGTTAAAAATAACTCACATTATGTACATTTATATGTAATTTTGTCCTATACTGTCATGTTAAGTACTTAGAAAAAAAATAGGATGGCAGCACCACCTGTTAAGCGATTGATTCCCAAATCTAATCAGCACCAGTTTAGGTCAAGGTCCAACTGCATACAAGTTTGGTCGAATTTCGTTCATATTAGGGGCTATAATTCGAAATTGCTAGAATTGCATTTTAGTTGTGTTAAGCGTTTCTTACAGTTTCGAACAAGGTTTATTATGACATTAATTAGTTTTTCTGCCTGTCTGCTTGCCCACCTGTCCGCGCTCCCTTTCCGAGTAAGCCCAATATCTGCTATATGCTGTGACTGGCCGTTAAAGGGTTAACGCAAATTTTCTTCAAGATGAAGATATGTCCAATCGTTTTAGCTCTCTAAAAAAACACTTAACCCCAAAATTTAATCAAAATTATTACATTTATTTCCGAGTAAACCTAATTTCTATTATATGTTGCGATTGGCAGTTAGAGGGTTAAAGTAAAATTTCCTGAAGATGAGAATATGTGCAATTGTTCTAGCTCTCTCACTAAAAAAAAAAAAAAAAAAAAACTTAACCCCCAAAATTTAATCAAAATCGTCACATTCACTTCCGAGTAAACCCATTTTATGCTATAAATTGCGATTGGCCGTTAAAGGGTTAACGCGATTTTTCCTGAAGATGACGATATGTCCATTCGTTTTAGCTCTCTAAAGAACACTTAACCTCAAACTTTTATAAAAATCGTTATATCCATTTCCGAGTAAACCTAATTTCTAGTATATATTGCGACTGGCCGTTAAAGGGTTAACGCAAATTTTACTGAAGATGAGGATATGTCCAATCGTTTTAGCTCTCTAAAGAACACTTAACCCCAAAATTTTATAAAAATCGTTAAATCCATTTTCGAGTAAAACCAATTTCTATTATATGTTGCGATTGTCAGTTAAAGGTTAACGCAAATTTTCTTGAAGATGAGGATATGTCCAAACGTTTTAGTTCTGTTTAAAAAAAAAAAAAAAAAAAAAAAAAAAAAAACACTTAACTTTAAACTTTAATCAAAATCGTTATATCCATTTCTGAGTAAAATCAATTTCTACTACATGTTGTGATTGGCAGTTAAAGGGTTAACACTAATTTTCTTGAAGCTAAGGATGTTCCAATTGTTTTAGGTCTCTAAAAAGCACTTATCCCGAACTTTGATTAATATCGTTATAACCATTTCCGAGCATAAATTTCTACTTTATATTGCGATTGGCAGTAACTCGAATTTCTCAAACGATAAGGCTAGTCCAATCGTTTTTTCGACCCAAAAAACTCCTAAACAGACAGAAACAGTAGATGGAAACAATGAATTTCTTTAAATGTCGTTGTTCCATAAAAAAAAAAAAAAAAAAAAAAAAAAAAAAGAAGAAGAAGAAGAAGAAAAGAGAGAAAGATAAATGAGTATCTGGAGTTTTTTCATTCATCTTTAATACATAAATTACTCATAAATTTTATTTGCTAAATTATCTGTGTGTTTTCCCGTGTATATTCACTCGGGGAAAGACATCCAAAAGAGAGTAAAATGGCCATCTTTCCCAGAGTAAAAAAGGCATCACTTTTTCGCCCTCGCTGATCAATCTATGTCTTATTACTATATCTATGGTGTAGGCTGACCAGATCAAAGTACCTTTATATTAGAGAAGCATTAAAAATTGCTACAATAATCAAATTATGGATGTATTGACTAAAAATAAAGTGTTATTGATTACTAATTTAGTTTCTACAATTTTTTAAAACTTAGAAAAATGTCTTTAAAAAAAAAAGCACGTCCCCATTTGTTCCCAGAAAATGGGGACGTTTGGTTATTATACACCACTGAGCTGAAGAACAACTGGAGCAAATGCTTCCAACACTTTTACATAGTGTTCGTGCGTGCCAGTTTTTCTGCAATCGTTCGCCTGCCTTGCATGGCAAGTAACATTTGTCGGTTCGTCTCTTATTATAATAATCTTTAAAGAATTAAAATTTAAAATTGTAATGTCATGTTTAGCATATGGTTGTCCGAACAGACAACCTTTACACAATTTTACTTTGAAATATAAATATATCAAATGCGTTTTGCCATGCAACGCTCGGAAGACAAACCTTCAAAAAATGGCACGCGAAAATCAGTCTAGCATTTCCTCCAGTTGTTCTTCAGCTCAGTGTTATACACTAGTGCGACTTAAAACTTACTCAAACTTTCATTTTTCTTTTATGTTTTGTATACAACACGGATTAAAAGAGTAAGATGTATTACGAATGTTACGGAAAGGTAGTAATTTTCATCTGACAGATAGAGGGCAACCAGATCTTGAAAATTTACCAATCAGCGTGTTTCTACATTTCTGGCTGTGCGTTCATAGGTCGTTCTCGGAAATCGGATGATGACTGAAGCCGAAGGGGCGGGCTTTCCCTTTCTTCCGATAAGTTTCAAAGATACTACACCAGGCGGCGATCAAATCGTTTGCTGTGTTTCCCGTGCTCGCTGCCCTATCTCGTTTTAATTTTTATACTCTTTTTCCGTGGTATACAATTATTGTCCAATCTCTGGAATTATTGGCAACACTTAGAATTTTAACTTGCATGCATGCTGTTCGCAGAAATCTTGTTGTGTAAACTTGTGGCATTTGTTTATGTGAGTATGCATGTGTCTAGCATTAAAAAAGATTCATTGTAAAGTGTCGGAAGTTTTTCTGTAAGATCATGTTATAAAATGTTACTTTTCCCATAATAAAAAGTTTCATGCTCTCTTGTTAAAGGTACAAGTATTGCGAGTGGCGGGAAGAAAGAAAGAAATTTGAAATTTTAATCTTGTGGAGTGTGCGGACGATTTTGAAAATTTCACTCATATTTTTTGTGTGAAGCTCTCACCTTTAATATTCTTATTTAAATCGAGTTCTTTTTTTTCTTCGTTTGCTCATTGTGTGATAAAACGTTGATTTATTATGTTCAGAACAATATACTTTTTGGATTTGAGTTCTGTAGAATATTGGTGTTTAAATAAATCTTTGTGGTTGCAGTTCAGTTATTAAGAAGAAAGATAAAGTTTTTTTAAAAGTAAGTATGGCTGTATGATTAATTATTATATCAATGATAACTTGCGTTATGACCGGTTTCGGTTTGCTTAGAATATTGTAGGAAACTTGAAAAGAAAAAAAAAAAAAAATTGTCTTGATCTACAATCTAAGGGAAAAACAACAACAACAACTGTGAATTAAGAAAACCCAGTTCTTCAAAATGTCATAATAAACGATATTACATTTTTATATATGTAATAATGAAAGCATTTTATTTTGAAGTATTACATAAATTGATCAATTTAAGCTTTTTGAATTCCTCAGCATTTTGTTTTATTCTTTTCTAACCATATTTTAGAGTCAACTTTGGGTTCAACTTATTTGCATTCTGACATTCTTGTCCTAAAATTGTATAAAATTAGCTGACTCATCAATGGTTTAAACCAGACTAATGCTAATACAAAAACATTTTATGATAATTATCATTTTTACTTCCATACCTGACTACTATAGTATGGGTAGGTAAGCGAAATATTGCATTTGGGCAAAAATTTCGATATTTAGTTTCTTTTTATTTACATGTTTCTTAAGGTCTCCTAAGTCCAGAGTCCAATTTTTTTTTTATTTTTATTTAATTGGATTTATTTATTTTAGAAACTTTTTTAAGTTGGTACTGCAAAAACTGCTTTAACTATTTTTGACGTCCTTTTCATAATGTATTAGTTAATTACTGGTAGTATAGTCAGGGGTCTGTCCAGAGGGAAACCTGGGTCTGTTAAAGGACCCTTCACAAAATTTTTTATCCTAGAAAGGGACCTTTCACAAAATTTCCCCCCTTAAAAACAGACCTTATGATAAATCTGTATCATTTCAAAAACTAATCTTCCATAGAATGAACTGGCTGCTTGAATAATTAGATGTGCTTTGCTGTATTTCCCTGAAAAGCTGATATTTAATTTCTGATTTATTAAAGCTTTCTATGCATATATGTGAGTTTAGCTCTATAAAAGTGATTTGTCATTGTCTAAAATAAAACCTTAATTGTAATTTTATTTTTCAAAATTACATTCTTCACAATTTCACAAAAAGAGAACCCTAACCGAAATGTCTGGAAGAACTTGATTTTTACACTAAATTTAGTTTCACAAAATTATGTGCAGTTTTTTCACAATTTTACAAAAATAGAACCCTGTCTGAAAAGTGGACAGACCCCTGGTAGTTCGTGATTCTTGATTTGTTAGGCCAATTTTCAGTCTCAGAAATAGGTGTCATAAAGAACAACTTTAATAATTTTCTTCAAATATACCATATTAATTCCTTTTTAGATGTCTTTCATGTGTAACTGTTAGTTCTCGGTGAACAGATGAGTTTGCCAAGTTTTGGTGAAAATTGGAACTGCAAGTGAAAGTCAGTATCTAAAAAAGTCTCAAACGATTTTCTACAATAAAATATAAAAAAACATACTTGGATGCCTTTATTTTGGTTCCTGAGCCACTTTTGCACAGGGCCCCCCGGTAAAGGGCAAAACTGGGAAAATTCATTAGTGGCCAGTGGCCGGTACTGTCAGTTTCATTAGTAGCCACTTTTTTAAGTTAGTAGCCACTTTTCATATGATAAGACTATTTCTTTCAGACTGCAAAAAGCATTGTTACCATTTTGCGGTATAATCACCACAAGAAAAATATGAAAATAAGAAACACATATAATAATAAAATTAACACAGGGACACTGAAATTGTAATTTGTAATTACGCTCTTTTTAAAAATCCCAAATTGTACATCCTAAATTAAAATATGCTTAGGGCTGTAATAATAACAGCAAAAGTTTTTATCTTTCAGATAATTCAGTAGTACGTTTTTTTTTCAATTTATTTAAGTGAAATAAGCTGTTATCATTCACAGTTCATAAATGAATCAGCTGATTCATCATCATCACAACCTTTTACACGGTCATGTGTAAATACAGTTAGCAGTTTCATTATTGTTTCTTATTTCTAAAAACACACTTTTTTAAATGATTTTATTTCAATAGAGTTAAAATATTTCCTCTTAAAAAGTATAGATATGGAAACTTAGCTGCTTTATTAAAAATAATTTACTTAGCTGCCAAATTTGTAGCTTTAAAAATAGGGAAATTTCTACTCGAAAGCAAATACAAAAAATTTTGAAAAATACACATTTAAGCCAAATCAAATTTTGATACACGCATTTGTCAACTACCTTAAATGGGTTAAATATACACTAAATACTATGGAGATAATAATGGAAAAAGATTGTGCTTTACAGGACATTTGATCATTAACTGCTAGTTGAATTGGAGCGCACATGTGTGTGTGTCTGGGGGGGGGGGGGTACATCTATAAACTTCTTTATAGGTTCTAGAATCTAATCAAGAAAGTTTAAAATGAATATTTACATTTTGTTATGGATGGAGAAAGATTGTAAATCATAAGGCTTCAGTGGAGCATGTGATTGCCAATCGTTGGAGGGTAGCTGGGGGGATGGGGGGGGGATTACAAGAATTATGAGTAAGAGATATTAAACAATTCTACTTCTTTACAGATTCTAGAATCTAATAAAGTAAGTTTAAAATCAGGGTTGGGTTTCTTCCGGAAGAAACTAGTTTCTTCCAGGACAGTGGGAGAAACTGGAAAAAACCGGAAGAAATGGAAGAAACCAACCAAAAGACAAAACAGATGTTCATAATTAAAATTTATGAACTATATAAACTCAAAGTATAAATATAATGCCAAATCTAAACTATAATTCAATTAATATTAAAAATATCTTTTGAAAAATAAGTTATTTGATAACAAAAAACACTAAATATATACAGGTGATGGGTTTTTACTTTTCAATGCTAATATTTTTAGAATTTTTTACATAGATACTATCTCATAATATTATACGTTCAAACAGTACAAGTGACAATAATTACGGAATTTTTAGCCATAATATTTGCACTTTTTTTTTTTTTTAGGATACAATTTTTTGTATAAACTCGAAGCTGGTACCCAGTGAACTGTATCAATAAGTAAGATACCTACTTTTAAACTGTCCTGCAAACTCTCTAGGATATTAAAAAAAAAAAAAAAACTTTGTATTTATCTATTTTAAGTTGAAAAATAAAGTGCAGTATTGAACAACAAAAAAACTTTTCATTTGTTTTACAGTCAACTCCATCTAACTCTCAAAAGGTTTGTCCAGAGGTTGTGCAGATAATAGGAATTTGCAAATTAGAGATCATTGCCTTTGTTTACAGTTTTCTTTTGCAGATACAAAGTCAGTTATTATTAATTAAATAGACATAAAAATGGAAAGAGGATTTTTAATAAATTTTAGAATAAATATTTCTTCAAATATTAATAAAACTAATCTATCACATTCATATATGATGGTAAATAATTTAAGCATATTCAAATAATAGGTACCTATAAAATGTAAACAAACATATTTAAAAAAATACGAAACAAAATATTTTTGAAAGTCTGAAAATAATATTCATCGCTGATTAATTTTGTTAAACATTCATGTAATAGTGGTTTATTTTCAGTTGCTAGTCTGAATGAATTGCAGGATAATAAATATAAGAATGTTACACCCCCCCCCCCCTCCCTCCTTCCCCATTTGTGTTTCAAAGTAAGGATTATGCTAAAAGTTTGATAAAAAAAATAATTATAAAATTTAAAAAAAACTTTTTATATACCATGTTTCTAAATTTTCTGATGAGTCATTAATGAAATACACGAGGCTAAAAAATAATATTTAAGCACGCGGAATCAGTTCAGTGAAATAATAATAATTGTGAAAAAAAAAAAGTTAGTTTTAAAAAGGAAATATTACTCCTTTTAGAACAACGTATATTAGCATTGTACATCAGCAATCGTAAAATTTTTAAATTGACAATGACGTCAATTTTTGTGAAATGCATAATTTAACTTTTTATAATTTTTTCACATTCACGTTGAATTAAATGTATATTTTTATGTCGAAAGAAAATGAACTCGTAATTTTTTTTTTTTTTTTTTTTTTTTTTTTGGCAACAATTAAATTATAGCTAATTTTTTAATGGCTATTTTATTGCTATTAAGAGCTTATTATTTTCATATTTTAATTAATTAAAAATAAAACTATTCGAAAATCCGACTTCGAAGTATTGTGTTGTCACCGGGTTTTGAGTTACTGTGAAAGTTTCAAATGTCTAGCTAGTAGGGAAATTAGTTAAAAATAGATTGCAAGATTTGTACCGGACAAACCATAGAATAATTCTATGGGACAAACAAACAAACAAGAATCGAAGTTAATAAAAACATGGTAATAAAAAGTAAAAATGTGAGAAATGTGATTTTTTTTTTTTAAATATGCGATGTAAATTTCTTTTAGATTAAAAAAATCAATTACGGATTAGAAGAATTTTCAGATTATAAATCTGCAGATTAGACGGAGTTGACTGTACTGTATATGACTATAAGAAAAATAAAGTTTTTGATGACAATTTGTAATACAGTAGTAATTATTGCATACTGGTTCTTTTAATTAACTGGATTACGTCAAGAGCTGTTTTATCAGAAAGTATAAGCAAGTGATCCAAATTATTATTTATTACCAGTTAAAGAAATAAAATTGTCTAAATTATAAAACTTTATACTGTTTAAATTGAAATTATTATTTTTTACTGGATTTTGATTATTTTGGAACGTGATCATCAGATACCGAGGCTCATTAGCTCATTTTGATAAAAAAAACTCAATTATTAACTAAACATGTTATTAAATTTGTATAGGTATATTTAAAGTTACTTAAAGTTGTTTATAAGATCAATGCAGCCATTGTATCTTACAAATCTGCAATTTATAGGATAAATTTTTAAGAAAAACAGTTTCTTCCATTTCTTCCACTTGGAAGAAACCTATTTCTTCCGGCCGGTTTTTTCCATGGTTTTTTTCGCCTTGGAAGAAACTTGCCAACCCTGTTTAAAATAGATATTTATATTTTTGCAGCAAATAGAAAATGACTAGAAATTATAAAGCTTTCTATAAGCTGTGCGATCACAGATCGTTAGGGGGAGGGAAAGGGGGGGGGGGTCCAAAAAATTATATGAGATATATTAAACAATTCTACTTCTTTATAGGTTGTAGAATATAATAAAGCAAGTTTAAAATGAACATTGACATTTATGCTATGGATGGAAAAAGATTGGAAATCACAAGGCTTCGATTGCCTATCGTCGCTCGATTTGTAGAATCTTTTAATGATCACAAAAAGTGGCGACTTTAGTGGCGATCGATGCATAATTTTTAATCGCCATCTTTTTTTATTTAGTCGCCATGTGGCCGGTGGCGACCATTAATTTTGCCCTTTACCCCCCCCCCCCCCCCCCCCCCCCCGGCATCATCTGAGAAATGTCATACATGGTCGGCTATGGGGAAAATGTGCTTTGCAATACTGATTGGCGATTTTTTCCGAACTCATCAATTTGGCACGGTTTTCTTAACCGTCCTTTCCAAAATGGCCGATTTACGTGTTTTAAAGCAATTATCTAAACATAAAGTGTAAAAAATACCTTTCAAGAACTTGAATAAAGGAAAATACAAATAAAAATGAAATTTTAAAAATTTGTACAATTTTCATGCACAAAAACTAACAAATATTAAACATTACAAAACAAAAACACCATAACCCAACAGACATAAAAAATAAATATATAAATAAAAAACAAGATTTTTTTCACTTACCCGTTTAAAAATTTTTGTAGAAAATTTATAAATAATCTTTGGAAAAACGAATAAATCCAAGCTACAAATTTTGAAGAAACCATGTAGACTAACCAAATTAATACCATTTAAAACACTGCTGCAAACATATTTTTTATTTATATTCTACATAAATACTCAATTCTATAAAACTAATATATCATAATTTTTCATAAAAAAAACTGAAAACTACAATATACAAACCTGTTTTTCAAATGAAGTTACCCTACTGTTGCCAAAATTTAAAAAGAAAAACCAAACGAAACATGTCGGCAACAAAAGTGTCCGAACACTAGGAAAAATTCTTATGTAAAAAAAGTACACTTCATATGGTTTTGTTGAATAAATCCTTATTGCTGACTTATTGTTCTTACACTGACTAAGAACAGGATTCGATAAGGATTTATTTCACAAAACTGTATGAAGTGTACTTTTCTTTACATAGGAATTTTCGCTAGTGTTCAGACACTTTTGTTGCCGAGTGTAGTATAAGCAGAGTGGATTTAACGTCCCACTACTACTGCGTTAAGAGTGAGAATTTCGGAGATACGTAAGTAAGGTAGCATTTAACATCGCACTAGCACTGCACTACGGTGACAATCTTGGAGATATGCAAGTAAAGTTGCGATTAACATTGCACTAGCACTGCGCTTCGGCAACAATCTCGGAGATACGCAAGTAAGGTTGCAATTAACATCGCACTAGCACTGCGCTTCGGCAACTTTTTTCAGCTATTAGTAATATGCACGTCTGTACACTCTGCGTACATGAAAACAAGAAAAAAAAAACATCACAGGATACAGTCGACAGCAAAAGTATCCGAGCACTAGCAAAAATTCCTATGTAAAAAATTTACACTTAATACAGTTTTGTTAAATAAATCCTTGTCGAATCCTGTTCTTAGTGATTCTAAGAACAGGATTCAACAAGGATTTATTTAACAAAACAGTATTAAGTGTACATTTTTTATGTAGGAAATTTTGATAGTGCTTAGATACTTTTGCTGCCGACTGTACCTCACCCGCATTCTGCATGAATCTTTAAAATGCATGAAATTTTGTTTTACAGCAATCCGTAATATGCACGTCTGTATGCTCCACGTACATGAAAACCAAAAAAAAAAAAACACATCATTGTATACCTCACCTGCATTCTGCATGAAATTTCAAAACTTTTTAAAAACACGAAGCATGTCTCATACTTAATTAAAAAAATAACTTTATTTTGCTTCGTTACTCATGGCAGAAAGCTTTTTCGCCGGAGGAAGCAAAATAAAGGTATTTATTTAATTAAGCATGAAATTTCGCTTTCCAGCAATCAGTAACATACACATCTGTACACTCCTGCGTACATGAAAACCCAAAAAAAAAAAAAAATTCACTGCCCTAAAAGCACACCTTCTCCAAATGATATCCTATGGATGAAAGGATGTCCTATGGACATCTTCAGGATGTATTATGGACAAGTGTGTTGTTAAGAATGGATACCTCATCCGCATTCTGCATGAATCTTTAAAATGCATGAAATTTTGTTTTGCAGTCACCAGTAATATGCACGTCACCAAAAAAAAAAAAAAAACCAAAAAAATCATTGCCCTAAAAGCACACCACCTCCAAAATGATGTCCTGTTGACATCTTCAGGATGTATTATGGACAAGTGTGTTTTGTTAGGTTGGTACCTCACCCGCATTTTGAATGAATCTTTAAAATGCATGAAATTTCATTTTGCAGTGATTCGTAATATGCATGTCTGTATGCTCTGCGTACATGAAAGCCCCCCCAAAAAAAAAGCATCACTGGATACCTCACCCACATTCTGCATGAATCTTTAAAATGCATGAAATTTCAAAACTTTTTAAAAACACGAAGCATATCTCATATTTAATTAAAAAAATACCTTTATTTTGCATCGCTACTCATGGCAGAAAGCTTTTTCGCCGGAGGAAGCAAAATAAAAGTATTTAATTAAGCATGGAATTTCATTTTGCAGCTATCAGTAACATGCACATCTGTATGCTCCGCGTACATGAAAACCAAAAAAAAAAATCACTGCCATAAAAGCACACCTTCTCCAAATGATGTCCTCAGGATATCTTATAAATGAAAGGACATCTTCAGGATGTATTATGGACAAGTGTGTTGTTAAGAATGGATACCTCACCCACATTCTGCATGAATCTTTAAAATGCATGAAATTTCGTTTTGGAGCGACCAGTAATATGCATGTCACCAAAAAAAAAAAAAAAAAAATTTCACTGCCCTAAAAGCACACTTTGTCCGAAATGATGTCCTCAGGATGTCTTCAGGATGTATTATGGACAAGTGTGTATTGTTAGGATGGATACTTCACCTGCATTCTGCATGAATCTTTAAAATGCATGAAATTTTGTTTTGCAGCGACCAGTAATATGCCGTGTGTACGCTCCATGTACATGAAAACCAAAAAAAAAAAAATCACTGGATACCTCATCTGCTTTCTGCATGAAGTTTTAAAACATATGAAATTTCGTTTCGCATTGATCAGTAATGCGTACATAAAAACAAAAAAATATCACTAAATATGTCTCACACAAACTCCATGATATGTTTATATGCAGATTTGACATTTTAGTTAGTATAAAAGCTCGCGGCAAATGTGTTAGCTTGCAGTTGTCAGCCAGCCTTCAACTAGCTATGAAGTGTCAATAGCTTTACGTAATAGAGCAGCTTTAAGCTGTTGATGAGTTAAGCACTTAGGGGAGGTGTGCTTTTAGCTTTTTACAGCTGAGCATGTTTTTTTGTGGCTGTTACGTTTTTTACCTTGATGGCTGCCGTTGTTAAATTTTTACAAATAGTTAAGTTTATTGTTAAGTTTTTCTTTAAAAAGATGAGTTTAATCTCATATGTTTTCGTCATTCGCGAATGTTCAAAATCTAAAAATTAAAGTGATAATTGATTGTTGAATTGAATCTGTTCAAGTTTGTTAGTTTTAATGATGTTAAAAATGTTTAATGGCTTTTTAGCCTATATGTTAAGTTTATAGATTGAGTAATTTAAAAATTGAAATATTTTTTGAATTAAATCATAAAATTAATAGTGCACCTACAATAATCTTCAATGTTCAACGATATATTTTGTTTCTTTTCTCGTTGGTCAACATGGTGACCACGGGATGCAAAAGTGTATTTCTCCTTTTTCGCCTTTGGTCAACATGGCGACCACGGGATGTTGTGTATCTATAGTGTCAACGGGATATGTGTATCATGTTTGTTACAACAGATTTTTATGTTATATCTACCATCTCGTTTTTTTGTTCAGCACCTAAAAAGGTAACTTTAATTTTTGTCATATTCTGAAAATGTTTTACTAATATATATTTATGCTTTACTGAATAAAACTGTTCTTGTTAAAACTTTTGTATTCAATGAGTTATAACATTTAAACACTGGTCAAGTCACTATTTTTGAAACCCTTATAAATTTAAAAATTAATTAGTTTTCCACTGTTTGCTATCTGCATAATAAGATTTATTGAAAGATTGACCTTTTGGTCTTTGTCATTTGGTTATGGGCAACATTTTTTTTTGGGTGTCATATTTTTTAGACTTGACTAGTTGTTTTTCTCTTGTTTACTGTATAATTATTAATTAGTAAAAGTGGCTTATAATATTGTTCCTCAAATTTTTAACAAGGAAACTCTTTGAAGCGGTAATCGCCGATTTTCTTGAAAAAAATTCTGGCATAAGATTTAATCATGAATAGCATCTTCCTAAAATATTAGCTGCTGAGTCGCAATAGATAAGTTATAAAAAATTATTAAAAATGGAAGCATGTTTGCAATATTTCCAAAAAAGCGCCTGTTTGGCGACTGCATTCTTCGAAATTTCATGTAGATGTTCTTCTTTCTTTTTGATAGCCAAACGAACTCCATACGCTGTCGAGCACATGAGAATTCAGAATAGATTAACAAAAACCAAATAATTTACCAGATTGAGACTTATTTAGTCGAAATTCTAAATAACATTTAATATTTCAGTTAAATAAGCTGTGTCAATAACAATTGCAAGAACATTTACATCAAGTTTTTAATAACGACATTAAAAAAATATATGATCAAAACTTTTTTATAAATTTAAATAAAACAAAACATTTTATATTAAAACACAAAGCTGTTTTTTTTTTTTTTAACTAAAATGAAAGCATTTCGTATCCGAACACATTTTTCTTATAAGGGTTACATTCAAACGGAACGCTTGCAACTTCGATGACGTAAATTTTGCAAATTTTTTGCAAATTCAGTCGGCAGTAAAAGTATCCGAGCATTAGCAGGAATTCCTATGTAAAAAAAGTACACTTAATGCAGTTTTGTTAAATAAATCCTTGTCGAATCCTGTTCTTAGTCAGTCTAAGAACATGATTCGAGCAGTACGAACCTTCGACGAACAAGCAACGCCACAGAATATAAGTTGTGTGGATCCAATATCTCATTAGAGCTACGCAATGAGCAATTGGAGACGATCTATGATTCTACCCTAAATTTCGTCCTGTTTGTTGGTTGGGTTTAACCTCGCACTAGTACTGCACTATGGGCAATTGGCGACGGTTTGCGATGCACTCCTGAGGAGGATCCGATACATCGGTAGGTGATAAATGGTTGCATTCTGTGTATGTTATTTATTTTTAATATATACATACGATTTGTTTGACTCGACATCCCCCTCCTGTAAATTTCGTCCGGATGAGGACAGATATAACATAGAGAGGTATACTATTGTAACAATCAGATCTTACACAAGTCGGATCGTACACTCGGCAGCAAAAGTAACCGAGCACTAGCAATAATTCCTGTCTAAAAAAAGTACACTTAATACTGCTTTGTTAAATAAATCCTTGTCGAATCATGGTCTTGATCAGTCTGAGAACATGATTCAACAAGGATTTATTTAACAAAGCAGTATTAAGAGTACTTTTTTTCTGACGGGGATTATTGCTAGTGTTCGGATACTTTTGCTGCCGACTGTACGATCCGGCTTGTGATCTACGATAGCTGCGATTGTTACAATACTATGCCTCTCATAACCGGATTAAAATACAAAAAATAAAAAAAAACACCCTGGGTCAGCTGGGGAATCGAACCCATTCTTTTACACTTGAAGGCGATTAGCGAGGGTGACATACTCACTCGACCACGGAGGGTCTGCATTCAGCATAACAATTATTTTTAAAACAACAAGATTTCGCATTTAATAATTCTAAGAAAATTACCTATGAAAAAATCACTGTGCAGCACTAGTGCGACGTAAAACCCAACCAACCTTATGAAATTCTAATGCATATTTTTACAAAATAAATTACTAGAAATGTAAAAAGTCATAAAGGTTATGCATGTTTTTTTCCAATTTTAATAATTCCCTCCGTAAAGGATCAAAGTTGTAATAGCACGTCTACAGACCATCTCTAGGAATGTATCCTAGACTGTCGCCTTTGCATATCTGTAGTGCGAATTAAAACTTAAATCCTTCTCAACCTCAAATATCTTAAATATTTTAATTTTGATTTATTTATTGGAGTATTAATTTCAATCAACTATTCTAACAATCAAATGTTCAATCAAATACTATAATTCATATTGGTCGCGAATTGCCCATTCCGCAGTACTAGTGCGACGTAAAACCCAGCCAACCAATCTATAAATCAGATTAGTTTTTAAATCGTCTGAAAATTTATATAAATGCACATGCCAAGAGCTTCAGACATTAAATTACTCCAGATTATATATAAGCTGGAGTAATGTAAAAGTAACTCTGAAATTGAAATTGCATTATTTTAAATAAATGCAATATTGAAACCTTACATAAAATAATTGAAAATGTTGGATCTAACATAAAACATAACCTCACTTTTTCTAAATAGAAATTTCTAGATTTCAGAAAATACCTTAAGTGTTGAGTGGGTTTTAACGTCGCACTGTAGCTACTCAGTGGGAAATTAAAGACGGCCTTATATTCACACTTAGGGATGTTCCAGAGACATGACATCTTAATTTTGATCCTCCGCGGAGGGGATGGCTTCCTTCCTTCAGTAACCCCTTGAGCGATAGAAAATACTACCATCCTATACTTAAGTTCTTTGGCATCATTGAAGAAAGGTTAATGTAATTTGGCGATGACTTTTTTCATATTTGGCGTTCAAAACGTAATTTTTAATAATTTTTTGTGGCTTTCCTGTTGCGATTCAGCAGCTAATTTTTTTACCAGTGAATTAAGTGCAACATAAACTATATTCTGTAATTTTTTGAAGGAAATCGGTGATTATCACTTGAAAGAGTTCCCTTGTAAGTTAAACTCCACTAACTATGCTGGTTGGAAGTGTGACGTTAAATTTTTGCTTATGGAGAAAAATGCTTATGACATCGTGACTGGTGTCGAAACAAAACCTGTAGTTAGTGTAGCCGTGACTGAGGAGGCAGTGCATGACTTTAAAAGAAGGCAGAATGCTGCCATGTCAATTTTGTATATAAATATTGATACTGAGTTTAGAAGTCTCATAAGTGAGTGCACTGACCCCTCAGAAGCATGGGAAATTTTGAAAGTTAACTTCCAACCAGATAGTAGAAGTCACCACATGAAACTTTTTTCAGAATTAATGACATGTTTTTTTAGAACCTAGTGAATCTATTGGTGTTTTTGCAGCTAGAATATCTAAAATTGCTGATCAATTAAAATCTATTAATAAACCAATTGCGGATGAGTATCTTTGTTTCCAAGTATTGAGATACTTACCCGATAAATTTGACCAGGTTGTTCAGCAAATTCTACGCTGGCCTGATAAGGACTTTAACTTTAAGAAAATTATTGTAGAACTTTGTGCTGAAGAAACACGTCTCCAACTTAGGAATTTTAGAACTCTACATGAATAATAATAAAATTGATAGCAGACGATTAACTCTTATTAATGATGTCAATAAAAAATAGCAAGGGTCTGTCCATACTTTTCACACAGGGTCTTGTTTTTGTGAAAAATATATACATAATTTTGTGAATCTAAATTTAATGTGAAAATAGAGTTCTGAACTTTTTGGCTATGGTCCTCTTTTTGCGAAATTGTGAAAAATATAATTTTGGAAAATAAAATTACGATTAAGGATTTTAGACAATGACAATTCACTTTTATAGAGCTAAACTCACACATATACATGGAAAGCTTTAATAAATTAGAAATTAAATTTAGAAATGTTATATTCATGAATTCATCAACTTTAAAAATTAGAAAAAAGAAAAGAAAGAAATTGAATGTCAGCTTTTCAGGGAAATACAGCAAAGCATGCCCAATTATTCAGGCGGCCTGATTCTATGGAAGATTAGTTTTTGAAATGAAACAGTTTTATCAAAAGGTCTGATTTTAATTAGAAAAATTTTGTGAAGGGTCCATTTTTAGGATAAAAAGTTTTGTGAAGGGTCCTTTTTTAGAATAAACAATTTTGTGAAGGGTCCTTTTTTAAGATATAAAATTTTGTGAAGGGTCCTTTAATGGACCCAGGTTTTCCCCTGGACAGACCCCTGAATAGTAATTAAAAATTTACATAAAAAACTGGCACAAATCATTAACAAAATTTTATGTAAATGTATTATAAAAGTATTTCCTGTTAAATTATTAATTTCTTTTAATTTAATAAAATCCTCCCAGCAATGTTTAGTAAAATTTTTTATAGATATGAAAAGCTTCAAAGAGATAGAGTTCATGAATGGATTTAGGTCTGCTCTTCTAAACATTGCTGGGAGGAAAATCATAATTTTAAATTTAATTCAGCTAAAATAATTTGCAGACCTAAATCCATTCATGAACTTGATTTCTTTGAAGCTTTTCATATTTATAAAAATTTTAAAAACCTTGTTAATTGTGATTTCGCTGTTCCCTATTTGTCTGATTGTTGGAAATTTTACATTCAGTCCACATTTTCTTAATTTTTCTACTGTTTACACAGCTACACATTCCTAAATTCCTATTGGCCACACTCCCCACCTTTTTCGTAATCCTATTGGTTGAGCTAAATTCGGCCCCTCTCCTATATATACGAGCACTTCTCCAGATTCAGAATTCTTTTTGCACTGAAGACGGTACACTTAAGGCTACCAAAACAGCTGTATGCATCTCAAATATTTTTCTTTGGCATTTCTGACGTAGTAGTTTATTCGGGTTTTAATAAAAGGGTTAATCTTTTTCACTCTGTGCTATTACACCGTGGAAGGTAAACAGTATTGATTGACAGTAACAGTTCAACTCAACAATTTGCACCTGTCTCCACTTCCATTGTGGAGACATAGCAAAGGATTTCGTTATCGGAAATGTACCAGAAGAAAACATAAAAAAGTGGAAAGAGAATTTGTCATGCCTTATCAAAGACTACAAAGTATCAAAGCTAAAAACATATTTAACATTGATGAAACAGGACTTTTTTATAAAGCTCAGCCTTCTCAAAGTTTACACTTTAGAGGAGAAAAGTGCACAAGCCACAAACATTCAAAATTACACGTTACTGTACTTGTAGGGGCTTACATGGAACTTCAGTTTATGAACTCCTGTTATAATGGACTCTCGTTAATATGGACAAAAATTGCCGGCCCTTGATTGTCCGTTTTAATGAGATTTCAGCAATTTAAAAAATAAGAGACATTTTGAATATGTTTTAAAATTTAAATTTCGCTTACAAAGTTAGCATGAAGTAATTTGTTTTTTCAGACTTTTAATTGTAATATACGACCGTATTTAATAAGTCTTATCTTTACTCATTTAAAATCAGAAATAGCCTCAAGAAAAAATCAGATAAAGAAAACAACTGAAAACTAAAAAAAATATCCAGTCTTCTTATCAAATTATTCTTAATTAAACTCAAACAGTATTATTATTGATAAAACTGCAAAAATGAATCTATGCATATAATAAAAGATGTTTGTGTGTGTATGTTTCTTTGTAGGAAATGGCTGATCGCAGAGATACACAAATTTGCATGGAGGTTCATATTGACCTCTGCTGCACCTCAAAGCCTGATTTCCAAAATTTCGATTAGCTTTTTTTTTTTTTTTTTTTTTTTAATTAATTAAAATCTATAAGTTTCTGAAAAGATAAGCTCTAGGAGATAGAAATGTAAAAGTAGAAAGACGTTCTGTGATCCATTAGCTTAGTTTGTTAGAGTGTCATGCTTAATAACCCAAAAGTCATGTGTTTGATCCTCCAAGGACCAACGTGTGATTTTTGCAGATAATTAAAAGGTGTCAAGTGATAAAAGAAAATCTTTAGCAGCTACACAGTACAGTATCCTCAGAAATTTCGATTAGAATTTTTTAAATTGTTTAAAATTTTTACAGCTGGGTAGAATGTTTGGTGCTGTCATCTGTTGAGTGACGATGGTAATCTGTTTGAGAAATATCTTTCCAAAATCTGTTGTTCTTGAATAATATAACTGCCACTTATTGTCCAGTTAACACCTAAATTGAAATGTCCAGTTAAAACACAAATGCAATAAATTGGGTAGCACCTACACTACAATCGAAGTAGCACCTACTCGATATTGGTTCTGAGTCTTACAGAACCGATATAACATAGGTGTGAAAGATGCTGCCGAAGGCATTGGGGACATGAAATAAGGTTTTAAATGATTTCAGAGGAATTTCTTTTAGTGTTTATTTATAAAGTGATTTAAAATATAGTGATTATTATTATTTTTTTGAAACGTCCTTTAAATTTAGTGACACTAGCAAAGCCTGCTAGTAAATAAGTAAAAATATTTGCCAGTACTTTCAAATATGCCATATGCAATTAAATATTTTCAATTCCAGCTCTGTCAGCTGCTATGAGCAATTTCTTTTAAGAATTGGAAAAAAGTAATTTTAGGAATATGGTATAATATAGTATATACATGGCAAGAGATGGTGGCACATCCTGTGTAAAGAAATTTTTGGCAAAAATGCAGTACGACTAAGGCTCCTGAGTTCTACATATGACGGGAACCGATATGTATTCGTAAACTACTTTGTTTTTAATATACTTCCTTGGAAAGTATGAATCGATAAATTAATCGTGTGAATTAATTTTATGATTGAGCTTTAATGAGGCATCTGTCACAGACATACTGAAATATTAATGTCGTCTGCTCGAGCTATCATCGGTATTCGTATTGCACTGCATAAAGAGAAAGGAATATTCCCATTAAGAATTTCTTCAAAATTTTCTTGCATATGCCCAGATCGTGGGATTTTGGTCTTACAGAAAATGCTTTGTGTTTTAATATTATAGATATTATTTCAAAAGATTATTTGACTGATTTGAAATCTCCAAGCAGTGATATTATATATCTTTGATTTTAAATTTCCCAGGTATAAACTATACTAATATTTAAACAAAACCAATACACAATAACAGTAAGTTTATATAAATATTTTCGACAAATATTAGTAAGCTGTAGGATAACCAAAGCTAATATTTAAAAAAAAAATTTGATTAACATGAAATATTTGAAATTAATAAGTATTATTTGTTTAAATTGTTGAATGAAAGCTGGCGAGATTATTTCACTGGTTCATTCATTTCCTGTTAAAAGAATAACTTTCATCTCCAACAAATAATCTAGTAACTGTGTTATATTGATAAAATGCCAGAGGTATGACTCTCTTCTATTCAGAGAGATAAGATGGAAGCATTCTTTATTTAATAGGGTCTTGTCAGTAATATATTACTATGGTAATAGCTTCTTATTGATTCCAGAGCATATAATGCCACCTGGTAAGAATAACTGAGTGTTCCATGATATTGCATGAAGAAAAGATAGAAAGAATCTCTGTTGCTTTGCGATTCTTTCTCTTGCTTTGCAATTCTTTCAAGAATCTTTCTGTCTCTTCTTCACGTATGTAATATGGAACATTCAACCATATAGGCCAGGTGACATTATATGGTCAAAAATCAAACAACAGAGGAGAAAGGCAATCTAGACAAAAATAGCTGATGATGAGACAGATGTGTCTTGATAACTTTGATTTTATGTGATAAAAACCATCATTTCATTAAACTTGTTTGATTATATATGTATTTTTTTTTTTTTTTTTTTTTTTGTCTTAATGCATCAACTTTTTTCTTGTATGTATTCATAATAGTGACATGGTTATATTTTTTATTATTTATTGTTTCCTGGCTTCTTTCAATTGCACATGCTGTCACAGAAACAATGTAAAAATTGTTATAAATTTTACTCTTCTCTGAATGCTATAGATATTTTTATATCATTATGAAAAATATATTTTAGTTGAGAAAGTAAATGTAAGGCTTTTATTTTATTCCTTGTATTACAAATTTCGGAAAACATCAGGAGGGGGGAAGGGAAGGGTAGCTTTTAAATAACTTTTGTAACATTTTCAACCACACTTTGCACAATTATTAAGCATTAATTTTGAAAATTATTGTGAGGATCAGATATACCTAGGGGATTCAGGGAAAGGGACAAACGGGAAAAAATACTGATTTTTAAATTACTTTTTTTTTTTCCCCAGATTTCAATCAAACTTTGTTACAAATTAAGGAAAAGTACATTAGGGTTAAATATAACAAGGGAGGCCAGGAGACAGGAAGAAAAGAAAGGATTGTATTTCATTCATTTCCCTTTGCCTGAAGTACATCTAATGTCATAATTTTTATTCTAAATTATTAAACAATAGTTACACAAAGTTTCATTAAAATCAGAAAAATTATTCAAATAACCATTTTTTTTTCTTTTCCTCTTTCTCTCTGAGGAATTTTTTTCCTCACAATGTTTTTATTCACATTAATATGTAATAATTGCACAAAATTTGATTGAAGTAGGTAAAAAAGTGTTATACAAAAGAGAAAAATATCTTTTTATTTATCCTTCAATTTTCTGGAAAATCTAACGCTCAATGTATTTTTTCTCATTCTGTAAGTAATAATAAATTATTGTACAAAGTTTGTTTGAAATCAGTAAAAATTTATATAAAGATTGTTTTCCTCTCCTTTTGCTTCCCTGCCTCTCCAGGTATTCTTTATGTGCATTTTTTGGTGTTTAGCATATATTTTGCAAGTAGTAGTTCACAAAAGAGTCCTTTCTTTCTAGTGCCCCCTTTTTGTGTCTTCTATTTTGAAACCCACTTTCTTGAATTTGTTAAAAAAAAAAAAAAAAAAATCTTTAAACAGAAAATATTGATGAATCAAGAATAAGTAACTGGTATAAACATTAACATTAAAAATGCTAAAGATAATTTTAATCTAAAAAACAGAATTCTTTTTTATATTATGTCATTGAGAGCTAGAAAATGAGCCCATTTTATAAATTATTGGAGTGGCCTGAGCTCCATGGGGGGCCATTTAATTCTATGTGTATGCATTAGGTACACTTATTAAAAAAACCAGTCTATTATTTCTGCTTATTTACACCAAAACTTTCTGTTTAACTTATAAAGCAACAAACTAATTTTATTAAATAATGTTGTTGAATTATATATATATATATATCTTAAAAACAATATTTTTCATGTACTGTGAATGTAAGTTATAGTATTGTGTTGCTTGGAGAATAGAGAAAGTAATATATCTTATCTCTGTTTAGTGATCTTTTCTTTCTTTTTAGAACTGCTTGAAGAATGGCAGGTAGTACAGCTATTGAAGCAGTTACCGATCTCATTTCTAAATGGGATGAAGCAGACAGTACAGGAGGAAGGATAACTGAGATATTAATTAGGTATGTTTGTTTGTAATATGGTGCTAAATGTGCCGCCAAAGCCAATTCTGCCCTGAAGAAGCTTTTTAACAAGCTTTTAAAAGAAAATGAGCTATTTTAATACCAAATCAAGGCAGAAATGCAGAAAATTAATATTTTATAACCTGACTAAACCTCTTTAGATTAAACTACGTAAATTCATAATATTGATCCCCCCCCCCCCTCTCTCTCAAGGACTGCATATCCCGGGCAGTTGCATGCAACAGTAACATAATAAAATAGCAATACAGATTCCAGAGTTAAGTAATTAAACTATTTACACTATTTACAGATAAGAGGTAAGTACACTCTTTATAAACATTTACATATACAAATTTAGAAATACTAATGACCATGATATGAGGCTAGCCTATTGTAATGCATTACCTTTAGTTTTGATGAAGGTGTTTTAGTAATCCCCACAACTACGTCATTCAATCTTTTTAGGACTGTATAGGGACGGTCCTTATTACACTGCAGCTTGGGGGAGAGACAAAAAATAAAAAAACACTTTATGGACCTTAAATTTAAGAAACTATTTACTGCTCTTTTCCGAACCTACTTATTAAACCCAATTAACCCAAATGCAACAAAAACTCAAAAATAGCCTATTATAACTCCCATAATTATGTCCTCAAGAGTGAAGTAAATTGAGAGCACAGTACTAATACTTTGTCTTGGCATCCACCTGATCAATAGGTTGAAAGGAAGAGAAGAGAGGTGGAAAAATGAGATAAATGATCAATGAAAGAAGCCACAGTGTGTTGAAGGATTACCACGACTAGAGGTTGAAAATATTACGCATACACTGTAAGAAAAAAAAAGTCATCTTTGCTGCCAGTAATTTACCGTAATGAGAGAAAATAGTTGTAAATTACGGTAAAGTTACATTGACAGAACATATTTTTCTGTCATTACAGAAATTTTCTGACAGCAAAGATGACTTTTTTTTTTTTTTTTTTTACAGTGTGTAGCCTCTAGTCCTTTAATGCATTTATTAGTTCTTTAAGGAATATTGTAAGAAATACAATGAAAAAGAAAATAAAAATATATGAAGATAAAAAAAAAAAAAAAAAAAAAAAAAATCATTAAAATAGGAATGTTTCTTGCTTATGGAGGTTATTTTACAAGGAAAATTCTCAAATTATTCTTACTCTAAACCCAAAAATTTATGAAATGGAGAAATTCACTAAATAGATAGCCATTAAATTGAGGTCTGACTGTGAAATATGAACTCTTAGATTCTGCAATTAATTTTTGCAATAAAATTATAATATTCATCAGATTTATTGAATGTTAAAATTTTTGAAGAACAATATCAGGGGTCGATCCAGGCAAAATTCGGGTCCCTTTTGCGGCCCCTTCACAAAATTCCACATAGTAAAAAGGGACCCTTCACAAAATTCAAATTCATAAAAAGGGACCTTTCACAAAATTCAAATTCATAAAAAGGGACCCTTCACAAAATTCAAATCTATAAAAAGGGACCCTTCACAAAATTCAAATTTATAAAATGAGTCCCTTCACAAGATTTTGTTTTATAAAAATGATCCTTTTATTAAATGTTTTCATATTTTCAGTATTAATTTTAATTAATGCCTTAATTTGGCTCAACGAAACTCTATTAACTTGATATTAAACATTACATAAAGTGATTTTAAAAACGGAAGATTTTACACAATATTTTATTTTTTCACAAAAATATTTTATATTTCACAAAAATAAATAAAAATTGCACAAAAATAATTTGTTTTTCACAAAAAACGGACCCAAAAATTAAAACCTGGATCGACCCCTGAATATACATTTATAACTTTAAGTATTAATTTTTCTTTTATTGCATTACTTTTTTATAGCTTAGCGGAGATATTTGAAGTGGCAACTCAAGATTTCTATAAGCTAGATCCAGATCCATTTGATGACCGTCATCCAAGTAAATACCTTTTATTTATAAATTAGTTATTAATAATTACTTTTTGTACTTTTTTGTTGTAAAATACATGTAAGATAATTTTGTTTTGTTTTCTTATTCTTATTAAATGGAAGTTGTCAGCTGTAAAGTGGAATAAGTATTCGAAGAAGCATAAAGAAGAAAGTTAGGGGTAGAGATGGAAATGGTCCAAAAAAAGTGGAAATTTTGGGAAAAACACCAGTTTTGTTTGTTTGTTTTTCTGAATGGGTTTATTTCTGCCTGGAAAAATTGAAAATTCTGAAATTTCTAGCATAAAATAACGTGTTTAAAAATTTATAATATTAAAATTATGATGCTTTTTTCATGAAATATTTTTTCTTGTTCAGTATCTTACATGAAAACACTGACTCTGATAATGTTCATATTTCAAAAATAAAGTTTTAACCATGTAATCAAATGGTAATCCTGAAATATTTCAGTATTACAATGACCTCCCTCCCATCACATTCATTTGAAATTACTTATTCTTTTCAAGTTCCTTTATACTTTCGTCTTTTTTTTTTTTTTTTTAAATATATATCTTTAGACTTGTCTAACTGTATTAGTTTAATATGTGTGTATATATATTATACATACACACATACATATAAATGCAGGTTACAGTAAAAAAAATAATAAGCAACTACTTTCTATCAAAAAATTTATTTCACAATTTATAAAAATTACATGTGCAAAAACCTACTTCATTTATGTCCTTTACATCATTGTTAATAAGTTTTATATTATATATAAAAAAAATAATAATAAATCAATAATAAAATGTTTTAAATTTCTGAAGTTCAATTAACTTTAAATTAAACTTTTATTTTGTCTTTGTGATTAATTTCATTTTAAGTGAAAATCTGAATTAAAAGTCCAGCATTAGGTCCAGTAAACTGGTAAGCCTGACATGAAATCAGGTTTAGGTGTAGTTGACTAAATTTTTTCTGTTGCATATTAAGTTTAGTTCAGGTTGATTGTTTTATTTTTCTTATGGGTCAGATTGACTGAATTTTTTCCCTGAGGGGCCGGGTCGTCTGATTTATTTTTCTTGTGGGTTGGGTTTGGATTAGGCTGACGGATTTTTTTTCCTGCAGGTTAGGTTTATGTTTCCAATGAGCCAGGTTAACATAAGCACATTTTTCAAAAACAATTATCATAATAAACAGAAATTTGTTTGATATAATTATAAACATACTACATATTCCTATGATAAAATATATATGCACACAAATTATTACATACATATTGCAGAAAGGCAGTAACAAAAGAAAAATTATATATAAATATATATACTAAACATAAAGCATATTTTTGTACTCTTGAAGTACATAACACACATAAATGGTTAAAAATTATTAATCCATTTAAAATACCTTAAAATCCTTTAACTGAGGAGGATAAAGAAGCCGATGATAAGGCGGTCAATAGAGCAACAAGTTATCAACCTGATGACGACCGCGACTAGCGCGTCGAAATGTATCGTAATGCTGCTCAGTTAAAGGATTTTAAGGTATTTTAAATGTTTTTAAAGTTTAATTTCGTCATTTTATATTTTATTCAATTGATTATTAATCCATTTTTCAGATTTTTGAATTTACAACTTAGTGTATCAGTAACTCCATTTAAAAAATTTTAAATGATTTACTAACTCTGTAACAATGAAAATTAATTTTATTTTATAACTTTAAAAAGTTTTGCAGGATTTTCAGATGAATCATTAAATTTAATTTAGTTTTTGGGTTTTGGATATGAAAACATCAGGTTTGGGTCAGGGATTTTTGTTGTTGTTGGTTTGATTCTAATCTAAATTCATTTTATCAAATACTGCTGGGAGGAACATTCCATAGGAATGCACACCCTATGCAAAATTAATGGTTGAATGATGATTTGACTAGTTTTTGGTGTTTTGTACAAGGAAAGGTACTGGCAGTTATGAAACAAAAAGGCTCATTTTTTAATAGTAAAAGCTTTTTGTATGTTTATGTTAATAAAAAATAATATGGATTGCATGTATTTTTAAATATTTAGCGCTTCATATTTTCTAAAATATTATAACTACTAAGAAAACCCTATTTTAATCTGTAAAAATTCAAATTTTCCCATCTTTTCCAGAAAAAAACTGGTTTTTTTCCACTGCCTCAAAATTTCTGGAAATTTTACATCACTAGTTAGGAGGGGAAAAAAAAAAAATACAATTTTCAGTATTTTTAACAAATTTGTAAATTTAAACATTGGCATGATCTTTTTTAATATTTTGAAATTTTGTATTAATGTTTTATTATTATGCATTGTGTTTCAATATGAATGCATTATAATTAATTGTAAACAATTCTTTTGTTTTCAAACTAGGCCGATCTCAGCCAGATTGTACTTTAGGACATATATTGAAAGATGTGTTTCAACATCCAAGAATGGTGGATGAGGTGAGTTCAAGTGCTGCTGATCATAGATCCTGATCAGTACTGTTTTTCTACTTCTGTTACTCGTATTGTTTTCTACTTCTATTTGTTGTTTATTTTATATATACAGTAAAAGATCTTTAAAATGCAAACTTAAAAACACAAGGTTGTCTGTTATGTAGAATTTTCCATTATATAGATCATATTTCACACATCATTAAATTTCCATTGTAAACATGGCCAAAGATATCTGAAACATATCAAAACAGCGTACAGTGTTTTTGAGTTACATTCCTTGAAACAGAATTTGGTGTGGGCTCTAACCTTCATTATGAAATTTACTTTATAAATTTAGTCCATATATACCTGTACCAAGTCATTCATTATATTATTAATGAAAAAACAAATTGTAGCAATAGCAATTTTAGCTCCGAATTAACCTACTGATGGAAATTTATGAGATTCGCTTCAAAGTGCCACCTTTCTCTTTCAACTCTGCAGTGAGTAAATCCTTCAAAAACACTGTCAAGATCACTTTCAATGTTATTTCATTGTTCTTGAGATAATTTATGCGCAAACTAACAAGTTGACATGCATACTTATTCCTTTATAGTAAGCTAAATAGCAAGCGAAATTTTCTAATGATTTATCCAAGAACTCACAGCTGACATTGACTGTGGCGCAATCAAATAAAGATTAATTAAGTCAAACCATTACACTATTTTAAAAATAGTATTATACTTCAAAACAATGGAACCTGAACCTCCAAATGATTGAATTTGCATAATCAAACGTACTGGAAATTTGAGAATAAAAACCAAAAACAGTGGGTCCACTATTCAGAAGTGTCCGCTAAGCAAATTTTTACTACAATTAAATTAATAAGTTATAATTAAGAATTATAACTTTAATTAAGCATTAAATAAAAAATAATCTTCATGGTAAATGATAATTTAAAAAATAAATTACCCATGAAAGTATTCACAGAGGAGATCAATTTAGAAAAGAAAAGACAAAAAAAAAAAAAAAAAAAAACCTTAAAAATGAACTTTTAATGAGTTTCACTCCTTTTTAAAAATGAACTTGAGTTGAGTGCGTTTATTTTTTTCAGACATGAGTTTGAGCGCAAACTAACTCGTTTTTTGCACGATGAACTTGAGTTTGAACTAGCTCATTTTTTTCATGAACTTGCACACCACTGCCCTTAACCCCTTGGGTACGGATTTATTTGAGAAAATATTTGCATGTGGAACGGATATAATTTTTGGTTGCTTGGAGTAGTATGTAAAAGCAGTACATTTTACGTAAGAATTTATTTATTTCTAAAATATTGGTGACATATGTAGTATTAAGATGTCTTCAAGTAATTAGAATTGCAAAAAAAAAAAAGTGAATGACGTGTCTCAGACGTCAAATGTACCCAAGGCATACTTGCCAACTTTTCCGGTTTTCCCGGAAGACTTCCGGTTTTTTAACGTATCTTCTGGTCTTCCGGACAGATGATGAAATCTTCCGTTTTTAAAAAAGTCGCGGATATCGTTCGTTTTAAAAAGAAAACCCAAATGTTCTACGAAAACTCCTGATTCTCAATCTTTCTCCATCCATAACATAAATGTCAATATTAATTTCAAACTTGCTTTATGAGATTCTAGAACATGTAAAGAGATAGAATTATTAAATATTTCTTGCTGATGTAATTATTTTTTGCCCCCCCCCCCAATCCCTCTCATTTATTTCCAACTAGTGATCAGCAATCAAATGTTCTGCAAAAGTCTTGTTTCCTAATCTTTATCTATCTGGAACATAAATGATAATATTAATTTTAAACTTCTTTCATTAGATTCCAGAAGTATTAATATTTCTTACTCTGTAATTATTTTTGTATCCCCTCCCCCTTTCCCCAGATTGTGATCAATGATCAATTCTATACTCCGTTTCACCTTAAGTTGGCAGTAGAGAGAAAGCTACAGCGACCTAATCACACCTGTTGTCATAGTAACAGGGTTACTATAAAGCAGGTGGGGTTGTTAGCAAACAATGAAAGCTGTAATTTTGGCGAAAAAAAAAAAAAAAAAAAAAAAGAAGAAGAAAAACTGCTTAGTAATAATTATTTTATATTATGAGTTTTAGCGAAACCCAGAAAGGGAAAGAAATTTTGGGTGAAATTTTGCAATAATTAATATTTTTAATAATAAAAAAAAATCTTTTATATATATATTTATATATTATTAATTTTTAACTATGTAAAGTTACATGAAAAAAAGTATATATATAATTTTTTGTTTCGTTCATGAATAAAAAAGAAAACAAAAAAAAAAAAAAGAAAGAAAGAAAATATTTAGATAAAAGGTTAAAATTTCAAAATCCTCAAAGAGTCATTTCCTCTATCCTATTTTACATTTCCTGTTGGTGTTCATGAGTACTTTTTATTTCATAATACTGCTATAAAGTTATTTATTGAAAAAAAGTGTTTTTTTTTTTTTTCTCAGTTTAAATATTATTATTAATTCATTAGTTTGATGTTTTATTTGAAATACTATTTAATTTGGTTACAATGAGGACGAAAAAACGCAGCGGTCGTTTTTTATTGCAAAAATAAAATAAAAATCCTAAATATTACACTTTACATTTCATAAAAGTGTTTCAGATATAATATTTTAAAGTATAAGATAATTTATGAAGTTGCAGTTGAACTATTAAACCCTTTAATATTCGTTTTTTCCCCCCACAGGAACGAAACGTTTGATTTTTTTTTTTTTTTTTAATACAAAATTTTTTCTATATTTTTTCTCTCTTGTTTTAATGCATTTTTAAACATTTGTTCCTTTTCTGTTCTTTAGCTAACTGCCTTATTCTGAAATTTAACAAATGGTATTTCAAAGGAAGAAATATGCAGAAGTCATTTTAAATTTCTTAATAGGCATGAGTGTACCTTGCTGCTTTGAGAATGCACTCATGCCTGCTGTTTACCTGGTGAGGAGCCGTACTGTTATTTTGACCTGAAACAAATTCTGCGAGTTTTTGACATTTATAGTGTTTATATACAAACTTACTTATGTTTTTTAAATTTATTACTATTTGAATTTAACATTCATATATTTCAACCCAAAAATTTCTCAAAAACTGAAAAGCGCTATTTTCTTCTTTTTACATATTTATATTCAGCTATGTGTTTAACAGCTATTTTAATTTTTAGCCACTTAGCAGTTTTGCTGGTATGGTGCACAGACATTTTATATTTTATAGCACCAATATTTCAGAAAATTATCTTTTTTAACAATTTGTGACAATTAAATAACCTAAATATTACTATATTCAGAAAAAAAAAAAAAAAAAAAAAAATTAATGAAAATAAAAACATACGAAATAACAAAAAATGCACCGGAGGAGTTAAGTTAATTATTATTATTATTATTTATTTTTATTACAATTGCTAAAAACTTGCAACATTTGTTTCGGTTCGAAATAAAACAAGATCTATTTAAATCAAATTGGAGTGCACAGGTTGATATTTTTATTTATTACCAACTACGTGAAAAATACCAGAGCCGGGAATCGAACCCGGGCCCTCCGCCTAATGCACGGATGCTCTACCACTGAGCTACCCTGGCCGACAGCCAGCTAGGCATTTCTCACATAATATACGTTGGCAAAGTCACCGAGTCTGCAAACGCAGATATATCAAGTGAGACAATAATAATCGTAGCACAACTCCATAGACCACGAAATTTCAATTTAGAAATTTTTTATTCATGAATTCATCAACCGTGAATATTTATTTAAATCAAATTGGAGTGTACAGGTCGATATTTTTATTTATTACCAACTACGTGAAAAATACCAGAGCTGGGAATCGAATCCGGGCCCTCCGCTTAACGCATGGATGCTCTACCACTGAGCTACCCTGGCCGACAGCCAGCTAGGCATTTCTGACATAATATACGTTGGCAAAGTCACCGAGTCTGGAAACGCAGATATATCAAGTGAGACAATAATAATCGTAGCACAACTCCATAGACCACGAAATTTCAATTTAGAAATTTTTTATTCATGAATTCATCAACCGTGAATATTTAAATCAAATTGGAGTGTACAGGTTGATATTTTTATTTATTACCAACTACGTGAAAAATACCAGAGCCGGGAATCGAATCCGGGCCCTCCGCTTAACGCACGGATGCTCTACCACTGAGCTACCCTGGCCGACAGCCAGCTAGGCATTTCTCACATAATATACGTTGGCAAAGTCACCGAGTCTGCAAACGCAGATATATCAAGTGAGACAATAATAATCGTAGCACAACTCCATAGACCACGAAATTTCAATTTAGAAATTTTTTATTCATTAATTCATCAACCGTGAATATTTATTTAAATCAAATTGGAGTGTACAGGTTGATATTTTTATTTATTACCAACTACGTGAAAAATACCAGAGCCGGGAATCGAACCTGGGCCCTCCGCTTAACGCACGGATGCTCTACTGACATAGACTAAAGGTATATGTTTTAATTAATTTTTTATTAAGCAGTCACATACAGTGGAAACATTAATCTTTAAGTTTTAAGGGTTTCAATAAAAGTAACATGACCAGTGTTTAACTATTATAACACATCAAATACGAAAATTTTAGCAAAAAACAATTTTATTCAACAAAGTATAGATATATATTAAATTTTCAAAAATATGACAAAAACAAGATTACCTTTTCAGGTGGTGAACCAGACATAGCAATAAGCACAATCTATAATCATGCACTTGAAGAACAATCACATTTCGTTTTAATGACAAAACATCCGCGATCGCCAGGTTGATCAGCAGGAAAATGGGATGATTATAACCATACTTCCGCGATTGCCGGGTTGACCAGCGAAAGTAAAATAGATGTATTACTACTCCGATTCAAAAAATTAGAATAATGAAAAGAAATATGGTCAAGGGAAATGAAAATCGAATTTATCAAATAAATAATCAACAATATCAAATATAAAGTACTGTAATATGAATCTGCATATTTTGCAGATTATAAAAATGTAAACACATTACAATGAAATAGAAAATATATTTAAATCAGCTAACAACAAAAAATTCAAAATATTAGAATACTTTCTAACATGGTTCAAAAAATTAGAATGATGAAAATATATTGAACATAATTTAAACTCTAAGTATTTTTACTTGCTAATCAGTACTTTTTTGCACCACCCTTAGCTTTAATGACAGCTCTTAAACGTTTTGGCATGTTTTTAACTAAAGGTTCACAATCTTTTTTATCCAAATTCGCCCATATGCTCTTTATACTAGAAATAAGTTCTTTTTTGTCTCTAGGCGCAACTTCTTGAAGTCGTTTCTTCATAATTCCCCACAAATTCTCGATAGGATTTAGATCGGGTGAGTTTGCAGGCCAAGGGAGTACAGGTATGTCCTTCTCTTTGAGCCATTTAGTTGTTGATTTGGAAGTGTGGGGAGAAGCTGAATCTTGCTGAAACAAGAAATCGTCATCACATAAATCCTCAGCTGAAGGAATCATGAAATGTTCAAGAATTTCTTGATAGACTTCTGAATTGACTGTTGTGGAAACAATACACAACCTGCCTGGGCCTTCAGCAGTCATGCAGCCCCATACCATAACAGAGGTCGCAAATTTAAACGAACGTTTTAAACATTCTTTCTTATAAGCTTCATGTTTGAGTCTCCAGACACGTATACCTTGATTTCCGTGAGACACACAAAACACACTTTCATCGCTGAAAAGTATCTTTTTCCCAATCATCGTGATCCCAAAATAGCCTTTGTTTACACCATTTAACTCTAGCAGCCCTTTGCTTAGATGATAAGAATGGCTTTATCTTAGGCATACGTGATCTAAAACCTAATTTGCGAAGTCGTCGTAGTGTTGTAGATTTGGAGACATTTATACCCATTTCTTTCCATTTTCTATGCACATATCTCACACTCCGAAAACGATGTTTCTTCACAATCTTTTTCAATTGCCTTTCATCTCTTCTTGAAGTTACTGGCTTTCGACCACTTTTAAAGTGTTTATTTTGAAAACACTTATTATTAGAATATTCTCTCAAAACTCTACTCACACTTGCTTGAGAGCATTTCACTTCTTTTGCTATAAAAAGTTGTGTTTTTCCTATTTCGTGCAAGTACACAATACGATATTTCACAGCCTCAGGTAAATCGCTCTTTCGTCCCATATTAAGCAAATACTACGCTACAATCAAATGCCAAACGACTTTTCATTTTCAACGGAGCACATTTTATAGTCCCACAGATGTTAATCCCGCAGCCGTTCTCTCAACTTATAAGAAAAATTTGAATATTCTAATTTTTTGAACCATGCTATCGAGGTATTCTATTTCTTTGAATTATTCTAATATTTTTTAAATAGTTAATTATTAATATATCAGATAAAAATAAATATTTATGTTATATTTATAAATGCTCTGAAGATAATTAGATACTTTTAATATATTTTTTCCTGGACGCAGTATGCAAATTGACGCGTTAGCAACATCAAACTCATTCTTTTTTACATTATTCTAATTTTTTGAATCGGAGTAGTAGCACAAAGTAGCAACGATGAGGATTATGCTTACACACTGTTAAGTATACAATTTAATTTAGAAGAAGATTTTAATTTCACTTTTACTAACTTTTAGATCGTTTTAAACTTAACAAATGCTGTTTAAAAAAAACAGCTAAACACTATATAACATCAATTAAAAATAAATTTAACAGCCTCATTTAAAAAAATGTCGATTATCAATTTTTATCTCAAGAATTCTCATCACCCGCGAATGACGAAAAAACTTTATCCTTTAAGAAGGAACAAATTCAAAACAGAAACTTAACAACTTTTAACATATGTAAAATAACAACGGCAGCCATCGTTTCTAAAAATGCAATAGCCAAAAGAGCATAATTTAGTTTAGCTGTAATAACGCTAAAAGCACATACTCCAGTGCTCAGCCAACAACAGCTTAAAGCTGCTCACAAAACTACTACTTCATTTCCAATTGAAGACTAGCTAGCCATTGCTGACAACTGCTGATAACTGCCTCTTAACACACCTGCCGCGATCTTTTTATACTGACTGAAAAGTCAAAATCTACATATAAACAATACATTACTATTGCCACTCAACGGCCACAGCCGAAAATACAATTTACTATAACTATTTTAGTAGAAGTGGCAACAGTAAAAATAAGAAAAATTATGCAGAACAAGATTGGCAACGGCAACGATGTAAACAAAACATCGATCGTTAAAGCGTGATGCAGGCAAAGATGGCTGACCGAAATTTAAGTAAAGAAAACTTTTAAATTTAAAGAAAAGGTAAGTTAACAGTTATATAATGAAAAATAAGTATAAAATTAACAATTTTTTTTATGTGTGAGGACAATTGATAGATATCAATGCCCCCCACCACAGCATATAAAAAAAATAAATTTAGTTAACAAAATACCATCATGAGATTCCCACAGTCCTTAAAGAAGTATCACAAGTGATACAATAAACTAGTTACTACGAAGATAACCATAGACAAAAACTCAGATTTTCAAGTGATGAAGTACAACTCTCCACCCCGCAGACATACTAAAGAAAAGGTGATATGAAAATATACATTATATGCAATATTAATTCCTAATAACAATTATATACAGTTATATTATGCAATTCAATTTTATGTACAAGAATAAATATAATGGATATATATACAGCATATGAAAAAATTATGGAAAAATGAATATATATACAAATGGACAAATACGCAAGGCGCCTCACGATTTCACACACACATTCACACCATGATAACATAATATAAAAATTATGAAAAACATCTGCAAAGTGAAGAAATTAATTCAAACACAAAAGATTTATATAAAGATCACTTTTATAAATTTTAACAAATCAATTTTTGTCAACGGCTTCGTAAGCGGGTCGGCAAGATTTAATTTAGAGGAAATATACTCAATATGAAATTTGCCCTCATCAAACCAATCCCTTATGAAAAATAGTTTAATATTAACATGACGTGTATGGAAATTCTCAATCCTGGACTTTGTAAAACGTATGGCAGCCTGATTATCAGCATATAAGGTGGGTATATCAAAATTATTTTCTATAAGATTTAAACCAGAACACTCACATAGAATATTGTAAAACCAATCCTGCTCACGAACACAATCACACATAGAAACAAATTCTGACTCCATTGTCGAAATGGTAATTCCCTTTTGTTTATTAGTACGCCAAAAAACAGCAGCACTATCCAAAAGAATTGACAGGCCACCCATAGAAACATAATCGTCCCTATTAGCAGCAAAATCCGCATCAGAATAAGAAATTAATTTAACTTGTGTGCATTTAAGATGGAGCTTATATTGACTGGTATATTTTATATATCCTAGGAGTTTAAGTAAGTCCTGCCAATGTTTAATACCTGGATTTTGTTGGAACTGTGAGAAAATGTTAGTAGCATATGCGATATCAGGTCTTGTGCGATTTGAAATAAAAGAAATACAACCCAAAAGATTTCTATAAGGTAAATGAGAAGCTTCATCGATGTCTGCTTGAATAACAGGACAATAACTCTTTGAAAACTGGATACCTTTAACGATAGGCAAGGAGGAGATAAGTACATGGTGATTTTGAAATCTTTTACTAACTTCATCAATATATTGATTTTGATGAATCAAAACACCTGTATCTGTATACTCAAACTCTACATCTAACAACTTGCGTGTGATACCCAAAATTTTCAAATCAAACTTTGATTTCAATAAACCTAAAATATCATTAGCTTGAGATTCAGTCCTGGCAAAAACAACGATGTCATCAACATAAACCAGTAAAACAGAGAAATCATAATACGAATATGCACAGTTACAATTTTCAAATTTATTAAAACCAAGTTCCAACAACACTTTATTTAATTCATAAAACCACAACCTGCCTGATTGATGTAATCCGTACAGTGCTCTATCCAGTTTACAAACCCAGTCCTCTCTACCTTTTTCAGCAAAGCCAACTGGTTGCCTCATGTAAATCTCATCCTTTAAGGGAGCATACAGATAGGCACACTTAACATCACACTGTACATTAAACCAACCGTAACATGAGACTAAAAGGGAGAAAAAGAATCTAACAACAGAAAAATTTATAACAGGCGAAAAGGTCTCATCATAGGATTCACCCTGGACCTGGTTGAAACCTTGCGCAACTAATCTAGCCTTGTATCTGACAATGTTGCCCGACTCTTCACGCTTTACTGTGTAAACCCAGTGGTTTCCCAACGCAGTTTTGTTCTCAGGGAGTTTCACAAGATGCCAGACACCTCTCGTGGCCATACATTCCAATTCTTCCAGCATAGCCCCATGCCACTCATCAGACTGTGCAGATTTCAAAGCCTGTTTATACGTTCTCGGGACCACCACATCTAGTCAACTAGTCGTGCTGGACACGGAAGGTATAACACTACAAAAATTTTCGACATCATTAGGTGACCTTAGACAACACTTTTTACCCTCTCCATCAGGATAATAGTAAATATCGACCTTTTTCCCCTTAGGGCGAGGTACAACCTTCCGGTACCATATGGGATTGGTCATCCAGTTAGGAGAAGTAGTATGGGGAGTAACTTGAGGAGCAGGAGTAACAGGAGAGAAAAAAGATGTTTATTATTTAAATACTTTTAAAATATGAAAAACATTAAATATTTGTTGCATAAGGTAAATTTCCTTACTTTATAACATTTATTTATCAATTTTATCAACTTAAAAACGCAAAATAACTTCAGAACTACTTTTTAGCGCGCAATATTACATTCCCTGCCTTCCTCAATGCTGCCAACTTAAGGTGAAACAGAGTATAGAAACAATAAAGCAATGGAAGTGCTCAATATTTCTCATGCATGTAATTATTTTTAGATCTTTATTGCTGAATTTAATGAATGTTTATTTTTCCTCAATTAAATTAAATACTTGTATGTCATATTTATACCAAATGTGTAAACATGGGGAAAAAATGAAGAATAACTTTTCATGTAGGAAAATTTTTTCCAAATCAATTTAAGAAAATTAATAGTTGGTTTTATGCACGTTTGAAAATGATAATTAGCTACTGATACTTTTTTTCATAAGTATGATTAATGTACATACACAAAAATCATATTCTATTTATTTAAAAAATTAGTTATACTTTAACTTAACTAAGTTTTTTGTCTATTGTTAATTAAATTTCTTAGAGATTCTGTTTTGTAGATATTTATATGTTGAAGAGGAATAACTTCATTTAAGACTTTTATATATTTAGTATAATCAATCTATATTAAAATGTTTTTATAGATTGCTTCTAAATATTAAAATTGTAAAACTGTATTGTTTATTACATCAAACAGAAAAAAAAAGGAAAAAAAAAATATATATATATTCCCTTTTTTTATGAAATCTTCTGGTTTTTCAAAAAAAATCTTCCCTTTTTTTATTAAAATTGGTTGGCAAGTATGCCAAGGGTTTAATATATAAAATATTTATTATAAATAAATTTTAGTCATCAATAAAATTGATTGAACACAACATTTAATTACATTTATTACAAGATATTAGCTATTTTTAAGACATACATAAAAGGTTGTGTGAAATTTTATAAAAATAGACCTGGAAAAATAAGAGAATTTTGTTTTTGAAATAGAGTAGAAAACCCTGATAGTTGCACCATTTATCAGAGTTATTACTTACAAACTTTGAATAAACACCATAAAATGCAATGAACTCGCAACAACCAGTTTTGTGGTGCTTCTTTATTAAATTTATCAGAGTTATTTGAAGAAATAGAATGCTATAATACTTTAATGTACTGTATTTATGTTTTTTACAAAGCCTGTGTGAAAACTGTACTGAAAGCGCTCTGTTATTACAATTTCAAACAGCTATTTATTTTTTCTCTTATTGGCATAGAGGGGGGGGGGGGGTTATGAAAGCACAAAATTTAAATATTGCTACCCATTCACATTTAATAATCATAGTTAACTGGATACTGTGCCCAAAGAAAAAATATCAAGTGAAATTTGTTTATGCTTATATTCAATATTTCATTTTCTAAAGAACTTATGAAAATTATTCATCTTGTAGAAACCTATAGTGTCTTGCATCAATTACAGAATGAGCGATTTCTTTAACACAATATTTTTAATCTTTCTTACATTTTGTTTTGTATCACTATTTACTTCTATATTGAAGAAATATATATACATATATTTATTAAGTTGGTACTTCTTTTTTAGCTGGTTAAAGTGTACATTCTGCGGGATGATGATGAATTAAGCACAGCTATATGCCGCTTTTTATTAAATCTGTTGCCTGGTTTGGAAAATGTAATCTTTCATGAGGTTTGTATTTCTTTATTAAATGCAATATCGACACCTAGAAAAAATAATTTTACAATCACAAGTTTAAAATAACTCTTATTATGCACATTTATGCGAAATTTTGTCCTATACTGCCATGTTAAAAATTTAGAAAAAATGCGATCACAGCGCCACCTGTTGAGCTATTGATCCCCAAATGTAATCAGCACCAGTTTATGTCGGGGAACAACTAAATACCAAGTTTGGTTAAATTTCATTTAAAAAAAAAAAAAAAAAAAAATACGATTTTTTTTTTCTGTTTTTTTTCGTTAAAAGTAAAAAAAATCCATAACTTTGTTTTAAATTATCACAGATTTATGGTACAACCATTCGTTTTCAAGGTATTGGCGAGACCTTTCGAAAGATACCCATCTTGAAACTTTGCCCCCCCTGGGGGTACTCCCTCCCAGTTGGGGGGGGGGGGAAACGATGCTCCCACATGCACAAAATTTTTTTCCTAGTTAACTATTACTATTAGCAACGAGACCTTTCGAAAGATACCCATCTTGAAAATTTACTTCCCCCCTAGGGGGGGAACCGGTGCCCCCACATGCACAAAATTTTTTCCTAGTTAACTACTACTATTATCAATAATTCATATTAATTTTACAATCACAAGTTTAAAATAACGCTCATTATGTACATTTATACGAAATTTTGTCCTATACTGCCATGTTAAAAGTTTACATAAAATGCGATCACAGCACCACCTGCTGGACGATTGATCCCCAAATCTAATCAGCACAATGCCCCGCCAGTGTCTAACCATATACCAAGTTTGGTTGAATTTCATTCATTGGTTCGTGAGATACGGTGAAAACAATTGTTTCTGATTGAATCTGATCGTTTCCCACAGGAAAAACCTGTTTATGAAATATTTTGTGCTAAAGACTATCGTATGTTTCTTCGTTTGATAGCGGCTTTAGAGTTGAATAGATAAGCTACGTTATAGTGATCGCCAGGTTCTTTTACTCAAAAATCGCTATTCATGCATCCAAAATTACAACGAAATTAGGATAAATAAAATTTCTTAGCAGGGAGATGAGGCACAATAAAGAAAATCATCATTGAGACCAAATACTATATTTAGGACTTTATCACAGGATGGATGGCATGGGTCACTGCGGTATCTGATCCATTCGAACTTCGGCTGCTGTACAAACGTGGCTTGGGGTTGCTGGTAAATCCAATCTGTTTGCATCTGTGATGAAAATCTCAATTTTAAAGATGTTAAATCAATTCTGGATAAAATATGCACTGTTGGTTTAAACTATTTATCTATTGATTTAAATTTGAATATATTTATTTAAAAGTTGTTCAGTACGGAAAGTTATATCTATCGTTTGGCCTTTGTTCAGGCCGCATGCGGCCCGTGCGCTAGAAAGTGCCGGTATGCGAGATGCTATCTAGTCTGTGTCGTGCCAAGAAGTGATCTCCGAAGATCACACTCGCAAGCCCCGAACGTCACTACTCTGAGCAATCAATCAGGAACGAACACTCGCAGAAGAGTGGGGTGACAGATGAAGTACGTCACAACTGCCATGCACGACAACGGAGAAAAAGGGGTCTGCGATTGAAGGACCGGAGAGGGAATTTTGAAGTACTGCTGAAAAGTGAACTTACGGCATAAAGCGGGAAAGCATTAAAATCTTAATTTAGATTAAATGGGAAAATATAAAATTAATTTTGCTAAAAATGACGAAAAACAATGTCGTGCTTCACAACAATGTGATATTTATGCTAGTATTTTTTAACCATTAGGCTACTTTTTAGACAACTATTTTAATGTTTCTAAACTACTAAAGCTATTCTATTTCTTTTATGGCAACCCTGTTTACATGATGTTTTAGTCTGCCTATTTACATAATAATTGAGTTTAGTCCATACTAGACTATAATCGCTAAAAAAAAATCTAAATGCCATAAGACAGTGTTATTTGGCCCCGGGAGTTACTTGCACTCAAAGCGATAAAATTAATTAAGTCGCTCCTCGCACTGATTTATTGAAATTACGGATATAGTTTGTATCTTTTGCTGACAAACTGAAAACTATATTCATTACTTCAATTAACCAATGACAATAGCAATTTTTAATTGTTTTATGTGTAGGTTCAAGTAATCACCCAAGGTTCACATAACCCAGATAGTACTTGGAAAACATATAAGGTGTTTAACATTATAGATTTACTGTATTATGTTTTGTATTAAACTTAATTTCTATTAAACACATATTTATTTTTCTTATTAATAACAGACTTCTTTATAAACACAAGTATTTGTCTGTTCAAGTATTTGACTGTCATGTGAAAGTATTTATATTTCCTTATTTCTTAACAGAAATATTCTTTTTAAAGACATAAAGTATTTTTATAGGAATATTTTGTATTCAAGCTATTTAAATGGACAGAACTTGCTTCAGATCCACTTCAGAGCTATGCCACAGGTCTTTTAGCTGCAGCAATGGAAAATCCTGATATAGCTGTCAAGTGGCGCGAAATGAATGCTTATTTGGTAAGTATTGTAAAATTATATAATTTTGCACTACCCATTATCTCTAAAACAGTGAAATTTTAATATGCATCATGGTGCTTTCTGTTATGTAAAAATTTAACCTCCTTCATTTAATTTATGTAAGAATTAAAGAAAAGGAAAAAGAAACAAAAGCTTGTGTTAAGTCAAAATTATTAATCTAATTAAAGAACAAGAACTATGTGGAAATTTAATAATATTTTGGTTAAATATAGCATTAATTTGCATTTCCTATCATCACAAAACAGAACAAGAAGGAAGGAGAGAAAGTGTTTTCATTTAGGGATTTGTGAATGTAAGACATAACATGAAATACTTTTCTTAAAAAATAGCTACACAGTATTGACTTTTGAGCATTCATGAAGTAAAACATCAGTCACCATCGCCTTCCACTTAACAATACCGGTGTCATTCAGTCACTTGATAAAGAAATTATCAGAGCTTTAAAACATCATTACAGAAAGGAATTGGCCAGAAAAACTGTAGCACAATTCAATATATATATAATTTAGCTACATCATCAAATAATGCAAATATTAAAGCACAATCTCTCACTGTCCTGGAATGAATGCATTACATAATTTTTTTTTTTTTGGAGAAGTATAACAACAAATACAGTGCGTTAAGAAATTATAAGACCACAAGCGTATTGGTGCATTTCTGAAGAAGAGAGCATAATATGCAAATTTTTAGTTACATATTTAAAATTGATAGGAAAACACATCCTATACTAATTCCAACATTTAAAATTAAATTAAATTTCATTAAAACTTATTAATTTTTCTAAAAATTAAAGACTGTGACTGTTAAGAAATTATAAGACCACCTGAGAAAATTAGCATGTTATACATGACGTCAAACTCAATATAAAGCGCATGCGTCAGCATTTCGTAAAAGCATTACCTAAGAAGCAAAGGCTTAGGTTTTGAATTTGTTATCTACGATTAATTTGACGATGCCTCGAGGTAAAGAATTATCGGTGTGCGAAGTGAGAAAAATTTTATTTTATAAAGGTTCTGGTAAATCTGAAAGAGATATTGCGAGGTTAATGAACCGTTCTAAAACTGCCATTCACAATGCCATAATTAGAAAAGATTATTCAAACAAAATAAGACGATCTGGTAGGAAAAATATTTTAACAGCACGTGATAATAGACAAATTTTTCGACTGTCAACTGAAAAAGGTCTTTCAACTCGTGAAATTTCGAAGTGTTTCAGGAAGAATACTTCACATGTAACAGTCTGGAAGAGTCTTAAATTAAATATTAGTACGAAATTTATGAAATTGAAGAAAAAACCAAAGTTATTGAAATGCCATCGAGAAGAAAGATTAAAATGGCCTAAAAATGTCATGTCATGGAATGATGAGTAGAAACAAATTATATTTTCTGATTAAAAGAAATTTAACCTTGATGGTCTCGATGGTTACAAACACTATTGGCATGACTTGAGGAAGGAACCAAAAGAATGCTTATGTCGACAAATTGGTGGAGGATCAGTAATGATTTGGGGAGTTTTCAGTTATGAGGGGTTGTGTGATTTACAGCGGATTTCAGGTCATATGAACTCTACGCAATATCAGTCTATGCTCATAGGCGTAGCGTCGGGGGGGCACGAGGGGGCACGTGCCCCCTCTATCTTTCAGAACATAAAAATTTTTTAGACTAGGATATATGATAAAGTCAATTAAAAAATTGTCTTATCACACACCGTAAAACAAAAAAAGAAAAAAAGACCCAAATAAAAAAGAAATAGCAATTATGAGTTTATGTAATTAAAAAATGTATATGAAGTACCCCAACGTGCACGAAAAGCGTCACATCTCTTCTCTATTCCATAACTTATCGACCAAAGAGGTAGTTGTATCAGCATTATTGTAGGCTAATCAATGATTTATTGTCATCTTTACATTTTTTTTTTTTTCAAATACTGCATTTTTGAATTGCGTAATTTTTCTTGCAATATATAGGTTAAGTAGCAGAATCAGATTTATGAAATTAAACATACACTTTTGGTTACAACTCCAATTTCTTCATTATTTATAGCCTTATTCAAGAAAATGGATAGTACGTTTGCTTTCTGAAAAATAAACTGTTTAGTGTTTGAATTTGCTATAGTTTGTATCCGTGCTGCCCGAAAAGAGTAATTTTCTAAATTGTTTAAAATTTATCTCGATCAGTAAAGTAACAAGAATAATTTTTCATTGAAGCGACTAATTTAAATTACGTAACCTTTAGCAATACTTTCTAATATTTTCATACTTATAGCATAGAGGAAAATTTTTTTAATTTTTGATTGGTTTTTCATATATGTGTGCCCCCCCCAAAATTTTCGTTCACGCTACGCCTATGTCTATGCTATATGATCATATGATACCGTTTGGACCTTTATTAGGTGGTGCTAACTGGATGTTTCAACAGGACAATGCTGCTTGTCATACATCTAAATCCACACAGGAGTGGTTTAAAAAAGAAAAAAATAATGTTTTGCTATGGCCAAGTCGAAGTCCAGACTTGAACCCCATGGAAAACCTATGGGGTATATTATCTCGCAAAGTTTATGCTAATAATAAACAATTTTCATATGCCAATCAACTGGAAGTAGCCATTGTAAAAGAATGGTACAATATTTTAATAACTGAACTTAACCACCTGGTTACTTCAATGAAAAACAGAATGTGTGAAGTCATCAGGAAAAATGGAGGACCAATATCATATTAATTTTTCATACAATTTTGTTTTTTTGACAAGTGGTCTTATATTTTATTAACAGGTTATTTTTTACTTATTTCTAATATATATTTTAATTAAACATTTATTGCATTATACCAAGTTATTGCAAACTAATTATAAAAAAATATAGAGCAATATGTTATTTTATGTATTTAAATTATGATTAGAATCTTTATTTTTCTTATAATTTACAAAATTAAAGTGGTCTTATAATTTCTTAACGGACTGTATATATATATATACTTCTTCATGTGATAACTGTTAGAAAAAGAATCTCCAGAAATACGGATCATCTCTGAAAGCATGGAAGAACTTGAGAAAGGGGAGGATGATTTTTGGAAATATTATATAAAATCCAAATTTTTTAAATTTCACCTATTTCCTATACATCACCATTTTCTATTGGTTATCTCCAGAATCCCATAATTCTATTGGCTGTTAATCTGGCTCAAGTTTCCACTTCCCTGTTTACATATAGGAGCAATAATCAGTCTTCTTATACTGCACTGATGACAGTAAGCTTTATGCTACCAAAACTGCAGTATGCAGATTTTATATGTTTTGTTTTGGCATTTTTAAACATTAATGTAAATTTACTTTGCTATATTTATTTAGTGTCAAGTCCAGATTTTATATTTAAGATATATATAAATTAATTTTATATGGAGTAGGTATATAATTTATTAATTTTTAATGAATATTTTATATCGGTAAAGAATCTGAAAAGCTAGACATTTGAGACTTGATCTGCCTTGGAATAAAGAAGAATAGGTGATATGACTGTTTCTCCAATGTAGTATATGAGAACTAGTCAGCAGGGTGTTCATATGTAAACATCTAAAAAAAAAAAAAGTAAAAAATTTAGTAGTTCTGCACAGAGCTACAAGTTAAAGAGGGGGTCTGGTCAATATATTACAAAAATTTTCAGATGAAGTTTTAAAGAAAATAATTTAACCATACTCACATAATGAAGAAGCTTCATTAAAGACAAACAAATTTGAATAGACTTTGATTTAATTTTTCAGCAAGGCCAAGATGATACACGTAGTTTTTATAGGAATCTCTGATGAAATCTCTGAGAGGATTTGTTGACATGAAAAAAGGCTACAAATGTCATAAGAGAAAAAATAAGTTACATTAATTCAATTTAATATTACTTATTATATTTTCATATCACTAACATTAGCTATTGCAAAGTAGTGATCATAACTTATTGCTGAATTATTTTGAATGATTGCATAATCAAAAAGTTGTGGTTATGAGAGTAGTGATTTCTGCGAGAGAAGAATGCAAACAAATGCAATCGATAGAAACTTTTAACTTTACACCAATTTTCCTTCCATTTTCTCTTTTAGAAGAAAATTAGGTAAATGGTGAATAAAAATTATTTAAACATTATTTTTAGATTAATGACATTTGGAGAAACATATGTAATACTGACAGGGAAAAAATATAGTGTAGTGTACTAATAAATATTCTCTTTCTGATATTATCAGTCTGGACTCCATACAACAATTAGCACCAGAATTTTTCTTAGCTCATGGCATGTTGTGGCAAACACACAAATATGCACATAGATTTTAATAGTATGAATTTCTCAACATTTTTTTAGTCAGTTTGCTTTTATCTTCCTCCGAATAATTAAATTATGCCTCTCTGTGTACTGATCTGTCACTGTGACAAGATTTTCTTCTCCGCTTTCAGGACATTCTTTGAAATTCCTTGTTTCTTTTGAACCACAAGTGACAACCAACACAATTTCATCCTCATTTAAAATTTTCTAATTTTGAAACTTTATTAATCAATTGTTGCACTGCTTCTTCGTCTACTTTTTCAGAACAGTCTAACTTTCTCAAATTGTGTACGATTGTTTTCTGTAAATCAGTACTGCTATCCTCATCTTCTGTAGAAATTTCATTTTCCTCAATTGATGAAATTGTCCTGCAAAATTTCTTAACCATGTTTCTTTTCCATACAACATTAATATAATAAAATGAATCCCAAATAAATTTTTCTTTAAAAAAAAAAAGAAGAAAGCAAATTATCATATCCTTCCCTCTATCAACTTAAAGAAAAAATTCTATGGTATACTGTCTTAAAGCTTTGAAAAGCACTCTGTTTTATAAATTGGATGTCAGCTTTCGTATTTTTAGGCAGATATCTTACAAAGATATTCCCACCCTCCGATTTTTAAATTTCTTTGGTTGGGTGCCTAGTTCACTGTCCAACAGAAGAACAGCTTACCAACATGTTTCAAATGTGTTTTTGTACTGCAAGAATAAAAAAATTGTACAGTCATCAAGCTATTTTTAACGTACACAAATATCAAACCGTCTCAATTACATATATTAAAAGCAAAAACTGTTTTATTTAAGAGACAAAAATTTTAAGTTAAAATACATTTAAAAAACAAAAATTACATATAAAAACAATTAAAATCAGACGTTTCGAAACCCGTCCAGGTTTCCTCATCAGTAATTACAACACAATATGCAAACATTACATGAACACTCAAGGAATTTAAAGGAGTACTGAATATTGAGGAGCCAGTGCGCATGCTTCATTGATAGTGTGGAGATGCTTGGCAGTGTGCCAGCTCTCAAGGAAAATACGCGATTTATAATTATGAAAACCAGAATTTAGAATTTTTATATTATCAAAGTCAGGAATATGATCGGTTTCTATTGAATGGATTACAATTTTAGAATTTTGGTTGCAATTTTTAAAAGATCGTCTGTGTTCTTGTAGTCTAATTTTTGCAGTACCGCCAGTTTCAACTATTTAAACATATTTGCAATTTTTAATTATTGCATATTTGCAATTTTATTTAATTCCTTGTAAATACTGTGGACTTGTGCGCTGGTGCATTGTCCTGAAGAAACAATGGCTTTTTCTTTGCAAGATGGGTCGTTTTTCTTTTATTTCTTCGACTAAACTACTTAATAAGGATGCATAATATTCACCTGTTATAGTCTTGCCTTTTTCAAAAAAATCAATTAAAATTACACCTTGGCTATCCCAAAAAACGGTGGCCATAACTTTGCCAGCTGAAGGTACAACTTTGGCTTCTTTGGGTGGTCGTTCACCAGCCTTTACCCACTGTTTTGATTGTTCTTTTGTCTCCGGTTGATAGTGATGAAACCAGGTTTCATCCACTGTGATAAAACGTCTAAGAAATTCATTTGGATTTCTCTGAAAAATTAACAAATTCTCTTTAGAAATGTTCACACGTTCACGTTTTTGATCGATCGTTAACAATCGCGGCACCCATCTTGCTGACAGTTTTTTCATATGCAAATGTTCATGCAATATGTTATGCACACGGTCGAGGGAAATGCCAACAGCCTCAGCAATTTCATGTATCTTTAATCTTCTGTCTTTCAAAATCATATCATGGATTTTTTCGATCATCTCTGGAGTCGTAACTTCAGCAGGACGCCCAGGATGATCAGCATCACTTATGCTCATGTGTCCACAAGGAAAGTTCCCGAACCATTTGTAAATAGTTTGTAATAAAGGAGCTGACTCTCCATAATGTTTATCCAGTTTTGCTTTAGTCTCTGCAACAGTTTTGCCTTTTAAATAATAATGTTTCATTAACACTCGAAATTCACTTTGCTCCATTCTTTCAAATATTTGACTACACGTTCTTCCTTTTTTAGAAAAACATTCACAAACAGTGCCCTTTCTCATGATATTATACCTGATTCTGGCTATTGAGACTATGCCGTAATCGAAGAAAATGTCATTTTTTGGATAGTGCTGCCATCAAGTGATTTTGTACGGAATTAACGAACTGCCCTCGTATGATGGTAATGTTTAAAAAAAAAAAAAAAAATGAAAATCAGAGCAGTTCTTACTGTGTGTGTAGTGGCTTTCAGAACCTGGTATCTCTGTGTACTACAAAAATTTTCCACCTTTTTTTCTTTTGCCTACATTTATGCCTGTTAATTTGTTTACAATTTTTAAATGAAAAAGTTGTTTTAATATTGCTAATAACTGTTGTAATTTAAAATGTAATTATGTTCTTAAAATCTCTAAAAATAGCCTACTTTTTTGCTCCTTGTTCCATTCGACCGGCAGTCTGGTCTAATCAAGACCAAAAGGTCAATCTATCAAAATTTTTATTTAAGCAGAGAAAAACAACAGTGAAAACTGTAATTAAATTTTAGTTTAAGGGTTTCAGTAAAGATGGCTTTACTAGTGTAAATGAAAACATGTTATAACTCAGTAAAAACAAAATTTTAACATTAACAAACTGATTTTATTCATAAAAATGTATATATATATAGATAGCAAATAAACAATTTAGAAAAAATGACAAGATTAAATTACGTTTTAGGTGCAAAGCAAATAGACACATCCTACATAGCTTATAACATATAATATTGAAAAAACTGTAGACATAAAATCTTCTTGACAACATTAAAACATTGTGACTGACACAATCAAGCACATATTAATGTAGACATGACATCTTGCGGTCGCCACATTGGCCAACGAGGAAAAGGGAAAACGTAAACGCTACATCCCGCGGTCGCCGTGTTGATCAACGAGGAAAAAAAAACCTGAAGAATTGTGGAAGTATATATCACAAAAAAATTTGAAGATTTGGAGAAATATATATATCACCAGATATTAAAGTCCATCACAAAAACACTATTATAAATCTGTCATTATTCAAACTATTAATTTTATGATTATTTCTAACTTGAAGGGTTTTAATTTAACTCATTTATCAAACTTAACAAGACAGTGCTAAAGCTGAAAAACATTATCAACATCATTAAAACTAAAACTTGAACAAAACAATTCATTTATATCGATTATCTAAATTATCTTATGATTTCAACATCCAAGATGAAGAAAACGAATAACGAGATTAAACTCATTTTTTAATTAGTAAACTTAACAATTGTAAAAATAACAACGGCAGCTATCAAGGTTTAGACAATATAGCCATACCAGAGCTTATACAGCTGTCAAGTGCCAAAAGCACACATGCTCAAATGCTTAGCTGATCAGCAGCCTAAAGCTGCTTAACTGCCTGAAACTGCAACGTTATACAATTCACCGCAATCTTTTATACTATCCAAAGTTACTAAATCTGCATATCGACAAACATTGCTAGCGCCACTCAATGGTCAAAGCGAAAATATAATTTATAATAATTATTTCTACAGCAGTGGCAACAGCAAAAATAAAGTTATGCAGATCAAAAGTGGCAACGGCAGAAATGTAAACAAACATCGATAGTTGATACGCGATGTATATTAAACCGGTGAAAAAAATTTTAACTGAGGTAAAATAAGTAAATATCCATTAATTTGAAAAGAAGATGTAAGTTAAAGTTTTTCCTAAAAAATAAACATATTTATATGTATGAAGATTAACAATTTTTATATGTGAGGACATTATTAGTTATCATGGTCATCTTTAGGGAACTGTCGTGTTTCTTCCTTCTTTCAATATTGCACACCATCTGTCATCTAGGTTTTCAATGACTTGTTTATCATTGCAGCTCTTTTTGTTGGCCATTATCTCTATAGTTTTGTGCATCATTACGTAGTTTAATTATTAAAATTAGCAAGTTTTTTTAACATTTTGGCAGTCTATTTTTATGTTTTGTTCTTGATTGGTTTTAGCTAGTGCGGTAGTCGTTTTTTCGTACTTAATATCATTTTTGTGTTTGTTTATTCTATTCTTGATTTTTCTTTTGGTCATGCCTATATAGCAGCCAGAAGTATTATTTTCAGTTTTAAATTCCATCTGATAGATACCTGCCATAGAGGTCTGCACGGGCCTGGTTTTCGGCCCGAGTCCGAGCTTGGCTTGGGCCAGGTTCGGGCCAAATTTTTCAATTTGCTCTTGGGCCGGGCTCGGGCTTAATATTTTTTGTGTGTACACGGGCCGGGCCAGGCCTGGAGGAAATTTTAAGCCCGAGCCCGGCCCGGCCCGGCCCGAATCTTTTTCTAAATTCCTCGTTAATCAACAAAAAGGGAAAATGATAAAATACTTTTTCAGTCATTTATTTTACGTAATTTTACAGTCTGGTATGTCACATAAAATTTTATTTTGTTAAAAGATGTCTGTAACTGCAATTTAATTGTCTATCATTTTGACTATTCGCAATCTGATTTTCTGCATATATTTTATTTAAAGTAATATTAGATGGTTTTTAATTTAAAATAATATGCATGTTACTACCACTTTGCGTACATGTAACAAACAAAAGAAATTAGATACGTTACTGTATTGTTTACTGTATACGTTACTGGCTTTGTTTTCTATGGTCTGTAGTGTTTAGGTGGTATGAAGGCTATAAAAATCTTTCCGCTGTAACTTTTCCTCTAAGGCTTCTTTTTCTTTTCTCCGGGGCACTGGATGAAAGTAGCATTAAAGTTTTGTTTACCGGATCACATGAAAGATTTGGATACATTACGGTATATAACAAGAAGTGGTTGAAAATATATTTTTAGTAGCATTATCTTCCTATATTTTTTGAAGAATGCTAATATTTTCGATTTGACTTTCTGTCTGTCTTTGTGCCTTCTGTACGTCTGTAATAATGAAATACCGTTCATGTATAAATATCTTGTAAACATTCAGCAGTTTTGTTAAAGAACATTCTATTGCTTAGCTATATAAAACTTCTGCGAAGCAGCCAACCTAAATACAGTGAACTCTCGTTAAGACGGCCCCGCTTAAGATGGATTTCTCGTTATTACGTACAAAAACAGAATCCCCAGCTGAGGCCTATAATAATTGCATGTAATAAACATCGCTTTATACGTATAAGTCATTCGTTAAGATGGACATTTTTCCCCCTTCCAAAAAGAGTCAATTCCCAAAATCTTTACAAATTCAAGTTTTTTTTTTTTTTTTTTCTTTTAACATGAAAAGGTGTAATAATAAAAGAGTTAATCTCTTTCACTCTGCACTATTACACCGTAAGAGGTAAACAGCATTGATTGACAGTGACATTTGAGATCAACAATTTGTACCTGTCTCCACTTCTATTGTGAAGACATAGCAAAGGATTTCGTTATCAGTGACATTACAGTACGAGTACACATTCTTTCCTCAGTTTCTGAAAACTGTGGTTACTCAGTCCAGCTGTAGTCAGTGTAATCGCATGATTTCTTATCTGACCCTACAATCGGAAAGTCTCACACTTTTACTCTTTGCTTTAAATCAAGTAGTACTATGTTGCACTATATGAAGAAAAGAAGTTTTGTAAGTATTGTTTTTCCTGCGTTTATATTTTTTGTGAATAAAAAGGTTTGAGGAAACAAATTTTCATTCGTATGTGTACATAATAGTAATTTTAGAGTTCATATAGAACTTCAGTTTATGAACTCCTGTTATAATGGACTCTCGTTAATATGGACAAAAACTGCCGGCCCTTGATTGTCCGTTTTAACAAGAGCTCACTGTATAAATATACCAATTAAACCAAATAAAAATATTTTTCAACGAATCCGCAATGATAAAGACCAAATTAATTCACTAGACAGGGTTCGTACTCATCAGGGAAATCCTGGAAAACAGGGAATACTCAGGAAATTAGGAATTTGTTAAAAAAAGTCAGGGAAAACTCAGGGAAAATAAAAATTTTCACTAAAAGTCAGGGAAAATCGGTTATAAAACCTGGAAAAACAATTTTTTTTTCTCTCAAGTTATGTTTTTCTTGTTTAGCTTCGTATCAAAATTTAAATGGTTAAGTATTGTGAAAAATGCATATGAATAATGATTTCTACCTGAATTTCTATCATGATCGGCAGTAATATGACATCATACAGCAGAAGTTGTTGTATTTTGTCCTGTCTAGAGAAGCGTTTCTTGTAATATGTCGCTAATATTTTCTTGAAAATTGTCTGGGAACTCGGGGAAAACTCAGGGAATTTTTTCCCCATATTTGAGTATGAACCCTGCTAGAAATGGCAGGTATCTGATGGAATTTAAAACGGAAAATAATACTTCTGGCTGCTATATAGGCATGACCAAAAAAAAAAAATCAAGAATAGAATAAACGAACACAAAAATGATATTAAGTACAAAAAAACGACTACCGCACTAGTTAAAACCAATCAAGAACAAAACATAAAAATAGACTTCCAAAATGTTAAAAAACTTGCTAATTTTAATAGTTAAATTACGCAATGATGCACAAATTTATAGAGATAATGGCCAACAAAAAGAGCTGCAACGATAAACAAGCCAATGAAAACCTAGATGACAGATGGTGTGCAATATTGAAAGAAAGTGAAAGAAGGAAGAGGCAAAACATGACAGTTCCCTGAAGATGACCGGACTGCCGGTCGAATGGACCAAGGAGCAAAAAAGTAGGCTATTTTTGGAGATTTTAAGTGAATTCTTTGCTCCTGTTTAACATGTAATTATATAGTTTATAAATCCTGCAGTATAATTTAGTTGAGTTTTTTAAATTATGTACTAGGTGCCATTGATGTTAAAACGCTTGTATGAAGCAAGTAAAGGTTATCTAAAAGATACAAGCAATAGCTACTTTCCAGGTGCTAAAGAAAATAATTCCTCTGAATCTAAGTCTAGAAAACCAAACAGGAAATGCTCGAAAAAGAATAAAGTAAGTTTAAAAATTTTAATTTAATATTTTCAATTAATGCAAGGAAAATACAGTTACATGTTTCAAAAAAAAAAAAAAAAAAAAAAAAAAAAAAAAAAACACCCTGGTAATAAGCATCAGATCGTTATTAAATTGGCATTAGACGGTGCAGCACTTGAGTCACATGCTATGGTCATCAAATTTATTGTATGTTGTTTAGTCAAAAGAATTATTTAATAATTTTAACATAAGAGAACTATTATCAAGAATATTTGTTTTTCACATATCCTGTATTAACCCTTTCATTTCCAACTTTTTATTTTTCATTCTAAAAATCTGAAATTTGTAAAATAGACTCACTTAGAATCCAGAATGAAAAGGTAGAAAGGAAAATTTTTCTTTTTAATTTTTTAATTAAAATTTAAAATGATTCCATATGGCATCATTGGGAATTAAAGTAGTGATTAAGTCAAGATGTGACTGATACCGTTTGGACTCATTGGGAGTTCGTGAAAATAATTTGATTTTTTTTTTTTTTTTTTTTTTTTTTTTTAATATTAATGCAATTTTAAGAAATTATGTATTTAAAAAAAATCAAATAGCAATATTTTTCTATTTATTGACACTGTAGTTAGTACAAAACAATATATTTGTTCAAAAGTTACATCAGTATCTGAGAAAACTGCAATGTTAATTATTTGATATGAAAATATTTGAAACAGTTTTTTGTGTTGTTTGAGACACAAATGAACATTACATTTTTCACACATTAGTCTAGAATATGGCTTAATACATAATCTGCATATTTGTTTTCTGTCTGTGTACTGAGGCCAATGAGCTATGTTGTCATGCCTGACATCTGGAATTGTTTTCATGGATTGTGGCCTTCTGATTTCTGTTGATCAATAATCAGAATTTTTTGGTGGTCGTCCCTTACGGCGCTGGCATTTCTTGATCATCAAAAGTTCTTTTGTGATAGATGACTTAAATTCATATAGTGGCATATAATTTTCCTTCAAACCTGACAACTGTTGCAATTGTCTTCGATAAAGGAGCCATGCATTCACAATGCATACATCAACAAATGGAAAATGATTCTTAAGTAATATCTTTTTCCCCGTATATCAACACGATAAAGTTCTACCAGCATATCCATTAAGTCCACGCCCCACATTCTCTTTTATAAATATCAGTAAATAAACTGCTTTGTCAACAGACAGAATTTCTCGTTTTGGCTTTGACATTTTTAAAAATTAGAACATAAAAGCATAAATCCTGTATTTAATTAAATAGATATATCAAAAGTTTCAAAATATTATGAGAAAACACTAGTAATAGTATATGAATCAAAACAAGATAGCCATGTGAATGAATGAAAACAACTCTGTTTTCAAGAGGTGTTGAATTGTATTCAACTCCCATAAATGCTATTTGGAATCGCAACTTTTAAGTAAATAAAAATATTAAAATTTCAAAGAAATATTTGTTTAAAAACGGATAAAATACTATTTATAACCCTTTTAACAAATAACAAAGTAGTTGTAAGAATTGTTATTTCACTTAAATTGTGCCAGAAATGAAATTTATTTCAGCATACTTCACGGATTTGAGAAAAGCGTATACAAGCATCATTTCATTCACCAACAGGCATGGTAGTAAAATCTACCGGTAAAATTAAAAAATATATATAAGTAGGGAAAGGTATCTAGTTTATAATAATATTTACTTAGATTCTGTGGGAGTTTTAGGTGAGGAGAAAAAAAATCGTAAACATTATGATCCAATTGGCATCGCTGGGAATGAAAGGGTTAAATGCACAATTTGAACATCTTCCTAATTTTGTTTGTAAGATTTTTTTTTTTTTTTTTCGTAGTGTGTTCTACAAGTATTTCTAAAAAATATTTTATTTGTCAAAGCATCTATTCATTACACACACACACACAAAAAAAATGATTTATACTTGCAGTAAAACTTATTTATATAGAATGAAGAAACATTTTAATAATTTGAATTGAAGGTAAGAATTAAAATGTTTAATATTATGCTTTTAGATTAGAAATTAATATTTGGTTCCTTCACTGTTAAACATTTACAATTTCTTTATTATTATTACAATGTAATTTATAAAAAAAAAAATAATTTTTTAAGGCATAAATATTCATATATTAAAATCTAAATGTTAAAAAACAAATTATTTCAATAAACAGTTTTTAGTATAACATAACTTAATAAAATAATTCAATAAATAATAACTTCTTAATAATATGTATCTAAGCACAAATGTACAGAAATTATACTTATATAATGCATTTATTGATTCTAGAATTAATCAGCTTGCCCTATAAAATTTAAATTTTGCTTTATTATCTAATCTGTCAATATCCAAAATGTATTACATGTCCTCTCTGGCTTCTCTGTAATTATGCTTTATGGAGGAATATAGGTATATATATATATATAAATTCCGTTTTAGGTCAATGCTAAATCAGTTCGGTACAATCCAATCCAATCACATAAGAAAGATAAAGAGAACAATTCTTGTCTAAAGGTATGTTTTTCTATCTTTTAATGTAAAACTTTGTAAGACAGTTTAGTATTATTATTTAGATTAAGAATTTTAAATGTGGAATGCAAAATCTTAAATATTTTATGTAATCTTTGAATTAAATATATTTTATAATCAATTGATATCTTGTACTCAGTGGCGCCAGAACCGGTATGGTCACAGCCATACCAATTTTTATTTGATGTTGCAATTTTTTTTTTTTTTTTTTTTTATGAAATTTTAATTTCTGTGATTTTTGGGGAAAATTTTTGTCCTATAAATTTTAATGTCGATAATTTAGAATTTCAAAAATTTTCTGAAACTTTTGCGATGGCTTTTACCATTTTTTTTTTTTTTTTTGCTTCCTTCGTTACACTTTGTAATTCCCTACAAACAAAATATATATGGTCCAACATTGAAACAATTGTTGCTTTTGTTGGACTTTTTGTTATCCAACGGTTATAATTGTCCGTTGGATGGATGGATGGCCCGACTGTTAATATGTTGGCAATTTCATTTTGGTATCAACTATTTGCTATTTTTATAAATTCACAATAATACATAATGTCCTCGACGTTGTTTTAATGCCTCTAATGAAATTATATTTTCTGTTTGAAATTATCCAATGGTTACAAATGCACTAATATGTGAAAATTTAACACATGAATTACTGTTGGACTTGAACTAATTCATAGCGTTGTTTTTTTATAGTGGGCCAACCGTAGCTACCCAATGAATAAAATGCCAATGAAGGGACAAAAAATGTGTTTCTAGGGCCAACTGAACAAAATATCTGCTGATGGGCCAACGACTCATGTTTGTAGGGTTCACCCTCTGCATCTGAGCATTTAATGCATTTTCAAGCTAGCAAAATAACATTAAAATAAATTCAAGCCAATTTGGAATTGTAACAAGTACTTATCTTACTCAAAACTGGGGTTAGAGCGAAAAGCAGAAAGGTTGAGAGATAACTATAGGTGCCAACTATCAGCGTTGGCTCGAGCAAATTCGCCGCCCTAGGCGAGAATTTTAAATGGCGCCCCTTTTAATGACCTTTAAATGGCGCCCCTTTTTCATTTTCTTAAAAATGATATATGTTATTCAAATTCACTATGGAATGTTCCCTATTTTAAATAGCATTAGCAGGTCCTGTTATAAACGTTTGTGTACAGGGATACCCCCCTCCCCCCCCCCCCCCCCCAAAAAAAAAAAAAAAAAAAAATGCCAGTGTGTTTTAAGAGAGACACTTTTATAAATCACATTTAAATAACTTACTACTGCAAAAATCATAAAGATATTGACATTTATTGTTAATTCACTAAAAAATATTTTGTATAAAATATGAAATGATTAACCTTCAAATTTACAGGGCTGCTCTAAAATATTCAGATACATTAAGGGCTGAATTTCGTTTGTTTTAACCATTTTCAACAATGTTATGGGGTGATTATGAATTCAATTAGTTTCTCTCTCTGCCTTTATGCCCTTCTGTCCTTCCGCTGTGTGATAACATAAACAGAAAACATTGAAATTTATACGATACAACGAGTATGTACAGCTGGAAAGTATTAATAATCAGTGGGTACCGCACAATTTTTCGTTCTTGTTTAAAGATGTCACAGGTTATTTAATTTAGTTACATATTAATTCATTTTGGTTTTTGGGGATTTCTGTTATTACATGTTATTCTAAATATCTACTATTTTGTTACTATATTATATATATATGTTACCGTTGAATAACTAGGTATTTCATGAAATAACTAGACAAGTCAAATAAAGTATATAAAATTATTGAATTCTACAATTTAACTAGGTATTCTATAGAATAACGATTACTTGATCGTTAGAGTATGAAATGATTATGCATAATCCCCGCTAAATTTTGGAGAATGTGATTAATTATTCAATATTTACCACATTTACTGGTTATTTTAGAAGTGCTGCAGCACAAAATTTTGCAGATTTTTCAGACACATGCACTTTGAGATAGGAGTAACGAGTGATTTTTTTTCATGTACGCAAAGCGTACAGACGTGCGTGATACTGGCTGCTGCAGTACAAAGTTATGCATATTTTTGAATTTCATGCATTTTAAGTAAATTTTTGTACTGCAGCAGCCAGTATCACGCACGTCTGCATGCTTTGCGTACATGAAAAAAAAAAAAAAAAAAAAAAAAAAAAAAATCACTGTATACCCCTATCTCAAAATGCATGAATCTGAAACATATGCACAGTTTTGTACTGCAGCAGCCTATATTGCGAAACGTCTGTACGCTTTGCGTACATAGAAACAAAACAAAAAAAAAAAAAATCACTGGATACCCCTATCTCAAAATGCATGAATCTGAAGCATATGCACAATTTTGTACTGCAGCAGCCAGTATTGCGAACGTCTGCTTTGCGTACATGAATTTATGATCAATTAATTTATAAAATATCTTTGAAATTGTTTATTTTACACTTTAACGGTCTGTCATTAGTTATTTTATAGAATAACTAGTTATTTCATAGAATAACTAGGTAAAGTATGGAATTTTTTATCTATTATATACTTTAACTGATTTGTCTAGTTATTTCATGAAATACCTAGTTATTTTATGAAATAACTGAATTATAGACTTTAACAGTAACATATACATATATACTGTAAAATTCCGTTGAAACCTCCCTTTCAATCTGCAAAGAAATCAGAATATGTTTGAGGAGGGAGCAGATAAACGGTAAAAATATGCAAAAGTATAGAAATTGGCATGTATTTTATTGAAAAAGAAAAAACAGTCGCTTTATCGGACAGAGTCTACCGCTAATTGCAAGGGGTGTTTATTCGGTATTTTAAGAACAAAAGAAATTCATGTGAAAAGCCGGGAGAGGGGGCATCTAATCAAATGGCGTTATTGCGGTATTTTACGATATGTATAATATTTTTTAAGAGCTTAATTTTTTTAACTTCAAAAAAAGCATCTAAAAGAAACTGCCAAAAAATTTAATATTTAAATATAAGTTAAAATAACATTTGAATATCAACTATTATTAACATATTAGCTAAATTAATATTTACATATTAGTAATTAAATATAATCTAGTCAATCAAGCCAATTGTATCTCAAAAGCACCATATAAATACAAAACTTAAAGAATTTTTTCGTAAGTGACAGAAATTAAAATAATAATAATAATAATAATGAAAAAAAAAAGTTTTATAAGATTTTTAGTTCAATATTATACTTTTTATTCGATAAATAGAATGTTCCTCCTGCTGCATATTTTTATAGTAAAATTTAGGTTAGAAAACGAAAAGAGGATGGAGCACTCATTTGACTAATTTTGATTAAAAATTAAAAGAAATTTTGATGGAATAATTTATCAGATGCATACTTAATCACGATGCATAATAACAGTATAATTTTAACTACAGTATAACAAGAATAGTATAACCACAGAATAATAATAATAACGCATAATACAGAGTTCCCCCTAGGTTTGAAAAAGGGCAGGGTGCTGCTACCAAGGAAAAAGGGGCAGGAGGGTGCTATAAAAAGAGGGCACATTTGTGGAGAATGAAAAAGGGCATATCGCTTCGCAAAAAATAGCCTCCAAAATTACAAACAATTTTATTATATTTATAAATGCAGTTGCTAAGCAATCAGCAATCCCCCCCCCCTAAAGGGCAAAATTAACGGTCGCCACCGGCCACGTGGCGACTAAATAAAAAAAGATGGCGATTAAAAATTATGCATCGATCGCCACTAAAGTCGCCACTTTTTGTGATCATTAAAAGATTCTAAAAATCGAGCGACGATAGGGAATCTAAGCTTTGTGATTTCCAATCTTTTTCCATCCATGGCATAAATGTCAATGTTCATTTTAAACTTGCTTTATTATATTCTACAACCTATAAAGAAGTAGAATTGTTTAATATATCTCACTCATATCATTTTTTGGACCCCCCCCCCCTAACGATCTGTGATCACACAGCTTATAGAAAGCTTTATAATTTCTAACCATTTTCCATTTGCTGCAAAAATATAAATATCTATTTTAAACTTACTTTATTAGATTCTAGAATCTGTAAAGAAGTAGAATTGTTTAATATCTCTTACTCATAATTCTTGTAATCCCCCCCCCCCTCCAATGATTAGCAATCACATGCTCCACTGAAGCCTTGTGATTTACAATCTTTCTCCATCCATAACATAAATGTAAATATTCATTTTAAACTTTCTTGATTAGATTCTAGAACCTATAAAGTGTGTATCAAAATTTGGTTTGACTTAAATGTGTATTTTTCAAAAAATTTTTGTAGATATCTTCCTTTTTCCTTCCCATTTTAAAGTAGAAATCTCCCTATTTTTAAAGCTACAAATTTGGCAGCTAAGTAAATTATTTTTAATGAAGCAGCTAAGTTTCCATATCTATACTTTTTAAGAGGAAATATTTTAACTCTATTGAAATAAAATCATTTTATAAAGTGTGTCTTTAGAAATAAGAAAAAAATAATAAAACTGCTAACTGTATTTAAACATGACCATGTAAAAGGTTGTGATGATGATGAATCATTCATTTACTTAGAAAATAGCAATTTGAACTGTGAATAACAGCTTATTTCACTTAAATAAATTGAAAAAAAAGTACTACTAAATTATCTGAAATATAAAAACTTTTGCTGTTATTATTACAGCCCTAAGCAGATTTCAATTTAGGATGTGCAATTTAGGATTTTTAAAAAGAGCGTAATTACAATTTCAGTGTCCCTGTGTTAATTTTATTATATATATTTCTTATTTTCATATTTTTCTTGTGGTAATTATACCACAAAATGGTGACAATGCTTTTTGCACTCTGAAAGAAATAGTCTTATCATGTGAAAAGTGGCCACTAACTTAAAAAAGTGGCTACTAATGAAACTGACAGTACTGGCCACTGGCCACTAATGAATTTTCCCAGTTTTGCCCTTTACCCCCCCCCCCCCCCCCACTAAATGTACAAATTAGTCAGCAAAAATTAGATAAATAAATTTATTTTTTCACATTCTTTTATCTTTAACTATAGTTCTATTAAACCTAATAAAAAGTATTAAAATTGCTTCCTGAAAAATATGTAAAAAGCTCTTGAAAATCTTATAAATGTTGAAATGAAAGTAAAGAACTATAATAAAAATTATCTTTAATAAGATTTTCGCAAATTTCTTAAGATAAAAACCAAAGACCTTTTTTAGTGATTATTAAAGAAAAATATTAAGCATTCTAATCAAATAGTTTGATAAAAAGTTCGATTTAATTAATTAATGATATTTTTTTTAATAGTTTCCAATTTTTTATGTATTATTGCTAATTTCTAATGTTACAATCAGTTAGTAAATTTAATATATCCCTGGAATTTACTCACTTTCTTTGCTGGATTTCAATAATGGTAAATGAAATATTCTTTTGAAATTTGATCTCTAAAAATGTAGCTCCTACAACTATTAGGGATGAAACTACCCAACATGCAAAATCCCTGGAAACTGTTACTACTTGGCTGTAGAATGAATAATGGAGGATGGAATACTTATATAGGTTATTATTAAAAGTACTTATTTGTACCTATAATGAGTTAAATTTATAAAGTTCTTATACATATAAGGCAAATTTAACACCCAAAATGAGAAGTTTCTATAAAAACAAAATAACTAGCATGAAAATCAGAGGTTGCTAAATTTTGAACTCTGCATTATCTAACCATCAAGGAGTATCACAGGTTAATATATTTTTTTTGTGAGGGGGGGGGGTATAGTATGTTGTGGTCACCATAAGACTTTCTTCTATATTTTCATATACAAATTCACTAAGGGCAAATAATTTATTAAAACTATTATTTATTAAAATTATCTAACATGATGAATGCAAATGATTTTCATCTTAGAGAAAGCTAACACTAAATATCCAGAGAAAGTTTTATTGTCTATAAATAACATCTTAAAAATATGCTTTTATAATGAGTATCTCACATATCACATTTTGTACAGTTATATGCCATACAAACTGAGATATAGCCTTCCCATTATCGAAGAAATTTCCAGTATAGCAGCGCCATCTATTGGTTGAAAGCATCCAATTTGAATCAGCATAATGTCTCATAATGGCCTTTGCACATCAAGTTTTGTTTGATTATACACAATAGAACCTGAGATATAGTCTTTCCTTAAATTGCAGAAAACACTGTGCAGCAGCGCTACCTGTTGAGTGGTTGACACTAAAAGTTGATAGATACTAATTATGTCAAGGTGCATCTACATATAAATTTATATGCAATTTTGTGCAGTAGTTCCTGAAATAGTCTTCCCATAAATTGCAGAAATTGATGTATAGCAGCGCCACCTGTTGGCCGATAAACATTTACATTGAATCATCATAATGTCTCATAAAGACCTTAAAAATCAAGTTTTGTTCGATTATATGCAATAGAACCTGAGATATAGCCTCCTTTAAATTTCGGAAATCGCTGTATAGCAGCGCCACCTGTTGAGCGATTTTCACCAAAAGTTGATAAGTACTAATTTAGGCCAAGGTGTATCGACATATAAATTTATATACAATTCTGAGCTGTAGTTCCAGAGATACAGTTGCCACAAAATTTTTATCACACATACACACACAGACAGACATTGTCTAAAAATGGTCAAATCATGTTCTAGACCTCTCAAAACGTGTAAATCCGTCGAAAACCGGAACTCGAAAATTTTTACGAATCCAGTACTTTCTTCTATTAAATATAGAAGAAAGTAAAAAGGAAACTGTAAGAATCGAAATACTCTATTATTTTGCTGCTAAGATTAAAATCACATTGTTTTCAAAGTTAAATTTCCAAATAATTATCTATTCCGTCATTAATCGATAAAATTTGAGTTATTTTTATAGTTTAATCTCAAAACATGCAGTAATTTTGCAGCCGATTTTGGAAATACAGGATCATTTCGATTTCACCGCTAACTTTCGAAAATTTACGTTTAATTGCAACTATTTATGAAATGTACTTTATTATTCCGATGTTAATAAAATCCGTACTTTTATAAAAAGCTGACTTTCTAAATTCACAATATTTTTTTTAGCCGATAGCGGAAGTTTTTAATCATTTTGCCGTTAATTATCAAAATTTATGTTTAATAGCAACACCTAAGATAGGCTTTAATTTTACGCTAATCGATGTAATTAGTTTTTTTTTTTTTTTTTTTTTTTAATGATTTGTGATATTTGTAATAATTTTGTGACCAATTACCGAAATGCGAGAGCATTTTTACACAAATTTCAAAATATCATTAAAATAAATGAACTTTTGTTATTGTCACAGATAAAAAGAATATCCTTGTCTCTGTGGTTATCGTGTAAATAAAAACCAAAGCACTGCACAATCTAGATTTCCTTTTCATTCCCCCTTCTTTCAGCTTTTGATTCTAATTGATTGTGGTTTTTCATCTAATGTAAACAAACACTTCTCTTTTCTGAGTCTTTTTTTTTTTTTTTTAAACTTATTTATGAGATTGAACTTAACGATGATTTTTGTGGTTCTTCAGCTAGATCATAAAAGTAATTAGATTTGCTATTTTTGTTAACGTGATTTTAAAGATTAAAAAAAAAAAAAAAAAACATGATTTATGATGCAAAAGGATTATTGGAATATAAGAAAAGAGCAATATCTTCCATATTTTCCCGTTCTTTTTTTGCTAACACCGGGGAGGCACTTATTTGTCTGTTCCCCACCCCACCCTTATAGCCAGCAGGCTGCAGGGTCATTTAAAGAAGTTCGACGGCAACTATGTTTACGCTGATAAATAGTTTATACACCTGCTAAGTGTCAACTCGCTTTTGCAATAAGTAGAACACACAGAAAAGTGAAAAAGCTTCTAGAAAGAAAATTTGTATTAATAAAACACTAAGAATATTTAAAAAGGAGAAAAAATACGCTATTTTGGGTTGTGGTGGCTAAATTTGGGAGCAAGAAGGGCGCGATTTTCGGGCATAAAGGGTGCGTTTTTTGGGCAAGGAGGGCGCATTTTTGTACTTTAAAGGGCAGTTAGGGCGCTCATAAAAATTTTAAGGGCAGGCAGGGCGCGACGCCCTTCTCAAAGGCTCAAAGGGGAACCCTGATAATAGAAGCAAAAATTAATTAAAATAAATATTACCGAAAATTAAGATTATATTCTTTAATAAGAAATGAAGAGTTTTCGGCAGGAGGCCATAGAAAAATAGTGCACACAAAAAACAAAAAAAGTTTTGAAAATAATTAAAATGACTGTAGTTTCCAAAGAGTCTAGAACAATAAAGTACAATCGAAACATCGAAAGAGATTGCAACATCTGGCAACATCTGTCTGCAGCGAGGACGATGTAGAAAACTTTTTTTTTTTTTTGTTTGTTCTTTATTTTATTACGTGAAAAAGAAATATCTTTGTGGAATATGGTTTCGCTTGGTTAGCGATAACATCTTATGCCTGTGTGGCTTGGCTTTTTTGTTATTATTAATCTGAAATGGGTCCTAAGTGGACTTATGTTTTGTTTAGACCTATGTGGTCATACCTTAGTCTAAATATTTGTACATGTTTATTTTTTAATTAAACTTTAATTAATTTAATAATTAATTAGTAAAGCTCTTTCTAAGCCTCTCTTTACATATATGCACACAAAGAGAGAGAAACCCCTAGTCAATTATAATCGAACAGAAGAGATTGCATCATCTGGAGCCAGACTTATAAATTAATGTGAGCTATCAAGGATGTGACTCAAGAACCTTTTTTTTTTTTTTTTTTTTTTTTTTTTTGTTCTTTCTTTCTACGTGTTAAGAAGATATGTTTTGTACAGTTAGTTATGATTTTGCTTTGCTAGCTGTTAGCTGTAGCAGCTAAAATAAACCTTCGTGGCTTTTTGTTTTTATAGTTTTTAAAATTATAAACTAGTTAGTAGTATAAAAGTACAGCATTCCCTTCCCCTCCCCCAAAAAAGAAAAATATCAAGGTTCGAATTTCGCACACTGCTAATTGCATATGCAATATTGAAAGCCATATGTTTGTGCATGCGTGATTGATAGACCATAGTATGCGACCGATTGTGGATATTTTTGGTGCAGCCACACAGTCGGAATTCACAAGGGGAAGAACTTAAACATCAACGGAAAGAGTCAGTTGTATTATGTTTATACGAATTATGAAAATAAACAAAAGATACTCAGGCCTTATATTTTCTTTTTTTTTTTCTTTTTTTAGTAAATGGCCTTTTACACCATCACAAGCGTTAATTAAAAAAAAAAAAAATGCTGTTTTATCGCCGCCCCACAGATTCCAACGCCCTAGGCGGTCGCCTAGTTTGCCTATATGGTTGAGCCGGGCATGCCAACTATGGTAGAGGGGGGGAGCACTCTGAGACAATTCCCCCTTTGTAAATTTTCAAAATAAAATTTTACATAAAATTTCTTCTGTTTATACATATTTTTTTGATGTACTGAATGAAAAAATTTATTTTTTTATTTAATTTATTATTTATTTTGAGAAGGTAAATGACTGAGGAAATGTACTACATATTTTATCCCTACTCTTCTTTAGTCTGAATCATCTGAACTAAAAAGAGTTTATTTCTACTGTTCTGTAGAAGTTTTTATTTTAATTTATTTTATTTATATTTTTTGATTGTGTGTCTAAAATTACAACACCAAAATAATTCTTGAGGTACTCCAGGCTATCTTTTTCAATAAAAATAATAATTACTATTATTTTTCTAAAAGGTCTCCAGAAACAACCCACTGATTGAATTTTCCTAAAATTTTAATGAAAATTTTATAAAAAATCAGCCTTCCACTCCAAAATTTTCTGAAATGAACTTTCATGGTTGATGAATAAATTTCTAAATTAAATTATTTTATAAAATATTGTTTGAATGTTGTTCCATTTGTATGCTCAAAATTTATTACATTAAAAAAAGAAAAATAAATAAATAAAAATAAAATATGCATTTTTTTTTAGCCTTTGAAACCCATGGAACCCTTGAAAAGTTATTGTTTATTAATGTTTTCTTTTCTTTTCTTTCTTTTTTTTTTTTTTTTTTTTTTTTTTCTGTAAAACAGTACATTTTTTTAAATGTTATTATTTTACCAGATATCATCAGTGAATGACCAGATATCATCAGTGAATGACCAGATATCACCAGTAAATGACCAGATATCACCAGTAAATGACCAGATATCACCAGTAAATGACCAGATATCACCAGTAAATGAAAGCATTCTAAATGAAAGTTCAAGTTCAGCTTGGTGGACAGAGAATATGCTTGGCACATGTGCGGTTCATCCATTGACACGAGCTTCACAGCAAAGATATATTATACAATATTTAACTCCTATGGGGGAATATCAAGAGGTATTTTATTCCATTCTTAAGTGTATGATATGTATAAAATAAAGTATTACTCTAACAGTTCTTATTTAAAAATTGATTTATGTTCATTTGTAGTGAAGTTAAATGAGTAAAAGGATAATGGTGGTGTTTTCATACCTGCCAACATTTGAAAATGACAATTAGTAGCACACCAATTTTAAAAATGGATTGGATGGTTGGTTGGTTCATTTTTATCATGATACACACGAATCCTAAACAAATAAATGTATATTACCATATTTTCTTGTGTATAACCCACGGGGCACTAATTTCAGCCCTGATGAAAAATTTTCCATAGATAATATGCACTGCTGGATGCCAGACATCCGGATTTTATTTGCCATAGCAATCCAGCCACATTATGTTATATGTTTTTTACCCCCCCTCCCTCTCCCTCAGACTAAATATTTTTAAAGTTATTATTTTTATCGAAATAATTTGCATTAGTGTTCATATATAATGAAAGACTGTACTGTTTCAGAAACAAACACAATTTATGAAACCAGGTGTAAAATAATTTTATTCTAAATTCAGAATTACTCTTTTTACACTATATTCAACCAGTTATTAAAATTCAGCAAGAATGCTAGCCAATTAATAAATATTTTTGTTGTGTTTAATTATGTGTATAATTTTAAATATAAATTATAATTATTACAAAAAATTATAATCTTAGCATTGGGATAATTATTTTAAAAATGTTAAAATATAAATATTAAGCACATTCAAAGGCTTCTGCAGGCGTTTGATGATCGATTGTTAGGGGAGGGGGGTGGGGAGGAGATAAAAAAAAAAAAACAGTGAGAAATGTTGAACAATTCTACTTCTTTATAGGTTCTAGCATCTAATAAAGTAACTTTAAAAGGAGCATTGACATTTATGTTGCGGATGGGAAAAGATTAGGAATCCCAAGGCGCCATAAGGCGTTTATTTGCCGATCGTTAGGGGGTGGGGTGGGGCGCTAGGGGGGCATGAAAAAATACACGAATGAGAAATATTTAACAATTCTATCTCTTTATACATTCTAGAATCTAATAAAGCAAATTTAAAATAAAAATTGACATTTATGGAGTGGATGGAAAAAGATTGAAAAGTCAAAAGATTGATAGTCAAAAATGTTGCAGTTTTGGTGCTACATAAAAATTCGTAATTTTGAGCTGATTTTCGTAGCATCGTAGTTTATGGCCCAAATTCGTAGCAACTACGAATTATTCGTAGCAGTTGGCAGGTCTGTGTTTTTCTAAGGCTGATTGTCTAATCTTGAGACAGGTGGCTGGGTAGAATGACCTTTGTGTATGTGTGTGTGGGGGGGGAGGGAGGGGAGATGGTCTTTCTAAAAAATCTTTGCCCATATTTATGCAAGTTTCTGGGGGGAAAAAAATCTCTGAATGAAATATTTTAAAGAATGTGACTTGGGTTGAAACTTGGCACCTTCTGTCTACTAGCTCAGAACAGGATCCAGAGAACAAAACCTCTCAGCCATTAGTGGAGCATCAAAATATGAATGTGTTAATTATTGCTTTTAATTATGCAGTGTTTTTCCACAAAGTTTCATTCTTAGAAAATGATAGAATGCTTAGAAATAATAAAACACTGTTACTTAAAACACTTTTTGTACTGTCATGTCGATTTTTGAAAGATATATAGTACTTGCAAAGTGTATCCATAGTGTTTCAGTAACCTCTAACTAGAATATCAGATCTTTTATGCTAACTACTGACTCCTTGGTGTATCTGAAAGCAATTAACTCATTGAATTTTATGCGAAGTGCAACTGGTCCTAGAACTGAAATGAACTGATGACCTGATCCAATCCTCGTTCATTTTTCCTTTTCACTTGTACATTTTTTCTCTCGTAGTTATAGTGAGATGATCAATGTTTTCCTTTTCTTATGTAATTGATTTATGTTTTATTAAAATGTAAAACTAGAATTTATTCCTCACACTCTTACTATGCAGAAGATTGCATGTTTAGCAGATAACCGACATAGCTAAGTTTTGGTTACTGTAGTAGTGATCCAATTGTGAACACATAGTCATGCAATCTTTTTTATTCCTTTTGGATGATCGGAAATAGTAACCTATTAAGCATTTACAATAGTCCAAATGTTATGCAAGGACTTGTTACCATGTTTAAAAGGATGTTATGGTAAAATGTTGCCAAATTCTGCCAACTGTAGATTCCTGTTCCTGATGGATGCCAAATAATTTTGACACTGTTAAATACAAGGTAAGACTTCTTATTACTGTTTATTTTTCCCAACTCTTATTTATTTGAGCTTCCCTGTACAAAAATACAACTGACAGATTCTCAAAATACAGGACAAGTCCATAGAGTAGGCTTAAAATTATCCCCGTTCTGGGATAAACAACTAGTACGTAGATTCACTAATATTAAAGTGCAATTTGTGGTTTCTGGAATAACTCAGGATGAAAACAAATATTGTGTAATTTCAGCCTTCACTTCTGACATTCTGAGTTATGTAAGCAATATTGTGTTAACACCGCCAAGCACAGACATATAATACCCTTAAATCGTGATTAATTCTAGAATTTTCCGATTCAGAACTGACGTGAATTAAAGCTTTCCTTTCTGAATTAAATTTGGGTGATGACAGACCATCACACTTGTAATATATAGTAATATAATGTATAAAATCAAATTGAGGACCATTTTGTATTCCTCTATAAGAAACGCCCAGGGTATGATAGACTTCCTTGTCCCCCCCCCCCCACGCACATTAATACACCTCTGCTGCTAAATCCAGCATTGTCGGCTGAATTCTTTGTTCTCCTTGGACCTACAGTACATTGTCATATCTAAGCTACTTCTGCTACCAATTTTTTTTGCAATGTAAAAAAGTCTTGGGCATCTTTATTTTCATTAATAACATGCAAATGTCCAACATCATGGCATCTACTGCTGGTTTCGTTGTCATTCATCCACTTAGCATGTACCTTCCATTTTTGGGGTATTATTTTAAAATTTTATGCATGTTTAATTATTTACAAATTTTTTTATGTGATAAATTATAACTCCATTTACACATATTTTCTGACAGACATTATTTACATGATTTGATTCACATAAATGGATCTACAAGAAATGAATACCATACCTAAATAGAGAAACAAGTATAAGTACTAACATTGACCAGTCAAAGAAACCCACAATTTATACAGTTTCAGAGATAGTGTTTTAGAGCTGTGAGACCATTACAACCTGCCTTATATATTGCTTAAATTAGCAGCCTTTTCTATACTATGCAGAAGTAAGTACAGGAATGATTTCCCTGTCTCCCTAGTGGCAATGAAGTACCATTCTTACTTAATCATGACTATAAATTAAATAATCTCCTTATTAGAAGCTAGTGAGACTGGCTCCACTTCTGTAGATACTACACTGATTTCCTAAGGTTTAGCAATAACTTTTGTCATTGTTTTGTTTTCTTATTTCATTCACAACTTGTAAACAAGTGAACAAAATATTTAGATATGTATATTTTTAGGCATGTTTGTAATAATTAATAGATATTTTCATACCAAGAATCCTGTACAATATATAAACCTCTAATTACAATATAATTATTGTACAATATATCTCAAGAAAATTATTGAATTTTCTTGAGAAATTATACAAAAGAAAAGTGACTGAAAAAAGGAAAATTTCATATGTGTAGATATATAAAAAGGAAAATTTATATAAAACTAGCAGTCATCACAAAAAATAAATAATAATAATAATAAAATAAAAAGTATTTTCTTTTAGTTTGAATTCTGAGTGTTTGTAGTAAAACTTTATTTCTTTTTTTGCAATTTATAGAGATCTGCTGTTTCTTGATCCAATGCTATTCTTGTCCCATCACCCATCATTTTCTCGTGACACCACCTCCTCCCCCAATTTTTATCACTGTTCGGTAATTTTATGGACATGAATTTGATTTGGAGAATGAAAAGGGATTAATTTAACACTTAAAAATAAAAAATATATATAATGTGTAATAAATAACATTAATAATAGATTTAAAAATATAAGAAATGTAATACATAATTTCAGTGGCAAATCCCTCCCTAAATTTTCCAACTCTGTAGCCCCTCAAAAGATATTTGATAGTTAAAATATTCCCCCCCCCCCCTCAAAAAAAAAAAAAAAAATTATGGCCATAAAATTACCGAAAAATGATAAAAATAGGGGCCGTTCCTAAAAAACGGTGGGTGATAGAGCAAAATGGCCATAATATTCGAATTCAGGAGGTCATTTTACGTAAGAACTTGCAAACATGGTGTTGGGAGCAATTTTCATGCCGAGTATTTATATTGGTTGTATACCAGTTCTTTAATTTAGTATTGTGATATATGTGTATTTGTATTAAATATCTTTTTATTGTGTATGCCTTAAAAAATGCATTATGAGGTTGAAATCTAGATAATATTGGGCAACTTATGTTAAAAGTTCATTTGAATATAGCAAAAATTGAGCAAATTATTTGCAGAAGAAATGAGTCAGATTTTAGTTATTTTCCAAAGTTGAAATTTCATAAGAGGCTTTTCACATGTTGCATATTTAATTTGGAGATTCAGTTATTTCAGCCAGATTGTAAAAATTCTTTTGTGTGAAAAATCCCTTATGGGCTTTTAATGCTAGCATAATTTTATTTATTTATTAAAATTTGTGAGTTAATTAGGAGTTTTTCATAGATTTTTTTTTTCTTTTTCTTTTTCTTTTCTTTTCTTTTCTTTTTTTTTTTTTTTTATTGTGCTGAAATAATTGTATCTTCAAATTAAATATGTGACTTGTAAAATACCATATATATCAGATTAATGATTTATTAAAAATTCCTTATTATTCTGTGCTAAAAGTGGGTGTATTTTTTATAATTAATCATTGTATGTACAAATTTATGAATGTTAATATTTTGCTCTTTGGCTGCATTAGTTGCATAATTCAATAAATGTTATTTTTGAACTAAGTACAGGTCTCAATGTGAAAAAGTATGTGCGTTACAGCAGCAGTAGTTAGTAGTACATCTTATAATTCAATATATACACAATAAGGTATGCTTAAATTAAGGCATGATGTATGTATTTCCATAGAAATGAAAACTTTGAACCTATTTATCTCAAAATAGGATTTTTTTAGGTGTGTCAGTGTTGTAGCCTGTGAGCAATGTATTTCTTTCATAAACAGTAAATATGAATGCTTCTTATTTATCATTATATTTATATTTTCATTTATCATGTATGATTGAAAAATGTTTGTAGAAAGAAAAATAATGAGGCTAATTGTTGTAATTACTGTACATATGGTTTTAGGAACCAGTGCATTAATTTGTAAAATACAATCTGCTTAAATGACGTATTAATTTATTTTTAGCTTATTGGACATGTATTTGAAGAAGGTGCTTTGTCCTTAATCTTACGATATATTGATTTAAAACAAAATCCTGATGTAAGACTTGCTTTTGATGCTCTTAAAGTAAGTAATGTTTTATATATAATTTTTTGCAAATATAATTCCAATTTACTTTGTGGTGCCATAAAGTAGTGCTGGGCAATGTTGACATTTCTTAAATCGATATATCGTTCATATAAAATACCAATATAAGGATATATCGATTTAATGTAGCATTACCAACTGTAGGGATTAATCCCTATATGTAAGGCATACCTGCCAACTCTTCCGTTTTTCACGGGAGATACCCATTTTTTTAGCACTTTCTCCCATTTTTATGTGTTAATCTATATTTCTCCCATTTTTCTAATATTTTCGAAAAATCAAACTAAAAACGCTATTTTAGACAATTCGTTCCGCATTTCGTCAATAGATGGCGCATAGGCCATCTTTTCGGATTTTGATGGAAATTTTCCGATTTTTAAGTTTATATTAAAACTTCCGATTAATTTCTTCTGCTTTAAAAAACATCGCATATATCATTAATTAATTAAAAAAAAAAAAAAAAAAATTGGCTATCAAACACTTTACGAGAGCCTGAAAATTCACAACCTTTCTCCATCCACAACATAAATATCAATGTTCATTTAAAACTTACTTTATGAGATTTTAGAATCTCTAAAAAAACAAAATCCTTCAATATTTCTTGCTCATATAATTATTTTTACCCCCACCCGTCTTTTCTTATCTCCAACTAGAGATCGGTGATCAAATGCTCTATGGAACTCTTTTGTTTCCCAATCTTTTTCCATCCACAAGCTACAAAATAAGTGTCAATATTAGTTTTAAACTTGCTTTATTAGATTCTAGAGCCTATAAAGAAGCAGAGATCTTTAACATTTCCCACTTGTGTATTTATTGTTTGACCCCCATTTTCCCTCTCTTTAATCAATGATCAAACATCCTTCGGTGTTCAAGTTTTTCAATCTACTACAAAAGGATCAAACAGTTTCAGCACTTTTTAGATTCTTGAGAGCAGATTTGAATTCTTAAGGGCCTGCTTCACTTTGTGGTGCCATAAAGTAGTGCTGGGCAATGTTGACATTTCTTAAATCGATATATCGTTCATATAAAATACCAATATAAGGATATATCGATTTAATGTAGCATTACCAACTGTAGGGATTAATCCCTATATGTAAGGCATACCTGCCAACTCTTCCGTTTTTCACGGGAGATACCCATTTTTTTAGCACTTTCTCCCATTTTTATGTGTTAATCTATATTTCTCCCATTTTTCTAATATTTTCGAAAAATCAAACTAAAAACGCTATTTTAGACAATTCGTTCCGCACTTCGTCAATAGATGGCGCATAGGCCATCTTTTCGGATTTTGATGGAAATTTTCCGATTTTTAAGTTTATATTAAAACTTCCGATTAATTTCTTCTGCTTTAAAAAACATCGCATATATCATTAATTAATTAAAAAAAAAAAAAAAAAATTGGCTATCAAACACTTTACGAGAGCCTGAAAATTCACAACCTTTCTCCATCCACAACATAAATATCAATGTTTTTTAAAACTTACTTTATGAGATTTTAGAATCTCTAAAAAAACAAAATCCTTCAATATTTCTTGCTCATATAATTATTTTTACCCCCACCCGTCTTTTCTTATCTCCAACTAGAGATCGGTGATCAAATGCTCTATGGAACTCTTTTGTTTCCCAATCTTTTTCCATCCACAAGCTACAAAATAAGTGTCAATATTAGTTTTAAACTTGCTTTATTAGATTCTAGAGCCTATAAAGAAGCAGAGATCTTTAACATTTCCCACTTGTGTATTTATTGTTTGACCCCCATTTTCCCTCTCTTTAATCAATGATCAAACATCCTTCGGTGTTCAAGTTTTTCAATCTACTACAAAAGGATCAAACAGTTTCAGCACTTTTTAGATTCTTGAGAGCAGATTTGAATTCTTAAGGGCCTGCTTCACTCACCGCTGCCGGAAGCCGAAGCTAATGTTATTCTGTGAGAAATTTTTCTTTACAAATAACTTATTAACTAATACATATTTTAAAATTCTGTTTTCACAATCTGAAAATTCCCAGCTGTTAAATTGACGAACCTTTTTTAAAAAACTATTTTTTTATTTTTCATATTTTATTCTGAAGCTGCAAAATACAAATTTTCAATATGTAAATTTTTTTCATTTTGCAATTTCAAAATAAAATATTAAAAATTAAAAAAATATATTTTTAAAAAAGGCCCATCAATTTAATAGTTAAGAATTTTCTAAATGTGAAAACAGAACTTAAAAATATGTATTAGTTAATAAGTTATTTGTAAAGAAAAATTCCCCATAGAATAACATTGGCTGAGGCTTCCGGTGATGGTAAGTGAAGAGGGCCGTTAAGGGCCTATTTCACATTTAAAATCTTAAAACTTAATTTAAAAATTTAGTTATAAATATGCATACAAAAAAGAAAAAAAAAATCTATGTTTTAACTTTTTTATTTTTGCTTGTTATTAATGTGTGGATAAATGCTGATCGTCCCATACAAGATTTATTTATATTTACAGCATTTATCTTTAGTTTGCAGGTTATTTTCTACAAAGGCAGTAAGAGTAAAAAAATTTTTAGATGAGAGGCAAGAAAGGTACTTAAAAAAAAAAAAAAAAAAAAAAAAAGCAGGCAGGAGGCAGCACCCTCCTGGAACTATCTGGGGGAAACTTTGGATCAATGCTCTTAATAAACTTGTTTTATTAGATTTTAGAACCAATGAAGTGATAGAAGTGCTCAATATTTCTTACATATGTAATTATTTTTAAACTTTATTAATGAACTTGTTAAATCTATTTGTTTTTTTCTGAATAAGTTTAAAACATATATTAATCACCAAACAAAAATTATATTGGGTGTTTTTATTTGAAGTATCGTGCATTGAATAAAATAGATTTTTTTCATTTTTCTCCACAAAACGGTAAATCTTCATTTTCCTCCCTTTAAATTATGTAAAATCTCCTGTTTTTTTTTTCCCCACCAAGTTTGGCAGGTCTAATGTAAGGACTAATAATAAAAAAAAAAAAAAAATTGTCCTAGAACGGGCATTGAACTGAAGACCTTCTTGTCTCAAGTCAAACAATCTGGCACTATGCCACACCTTTTTTGCCCAATGTTTCGTTGATTTTGATAAAAGTAATTAAATTTTCTAGGGTTTTAGCTTAGCCTATGGGTGAGTTGTTGCACAAAATTTACCCTTTAGTCTATGTTTTCAACCATGCTCTTTAGTTTAATCTTGGTTTAATTTCAATAGGAATTTTACTGATTCATACTTCCCTTGTGAGTGGATGTGTGATAGTTCCAAGTTTTGGTGCAACTTAAATTCAATCGCAAGAAGTAGAAAACTTAAAACTGAGGTTGAATCATATTATGATATTGCTTATAACTTTACTCCATATCCTTACTGTATATTTTGCACATTTATTATTTTGGCCGAAGGTTGTGCACCTCTACGTTATTCATTTCTTTTATTATAGTTTTAATATATAGTCATAAATTTTTCATGATTCTATTGTTAATTTCTGAATGAAAATAATTTAGATTAATGTATTTTGCTTTGAATTTTCACGCTGGCCATCCCTGAAAAAAATATATAAATACATGAATCATAATGTCACAAACATATATGCATATGTACAGTCATAAAATAATAATAAAAATAACAATTTCCTTCCCTGACCAGCAGCTGATGCCTAGCGATTAGTAATAACATTTAGTTTTTAATTCAATTGCTAAATTTTGTTTAGGGTGTCATCTGCATATTAAAATTTGCACAATTTTTTTTTTTTTTCTTTTTTCAAATAGTAACACCCATTTTTGACTACATATTAAAATTTCTGAGGGCAAGGTGGTTCAGAAAAAGATATAATTTATGTTCCATATATCAAGTCCTCATAGAGTTACAAGCAAAAATTGATCAGGTGTAAATCTCTATACTTTAAAAAATTAAATAAAGATATCACAGAGAAAAAGTATTATATCCATTCAGATAATAATTTGAAAAGAAGTATAACAATTTTGAGTATAAAATAAAGTAATGCTAATTAAGAAATGATGTGCATGTCTAAACTTATGTATTTTAAATCATGCACACGCAAAGTAATATATGACACAAATGATAACACATGAAAGTCCCCTAAGAACAATAAAAATTGAAATATCACTATAATTCGAAAAAATAATGATTGGAATGAAATATAAATTTAGAAACCCATATTTTTTATGATACCCATTCTATTCGCATACAAATTAATTTAAGTTGTACCTCATAATTTTTTAAAATATGAATATTAATAATTTTCATAATTCAAAAACATTTTTTTAATCAAAAATATGCATGGAATATATTTAGCTTACTTCATTCTAACGTTAAAAAAAAAAAAAAATGAAATTTTAATATATTAATTTTTTGGGAAGACATGAATTAATGTTTATTACATTCATTTAATATTAGCATCACCATATTTTAAAAAATTGTAACTCTGTGAAAAATTGAGAGAAACATATAAACTATACCATTTTTTAGGCTGATTTGATCCAAATATTCCAAAAAGCTTTTCGAAATTGGGGGTTGCCTTTGAAAAAAATGAAGTTGATGCCAGTTTTAATATGTAAACACTTCTTAATCAAAATCTAACATTCTAAACTAGGCCTTTTTGCTAATCGATCGGCACCAGCCACATTTCTCTACACTAATTTGCGAAGAAATTAATCAGGAAGGGGAGGGGGGGGGGCTTTTTTATGACTATACATACAGTGCAGTCCCAATGAATAAAATAGATTTCCAATGTGGCCCACCAAGTGTTTTGGGTTGGACAGGCCTGGTTTAGACGATACTGCCCCATTCCCTTAACTGTCACTCGGTATCATTCTCAGCTGATGATTTAACTGAAATAAAAATGTTTTAGTGAACAATGCAGCATTGTTCTTGTGTACAGGACTGCATGCCTTCCATACTTTGCATATATTTAAAAACACACCCACATATATTTCATTTTTTAGATCTTGATTTTCTCTTAGATTAGATGTAATCAACTAAAACCTGGATTTCCCCCCCCCCCCCCCATAATTAACCCGATCAGGTTATTGTGGGTCATTGGAGACCCGAGCCATTTTTCTCATCTGTCAGAATCCAGGTATAGAAAAAATATGTATACAGTAACCGCCGCTTAATAAATTTACTGGTTAATAAAATCAGCCACTTAATCTCATCAAATTACCAGGATCGGAATCAAATCAATACAAACTACTTTTAAAGCTGCCGCTTAATAAAATCGGCATCACAGGTTAATAAACTAAAAAATATTCCCTCAGCAGCCAAAAATATCACTTATGCACACTAAAAAAAAATTTTATTTACCTTTTTTTTTTTTTTTTTTTTTTTTTTTTTTTTTGAAATAGTAAAAAAAAATTAAAGCACAACAAACCCTCTGTTATCGCTCATTGGGACGATTTTACCCTTGCAACATAGTTATAAATTAAACACCCCCCATAACTTATCTCCTTAACAATTTCAAGGAATGTATTCTTCAAACCGCAGTAAAAAGCTACAAATTTGATTTGAAATGATATATATATATTTTTAAATGATGTTTACACGGAAAGATTTTAAATTTATAAGAGCAGCGCATGAACTTTTTGGTAAAATAATGATGGTTTTCTTCAAAGGAAAGCGTATGGGAACTTGGAATGCATTTAATTAGTTGTTCCTTCAATATAAGTAAATTGTCTGTCAAAAATTAATTAATATTGTTTACTAATTCCAATAATGGTTACCTTTTGAAGTTTCTTTCCAAATTCAGAGAAGTAATACCTTTTCCTTAAGTGCAGGAACGTTCGCCAGATATAAAAATCAGCCACTTAATAAAATCACTTTGATTGAGAATGAATGTGATTTAAATAAGCGGCGGGAACTGTATATCGTGCCCATGACATTTTTTGTAAAAATGCCATTCTTAAACTTTATTATGCAGTTTGAATTTTTCAAAATTTGTTCAAAAGTTATAAATTTTTAGTAAATGCCTGCATTTTATAGAAATGGGCGTATTTCTAATGAAAAATAAAATATTTTAAATTTCTTTTGCAATATTCATTGTCTGCCCTTAAATTAGGAGTATTCAAACGTGTTCAAGAATTTCATCACATTTTTTTTCATTAAAAATTACGTGTTCTAACATTGCTCGAGTCTTCTGTGATCTATGATAAACAGACAAGGTGCTGAAAAATACGATAACCTGATCGGGGTAATTTTGAATAAAAGTTTTTTTTTTTTTACCCTCCAAGTATTTCTTTCTGTAAACTTTTTTTTTTGTACAAATTTTTACATTTTTACAATTTTTAATTAACATGTTGAAATCTCAATTTAAAATTAAAGCTATATAATTTTTTTCTCCTGTAATTTGTTTGTTTGTTTAAAATGTTGATTCTGAAACTTTAATGTTTTATTATATTAATTTATTTGGAAAATAAGTAAAGTTTAAAAAATCTTTCTTTTATTTAGTATTTAGCGTCTCTGCTCAATCACAAAAAAATTGCCTTTGAATTTTTGAATATTGGAGGTCTTGAACTCCTCCTTAAAGTGCCTCGATCATCAATAGCTGCTGCTGGTGTTTCCTTTGTTTTATATTATTTGGGATATCTGGAAGAAGTATTAGAAAAGGTAACTTTTTCTTTCTTGAATTATTTTTAATCTATAATATAAAAAGGTAAAATTTGTTTGAAAGCTTTACAAAACTTTTTCAGTGTGGGCCTGCACCTTCATCAGATACAGCAATGCATAAAAATTTATTGAGGTGGGTCCCAGGGAACGTATAATTTTCATTCTTAACAAAAAAAGAAGAAAAAAAAAAATCATACTGAAAGAAAGAAAAAAAGTAAATTTTAAAATATATTTCTTGATTAAAACTGATATTTTCCTTATATTTTTAAAGCTTTCTGCTCTGAAGAAGCAAAAAAAAGCCTTTAAAACTCCATTTTACCATAAAGGAAAAAAAAAACCTATCCTATATGATAAACACAAACAAGCAGTTGGTGCGAAATCAAAAACAAAGTTCTGACTCCGAGATGAGGAAACGAAGTTTCGACGTGAAAAGATTATTAGTAAAAAGTGTATGATACACCGAATTGCATCACTACATAACGAATCACCAATGGGTGCCCTCTATCAAAGCTTTGCTGAAATATAAATTCGAAAAATGGTCGCGAAACCATTCTTTCAAAGAATCCAAAAACATTTCTATCCAATTCCAATATGATATGAGATAAACACACATGAGTGGCCGGTGCGAAAACAGACACAAAGTCCCGATATGAAAAAGTTACCAGTTAAAATGTGCCAATTAATTGGAAAATATTTCTGTTAGGTTTAATGGGGATATTTACGCCGTATTTATTTGTTACATTTTTAATTTTATTGAATGCTCTGCGATCGTACGGAATAGAAGAGGTAAATTTAAGGGGTTGTTTTTAAAAATTGGGAATGTAATCTAGATTTTTAATTTTATTTTTAATTAATTTATTAACTATCTTATCTGCGTATCCTGCTTTTCTTGTAAAATCTTTAATTAGGTCAAGTTCATTTTTGAGATTGTCGGGTTCGTTACAAATTAGAAATGCGCGATTGATATATGAACGGATTGCATTAGTTTTATAACAGAAGGGTGTTTTGCTCTTATAGTGAATTATTTCGTTACTATTAGTAACGAAATAATAACCTAGTAATAATTCACTATAAGAGCAAAACATCCTTCCGTTATAAAACTAATGCAATCCGTTCATATATCAATCGCGCATTTCTAATTTGTAACAAACCCGAAAATCTCAAAAATGAACTTGACCTAATTAAAGATTTTACTAGAAAAGCAGGATTCCCGGATAAGATAGTTAATGAATTAATTACAAATTAAATTAAAAATTTAGATTACATTCCCAGTTTTCAAAAACAACCCCTTAAATTTACCTCTTCTATTCTGTACGATCACAGAGCCTCCAATAAAATAAAAAATGCAGCAAATAAATATGGCATAAATATCCCCATTAAACCTAACAGAAATATTTTCCAATTAATCAGAAGCGATAAAGACCCCATCCCCCCTTTAGAAACTGCAGGAATTTATAAAATCCCATTCACAAATGAAGATAATAAACCTGGGTCATATATAGGAGTTACCAAGAGAAAAATTAAAACTAGAATTAATGAACATAAAAATATAATACAGCCTTAGCTAAAACGTACAATAAACAAAACATTAAAATCGATTTTGATAAAGCCACTAAAATAGCCAACTACGACGATTACAACTACGCGATGTTCAGAGAATCGATTGAAATTTCCACCAATCAGGATGTATGCTACGACAGTGGCGCAGTAGCCCCAGACAGTGCATGGCACCACCTATTGGCAAAGCAAGCTCAAGATCACTCCAACTCAAGTCTTCCACACAGAAGGTTGTTGTTCTGAAGAGGACCGGGTGCCCAGTCGAAAAATTTAAACGACGCACGAAGTAATGCTAGGTTTTTTATCTAATGTTTCTAAGTAATGTTTATACTTCGTTCTATCTATTTATTTTAAGAATTTAAATATTTTGACCCTTTTTTAACTAAGCCTGAATTCTTTTCTAACATGATGTTAGTGCTATCATATACTAAAGCATTTATTTTATTAGGATCACAAGTATCTTCCGAAACCTATTTTCAATTACTGGGGGGGGGGGGGGTAGTTTTATCACATTTAGACTGTTGACTGGAGCCAGCCTTCCTAACAAAGTTACTTTTAAGTGGTTTTTCTTTTGCAGAATTTGATTCATTTACTAGCCTGACCTGACAGTCCTTAATAGCATGGCCTTTCTTACCATATCTCCAACAAACAATTATAGATTTTTTTTTTAAATTTAGCACTTTGAACTTTGTCTGAACATTCAACTTTACTTTTATTCAAAGTTCGCAATTGGAGAAGTGTCTCTTCCGAGCAAAGCTCAACAACTATATTTTTAAATGAAAAGTCCTTATCAGGCCATCTCAAAATCTGTTGAACTATTTGGTCAGACCTGTCAGGCAGGTATCTTAAAATTTGAAAACAAATATATTCATCGCTTATTGGTTTACCAATAGCTTTTAACTGATCTGTAATTTTTGAAATTTTTGCTGCAGAGAGACCTGTAGATTCGCCAGGTTCAAGAAAACATGTCATTAACTCTGAAAAAAGTTTCATATGGTGACTCCTACTATCTGGCTGGAAATTGACTTTTATAATCTTCCAAGCTTCTGAGGGGTCAGTACACTCACTAATTAAGCTGCAAAATTCTGGTTCTATGTTTAGATAAAGCAAGGACATAGAGGCATTTTGCCTTCTTTTAAAACCATTAACTGCTTCCTCAGATACTTTTTCACTTAGGTTGTTTTTCTACACCAGTAACAATTTCATAAGCATTCTTTTCCAGTAATAAAAATTTAATGTCACATTTCCAACTAGCATAGTTAGTAGATCCTAGCTTTTCAATGCCATTTTCCCTAATTTTACTGAGTCAACAAAAAAACTAGTAAAAAAAATTAAACAATTTTTATACATATAAAAGTTATCTAAATTTCTGGGCTCATAACCCAAATGATAAAGACCATTAGTAAAAGGTCAATCTTTTAAGTTTATTGCTAAGCAAAGCTTTACACCATAAAAATTTTAAACTTTAAGTTTTAAAATGTAATATGACTAGTAACTAGAAAAATGTTGACTCACGTAAAAAACAAGAACAAATTTAAAACTTAAAAAATTTATTTATATCAAAAGCGCAACATGAGTAAATATATAACAATAAGAAAAATTTATTAAATACATTAGTATGAGAAATATGATATAAGCTGGATATTTACCTTTGACATGAAGAACATATTAACTTGATATCACATACAATATTCATTTATATAAAGTTATTTAACACAAGAATCACGTAACACAGTCCCTTAAACCAAAGTCCCCTTTAAACAAGAGTTCTGTAATACAGTTAACATAATTTAATTTAATATAAATCTCAAGGTTGCCATGATGACCATTGAAAGAAGAAAATTAGACTGGAAAAGTTAACTTCTCAAGGTCGCCATGCTAACCATTGAGATGGAACAATAATCATTTAATAAACTTTTAAACACATGAAGAAAAAACTAATTAGTACAATAACCAATATCAACTCGTACCAAACTTCAACTCAATGCTAAAAAAAAATTTTAACTCCATAAATGATAAGCTAATAGAATTAATCTTAAAAAACAACAGGAGACCAGTTCACTGCCAAAACATCTTGTTGCTGTTGTACTGCCTATAACGATAGAAGTAACCTCTTTTATATCTCTACCAAAATGTAACATTTGCATGATTCCATAAAAAAAACATCGATAATGACACCACTCTGTGGCCAAAGCTAAAACATTTAATAATTTAAATTAACAAATTATGATGCGATGGCAACAAGAGAAAGAATTAAATTAGTAGTGCAGAGTATAGCAACAGCAAAGATGTAAACAAACCTCGATATTTGTTGTTACCCAGCATGCAGTAAACAAGAAATTTTCAGTACGAAAAATGATAATTAAAACTTCAAATAAGAGTAAGTGAAAGATATTTTAAGTTGTATATATATAAGAAATAGGTAAATAAATGCTTTTTTAATTAGATGTGAGGACTGAAAAGATAACTTTAGTTATCAGTAGTAAGGCAGAGTTCAGTTCGATTTGTGTTTTGTTTATATTGCTCACTATATTTTTCGTCCTAAGCTTCTTTTAATCCTTTTTTGCAAATTAATATTTTATTTTTTTATTTACCGGGGTAGTTATTAAAGTATTTAATATTTCCTGACATTAATGATTTATATATCTTTTAAAGCAATGGACTTGAGATATCAACATCGGCCTTTGAGGCTGCTGAATCCGTAAATCATGCTCAAGAAAGAAAAAATACAGAACCATTTTTATTGAATCATATACAGAGGAATTTACTCATATGTTATCTCCCAGAAAAGAAAAATATGCATTTTGCATCGTATATTGCACTGATTTTTCCATTTCACATAAAGGAAAAGATATTACGAAACACATCTCGAGATAAACAAACAACCGCTTTACAAGCTGCTGAACAGTACCAGAATATTGGTCAATTTTTTCAGGACATCGATAACTTTTTTGTTATATGATCAGAATCTTTTTTTATGGCATATTCTTTTAAATTAACTTGCCAATTACTTCAGCTGACCTTATGGCACCACTATTCAAAAAAAATTTCTGGACAGCGGAATTGCCAATAAATATGGCTGCGGCAGGACGAAAACTACAGTTATAGTAGAATATGATCCATCATGAATTATGCAGAAATGCTTCTATTCTTTCTTAAATATTTTTTTTCCTTAATAGCAGTGTTTATAAAATAATGATAAGAAAAAACCTCAAGTAGTATTAAGCTTATTTTAATAAGCATAATTTTAAAACAAAACTGATTAACCAAAGCAAAATTCAAAACTGGTGTACAATCGATAAATAGATTATAAGACTTCTTCACACACCATAAATTTTATGCCAGCACAATCGGTTTTGAAAGGACGTAGCCTTTCTTCATCAGGTGCAAAAACACACGTGCTACTGCTTTGGAGGCAAAAGCAAGACTTGGAGGCAAAATGAGTCTTGCTTTTGCCTCCAAGGCAGTAAGTAGCACATGTTTTTTTTTGCACCTGATGAAGAAATGCTACGTCCTTTCGAAACCGGTTGTGCTGGCTTAAAATTTATGGTGTGTGAAGAAGTCTTATAATCTATTTTAGACTCATTAAGTTAAGAATTCAGATAGTGGATTATATAAAATGCTCTTACAATGACCATTAAAAAAAAAAAAAAACACTCCAGTAAAGCTAACAAAAATATAAACACAAATATTGGCATAAATAACTTTGTTCATAAAAACAATGAAAAATTAATATGCAAAAAATGTTTTTGTAATTCTCTCTTATATATATTATATATATGTATACATATATATATAAGATCTCAGTTTCCAGTTTCCAGAAAAATATATTTGATAATTAGCCAACATTTTCTGATGTTTTTCTTGTTTTCAAATAATTTCTTATTTGTCAGATATAATACATAAATAGTGTTCCACACTTATATTTCAGAAAAACAGATAATTTACTTATTTTTAAATAATCATTCTATTGTAGCATTCTGGCAATATTTCAGCCTCAAATTATTAAACATGACTTGGCTTAAACTTTTAGTGAAGGACAATTTTTATAAGGAATTGTTAATGTTAAAGTCACGCATCTGAAGATAAAAATGTCGGTGTGTCGATAAAGTAATCTGGAAAATGTCTCAAGCTTTTTCATTTTGGAAACTTGGCAACTCTGAGTATTAATACCACTGCTCTGCAAAAAAAAAAAAAAAAAATCCAAGTTCTAATAACATTTTTGCTGATTCTTATCTAAAATCACCTTCTGAATCTGAATATGACTCCCATTTTGTCCAATCGTCCACAGTTTTCTGAAAAATGCCACCCCCTCCCTCAATTTTTTTTCCTGTTCGATAATTTTATGACCATGAATTTGATTTGATGAATGAAAAAGAATTAATTTAACACCTAAAAACAAAAAAATATATAAAGTTTTAAAAATTACATTAATAACAGATTAAAAAACTATAAAATATGTAATACATAATTTCAGTGGCAAATCCCCCCCCCCAGCCACCACCAAATTTCTCCCTTGTCGCAAATGTGCATGTTTTACAATTTTACAACTCTGTATCTCCTCAGAAGATATTTAACAGTTAAAAAAATCCTCCTCCCTCCTAAAATGAAATTTATAGACATAAAATCACCAAAAGATGATAAAAAATAGGAGGCCATTCCTAAACATTGGTGAGATATAGGACAAAATAGGTGTCATATTTGGATTTAGGAGGTCATTTTACATAAAAATATGCTGAAATGGTCTCAGAAGCAATTTTTATGCAGAGCAGTGTACTTTAAGATAACATAAATAATACCCACATTAATTTTATTATTTTATGTTTCTCTACTTCACTTCCCCATTTCTTTATTTCATTGTAAAAATTCTAAATTTTAACTTTTATTTATTTCAGATTTGTATGTTTTCCCCTGAAATAATATCAGATCTTGTAAGGTATGTAAGCTTTTTCAGTACATTGCTTTAATTTTGTTTTATAAATTCTATAATTTAACTGTAGTAACAATGGAATGTTGGCAAGTGACCACTTGATAGTTGCTAAGGAACTGGGATATTTTTTGAATCAATGATTGAAAGAATAAAATTTAAGTATATCTGTAGTCAATTTCAGCTCAGACATTTTGTCAAATATCTAGAAAAATACTTGACAAATTATCTTGGAACTTTGATTGCATAAAGAACATGTTATACCTCATATGTTTTTGCAAGAGTTTTGCTCCAAAGACAAAAGGGGTTAACAATTTAGAGGAAAAGTGAAATGTTTGGGAACTGCCAGTAAAAATAATGCTTAAAATTTATTTTGGCTTGAGCTGTACACCTGATTCGTCTTGTAATTATCTGTATTTTTCAGTATAAGACTAGCTCATATCTGTAGCCCAGAAGAAAGTACACCATGTCCATTTATTTATTTATTTATTATTTTTAATTATATATATGTATATTTGAATAAAGTTAACACCATGTCCTTGATGTGCATTTTTTGCTTTTATAGAGACATTAAGCACTGTCCAGTTACTATAATTAATGAAGATAGGACAGTGAAAAATAAAACCATGTAAAGAAACATGCATTTAAAGATGAAAAATAAAATAAAATAAAGTTGCTTTCCTGACATGGTGTCTTTTACCTTTGGGGTATAGGTATATTCATAGAGACAGTGGCACACCTACAGAGAGGAAGCTGAGGGGGCCCTGGCTTTCCCCTTGGGATGGCAAATTAAAAAATATTTTTACAACAAAGTTTGAAATAAAAGAAATTCTGCCAAAATAAAAATATGTGCTGCTGTATAGAATCAAAATTATGTGTTGGCCAAAAAGTGAAACATTCTTGTAATTTCCCATGAGAGTATAATTGTGTAGATGCATGACATAATTTAGGTAATAATTCTGTGTTCATCAATCAACTCATGATCAGTGGCGAACTGACTTGGTCGTCCACTTGCCCAGTGTCAAGTGAGTCCTCAGGAATCAGATTGTGTGGGCCCCACAGCAGTTATGTCATTTTAAATTTTTTCAGGGGAGAAAAACGTCAAAATGCTTAAAAATGCACAGAAGTAGTAAAAAATCATAAAAATATCTTCAATTTCAACAGCCAAGAGGAAAAGGTCTGAACTCTCAAACAATGCCTCTTATTTCGTTGATGTCCTTTCTTGGTGTGCGTCAGAGAGAAAGTAAGAAATATAATTCACTATTCAATCACTATACATTTCACCACTAACATATTTATAACAATAAATTAAACATCTTTCCTACCTTAAATGTGCTGTTGCAGTAAAAATAGATTTACAGTCAAATTTGGAAACAAAGAAGCAGTCCATTCATTTCCATAAAAGTGGGCCTTGGCGGCCAAATTTGGCAAAAAATGTTAATTTAGGATTCCTGAAATTTCAAAGTTCTCTGTTCAAGAGAAGCAGAGTTCTAGAACTTTCTATTAATTCTACAGTGGAATCATTGTCAAGCTCTACCTATTACAGAATGTATGAGAGACAGAGTGTTTCTCGTAGTCAACTGTGTTCGTGGGCTATTTTGAGTGATTGCCTCTTGGAGACTGTGTTCCAAGCAATTGATTTTGTTGGTGAATCAGCGATATTCCTTCTCAGTGGAATCACTGTTTTATTCTTGTGAAATGAATGACTGTCTTCTTAAACTATTTATAAAATCTTCATTGAATAGTGACTTTTGTGTTACTAGTGAGAGCTTTATTGGACTGCTTTGAGAATATTTTTCGAATTAACAGTTCTATTAGACGGTTTTGAGAATACTTGTGAAATCAATTCTGTTGAACTGTTTTAAAAAGTTACTTTGAATAAAGTGCATTCATCGGCTAGAACTTATCTGTTTCTCTGCAAACTACTTTCCTCACGAAAGAAAGTCGACATTTTCGTAAAAAAATACAACAAACACTGAATTCTTTTTCTAAAAATCAGTTGGCATTCATTTTGACTTCCAATCTTTTTAGTTTTAATTCTTATAAAAGTAGACATTAGGTAGTATAATAATAAAAGAGTAATAATTTAAGTGTTTTTTCTTAATAAATGCTGAAATCAATCTCAAAGACAGAAATTACAGGCCCTAATGAAATCGATGTATACGTACACTCTCTCTTAAAATTTAGATTCATTCCGTTTTTTGTCACTTATTCTGTTTAGCCCAGGTTGCCTTTGTTTCAGACCAATGGGATGCTTTAGAACTTTGTGACAGAAATTGCTGGCTCCTGGCAAATGAAAGTAAAGGAAGGCTCTTTTTTGAAGATTTAGATTTTCTCACTTTTTATCCAAGTGTCCTTTGTTACAGGCCACTGGATAGTTACCGAGCCAGAGCAGTAGTTCATTGAGCTGGCCCCTTGGTTAAAATCCTAGCTAATTTCTCATATTCATGAATAAAAGTAAATCAGAAAGGAGTAAATTTAAATTTTAAACAGTTTAATTGATCGAAAACATACATTTTGTCAGTTTTTTTCTAAATATATCCAGGATCTTTATGAAAAAAAGAAAGACTCACTTTCATTTTCTTGCACTTTTTAATAAAATATAACTTACGAAATGTATGGAAGAAATAGATTTAAAAATAGTTAAATATATATATATATATATATATATATATAATAATGATGATCTATGAAGCATAGTAGAAGCCAAGCAACAGATACAAGATCACTGGAACACCAATGAGCAATAAGATTAAAAATTTCTTTGAGAAGTTCAGAAAAATGAAAAGAAAAAATTTCTCAGGGGATGAAATACGCAAATTTAAAGATAAAAAACTTTACAGAAAAAAAAAAACGATTTTTGGTTTTTATCTACCGATAGTACTTTAAATAAAGTACCATTAGTTTAGAGAGAGTATAAAATTGAATTTATGGAAGGAATGTTAAAGGGTATTTTTAACAACAGAATGTATACCTCATTTTTAACCCCAATACTAGGCACTACATGCCACTTGCAGCCATTTTTGTATCATAAAGGATTTTCTAGAGTGCTATTGCTGTTTTTGCTTTATATTTTTCATGATCTTCACATATAGTATAATCATAGGCATAAAGTTATATGGGCCCATGGGGCTCGAGGCCCCCCAATATTTTCTAAAATAGGCTCCCTCTTTCCCTCTAAATGATGCAAAATAAAAAAGTTAATTTTTTTTTTTTTTTAAAGCATTTTTAATTAAATTTTTTCCTTCAGTTAATTATTTTTCCTCTAAATTTCGATTTTTAAGATTCTTTTTTGTAAACAAACTAAGAAAAATTATTTTCTGTCCAATTTTTCATAAGAAATAAGCGGTAAGAGGACACCCAAGGAAAAAAAGCTGAAGGAGCTATTCATTCTGCATTTGATGATGGACAATGAATAGCTCTGTGAGAACAAGTTCACACATATGATCTTTTAAATATATAGTTCAATTTATAATTTAAAATAAAAAAAAGTCAATTTATTAAGAATAATTATAAAATTTAATTAATTCATTTAACAAATAAAATCTAATTTAATTCAATTCATTCGAATAAAAAAAGAACATTTTATTCTATAATATCCTCTGAAATCAATTCATTGTATTATAAAAGTCAATCTCTATTTAATTTAACTTGTATTTTTACTAAGGGACTTCTTCATTTGTAAATAGGTACATTTTCCCTTTTTCAACAACGTTAGGTTTCAAAATTTCATTTAATCATATAAATAAAATAATTTGTCTAAATTACTTTCTAATATAAACAGAAATTGCGAAATGTATTTCATTTCCGGTGATTTTTGCTCTCATAAATGAGTTATTTCAGTCTGTGTGGCATCAACAGATGCTGAGTTTGTTTCTTTCAATAATAATAATAATAAATAAAATAAATTCTTAATGATATATTCCTGGTGCCTATAAAAAGTAATTACGCTTGGCATAATTTATGTTGCCAAGCTTTCTTTGTCTTTTCGATAACAGATTAAGTTTTTTAAATTGACCAATTAGAACACTCTTTTGGTGCTTTATTTGACATTAGTTTGTTAATTTTGGGTTTTAATTGGCGAATGCAATTCAGTACACCTTTCGCTTTCAAACTGTCAATATCTCTTGTGAACTGGCGTAAGAAACAACTGTCCTAGTTTCCTCTTCCTCTCTCTCTGGCCTATAGAATTCTACAAGGACCATATATGTGATTGCGTGACAATTTATATCTTTAACATAAAATTAAAAAACTGTTCATTTTAAATAAATTGGAGTGTAAAGGTTGATATATTTTTATTTATATTTACCAACTATGTGAAAAATACCAGAGCCGGGAATCAAACCCGGGCACCTCCACTTAACGCACGGATGCTCTACCACTGAGCTACCCTGGCTGACAACCAGCTAGGCATTTTTCACATAATATTCGTTGGCCAAGTCACCGAGTCTGCAAACGCAGCTGTATCAAGTGACAATATTAATCGCAGCACAACTCCATAGACCACGAAATTTCAATTTAGAAATATTTATTCATGAATTCATCAACATGGAACACCTAACTTCGCTAGCTTCTCCAACCGTTATATTCAAATGCAAATGCATAAAAATAGGTTTATTTTTTACTTTTAACTTTCCTTTTCATCCATAGATGGCATCACTACACAAGGAAATCCATGATATTTAGCTTTGACGCGTTATTTTGTATTTACAAGAAATTTTGTATATATATATATATATTTTTTTTTTTTTGTGATACAAAAAAGATTGTTTGAAAAAAGATTTCTATGTTATATCGTTGGCTCTACTCTAAATTATTTATTCTATATTATTTTTAATTTGTTATACAGGAAACATACGAGGAATCGTTGAATAAAATAAGGTGTTCCATCTCCTGGAACACTGCGACACTAGCGCTTTTCATATTATGCAACTGAAAACTGATGTCAAATTATTTCCATGTTGTTTTTTTTGGATAGTTTTATAATTTTTATATAAAGAAATTGTCAAGCAAAAATAGTAAAATAAAGTGTTAGGCTTGATTAACATAGGAAAATAAATTTTAGGCTGTTGCATAAAAAGCATTGTTTACATGTGGAAAAATTGTCTTTTTATTATGCATAAAATTGGGTAATCATACTATAATTAATGTTTAAAGCCCTATTACTCACCTTTAATACAGAGCTTATTTTTTTTTGGGAGGTATTGTTTACATTTCTCCAGGAGAGCACGATCAACAGGAGTTCGTAGTTACCGACATCCACGCAACACTTGCAAGCTTTACTTGTCTATCTGGAGTAGTATCCATCGCCGCTAATAGATGGCGTGGCGTTCGGCTGTTACCGCGAGTTTTCATTGGCCAGGTGTTGAGATCCGCCGGGCTCTATTTATAGACAAGGAGGTGAACTTCTCATTGCATCAGTTTCCCTGTTTTATTTTGTTTTGAATGCAGCATGGTAATAGTCGATGGCTCTTAGTATATTTGTGGGCGTTATAAGTTTAAAAATTCCGTGACAATATTGAATTAAAGGATGTTTATTGCCTCTCCATTATCTCCTCTCGTCTGGGCTCTGGTGATGTTTTCTTGAAATCGGCAGTTATCGTCGTATGTTTACGTGAGTTGTTTTTCCACAGTTAAGTGTGGTATAATGCTGTTTGTCAGCCGTTAGGCCGACATCGTTTTTTCTGATAAATTGTTACGTTTGAAAAGTACGTTACTATTGAAACTTGTTGAATTTTTGTTGTAGTTAATATCTTTAAATTATATTGCCGTTGATTATGAAACTTGTTGAGTTTTTGTTGTTGTTAATACCTTTAAATTATATCGCCGTTGGTTATGTCGTTGTGTTTAACGTTTATATATATAGTCTATTAATGTTGAAACTATGGCAGTTGGTGTTTTATTAAGTTTGAAATAATTTAAGTCGGTTAAGTTTTCCTATTAAGTTTCAGATAAATTAGAAATGTTGGTATTTGTTAAGTTTCACATAATTTATTTAAAGTTGGAGTTAAATAGATTTATAGCAGTTGGATGGTTTGTTGTTAAGTTTTTGAAATTAAATTTACATATATTAAGGTTAAGTTTTGCTAAAGTTTAAATGATTGTTGAAGGTTTTTGATATTTTTATAAGGATTGCTGGCTAATCTTTATTCTGGTTGCCTAAGGATAAATATAAGATATAATTAAGTTAATGTTAATATTGTTGATATTGTTTATTAATTGTTGAATTTAATAACATTGTTGAAATCGTTTACAAGTTGTTAAGATATGGAATTTAATAAAAGTTGTTAGTTTTTAAACTGTTCTCTTTATTTCATAACAAAGTTATATTACTTTTGAACACTTAAGCTGTCAATTTTTCAGTAGCTTTTACTGTGTATTCTATTTGCTCTGCAAACTATTCTTGAGCAAAATTTGTTTTTTCAAATTTGCTAACAAAAACAATGATAAGAGAAGACAGCTGTGTTGACGTCAAGCTGTTAGATGCTGCGAGGGAGGGTTAGTTGTTTATAAAAAAAAATAAAAAAAAACGCACCAAACTTGTTTTATGTGCAAAACCTGCAATGTTGGTTTGTGCTACTACCAAAAGAGTGTGACGTGCTTCCAAAAATTTCATGAAGCTAAAAAACAGACTAATTGTAAATATTTTTGCACATAAGACTTGTATATATGTATACTAACTGTAAGTATCAAATTATTTCATAAAAAATCATATAACCAAGATTTTTTTGGGGGAGGGGGTGTAGAGTAGCAGGCCTCCCCTTGATGCACCATGGGTCATGCTAAATCTACTATACAGGTATAATACAGTGTTTTTTAATTCATATGCAAAATCTTCTACTCATTTACGCGCTTCACTGCGATGCTCTTAGACGCACTTTTCAGAGCTCTAGTGGTGCGGTGTTCCCGCTGATGGAACACCCACAGATTCAACTTCTTTACAAGCTTCCATGTTCGGTTTTAGTTTGTTTCGTCCTCTTGATCTTCAATTCTCTTCACTTCAAATGGTCTTTTTCTTTTAATTAGGTGTTGCCATACAGATGGTGTTATGCTGTGCTCACGATCATTAATAGATAGATTGTTAGTAACTATTTCAGTGGCTTCTCTTTTGAGAGCATAATGGTGGCTATTATAGGGGGCTATTTTTCGGGTATTAACAGTATTAAGATTAATTGGGTTAGTTTTATGGGTGGTAGATAGAGCAGTAGAAGATCTATTGAATTTTATGTCGGAGAAGTGTTCTTTTTCGTGATCATTAATACACCGTTTTGTCATGCCAATGTAGCAACCTCTTTTATTATTTTCATGTTTAAAATCAATTTTATAAATATCTGAAGTGTTTTTTGGGTCAATTTGATCTTTTTCATTACAGAGCCGTTGAAATATGTTTTTATTGGGTTTAATAGGTATGTTTATATTAAGTTTTTTAGCTTCATTCTTTATCTTTAGTGCTGCACTGTTACAAAAAGGTATAGAGGTAGTAAAAAGTGGTTTAGATTTTTGTGCATTGTTAATGGAATTTAAAGTTTTTAAACATTTTTTTATAAATTTTATCGATGAGATTTTTACTATAGTGTGCTTTTTTCGCGATTTCTTTAATGAATTTGATTTAGTCTTTTAATAAGGTTTTGTTAGAGCAAATGAGGATGGCACGGTTTATTTAAGAGCGGAGCGCAGCATGTTTATATGAAAGAGGGGTTTAGCATTTCATATTAATAATTTCATTATTTGCAGTAGGTTTCCTATAAACGGTGGTATCGAAAGAATTATTTAGATTTTTGATAACGCGAACATTGAGGAAATTTAAAGTGTTATTAGTCTCGGTTTCAATCGTAAATTTTATTTTATTGTCAAGGTTATTAAGATTTTCGAGAAGGTTTGTAGGGTCAATATTAACGGGTATAACAGTGAAAATGTCGTCGACATAACGGTTCCAGAATTTGCATTTATTTATAATTTCAGTAGCTTTAAGTTCTAAAAGATGCATTTTTAGTTCGGCGATTACCCCCAATATGGTAGAGCCCATTGGGACGCCCTGAGTCTGTTTATAAATATTTTGATTGAAGGAGAAATGAGATTCATTAAGTAAAAAATTGTTGGCACGGATAAGGGTTTTGCTGATTTTATTGTTTCCATAAATTTCAGTAATTTTTTGGTTAATAAGTTTGGTGATTTCAGGAATGTCAATAGAAGGATAAAGATCTTTAACATCAAAGCTAACTAAAGTGTCTTGGTTATTGATATTAATATTGCGGAGATTTTTAATAAAGATTTCATTAGAGTTTATGGAGTTTTCAGAAGGGGGAGGAGAGAAAGGTAGATATTTTTCTAAACAGTATGTTGGGCCCTCGGATTTATTAACAATTGGTCTAAGCGTAGGAGGGTTTTTATGATCCTTATATTTACCAAATAAACGGGGAATTATTGAGGCGTGATTGCTAAAGGATAGAGAAATATTGTTTGGTCAAGTTCCGGTTTTTATAATATCTTTAGTTTTACTTATTAGTTTTTTAAGAGGGGAGTGAGTAATTTTAACGGCATTTAGTTTATTAATGGTCTCGAGCATCATCTCATTATATTGATTCCTATCCATTAGGGTAATTTTATTTGTTTTGTCAGACATTAAGCATGTGATTTCGCGATTATTTTTCAGATCTCTTAAAGATTGAATATCCTCGAGGTCATGTTGATTTTTAAAGTTCGAAAGTGATTTAATTGCAGAATTATGAACGGTATGTTGTTTTTGGGAGGGAATATATTCAAGGGCAGTTTCAATGTGAGCGATAGCGTCTTTTAAATCAGTCTTTTCGTTTAGAATAAATTTAGGGCCTAATTTTAGGATTGAATCTTCATGAGAGTTTGGTTTAAGGTTGGAAAGATTGATATAAGGATAGATGGTAGGTGGTTGTAAAAATTTTAAGTTTATTAATGAATTTTATCTGCCATTTTTAACAAAGTGACAGATATCTTAAGTTAAGCGGGGCCACTTGAAATCAAGCTACCACTAGAAAATTTAAATCACGATAACTTCAAAATAATAATTCAAATCATACCAAATTTGGATAGTGAACTTCTCTTATAAATATCTTGGATAAGTTTGTTAACCAACTTGCTCTGCCATTTTGTTTTCAAGTGGAGATAACTTGAAAATTTCAAATTCCCATTGTAAAAAGCATATTCCAAATTTGTTTGAATTTTGACGTATACATAGACCATATAAGGGCCTCAACCAAGTTTATTAATGAACATTATCTGCCATTTTTAACAAAGTGGCAGATATCTTAAACTAAGCGGAGCCACTTGAAATCAGGCTACCACTTGAAAATTTAAAATCTCAATAACTTCCGAAATAATACTCCAAATCAAACCAAATTTGGACAGTGAACTTACCTTATAAATATCTTGGAGGAGTTTGTTAACCAAGTTGCTCTGCCTTTTTTTTTTTTTTTTTTTTTTTTTTTTTCCAAGTGGCAGCCACTTGAAAATTTCTAATCCACATTGTAAAAAGCATATTCCAAATTTGTTTGAATTTTGACGTATACATAGACCATATAAGGACCTCAAACAAGTTTATTAATGAACATAATCTGTCATTTTTAACAAAGTGGCAGATATCTTAAACTAAGCGGAGCCACTTGAAATCAGGCTACCACTTGAAAATTTAAAATCACGATAACTTCTGAAATAATACTCCAAATTGAGCCAAATTTGGACAGTGAACTTATCTTATAAATATCTTGGATGAGTTTGTTGACCAAATTGCTCTGCCATTTTGTTTTCAAGTGGAGGCCACTTGAAAATTTCAAATTCACACTTTAAAAAGCGTGTTTAAGACCAGATATGCTTAAATTTTGATATAGACTATATAAGGGTCACAACCAAGTTTATTAATGAACTTTATCTGCCACTTTTAACAAAGTATGGATGTACTAAGTAAGACAACTTGAAAATTTATAAACATAAGTTTTTAAATTCTGATTCAATTGGAACCAAAGTTGGACAGAGATCTTATCCTACAATTATCTTGGATGAGTTCACTGGGCAACATGTTCAGACCTATTGTGTTCATGTTGCGGCCACTTGAAAATCTGTTATCACGATAACTTTTAAAATACTAAATTGATTCAAACAAAAGTTGGATAGTGAACTTATGGTTCAAATATCTTGATAAGTATGCTTGGTAACTTAATCTGCCATTTCATTTCCAAGCGGCTGCCACTTGAAAATTTGTCATTATGATAACATTTGTGATACTGAATCACTTCGCATCAAATTTGGGTAGTGGATTTATTATTCAAATATCTCAGATAAGTTCGCTGGGCATCTCACTTCGCTTTTTTGTTTCCAAGTGGTGGCCACTTGAAATCATGGTGCTACTTGAAAATTTTTTATCACAATAATTTTTGAAATACTAAATTAGTTTGAAGTTGGATAGTGAACTTATCATACAAATATCTTAGAGGATTTTGCTGGGTAAGTTGTTTAGCCATTTTGTTTCCAAGTTGCAGCCACTTAGACTGCTACTTGAAAATTTGTCACAACAATAACTGATACACTGCACTGATTCAAACCAAAGTTGGACATTGAACTTATGCTTTAAATATCTTGTATGAGTTTGCTGTGTGACTTGCTCCACTATATTGTTTCCAAGTGGCTGCCGCTTGAAAATTTTTTATCACGATAATTTTTAAAATACTTAAACAATTCAAACCAAAGTTGAAAAATGGATTTATTATTCAAATATCTATGATTTTGTTGGGCAATTTTCTCCACAATTTTGTTTTTAAGTTGTGACCACTTGAACGCTGCTATTTTAGACTTTATTATCGCAATAACTTTTGAAATACTGAATTTATTCGAACCAAAGTTGAACAATGGACTTATCTTACAAATATCTTGGATTAGTTCACTGAGAAACTTTCTCTACCATTTTGATCCAAGAGGCGGCCACTTACTTTTTCAACAAGATGATTTTGAGATTCTGAATTAATTCAAACTAAATATGTCCAGTAGATTTATTTCACAAGTACATTTGATATACCGTATATTTCCGTGTATAAGCCGAGAATTTTTGGAAATTTTTCGGAAGCTGAAGTACGGGGGTCGACTTATATACGAGCCCATATTTCTAGCAAAAAATGTACATTAGAAACAATGATTGAATACATATATTTTAACCACTTCACCAGCCATCCCGAGATAACTTGGGGGAAACGTAGCCTTCCACATACTACAGTACCCAGTGAAGTGGTTAAGCTTAAAAACTATATATAAAGTAAAATAGTGATATTAAACCTTATTTTAAAATAATTATCACATATGAAACTCTTAAATTAGCAATTTTAATTTTTTTTAGAGCAGCTCGATGTAGTCACGTGTGTTTACATTTCTTTTTTTGTTTACCTGCTGATAGCTGACGTCATCGGCAGATTGCACAAACAGAGTGACTTCTCTGTCTGATTCGGAAATAGTATAAGAGAAACTTGAAAAAACAGGACTTCCGATCATATTTTAAATTTATACGATTAAATCATCTCTGTTTAAAATGTTTCTAGGCTTACACTATCAAAAAAAGTGACAAATCTTTTTTTTTTTTTTCTTTTTTTTTTTTTAATAGTTTTTTTTTTTTTTTAAAGATTGCCTTGAGGCACTGATAAAAATACTCAAAAGTAGAAATCTACAAAATAATTTAGATACGTCATTAAAAAAAATCGATGCAATCGGTCTTTAAACGGCTTATTCATGGAAACATCCAGCGGCTGCAGCATCGGCGTTAGGCCTCCTGGTATTACGGTGACTATCGTTTCCAGCTGCTGGCACTTGTCCTTCACTGTGTGTACAAGAGCGTCTGTTCGATTCCTGTGCTAGCTTCCCTTCCTTCTGATAGGGTTACTAGAGTTCAAACTATTGCCGTTGGCAAACACACGGCGATCGTTTTACGTCATAGCTAAGCAAGGTAAGGAATTCTAATGGATAAGTACACATTTCACACAATTTCTTTGGACAGATTATCTTGAAAGTTTTATAGATTGGCAATATTTTCGCCGTTTTGGCGATATACTCGAACTTTAAAAGAGTATTTTTTCAATTCGGCTTATACACGGGTTTTCAATTTTTGGGCAAATTTCTGAAGGGAAAAACGTACTCTCGGCTTATATGCAGATCGGCTTATAGTCGGAAAGATACGGTATTTGTTTACCAAATTAGCCAGCCATTTTGTTTCGAAGTGTTGGTCACTTGAAAATTTTAAATTAACATAAAAAGTATTTATGAACCGATTTGCTTAAAACTCCATACGTAAATAGCCTACATCAGTATTTTATCTAAGTCCATTAATAATTTGTAGTTGCTGTTTTGTTCCAAAAGGGCGGCTATTGAATAAGAAAAAAGAAATCAACCTACCCTTCCGAATGAACCGGAAGGACTTGTTTAAAAATTTTTATTCAAAGAACTGTTTTTACACATTTTATGACAGTTGCAAATTAACTACCTTTCTGAAGAGCCTCACCAATAGTTGTTTAAGAAAAGATGACTCATTTAAAGTCGTAATATTTTTTCCTGTAACCTGCAAAAATTCAGTAATTCTTGGTCAGCTACATAAGTTTGTTCTACGGCAAAGTTTGAATATTTATCCCATGAGAGAAAATTCTTCAGTAAAATGTCTTTTTCTTTCTTCTTCTAATTCAATATCTGATTTATTTTTTTATTGATTGCATAATTCCACTTATTTTTTCCTCCTTTGTAATAAGCTGAGTAATTGAAAATTCCTCATCACAAATCACGTAGTTAATGCAAGATTCATATTCACCAGGAAAAACCTGGAATACTCAGGGAATTGGGATTAAAAAAAAAAAAAAGAAAATGGGGGAAAACTCTGGAAAAATAAAAATTCTCATTAAGATTCTGAAAAAATCAATTATAAAACTTGGGAAAATAAATATTTTCTTTCTTTCATAATATATTTTTCTTGTTTAGTTTCATATCGAGATTCAAATGATTAAATATCATTAAAATACACATGTAAACAATGATTTCTATGTGAAATGCTATCATGATCACAATAACCTGACATCATAGAGTGGAAGTAGAAATATTTTCTTCTCTCTAGAGACGAAGTATTTTGTTCTCTCTAGAGAAGTGTTTCTTGTAATATGTCTAATATTTTCTTAAAAATTGTCTAGAAAACTCTGGGAATAATAATAGCTTTATCTTCTAAACCAATTGCTGAATTTCTGTAATCTACTAATCTAGAAATCAATTATGACAATGTTTGTTTGCATTGTAAATGATGTGCTGATTTTTTAGAGTTAACTGTGTGTATGTATATATGTGTATAAATTTTGCCAAAAAGTATTTTAATTATCAAAAACTTTTCCCTTTTCTTTTTAATAGTTATGCTCTTTGGTTATTGGAGTGTTCTCATGATTCAAGTCGGTGTCATGCTACATTGTTTTTTGGATATGCCCTTCGTTTTAAGTCTATACTTGAACATTTTGATGAGCAAGATGGATTACGGAAGTTATTCAATGTTGTATGTAAAAAATTATCACTGTTAATTTCTCTTTTTTTCTGACCAGACATTTCTGAAGAATTTTCTAAGTGTCTTAAAAATTTTATTTTTGTTCTTATATATATATATAAACTACAGTAGGGATCCGTTATCTGGAATCCCATTATCCAGAATGCTCCGAAAACCAGAATGCAAAATGCCAACTACCAAAATTTTTTAATTATCATAAAATTTAAGAATGAAAGTTATACAATAGCAGCGGTCAGAATAATATTTTTATGAACTACTTTTTTTAATGCTACAGTGTTATTCTGGAGAAATATGATGAGAACAAAATTGTCCAAGTAATTACTTGTTATTTTTGCAAATTTAGGTTAGAAAATGAATTTTTATGGCTATTTTTAATAAATAAATATTAATAATACAAACTCCTTATAGTGCCCAATAGCAGACAAATTTTACTCTTGAACTTCCATTGCATGCAAAAAGTCCCAATTGTTATAACAAATTTAAATATTTTTTTTATTTCCATTATTTTTAGAATTCATTTCATAAAATACTTAGCATTATGTGCTAAAAATGTTTGAAACAAATGAACAGTTAGTACAAGAGACACACTATATGTGAACAACTATCATAGACATGTTTGCAAAATACAAATGAAAGGATTTTACTCTCAAGTCCCAAAATTAAATTTTATATATGTTTTATTTTACATTTATTATTACTATTATTATTATTTATAGTTTAAAATTGTAATTAATGTTTTTTGATTTTGTATTAAGTGAACAAATCTTTAAGTAATGTGTTTATATATGTTATTCATGTTTATTCCTGTTATTTATGAAATTATTTTGTACCATTTTTATACATACAGTAAAACATTCTGAATTACGGAAAAACTCCTTATCCAGAATACCCCAGGTCCCAAGCTTTCTGGATAATAGATCCTATACTGTATATAAAACTATTAAATATTTCAAAATATCTATATTTTTATACTCATATAAAAAGTAAGTTACTTTAAAATGAAATTCACTGTTGCAAAAAATATAAGCTCTTAAAAAGAATTAAGTGACTATTATAAAACTTAGAATGTAAATGTTGTTCATTGAATAATACAAAGGATTAAATGTTCAACAAAAATTATCACATTACCTCTTTGATGCATGCAGTGTATTATTACTTCCAGTAGTGTATGAATGGCGTGGTCTAAAAGCAACCATGTTGACTTTTACCTTTGCAGAATAGTTCTTTTATAAAATGTAGGGTGGCTAACAAGTTCCTTGACGCAGTCGGTGATCAGAAAGCAACCATAATGACAATTTCTTCAGCAAGTTTATTCTCAAAACTTTCAGGTCTGATAGACCGAACTATTGTTAGTCCATACTTAGTGATTCCATCACAAAGAATAATTCCTAGCTAACCTATTCTTTTTGTTACTCATCTAGTTCTGATCACAATCAATACCTTCTTTTAATGTTACAAGTTTGAATGTGTGTCAAAAAGCAACCATAATGTTAATTACCTTTAGCAGATTTGTACAATATTATCCAGAGTGCAGGACATAACAGGTCGCACAGCATACAGTTCCTGGCAACTTAGTTTTTTTGGTACTCATCTAGTTTTGACATGCACTTCTATTCTCAATTGTAGGGGTAATACTTTGCTTGTTATGCCTTGAACTATTTCCTGTCACTTCCTGTAAGTAAAATTTATGGAAATGTTTATTTTGTGCCATCTTATCCAAATTAATTGAAAAAGCATGCAAGTAGATAGTGTGCTGAAAAAAAAAAAAAAAAAAAATTGCAAAATTTTTAGTTGTAGTTTTGGATGGCGTGACGCAAAAGATAAAATAATTCATTGAAATAAATATATTTCAGTGCATAATATAAGCTTAATGAAAGTGATATATTTGACAGCGTATTTGAAAATTAAAAGCAATATTTCAATGTGCACATATACTTTAATATGCAAAACAAAATAATTGCAGTGGAATTTAAAAACAAATCATTTAGTGTAACAACACTGCGTTGCTGGAATTTCATATCATTTCTTTTAAAACACATATTTTGATATTATAAGAGATGTGAATGAAAAGGTATCGGTAAGTAAATGTTATATATTATTTTATGTTGAAAATAACGTTTACTCTGTAAAAATAAATAGAAGAAAAAAACAAATTCAAATAAGAAAATCTCTGTATTTTTTAATTAATAGCAAAGCGTCACTGAAAATTTGATATCATTATTTTTAAGACCCATATTTCTAATTCTTATAGCCATAAAGTGCAGTGCTGCATCACAAACTTTTAACCCGTGAAGGGTTTTTTGTATTGATAGATATTACATGTATAAGATAACCAAATTTGTTTAGAGTATATCAATAAATTATTTTAAGTGATTCTAGCAATTCTGATATTTTATGCAGACGTTAATATAATAACAAAGTTTTGAATTGTGTAACATAAAATTCAGTGCTTGAATAATTCATAATTAATTTCTTCATTTATTTAAGAAGAAGCAAAAAAATCTGATTTTTATTTATGATTTTAAAAAGTAAATAACAAAACTAACTTATTAGTTAAAGTGCATAAATCATTTTTGAGTGTATAACATTTAAAACATTTTTACTTTCTTCTATCTTCAATAGAAGAAAGTACTGGATTCGTAAAAATTTTCGATTTCGGGTTTTTGATGGATTTACACGTTTTTAGAGCTGTAGAACACGATTTGACCATTTTTAGAAAATGTCTGTCTGTGTGTGTGTGTGTGTGTGTGTGTGTGTGTGTGTGTGACAAAATTTTGTGGCAACTGTACCTCAGGAACTACTGGACAGAATTTCATACAAATTGGTATGTAGTTGCACCTTGACATAAATTAGTGCCTATCAACTTTTGGTAAAAATCGTCTTACAGGTTGTGTTGCCATCCCGCTTTTTCTAAATTTTTAACATGGTGATATAGGGCAAAAATTTTTAAGATGAGTATCTTTCGAAAGGTCTCGTCAGTACCTTTAAAACGAATGGTGTAACTATAAATCTGTGATAATTTAAAACAAAGTTATCGATTTTTTTTACTTTTTACAAAAAAAAAAATTTAGAAAAAAAATCTTAATTTTTTTTTTTTTTTTTTTAACACATTCGCTGCCACCAAAATTTATATATCCATCCTCAGAAGCCGAATTTAAAAAAAGTGTTTTAATGATTAAAAACGTTGGCTGCACAAAAAAAAAATTTAAACACAAAATTTAAAAACCACGCACTGAAAATATAAAAATAATGCTTCACTAACGTGCCACAAAAACCTCATCGTTCAACCTCCAAATCCGAACTAAAACTAAAGCAGTTTACTTATCATACTCGATTGACGCCCCAGAGCGTCACCGGCATGGGAGGTAGCGCCATGCTGACGCGCCAGCGCGTCAGTGGCAGCGAATGTGTTAAACGAAATTATCAAAACTTGGTATTTAGTTGGCTCCTGACATAAACTGGTGCTGATTAGATTTGGGGATCAATTGCACAACAGGAGGCGCTGTGATCGTATTTCTTTTAAATTTTTAACATGGTAGTATAGGACAAAATTTTGTATAAATGTACATAATGAGAGTTATTCTTAACCTGTGATTGTAAAATTAATATGAATTATTCCTAATAGTAGTAGTTAATTAGGAAAAAAAAATTGTGCATGTTGGGGCACTGGTTCCCCCCCCCCCCAGGGGGGAAGTACCCCCTGGGGAAGTAAATTTTCAAGATGGGTATCTTTCGAAAGGTCTCGTTGATAATAGTAATAGTTAACTAGGAAAAAAATTTTGTGCATGTGGTTGCATCGGTTCCCCCCCAAACGGGGAGGAGTACCCCCCAGGGGGGGGCAAAGTTTCAAGATGAGTATCTTTTGAAAGGTCTCGTCAATACCTTTAAAACGAATGGTTGAACTATAAATATGTGGTAATTTAAAACAAAGTTATCGATTTTTTTTTTTTACTTTTAACAAAAAAAAAAAAAAAAAAAAAAAAAACTTGGATTTTTTTTTTTTAAATATTGTTACTGAGTGAATTTGTATAGGAAAATATAGAAGAAAGTCTCGTGGTGGCCACAACATACTAGTTTAAAATCTGAACTTAAATTTGCATCAGTTAAGACCTACCTACCAGACTACTGACAAGTACCCAAAACTACTAAAAATTTTCTTGTCTACTACTGAAAATTGCCCTACAAGGTTGGCATCTCTGGTCACTACCTCATATTTTCTTTTCCAACATTTAGTTTGATAGATGTGTAGGTCATTTTATTCTTTAATATCTTATTGTTGTAGTTTGCATTATTTCTAGTTTTCTGCATTTCTCATTACATAAAATATATATCTTTTCATTTTGTGTGAGACTAAATTTTTAATTTATTTTTATGATGTACTTTGGCAGTATACAAAGGTGTGAAAATTATTAGATTCAATACTGAAGTTACACATCTTCTTACCTTCTGTCTTTATTTTTCAACTTTTCAGTTTCCAAATTTGTGTGAGTAAAGAATATATTATATATCTATTATAAAATAAATATTGCATATATTTCAGTGAAACTTTCGTCCCAGAGGCAAAAAAGAGGCCAGTAGCAAATTAAATAATAAATAAATAATATTTGGGCATCATACTATAAAAAATGTTGTTTGAAATTCATTGTAGCTGTAGCATAGGATTAGGTAGCTTCTTTATATTATCTGTATTCCATTTGTATGAAAAAAAGCAAATATCGAGAAAATTTTAAATGATATTGTTGATAGAATGAGTTAAATTTTAGTCACTTACTAAAAGAAGCATAGTAGATTTTACCTGAGATTTATTTTGATTCAAATTACAACAGTGTAGTGTATGTTGATTTAATATAAAAATTGTGATAAAAACTTCTATAGATTTGCTTCTTTTTGAGAGCAACTAAAATTCACTCCTTCTATCAGTATCATCTTTGATGTTTCACGATTACTTTTTTCTTCTTATTTTCTTTATTTATTTTTTATGAGTAACTCTATACATTTAGCTAATAAATTATGCAAAAGAAATTTTGTCAAAGATTGTTTTTACAAGTTTAAAAATTATTTAGTAAAAATGCTCATATTTCTTTAGATATTTTATATTTTTATAGTCTGATAGCAGTAAGTTGGGTCTACTATAGTATGTTAAGTTTTCTAAAAGTGGCATTGGGTTGGTTTAAAATCCCTGCAAACTTTTGTATCTCAATGAATATGCATGCTATTCATAAACAAATGAATACAGATAATTAAAAGAAGCCTTGTAATTATAGAGTGATCCCAAATATTCTTCTTCTTATTTTAATTGGTTACTTATTTTCTTTTTTGCCATCAGGACAAAACTTTCACTGAAATAAATGAGGTGTAACATTCTTTAAACCCCCAAAATTTGGAAAAGTGAAAAGTAAAGGCAATAAGTAAGGAGATGTTGAATTTCCGTTTGTGTCCAATAGTTTCACCCCTCTGTATAATGTCACATAATGATTCAAACATACAATTCTTATTTCTTTAGATGAGTACACTTGAAATATTTGTTGGAAGAGAAGCAAGAGTTTCATTGACTGATGATGAAATCTATGGCGATCGTATTACGACAAAGCATGTTTGTGCAAGTTTGAAAAGATATTTTGAAGCTCATTTGGCAGTTTTAGTTGAAGAAAAACAAAAAAACATAGAAAGCTCATCAAGTATTCTTACAAAATCTTATCAGGTATTAAAATTTTTGTTTTATTGTTACTTTTTGATTTTGTTAACTTTAATTATGTACTTTATATGAGTATAGAGAAACATTAAGCAGGCTTCGCAGCGCTCCTAAAATTTTACCTTTATTTTATTCTATTGTCACCAGTACCGTCAATAAGAAATTTTTCTTGGGTATTTCTGACTGTTTTAATGCTAAAATATTATGATTAAATGTATTGTTTTAAAATTCTGGTGGCAATATAATAAAATGAGTGCAAAATTTTAGGAATGCTGCGAGGCCTGCATTAAGGTAAAATATGTAAATGCAAATTTAATATTCCTGTATCGTAAAGTTCTTTTTTTTTTTTTTTTTTTTTTTTTTTTATCAAATCACACTCATCGCTAAATTAATGCCCACAGACAAGCAAACAAACAATGCAACAAACAAAAAACTTCAATCTGAGACAACAGATGGCAGCACCAAAAGAAAAAACTCCCAGCAACTAAAGTACTGCATCATTCATATGAAAGATTATCAGAGTCTAGCAATGAATAATGGGTTAACCTTTTGTCCAAGCTATGTCCTTTGATTTTTAATCTTGATATCTCTTGATCGAATCCAGCTTCCCACACTTATTGTTAAAATGATTATCAATTTGACATTTACTCAAGTCAGCCAAAGTATAGGATATCTATAAAATAACTTACTTCTCTTTTTTTTTGAGGTACAGTCGGTAACAAAAGTGTCCGAACACTAGCAAGAATTCCTATGTAAAAAAAGTACACTTCATACAGTTTTGTTAAATAAATCCTTTTCAAATCCTGTTCTTAGTCAGTCTAAGAACATGATTCGATAAGGATTTATTTAACAAAACTGTATGAAGTGTACTTTTATTACATAGGAAATGTTGCTACTGTTCGGACACTTTTGTTACCGACTGTATGTACAGCAAAAATTGACCCGAGTGAAACAAAATTTCATCTACAGATTTTGAAAGACATGGGGGGAGGATTTCCACAAAAGAAAGAAATTAGTACCAAAAGCCACTGATAATTTTGGCGTTGTTCTCAGGTACACACTATCAAGTTTGTACAATTGAGGTAGATTACACAACTTTCCTAGTTCAAATGGGATTTTGGAGTTTTTGAAAGTGAAATATGTCAAAATTTTAAATAAATGTACAGAAAATTGATTTTGCTATAGTTATATTAATTTTTGAATAAAAATGTACTTGTGACAAATGAATGACAAGCTGTATTAACTGCATTTATTTAAAATATTAACTTATTCCATTTTCAGCAGCTCCAAAGTCACATATGCACAAGGAAAGTTCATAATCTACCTCGATTGTACAAATTCAATAGTGTGTTACTTGAAAACAATTTTGAGATCTTCCTCATTGGGGACTTTAGGCACTAATTTTTTTTCCCATGCCTTCTATAGTCCTTAGATGAAATTTGGTTTCATTTGGTTCGTTAGCTTTTGCTGTAGATGCCTCCAAGAAATTAAAAGTATTTTATGGCCACCCTGTGTTATCAATTCTGCTAATTTCTTAATTTAGATATCTTCTGGTTGTTCTACTTAGCTCCTGGTGGAATAATGAATGCAAAGTTAAAGAAAAAAGACAAAAGAAACAAATTGTTGGTGAATTTTTGTAGGTACCTCACTGCAAGCAATTACATTGCATATAAGCAGGCTAGGGCAAGTGCACATAAAATTTGTATGGAATCTCAGAAATAATCCTGGATAATTTTCCAGCATTATATCTGATACGAGCAGCAAACAGTTATGGCATTATGCCAAGAAAGGTATAGGAATTTACAATAACTACAATATTTCTTTTCTTAAAAATAATGATAAATTTATTACTTCTATTAAAAATGTAAATACAACAGGTAAAACTTAATTCAACATCTGTAGCTCAAATTTTTACGTTGTCCTACAAATGGTATTCAGAATGCTTAATTTTAAATTTCAGATCTTGTTGATCACAAAATTACTATACCCATTTTACAGAGAATAAATTAAACAAAAGTTTGAAACATAGTCATAACTCTACTTCTGGATCTGCTGATATCAATTGTGTTATGATCAAACTTTTATCAAAAGACTCTCTTTAAAACCTGTTTAGACTCTGCATTAGAATATAGATTGAATAAATATTTCTTATTTTTTGGCATGATGTTATTATTCCTTTCTCAAAACTTGGTAAAATTTTTGTCACCTTAAGAACTATGAAGTCAATGCTATCATTAATTGTTTCTGTAAAGTGTTAAGGGCTGGAGAAAATGGTGAATACCAGGCTTGTCTTTGTTCTTGAAAAGAATAATTTGATTTCACCAGTGCAAAGTGGATTTAAATTGAGCTGCTCTACTATTGATAATATCTCTTTCCTAGAGACAAATATACAGAATGCTAATGTTCGAAAAAAGAACTTGATGTCAATTTTATTTTAATTAATTTATTTTATTATTATTATTATTATTATTATTATTTGAAGAAGCATAGGACAAGGTATGGCATTATGGTATTTTAAAAAGGGCCTTAAGATAGACCAGTCTCAGTTGTTGACACTTCCTGTTTCTTGGGAGTTATTTTTGACAAGAAATTTACTTTAATCCCACACATTTTAAGTCTAAGGATAATATGTGATAAGACGTTAACATTAAAAAAAAAAAACTTTTGAATACCTCTTAAGATGCAGATCATATTGCTGAAAATTTATTTGTTTGCTGAAAATTTATTGTGCAATTAATTGCTCCAGACTGTATTAAGCTTTACCCTAAGAAACTTGATATAATGCACCACAAGTCTTTTTTTTTTTTTTTTTTTTTTTTTTTAATTTGCTCAGAGACTTTTTATAATTCATTAATCTTCAGTTTCTGTGCTGATTGTCTGGAATCTTCACTAATAAAAAACACAAGACAACAAATCTCCCTCAAGTAAGGTGACCAGATGTCCTCTTTTTTTTTAGAGGACTGTCCCCTATTTTGAAGATATTTTTCAAAAATTTGGAAATTTATTGTAGAAAGGATTTTCTTTTTAATTTTTTAAAAAATCAAAATTATATTATTTGTGTTCATTTTTACTTTCTTCTATATGTAATATAGAGAAAGTATTGGATTCGCGAAAATTTTCGACCTCCGTTTTTTGACGGATCTACACGTTTTGGGATGTCCTGAACACGAATTGATAGTTTTTAAAAAATGTCTGTGTATGTGTGCGTCTGTCTGTGGTTTCTTGTTTTCACCGTATCTCACGAACCAATGAATGAAATTCAACCAAACTTGGTATATAGTTGGACCCTGGCGGGGCATTGTGCTGATTAGATTTGGGGATCAATAGCCCAGCAGGTGGCGCTGTGATCACATTTTATGCAAATTTTTAACATGGCAGTATAGGACAAAATTTCGTATTTTTTACTGTATCTCACGAACCAATGAATGAAATTCAACCAAACTTGGTATATAGTTGAAACTTGACGGGGCATGGTGCTGATTAGATTTGGGGATCAATCGCCCAGCAGGTGGCGCTGTGACGCAAAATTTCGTATTTTTCACCGTATCTCACGAACCAATGAATGAAATTGAACCAAACTTGGTATATAGTTGGACCCTGACATGGAATGGTGCTGATTAGATTTTGGGATCAATCGCCCAGCAGATAGCACTTTGATCGCATTTTATGTAAACTTTTAACATGGCAGTATAGGACAAAATTTCGTATAAATGTACATAATGAGCGTTATATTTAACTTGTGATTGTAAAATTAATATGAATTATTGATAATAGTAGTAGTTAACTAGGGAAAAAAATTTGTGCATGTGGGGGCACTGGTTCCCCCCCCCCCCCCATAAATCTGCGATAATTTAAAAGAAAGTTATCAATTTTTTTTACTTTTAACAAAGAAAAAAAAAATCGTTTTTTTTTTTTTCTTTAAATATTGTCACTGATTGAATATGTATTACTTTTAACAAAAAAAGAATTTAGAAAAAAAAATCATATATATATATTTTTTTTTTTTTTTTAAATATTGTTACTGGTTGAATATGTATATAGGAAAATATAGAAGAAAGTCTTGTGGTGGCCACAACATACTAGTTTAATAATAAAAAGAATTACATCTCTATTGGCTGATTGTAATAATTTGTAACTCTTTTCAATTATAAAGTTACTCTAATCTGGTCTTTATAACTTAGAATTGTAGTATCACATTCCTATATATTCTCATCATCTATTTCATCCTCATATAAAGAGCACATACTATATTCTTCTTCTTCTTTTTTTTTTTTTTTTTAAATAATTGTTCTTACATTCTACATTTTAGCATGAGAATTATAAACACCTTTGCAGACACATCTTATATTCATATCAAGGTCCTTCCTTGGTCTACTTTAAATATAACACCTTGGAATTTCCAAGTTATTTCCTGCCTTCATTCTTTTACTGTTTTTCATTAATCTGATACAGTTATAACAGTTTTTAAGCCTCTTTTTCACTTCTCATCATTGCATTTACACAGACTATTAGAACCTTTACTGGTTGGTTCTAAGATATATGATAAAGTTGATTGTGGTATTGTCTCTGGTAATACTACTTTAAGCTACCATCTTTCAACTTTTAATTTCTTTTTTTTTTTTCTCTTCTGATATGCACCATTTTCTCTTTATTGAATTTGATCTCTCAAATAAATAAATAATATTACTCTAAAAATTTACTGATGTGAAAAAAAGGACGGGACTAATAACACTACGGAATATTAATTAGGATGTTGGCAAGTATGTGATAAAATTATTTGATCTTGTTTAAAACAAATATTTTCCTTCATGTTTCTTCAATTTTGCAATTTTTTTATACACATATTTCAATAAAAACTAAATTTTGATGATGGTGTTTATAATAATAATAGTAAAATCATAATTAAATTTTTCTTGATACTGATATATTTTTAAAAATAACTAAATTTCATAAATCACATAATTTGAACATTTTTATCTAAGACGGAAATGCATATACTTTATTGAAATGGATTTTGAAAATTTGTGTATTATCACTTGTAGGACTTTCCTTAATATAAATATAGTAATAAAATCTCCTAAATTGTTTCTTTTAGAAAGGCTAGGTGATGTCATCAGGTTACTTACATAGCATGTTAGTGTAAAAATTTTCTTCTTATACATATTGTAAAATAATTATGTGTATATAAATAAAAACACATATGTCAGAAAATATTATTCTCTCAATTACTAATGAGTCAAAAATTATTAACATCTATAGATCAATATATATAAAGAAATAATGAAGCAAAACTTTTTTTCATAGACTCTGCAATTGATGAAATGTTCATTTAGGCTTTTTTTTTTTTTTTTTTTTTTTTTTTTTAAGTAAGGAAGATCATAAAATATAGATGAAAGTTAAAATCTTTCAATTTATTGATTATAAAATGCCAAAATATTAAGACAGACTTGTCAAAAATGTTCTTATAACCATCTTCCTAATAAGTACTTGTGGTATTATAATTATCTTAAAAAAATAAATGTTTAAAAGTTTCAGTCATCTTTAAATGCATATATATATATTAGGGGTGGGAATTGATTAAGGGTTTTAACTGGGTTAATCGTAGTTCATTAATCGATTAATCGAATTTTTAATCGGTTTTCATTTTTCTTTATAAAATTTTATTTCAATGCTAAATAAAATTCTCATATTGTGTATATATATACATATTATTCATAAATTTGACTGAAAAAAAAAATTATCAAAAATTTTTGTCTAATCAAATATATCTGTTTCATAGCTGAAATTTAAATCAATTTTCAGAGTAATAATTGGTGACTTTAAGTGTTAATTTTATATAAATATTTTCACTTGTTTGTTTTATTTATTTATTTATTTATTATTATTATTATTATTATTTTTTTTTTTAAGTAAATTATTTTAATTCATTTTGAAAGAAACATTAAATGAATTTACACATAATTTTGTTTTATATTTGCAGGTCTTGTCCATCTCGCTTGCCACTATTTTTAAATGAATTCTCAAAATTCTATTTCCTTATCATAAAAATCTCAAATTCTTATATTTTAGTTCTTCTTTGTCACTTCGGACTAGGACACAGAATGTTATTTTCTGTTTCTACTTCAATAGTTACTATCAGCAATTCTGAACAGACAATAAACGCTTGAAGATATTGTGAAACTCTGTTAACATTTCCCCCATCAGAGGGATAGAGGAAATCTCAATCCCTTCTTTTCTTTTATCTTTAACATTTCCAATTTTTGAAAGATTCTTGTTTCTGAGAATACTATTATCCTATCCAACACTTTCTGTAGAAGGCTAAAGACAAGTGGTGTTTTTTTTCTTTTTTTTTCTTTTTTTATTATTTGATGGATGTTTCGTTAGACGGATGATAGTTAGCAAAATATGTGAAAAAATATTTTGTAGGCAGAAAAGCATTTTTACTTTAATTCGTAGCTTGAAAATTTTAATCGGATATTGAAAATTTTTAATCGAATTAATTGATCCAATTAACTCGATTAAAAAAATTGATCGTGACTAAGCATTGATCGATTAACCGAACCGATTAATCGGCACAGCCCTAATATATATTTATGTAATTGAATTTCTTTGAACTAGGCTATAGTTCTAATTGATATTGATTTTGTTGTATTTATTATAAAACAAAGGTAACAGATTTTTATATATGGATGAGAATAAATGACAAATAACCCTCACAAGCTAGTAGTAGTATAGTAGTTTATGCACACAAGTTTTAAAATTAGTTCTAAATTCATGTATTTCATCTTTCTCATTTACAATATTTAAAAATGCATTACAGGAAGTGATGCATTAGCTGTGGTTAAGTGAAAACATGTGCCTTTAGTTAGCATCAAACAGTGACATCTATTGAATGGTCATAAAATCCTTTATTTATTACATGCATAATATTAGATCCTCTAACCTCTGCCAAACAAGAATATATTATTTGCAGTGTCTTCATTATATTATTGTCTTTGTCTATTTGCAGTGTCTTCATTATGATATTATGGGCTTTGTCTCTTTTCATATCAATGCATTCTTATTTGATTAATTGACCTGCAAAATAAAGTTCTGTTTCTTTTGTTTGGTTCACTCTGCAAAATTAATATAAATATTTGCAGAATTGAAACGTATGCTGTAAAAATAAATTTTTCTGGGAACAGTTATTGTAATTGATATTATTATTTTGCTTGTATTTTATTTTCTATCTAGAAATTGTTTATAAAAATATGAATTTCAAATTTTATTATTTTTGTAGAATGAAGTTTTAATGTGTGAAGCTGTTGAGAAGAATATTGAATTCTTACACGACCTAGCATTAATCCCCCTTTACGACTGGAAGCCTGTAATTTGCTTTGTTAAATTAGATGGTATTACCTTTTTATTAGAACTAATATCATACTATATAGAAACAACTCCTCTAGGTTCTTCTGGAAGGTAAGTTTCTGAATATTTTTTCATCATCACTATCATTGTTTCCCCCGGGTTTAAAAAGGGCAGGGCACTGCTAATAAAAAATGAAGAGCATTTTCTAGATTCATGATGGCAGTTTTGGATTCTTAAGGGCACATTTAAAATTTAAATAATCCAGACACTTATTTTAAAATTTCGATTTTATGTATAAGTAGGAGAAAAAGTTTTTAATTTTAACTTTCTTTACACCTTAATTTTGCTTGTTACTGATGTATGAACGAATGTTGATTGTTATGCACAATGCATGTATTTATATTTATAACATATCTTCGGTTTTAAGGTTATTTTCAATAAAAGGCAGTAAGGGCACAACTTTTTTAGATTAAGGGCAAGAAGGGTGCAATAGTCATGCGCCACTCAGGGTGCAGCACCCTTCTGAAACTGTGTGGGGGAAACTTTGATCACACATATATACTGCTATACAAAAATTTAGACAACTACATATGTCCCCAAATTAATGCAGGCAAAATGATTTATTTAAAATATGTGTAATTTGTTTTAAAAGATGTCTAAATTTGCTAAAATATTTAAATTTTTTTATTCTAAACAGAAACATGCAAAATATAAAAATTTAGTTTTAAGTTATTCAAATAAATCTCCTATAGGTGTTATTTAGAAGTCAAATAACTCATTCATTTAGGTTATTTTATGCACTTTGTTACTGTCAGTTGTATAAGATAAACTATTCTGTAAATTGTAGTAAGTCAAACTGCTGTAAATTAAGTAGCTAGAATATATAAGTTATAACAGTAAGATTTGTGTTTTTCTTCAGGAATTGTTTTATTTTTAATTTATTGAAAAAAGTCTGGGTCACATTTATAGTCGTAACTTAGTCATATCCGTAGTTAATATATACACTCATGTTTGTGAAAATTGCAACACCAAGAAGGATAACGAATATAAAAATGATATTTATTGAGCACATACATTCTAGTAGGAAGAACAATTGACTAAATTTTCAGGAAGTTTTGAGTAATATATCCTAAGAAAACAGTACATAAAACAGCGACATATAGGAGCAATACAGTTATCTGCCTAGGCATTGAATTGAACAGCAATTGGATGACATATTCAGATACAGCACTTCATGAAGCTTCAACACAATGTCACAATTCATCGATCGTATTTGCTGATGAGTGGTGGCATCCCACTCGCTTTTCAACGATTAAACAGTCATTTTCATTGGTGTGAGATCAGGAGAACACGCTGGCCGGAGCAACGGTTGAATACATTCTGTATACAGGAAGGTCCAGACAATACGGACAACTTACAGTCATGCATTATTCTGCTTAAATATTGCGCTACAGAGGCCTTAAATATAGAGCACATTGGTGGGCCTTAACTTGCCAGAAATTTATTGGCTGCTATTTAGAGTGCCAGGAATGCAAACAAGAAGTAATCGAGACTGGTGATGGAGAGTGTGACGATGTCGAATCCCAGCTGGCAATGTGCATTATTCACAATGTCGTTAAATACGAATAAGGCAATCCTGATGCTGTAAACAGGATTGGGATTTATCTGAAAGGCGACTTTACACCATTCCTGCATCCAGGTTTATTGTTGATTACATATTAAAGATGCCTATATCAATGATGCAGTTTTGAGGGTAATCAAAATTTTGGTAGCCGCATACTGGGTCACCAGCTGGAGTCATGGTATGCGATACCATTGGATACATGTCTCGATCACCTCTTGTTTTCATTCCCACCACTTGGAATACCAGCCATTACATTTCTAACATGGGCGTCGGCACATAGGGGCAAGAGGGGGCACTTGCCCTCTCCTGGAAAATTCTAATAATTAAATAATTATTTAAAAAAATTATAATTAAAACTTTAAAGCTGTGTCATTAGAATTCAATTAACAAAATAAAATTTATATCATAGAGCCAACTAGAGTCAAATCCACTCGACTTGCATTTATAGGTTGTCTCCAACTTTTCCCTGTAAACAGATTTTAAATCGACTCGACAGTACATTTTCCGGATTAGTGTTGGTTTAGAATAAGTTGTATAATTTCTAAATGCAAAATGTTGTAGCTCAAATTACATGTATAAGTAATTGTTCTATTAAATGCTTACACACACTGGCTTTCTTAATCACCTCAATCAACTAATTAAACATTTGAATTTGTAAAAACATGCTGAAATTTTGCAATTTGAAGTTTGCTCCCTCCTAAAATTTTTTCTGGCGATGCCACTGATTTCTAATGAGTTAAGGCCCGTAGCTCTGCCCTATATTCAAAGCCTCCAAAGTGCAATACTTAAGAGCGGACAATACCTAATCTTGCCGGCAGCCTTGGCTCATGTTATTCTATGGGAAAATTTGATTACATAATTACTCATTACCTAATGTATATTTTTCAATTCTGTTTTCACATTTAGAAAATTCATAAGCGTTAAATTAGTACTTGTTTTTCAAAAATTGATTTTTTAAAATTTCAGTATTTCATTTTCGACTAGAAAATGAGAAAAATGCATTTTGTGAAAAATCGCATTTTTGAACTCAAAATTAAAATGTAAAAATTTAAAAAAATGAATTTTCAAAAATGAGTACTCATTTAACGGTTATGAATTTTCTGACTGCGAAAACAGAATTAAAAAATATACATTAGATAATGTGTAATTGTCGCAACAAATTTTCCCATAGAATAACATTGGCCACGGCTGTCTGCGGGATTAGGTATTGTCCCCTCTTAAGCAGGACAATGCATTACATTTCTGACGAGCTAAGGCCCGTCGCTCTGCCCTATATTTGTGGCCTCCAAAGTGCAATAGTTAAGCAGGACAATGCACAACCGCAAATTGTCTGTATAATCTGGACCTTCCTTGATGCAGAATGTGTTCGACTGCTGCTCTGGCCAGCACGTTCTCCTGATCTCGCACCAATGAAAATGACTGTTTAATTGTTGAAAAGTGACTGTTCCCCCACCACTGCCCAGTGAGTACAATCGATGAATTGTGGCATCGTTTTGAAACTTCATGAAGTGATTTACCCGTACATGTCATCCAATCGCTGATTACATAGAGGCTGCTGCTTTATGTACTGTTTTCTACGTACATATTACTCCAAATTTTCTGAAATTTTAATTGGTTGTTCTTCCTTCTATAATGTATGTGCCCAATAAATATCATTCTGATATTCTCATTCCTTCTTGGTGTTGCAATTTTGACAAACATAAGTGTATGTATATTTGCATACAAAATCTCAAAACTGTAACACTATGGATGTATCATAAATAAATAGAGAATAGTACTAGTTTTGAGAATGGTAAAACACAAAGGATGACTGTGTATAAAATTTGGAATGTACAATGAGCTCTTGCTGTCAAAGTTATACTCTATAAATGACAGAACGATCTGAAAATTAACAGATGCCATCGTTTAACACAAAATGAGGAGACATCCAGGCCAGGAACTTGAAAATTAATTACAGAAAATATATTTGTCCTCTAGTCATACACAGTACAGAAAAAAAGTGACATTGGATATGAGGATATTTAGTGTGTGTGTTTGGGGGAAGGTTTGATATTCCAGATGTTTGGATCAATGTACACAAACAACCATGCAATATTTGTTTATAATCTAACACTAAGTGGAGTTCAGTGATGGGGTAGAAATGTATTTTAATTTAGTTAGAATGTGTTGTTGAATTTTCTTAAATTTCAAATAGCCTAATCATATATGCTAACATTTGAGAATAATCAATTGTATATTGTAACAATTTAATAAATAATGGGTATTTCAGAAAATTTTGGAGTGGAAGGCTGAATGTTTATACCAACTATGTGAAAAATGCCAGAGCCGGGAATCAAACCCGGGCCTTCCACTGTACGTGTGGATGCTCAAACCATTGAGCTACCCTGGCTGATTACCAGCAAGGCATTTCTCACATAACATCCGTTGGCAAAGTCACTGAGTCTGTAAACACAGCTATATCAATGACATTAATATTCATGGCACAATTCCAAAAGACCACGAAATTTTAATTTAATTTAGAAATTTATTTATCAACCATAAAGGTTTATTTCAGAAAATTTTGGAGTGGAAGGCTGATTTTTTATACCAACTATGTGAAAAATACCAGAGCTGGGAATCGAACCTGGGCTTTACGTGTGGATGCTCAAACCATTGAGCTACCCTGGCTGATTACCAGCAAGGCATTTCTCACATATATGGGTATTTCTTTAAAATATGTTTTATTATATTACTAGCTGCCTTCGGCGACCGGCTGGTTCGTGATCCTTGAAAAGATTTGGTAATAAAACTTTCTCCAAAACTTCCTTCTGATACATTTCTGCATTAATCTTTACTCTCTTTTCAATAAAAACCAAAGAAAGTTTCCCCCTTTTCGAAAAAGCTCACCATACCATTAATGATGAAGCATTTTTAAATCTTGGCACAGTAGCTTGATTGTCAGGGATATCTTGAATGGATGCCGACCATACTCGATCATTCTGGGGATTGTGGGATTGTTGTAGAACGAAAAGTTTCTCATCGGAGAAGATGAATTCATTACCTGCGTGCCAAGAGAGCAAAGTGTTAACTCTTTCAAACCTCTTTGCTTTTGAGGCCTTTGAAATTCCATGTGTTCTTGTTTTTTTGTAAGCTTTATATCTTAGATCATTTTTTAGAAGATTGTGGACAGAGGATTTTGAAATCTTGCAACCTCGTGATAACTTTCTAATAGAGGTCTGTCCATTTCTCCGGATGCGCTCTCTTACTGCTTTGATGACTTTTTCAGTCCGTGCAGTGCGAGGTCTGCCGGATCTGTACCTGTCCTGCACAGATGAAGTTTCATTATATTTACGTATCATCCTATAAACAAAATCACATTTGACACCTAAGTTTTTCAGGTCTCTGAAGATTTTGCCTGCTTTCTGTCCTTCTAAATATTTTTTCACGATTACCTTTCTATATCCTTTCATGGTTTCTGAAACAAAATGAAAAATATTCCAATTGATTCTATTACATATATTCTTTAAAGACACATTGTAAAACAATGTTTAAAAACTTTTGATAGCCTAGAATTAATAGTTTTTAATAAGACCACATTCAAAATACTGTATGAGAACTTTTTGGACACCCTGTAAATATTTCAGTGAAAGGAAATAGAGAAAATCAGTTAAAGTAAAATGCACATAAACACTGTTTAAAGTGCATTCATTCGAGATATATACAAAAGACCATTTTGATCACCAGGCATCATATATTTATAATCAAATGGGAAAAAAGTGAATTGATCATATGAATATATTAATTAATTTCCCCATATATTCTAAATAAACATCCTTATTGGGTATTAGATATTAAGAATGAAAAAGGAAAGTATAGCTTAAAATTTAAGAATTAATTTTGGTGACTGCTGCTTTAGATTGTTATTATAAGTGATTTACAGCAAATTTAATGTTTTTGTCTCCTTTTCTAGGTTTGAAACTTTGAAACATGCTTTAGATGTTTTAAAAGTTTGTGCACTTTCATCTGCTGCACAAATAAAGTTCTGTGAAAAAGTTAGTGTGCATTTATCAGCAGTGAATTGCAAGCATGCCACTGGCTTTGGGTAGGTGATTTTGTTTGGCTGCTATAATTTCTAGTGTGATTAGTGTTATACTTGTATAATCATTATAATGCTGGTATAGATGCAGCATCAAAGCAACATCAGATTTTTTACATTGACAATTCATAATTATAAATACAAATAAATATTTTTACTGATCATATTAATAATTAATGTCTGAAATAAATTTAAGCCTACATAAAAAAAAAAAAAAAAAAAAAGAAAAAAAAAAGAAAGAAAGAAAAACATAATTAATTATATTATATACTTAATGAAAGTTTTTTTTTTCCCCCTTGTTATTTAATGGCTGATTTTAAATTTGTAATAAGTAATTTTTACCCTTTAATATAAAAAAATTGCTAATGCTAATGAGATTTAAAAATTAGTTTCTGTTCAGTATGTATATAATATCTTATGACAAAATAAGCCATACAGCATTATAAAAGGAATACTATACAGATCTATGACATTTTCTTGTTCTTACATTAATTCAAAAAAAAAATATATATATAGTGGTTTTTGTTTATTATATTCTTAAAGAATTTTCTGCAAATCAAAAGAGTACTTATAATTCTTTTGTATCGATTGAATTTGTTAAAGACAGCATTTTTTTCTTATGGGATTAACAAATCCTGTTGTACACATGACTGTTATCTGGTGCCTCTACTTGCATATCTTATGCAATATGTATATACTTATTTCTATGATTTGGCTGTGTGATTTGTTGTATCGATGCAATTTGTTTATATTTTAGATGATATTTGAGATTATAAATAGAAAAAATTTAATTATATTTTTTAGTATACTTCTTCAGGCAACACAATATGAAACTCCTTCTGCTGAAGTTCAGCGTGCAGCCTTATGTACTATTATCAATTGTGTTTGTGCAAAAATACCTAATGTAAGTTTTTTAATATGTTTTGTATGTATTTCTAATAGTTTTATTCTCATTTATTGACTTGAACTATTTAATTGTGCGTATGTGCCAGGATTCCCACAAAGTGAAATTTGGATACCAGATTTTTTTAAAAGTGGATATCAACTATTAGTCAAGTTTAAAATTACTATATAAAAATAGTGTTATTCAAATTTTCCTTTGTGGGAACCCTGGTGTGTACTTGAACGTGTATAAGAGAGAGAGAGAGAGAGCATAGATATCATAGAGCTGCCAATACCTATAAATTCTGGAATTGTTATGGAAATGATGTTCAAAATATAGAATTACAGAAATGAAGTATACCAAATAATCAGCCCCTCTACAGGTAAGTAGGTACAGAAAAGTAGGAAAATCATCAGCCAGTTATTGCATGCTGGGTTTCAAATACTACACTTATTGTGTGTTTTGAGATGAAATGTAATACTTGTGTATCATGCAGAAATGAATTTTTTTTTTTTTTATTTGCACTGTAAAGTTTTTTCAAAATATGTGGATGAGAAATTAGTATATTTTTTAGTAATCAATCAAAAAAAAGTTGCATATTTGAAAAAATTGACACCCCCCCCCCCCCCAAAAAAAAAAAAAATATATATATATATATATATATATATATCATGGGACCAAATATATGTATTTAATACTTGTGGCATATTTTTAGAATCAGTTTGGAGAAAAATGTCAATTTTGTGAATTAGTACAGAAAATAATTGACTTCTAATAATGAGCAGCAAAAAGAAAAATTATGCATTTGTGCAATAAGTTATGATTAGTGCTGGGCGATGTTGACATTTCTTAAATCGATATATCGTTCATCTAAAATACCGATATAAGGATATATCGATTTAATGCAGCGTTAACAATTGTAGGGTATAATCCCGACACGTAAGGACTTTTAGCAGTTTTCTTTAGAATGTAGAGACGGTTTATAGCTAGTTTGTTGGGTTTAATGTATCAGTAGTACAGCATTACAATATAAAAAGTTTGGTGTTAGTTTGAACCAAAACTTGGTACTGAAGTAGCTGCAACCACCTCATGGTTTAACTTTTTACCATCATTTGTTAATTTTAGATAAACCATGAAAAAAAAAAAAAAAAAGTCAAAATTTGCCGAGACGGGGATTGAACTGAAGATCTTCTTGTCTCAAGTGAAACACTCTGACACTGTGCCACGCTTTTTTGCCCACTTATTATATTTCGTTGATTTTCATAAAAAGGATTAAATTTTCTAGGGTCTTATCTTAACCCATAAGTGAATTGTTGCTCAAAATTTGCCATTTAGCCTATGTTTTCGACCTCTCTTTTAATTTAATCTTGGTTTGGTTTCAATAGGAATTTTACTGATTTATACTTCCCTTGTGAGTGGATGTATGGTAGCTCCAATTTTGGTTCAACTTAAATTCAATTGCAGGAAGTAGAAAACTTAAAAATGAGGTTGAGCCATGTAATGGTATTGCTTATAACATTACTCCATATATAGTCGGATATAAAATTATTTGAGCGCTAGCAATATTTTCTATATAAAAAATGTACACTTAATATTGCTCTGTAAAATAAATTCTTGTCAAATCATGTTCTTAGTCCGTCTAAGAAACAGCCTTCTAATAAAGATATAATGCTTTAATACTAATTATTATAAAATTATTCATTATTTTCCACAGTTCAAAATTTATACATCAGTATAATTAATATAGCGCAGTTTTGTTTTATCACAAATTATATTATATGGACTCGTGACGTGACATTTCATGAGTAACATTCAGAACATTTAAAACACCCCAATTTATTATTATTATTTTAACTAATTGATAAATTCAGAATTTTACTATTTCGTACTACTTTGTAATGCACTAAAATATTTATATGCCCCACTTACATGCGAATAAATTGCAAAATTGCTAGTATCAGCAGAAAATTGCTAATTAAGAGAAGCGCTTCACACACGTTATTAAATTTCTAGTGCCTTGAATCTCCTAATAAATATAATTCTTAATTAAAATTTTCTAAAATATAATTCTTTTTAAAAAGTTTACGAGATTTACTTTTTTTTATTGAAATTTTAAAATGTTTACTTATTTTATATTAAATTACATGAAATATTACAAAAGACAAAAAGACTTAAATAGCTAACTCAGTATAGGGAAATAAATTTGATAGAAAGAACAATTTGGTGCATTTGAAGAGGAGAGAAAAAAAAAAAAACAATTTTCACAGCATTTAAATTTTTTTTTAAATACTCATACTGTTCGAAATACCAATACCTTTGAGTACGCATACCCTTTAAATATGCATACCTTCCAAATAAATAAAAATTAGATATTAAAATAATCATATCTAAAATAACACCGTTGTTTGAATTAATTAATTTTTGACAATATGACAATGTCATATTCTGTACTAATATTAATGAATTTAATAAAGAAATATTATTAATTACATAAAATATTAATAAAGAATAGTTAATTCACTTATCTAATAGACATAAACTGGGATTTCTTATTTATAAATTATAGGAACTGGCAAAAAATATAACAAAAAATAGCAGACGAAAATACTAATATTGATAAAATAAATCTCTTGTAATCAAACGAATTTTGAATGAATGAATAATCCCATTTCATCTACCCAAACTTAACCGGAATGCTTGTATCAGAAATCAGAATCGGTTTTCATTTTGCTTTTGCACATGCGTTAAAACTGCAATCATGGCTCATCGAAAGAAAGCATCTTTTAAACCGATATTCTCTTTTTCCCAGTGCGCCTGCGTAACACTAAATCGAAACGGCATTTCGAATGAATATTATTCGCTTGATTTTTTGCGGTTTCATTCAGTGAAGATTTTTATGATTTAATTATTCCAGCCTAGAATCGGTTTAATCTGGCATTGTTCCAGCATAGAATCGGTTTAGTCTGGAATCAGATTTTCCCGTGCTTTGATGTTTCTGCATCGATATTTTACGGAGGATGAAATTTTTAAATCGGATAAACGATATTAGCGTTAAATCGATATTTTATTTTACATCGATATAAAGCCCAGTCCTAGTTATGATTAATATCAATTTTGTTAATGAGTAGTGAAATAATCCTGTATTTAGACAGTCAATCATAAGAATAGTTGTTGATTTGTAGTGAATTAATTGGTTATTAAAACAAGTGCTTATTTCTGCATTTAATAATGAAAAAGAAAAAGAAAAAAAAATTGCATATTGAGCAATAGTCCATGAGATAAAATGTAAATTTGATAAATCATCAGTAAAACAGTCATATATTTTTGAAATCAGCTTTGAGAAACAAGTTTTATTATTATCAAAATAATAGCAAATTTTAACAATTAGTTGCAATGCAGCATAAATTTTAACATTGAGGAAATTATGAAGTATTTCAAAAACATTGCATTATTTATTTAAAAGAATGACTAATGCAGGCAATTTCTTAGTCTACCACAACCTTGTGTTTAGCGATCACATGGAATAGGATCACCATGATGGAGATACTAAAGTAAATAAAAGAACTAAGGAAAAGGTATCATGCTTTTTTTTTTTTTTTTTTTTTCTCTTTGGTAACAATGAGCGAATTGAACATTTAAAATCTTTTTCTTATCCCATTTAGTGGATTTAATATATCTGTGGAAGGCAGTTTTATTGATTATACTGCCTTATACAAGTGTCTGAGAAAATTTTGTTACAACGCTTACTAAGTACAGATATTGTTTATCAATGTTTATTTAAACAACAACAAAAGAAAATCCAGTATAATTTTCATAAGAGCTTTTATATATATGTATGTACATATATATATGTGTATATATATTAGGGCTGTGTCGATTAATCAGTTCGGTTAATCGATCAGTGCTTGTTCACGATCAATTTTTTAATCGAGTTAATCAGTTCGATTAAATCGATTAAAAATTATCAAAATCCGATTGAAAATTTTTAGCTACGAATTAAAATAATAATGCTGTTCTGCTTAAAAAAAATTTTCACATATTTTGCTAACAAACATTCTAAGAAACTTCCATCAAATAATAAAAAAGCAAAAAAATAAGTAAAAATAAAACCTCTCAAAAGAAGTTGTTACACTTTTGTTGACAGAGAAAAGGGGGAGGACAGTTATTAAACAAAACTCCATTTTATGTCCATGCTAAGGTAACACTACTTGTAGTCTTCTACAGGGAGTGTTGGCTAGAGCAATAGTTTTCCCATAAACAATAAACTTCGAAAAAATGGAAATTATCAAGGTAAAGGAAAAAAAGAAAAGAAAGAAAGGATTGTAGATTTCCACTATTTTTTTGTTTGGAGAAATGTCAACAGAGTTTCGCAATATCTTCAAGCGTTTATTGTCTGTTCAGAATTACTGATAACTAACTATAAGTAGAAACAGGAAATAGCATTCTGTTTTCTTGTCCAAAGTGAAGAAGAACTGAAATAATAGAACAATGAAAATTTTGAGATTTTTATAATAATAATATGGAATTTTGAGAATTCCTTTAAAAATAGCGACAGGTGAGGTTGGACAAGGCCTGCAAATATAAAACTAAAATATGTGTAAATTAAATTCATTTAAGTTTTCTTTCAAAATGAATTAAAAATGAATTTATTAAAATAAAAATTAAATAAGCCAAGATATTTATATAAAATTAACACTTAAAGTCACCCAATTATTAGTCTGAAAATTGATTTAAGTTTCAGTTACGAAATAGACATAATCGATTGGTCAAATAAATAAATAAATAAAAAATCAGTCAGACTTATGAATAAAATAATATTATAGAGAATTTAGTTTTTAGAATATAAAAGTAATAATAAATATAAGTTATTTCTCAGCTGTAATTCTGAATAAAAATTTCATTTAAGAAATATATTAGGAATATACTTTTTCATTATTTATTTGCATGCTTATTATTATTATTTATTGTTTAAGGAACTTGTTAAATTAACATCTATATCATCTTTATGGTCTGTTATGATCTATCTATCTATATATATATATGAGAGTTTTATTCATCATTTGAATAAAATTATAGACACAAAAATGAAAAACGGTTAAAAATCCGATTAATTGACCTATAAATCGATAAATGAACTACGATTAACCCAGTTAAAACTGTTAATCGATTCCCACCCCTAATATATATATATATATATATATATATATATATATAATAATAATGATCTATTAAGCATAGTAGAAGCCGAGAAACTGATACAAGATCACTGAAACACCAATGACCAATAAGATTAAAAATTTCTTTGAGAAGTTCAGAAAAATGAAAAAAAAATTTCTCAGGGGATGAATTACACAGATTTAAAGAATCCAGATTTATTAATTAACAGCCTGCAAAACAAACGAATTAATAATCTAACACAACAAATCTTAACTTAAAACCGTAAACTATATCGAAATTTATAAAAAAATAATTTAAGAAACTTAAGAAAGGAAGGAAGGAGGCAGGCGGCTTGACTTGTGACTTGCCTGTGGGGTTAAACTAGTTTCATGCCGGCAACACTCCCCCACCCTGCCAAGACCAGAATAGGAGTCATATGGATTTAAAAAAGCAAAATTTCAAAGCAGATGAATAACAATGAGACCATGAAGCAACAATGAAATTCACTGATTGATTACAATGTGTTTAATAGTATGATTAGAATTTTAAAAATAGTTGACAACTCAAAAAAGAAGAAACTGAAATTTTAATGGAAAAAGAAAGTTTACATAGTAATACAAAGTAAATGCAACAGGCCTTCTGTCTTTTTTTTAATTTTTTATTTTTTTTTATTATAATATCACAATCCCACTCAACCATCCAGCCTTACAACACCACCCTCAACATCATATATATATATATATATATATATATATATATATATAATGTGGTATTACTCATAGAGGTATCTGTAATGTTGTCTCACGAGTAAAGAATCCAATGGATTTATGAAGTAGTTTATTGTATACTTCTTGAATCTTGCTACAGTTGTTTGCCTCAAAACAGTCAGGTCGCTAAACTCTGCTAAACATTCAGATGATGGACGAGCATTATTGATATTATTCATGATCTTTAAACCGGTCCTGGGTTGGAACTTCACTTAGGTTTATTTTAGCAAGAGCTACATGCAAAAAAGTACTGATTTTCACATGCAGGCCTTTATAAAATTCTAATTTTGGCACAATCCATGGGAGAGTTTAATCTCCTTTTAAACTCCAGAATTTAATTAATATGCATTATTTTACCGCAAACAGATAAAAATTACGTATTATTCAACAATTGTAATATTTCTGACTTTTGCATTATGAAAGTGTCTTAACCCTTTCAGGGGCACTAAGTAAAAATGATTGAATTTCCTTTAAAACATATATATATCATAAAGTAAACATCCCCTACAAGTCATATTTGATGAAGAAAAAAATTCAGCATGTGGGGATTTTTTTTGTGGGTGGTGGCTAGACGTTCTAGCCACTGCACACATACGTCATGTACCTTAATTTTCGTATGGAAATAAATATTTATATATTTAAGGAATAAAAATTAAAACTATGCCTTCAAAATGTAATTATAATAATACAATGTAACAATAATTAATTATTACTTAAATTATAATGCTTCTTTATCCTTTTTTAATGATTTATTATATTATATGCACACATATATGGGCTGTTTAAAATTTGTTTAGAAACCTTTATGCATTAGTAATAAGAAAAAAATTATTCAAAGTACAATAAATTTTGAAATTGATTCAGTACATAAATTAAGACATAATTTCTTACCTTCATATTGTAATGAAATAATCAATTCACAAATTGCATACACAAAAATATGAAAACTTTAAAAATATCTCTATAGCTGGGCAAGCGTTTTATTCCCATAAGAAGATTTATAGCAATAAATCTTTAAAACTTCTTCTATATCTATTGGAGTAAAAGATTTTACTAACTGGGTAGCATACAAGTTTGTTTGAAAAACTAAATCGTCCCAAAATTTCATTGCCATAAACATAAAAAATATTCCAAGTGGTGTTGGATTATCAATATCAAGGACCTCAAGTGCAGGACCACTTTCTTCCATAAATTCTGGAACAGATTGGCGAACTTTAAAATTTTTTCTCCAATTTACTCGCCCTCTTGAGCTAGAAGGACCTTCTATTTCACTGGTTTGTTCATCTTCCAAACTTGAAACAATTTCTTCTTCAAGTAAATTTGGAACATATTCCTCATTATTACTTGTTTCTGATCCAGATACTGCAGAATCATCATCTGAGGGTAGCTCTTCAAACAGAGCAATAGCTTCATCCAAAGATAAGCCTTTTCTAGGCATTATTGCGATAAAAATTAAGATATATAAATTTAATTTAAGATTATTTAGAGAAATTAACTAAATTTAAAAGCTATGGAAATAAAAATTTATTTTTAAAAATCATGATATAAGAGCAATAGAAAAAAGCAGCCTCTCTCTATACTGTAAACCGAAGTGCTGAATAGCTTTTTTGTAAGAACCCTCCCACGCTTGTTTGCATCTGTATTTACATTCTGCTATCCCTTACTGTTTATATTTATCACAGTTTACTAACCCCAAAAGACCCTCTTTGTTTATCTCAAAGGAAAAGAAATTGAGATTCTTTTCCCCAGTAGAGCCTGTCTTATGGTATTTCCCCTGACATATGTGCACGGTGGCTAGAGCGTCTATCCACCTAAAAGATGCTCCTAAAAATCAAACTAAAATTAATGATCTAAGATAATATGTAAATCTGTTGTATTTAAAAGGTGCATTACAGTATATTTATATTACCAAATACTTTTGAATAAAAAATTATTTTTCATAAAAAGTATATAAAAGAAACTTCAAAAATTTTTCCCGCAACTTGTCCATTTAAAAAAGTCACAGGCACATCCTGCTTAAAGTTACTGTAGTGCTGCCATCTCTATTTCAGTTTTAGAAGTACACATTAACTTTTCATAAAAGTGGATAGAAAAAGTAGCCACTGCACACCTAGAGAAAAATTTCTAAAGTAGGTGGATAGACCCTTCTAGCCACCGCCCCTAAAAGGGTTAACGGTCCTCTTCACTTAAAAAAAATTCCGATGCCGGCTAAAACAGCTAAAAAGTGTCCCACGTGGTTTTGACAGGAAGTGTTAACTAATTGAGAAGATTGACAGATTCACTGACGAATCGTTGACTTTTTGGAAGAATAAATCAAAAATCAGCTACTTACGTATTTGCGGTTTTGCTGAAGCTTTGTTTTGTTTTAATTCTGTCTGTCTTTTTTTATTTTTGTGGCTCCTATTTTATTTATTTATGTTTTCTTTTCTATTTTCAAATGACAACAAATAAATTTCTTCATTTATTCTTATCTATTTATAGTGTAATTTAATAGCGTAGCCTGAAACGACCAAGTATTTTATGCTATTTTTAGTCCGCTTCAGGCTTTCAGTACTTTATACTTGCGAATTATGTAACAGTGAAATTCAATAAAAGAAAATATTCTTTATAATTAAACTTGTAGTTTGGTAAAAATAACTAAGATGTATAATGTTACTGCAATATAGAGAAGGGTCTGTGTGTGTCTCTGCAGTTTGTAGCTCAGAATACTGACCGCAGAGTTACAAAACCTAGCAGAGGAGTAATTTGGACTCTGCAGGAGTGCACTTCAGCGACATATGTATATATATATCGATTTTATCCATTATTACGTTTATTCTTTTATTTCAATCGCTTGCATCCCATAGCAACGGCTGTTACACTATTGAATCTTGGTTTATTAAATTAACTCAAATTGGTAATATAGCAGAAAAAATTACTTGAGTTTAACTAAAATTTATTTATTTAATTCCATTAAAAATCTTTTACTTTTTTATATTATTAATCATATGGTAATAGAGTAAACAGTGCAAGGGCTATAAATTACATGGTGTCAAAACTAAAATGTTCAATAGATGCTGAGATAAAGCCATTTTTAAAATTGTAATAGCAACTCAACTTGTAAACCGATAAATATCCAAATTGAAGTGTCCAGGAAAGACATTTCTGCATGCAGTGGAAATCTGGATCCGATACAACGCGGGTGGGAGTAATGATGTCATTGGTAGCGGTTACCCGAAATGAAGTTTGGGGTGATTTCAATGAATTTTTTTTTTTTTTTTTTTTTTTATAAAATGATTATATATATATATATATATATATATATATATTATTTTTTAAGTGATTCATAAAAAAAAAAAAAAAAAAAAAAAAAAATTCATTTACATATAGCTAATAGCACCGAAGCCTGCTATTATAGTTATATCAAAAAATTTCATATATATTTATTTTTTGTATTGCTATATCATCTAATATATCTCAAAAAATCATAAATATATATCTACAACCGAATCTCATTAAAAAACGAGCTCTACAAAATTCTGATCTGTTAATTAATTTTTACTTCCATCATTCGACTATTGTATGTAATAGAAATATTGTATTCAGCCAAAAACTTATTTTGACAGCCAGTTTTGACCTACTGACATGTACCTCGATTCCAGAAAAGTGAGGCAATTGGTTAGTGTATATTCAAAAGTGAATCAGCAGTGTTTTATTTAATATATTTTACTAAGTTTGGTATGCTGACATGCTGTAGCGGTAAATGCTGAACTTTTTATGAAATGAGAGGTAATCTCAATGTGGAAGCATCCAGTGTTCGGTGATATAACCCAAAAGCTGATCGGCACTAATTTAACCCAAGGTCCAACCAAATATCAAGTTCGGTTTAAAATAAGTTCAATGGTTCATAATGTACAATGTTCGAGCACAAAAAGACAGATATTTTCTAAACAAGATTGAATTATGTTTAGGAAATCTCAAAACGTATAACTTCATCGAAAACCGAAAATCTAAAACTTTTCTGCATTTTATACTTTCTCCTTATATATATGCAGAAGACAGAATAATAAATCCACTTTTTAAAAAATAAGTAGTCAATTTCAGTTAATAAAAATGCAAGGAAATCTCAAAACGTGTAAATTCATCGAAAACCGAAAATTCAAAAATTTTCTGAATCTTATGCCTTTTGCTTATATATGCAGAGGATAGAATTATAAATCCACTTTTTTAAAAATAAGTAGTCAGTTTCAGTTAATAAAATTTCAAGGAAATCTCAAAACGTGTAAATTCATCGGAAATCGAAATTTTTCCTTATGTTCTACTTTCTTCTTATACATGTAGAAGCTAGTAATAAATCCCCTTTTTTGAAAATAAGTCAGTTTCAGTTAATTGAAACGCAGGGAAATCTCAAAACACGTAAATTCAGCGACAGAAAATCGAAATTTTTTCTTTGATAGATGCAGAAGTTAGTAATAAATCCACTTTTTAAAAATAAGTAGTGAATTTCAATTAATTGAAATGCAAGGAAATCTCAAAGTCTGTAAACTCATCGAAAACCGAAAACCAAATTTTTTTTTTCAAATCGTATGCTTTCTTCTTATATATGCAGAAGATATACGCAAGCGAAGTGTGACGTCACTGACTGTCGTTGTGGCCAATTAAAAAAATTTCCTAATCGTCCATCAGATTTTTTGTAAAAAATTATTAAAAATCGAGAAAAATTATTTCCCGATTTTAATCCCCATATTTGGGTATAATTACAAATTAGTTTTCATGCACATGTGTTAGATTAAGTTATTTTGCTGTCAATTTGACAAAATTTTAATTTTAAATTTCAAAACTCTAGAAACAAAATGGGCATAGATTTGATATCTGTTCATCCTCCGCATTTTGTGTATTTGGCGATCAAAACGTAATATGAAAACATACATGCCAGATGAATATTTTCGTAATGCATATATATTGTACAAAATATTGTTTCATATATTACTGATTGCTCTCTTAATATACTTTATTAAAATAACCATGATTTTTGAAAGGAATTATATATGTTCGTCAGATAACTTGGCGATCTTTTATTATTATTATTTTGCCATGGACGACAGATATCAAATCTGTTCTTTTGAAATGACATGTTTATGTTTATAGTCGAAAATGGAAGTCTGTCATTTTATTTTTCTAGAGTTTTGAAATTAAAAATTAAAATTTTATGAATTTTACAGAAAAAATGACTCAATCTAGTGCAAAAAAATCAATAAGCAGGACTCTAGTTTACATCAATTATAGTTATGATTATGTCAAACAATTTTTCTTATTATTATGGTTAATTTTTTTTTAAGTTGACCCATCTCGTTGCAAACAAAACCCAATAAATCAGTGAACCCTATCCGTTGCAGGACTTCACTGTTATTGTCCCATGAACGGGAAGACTATGCCTTAGATTATATTGTATATAATGGCACAAAACTTGGTATATGAGTGGCCTATTATGAAACTCTATGTTGATTTAATTTATTTGCATATTGGTCAACAGGTGGCGCTGCTATGCTGCAAGTTATTTCGTGAATAGGAAGACTAAATCTCAACTTCTGTAGCTGCTAAATGCGTTGAACTCGATATTTGACATTACCAACCATTATGAAAATGAAAGCTAACTTAATTTGAGTGTATATCGTTCGATAGGTAGCGCTGCTATTTCTCACCTTCTGTGATTTTCCATATGATTAAAATCGCACCAAATTACATATATAGTTGAAATTTTCCTTGTGAGAAACTATTATAAAACATTTGGGCGCTCGTTAGACAGTAAATGACGCTGTTATATAGATGATAAAAGAAAGTTTTGTTATGGTTTTTTACTTCCGTTACCCGACTACTGTAATTAATAAAAGTATTGTATTCGGTTCGAAAATTCGATATCGAGTTTTCACCTGATTTACATGTTTTAAGGTCTCTTGAGTCCAAAAAAGTAATTTTTGGCAATTGGTCAGTGTGTACGTGTATATGTTTGTGGGGAATCTTCTGACTATCATATCTCCAAAACTAATAAAGATAGAACTATGAAACTTCAGAATTGAGACTGGTGTGGTGTACAGATGAATTTTCTAAATTTCGGTGAAAATTGGAAAACCGGAAGTGATACCGTAAGTCTGTATTTCAAAAACGGCTCTAAACATTTTCTTCAAAGTTGCTATACAAACACTCTATTCGATGTCCTTTCGAATGATATAGTTGGTTAGTGGAGGAAAATTGATAAGCGTCCTGTATAAATAGCTCAATTTCAGGTCTCTCAACTAGGAACGGTCAGGAACACAAGTGTGTTCCTCTAAACGGCTGTAGGGATGTTTTTCAAACTCGCCATATTAACTCCCTTTTAAATATCCTTCTGTATGTAATTATTGTTTTCCAGTCAATAATTGAGTATGCCAAGTTTTGGCAAAAGTCGGTATCTCAAAAACGGCTCTAATGATTTTCTTGAAAATTGTTACATAAATCCATTTTATATATCCTTTCTTATGTATAACGCGGTGTAAATTAGCAGTCATCCTGATAAGGTAGATTAGTTTTAGATGTCGGAAATTAATGTTTCGAAAAACGGCTAAACCAATTTTTTTCTTCTTACTATTTTTAAATTTGCTATGTACATCTATTTTATATATTTTTACCTGAGTATAAGCTTTATCTTACCAGAAAATTTTTAGGTGTGTAATTTGTTAGGTCAATTTTATGTCTTCTGATTATATTATCTCCAAAAAATGCATATAATACATGTAATAGTAAGTAATGGAAGTTGTGTAGTTGTTTCCCACCAGATTTTTTTTTTATTTTTATCTAGAACTTATTTCTGAAAATTGCATATGGATATCTTATAATCAGCGAAAACCTCTAATATTTTAAAATATTATATATAACTTTAAAATAAGTTTGTATTATATACAAATGCATCGGCATGATTTCTCTTTATCGTAATTCTAAAAGAATGCTTATAAACTATAATCAGTGTCCATGTATCATTCTGAAAAGGTCAGCTGCGCATTTTTGTCATTAGGTGCGAAAATCAGCCCGCGAAATCTTCGAGTGTAAAGTGTAACTAATAATGTGGTTTCTTTGCCCCCAGGGGGAGGGGAAACAGATGCCCCCACATACACAATTTTTTTTTCCTAGTTAACTACTACTATTATCAATAATTCATATTAATTTTACAATCACAAGTTTAAAATTACCCTCATTATGCACATTTATATGAAATTTTGTCCTATACTGCCATGTTAAAAGTTTGCATAAAATGCGATCACAGCGCCACCTGTTGAGCGATTGATCCCCAAATCTAATCAGCACCAGTTTATGTCAGGGTACAACTAAATACCAAGTTTGGTTAAATTTCATTCATTGGTTCATGAGATATACAGCGTCTGTTAATAGTAAACCTATAGTTTGCCGTTTTTTTTCTTATTGTTATGCTAATTAAATATATTAAACATTAATCACTCTTAAAATAAAGTTGAAAAAAAAAATTAAACACTCTTATAAAATCCTACTTTTCTTTTTAATATATATATTCTACATACCAGGAAAGTAAATATGTCGTTCAATGAAACTCTATATTAAGTATCTTTTAAATTTAAATCATCCATCTTAATTTTTCAAACGCGAACGTAAACAATAGCTAACCTTCCGGCAATTCCGACTGAGCAAAGTTTAAAAAATTTGCATAAAACATCTAAGAGCGATAGAAGAAAGCTACGCACGCGCGGCCGTCGGCACGCGCCCCGACGTACGTCTGGAAGATCACTTCGTTTTTTCCCGCGAAGCTATAAATAGCGAGCGGCGATGGTAGTGGGTGTTGCCCTTGCCTCTGTTCATTTTTGCCGATGTCAGCTCCATGAAATATCGCCGTAATATGTGGCGTTTATTTTTTTTATTCAAATAAAATCTTCCATTTTTATCGTTAGTTATAATTCACGTTAATCTTTTGTAAGTTCGATACGGAAATTAAATGAAATTTATAAGTTTAATAAAGTTTATATTTATGTTGATGTCACAGCAGTGACAAGAAAAAAAAAAGTCTCGTCTTCTATCAAGTATCATCAACCTCTAAAAGAAACTTAGTTATTTTTTCTGCAATCAACGTTTGGAATACCATTGTGTTAAATATAGCCAAGAATCTTTTCTTACTCACTTTTTTTGTCATCCAGCATCTGCTTTGGTATGTTTGTTATGTTAATTTCATATATATATTCCTAAAATATTTGTCTACTTAAATTATCTTATTGTTATCAATTTATATTTATATAAACTTATGTTGAATTTATTATTTCAAATAAAATACAAATTAAATTAAAACTTTTATGGTCATCATTTATTCATTTATACATATTTATCTTTCAGCATATTTACTTACTCTAGCTTCCATTTTTCTAATTCATTTAATTAACTTTAAATGTTGTTTAGCTGGTGTTTATGTCTAGAGTGGCTCCTCTGCTAATTCACTTAGCCCTGGATCTACTTCACACCAGCTAACAGCGTCCACAAAAAAGTGATACAGACAGACATTTTCTAAAAACTATCAATTCGTGTTCTGGACATCCCAAAACGTGTAAATACATAAAAAAACGGAGGTCAAAAATTTTCAGAAATCCAATACTTTCTCTATATTACATATAGAAGAAAGTAAAAAGTATTGGATTCGTAAAAAATTTCGAAGCCTTTATGATTGGTAGAAATATCCTATTTACTACAAGATGTAATAAAATATTGGACTCATGAAACATTTCACCTTCTAGCTTTCAGTATATTTACACATTTTCAAGTGTTCTGAACATATTTTGACCATTTAAAAAAATTATCTATCCTTAAATCTGTGACCAAAAAAAAAAAAAAAAAAAAAAATTGGTGTTTGAAGCACGACTTTTATTACCCACTATTTCACGTATTATATACAATTTTTTAAAAATGTGATCAGAAGACATAAAATTGACCTAACGAAGTAGACACCTGACAAACTGATATATAGACATGTAAAACAAAGTTTACATAGCAAGTTAAGAAATAAGGGGAAAAAAAAAAGACTTAATTTTCCTGTAATAACCAAGTATTATACGAGGAAGGATATCTAAAATGGATTTATGCAACAATTTTCAAGAAAATCGTTAGAGCCGTTTTTTAGATACCAACTTTTACCAAAACTTGGCATATTTAATTATTGATCGGAAAACAATAATTACATACAAAAGGATATTTAAAAGGGAGTTAATGTGGCGAGTTTGAAAAAAATCGGTACAGCCGTTTAAAAAAAAAAAACGCACTTGCGAGACCTGAAATTCAGCTATTTAAACAGGGAGCCTATCAATTTTCCTGAACTAACCAACTATATCATTCAAAAAGACATCTAATAGAGTATTTATGTAGCAAATTTGAAGAAAATCGTTAGAGCCGTTTTTGAGATACGGACTTACGGTCCCACTTCCGTTTTCCGATGTCCCACTTCCATTTTTCCAATTTTCACCAAACTTTGTAAAATCCATCTGTACACCAGTTCTGTCTTAAATCTGAAGTTTTGTAGGTCTATCTTTATTAGTTTCGGAGGGGTCGGCAGCCCCCCTCAGGAACGTATCTGTTTATGTAGCAAGTCAATCGAATCAATATATGCGCATATATTATATAGTGAGAAATAAATAAAAATGACCTGTTCAATAATGTGTGATGCAAATAGGATATTGGGGCTCCTGATCTGCAGATCCACTAGTTTATTGTCAAAACGTCAGTGGAAGCTTCCCTGTGGAGACTCAAAAAGATTTTGGGTTCCGTCTGTGTGTATATTTTGTTTGTCTGTGTGTCTGTCACAGCGACCGCAAAAATCACGCTATTGATATGCAATTTCATACCCATGTTTTCGAGCCACATGGAATTGGCTGTATTGGTTTTGACGTGTATTCTATTTGCAATTTGTGTACAGGGACACACCAAAGCTTTCCTTATCACTAAGGCCTATGGACAGAATGTGTATGTACCGCAATAATGGCTGCAAAAATCCTCCAGATAACTTGCAAATTGGTATACACGTTCAAGCTCTGTATAGAAATAGCTGTATAATTTTTTATGTGTATATTTTTTATGGTCTATGTACAGGGAGACCCCAAAGTTTTTCTTATCATTACGGCCTACGGGGTGAATTTCGTTTAAACAAATTTTAATGTTGGTACTCTGCATTGAACAAAGTGAAATTAGGGTATTACTGAGATACTTAAACTGATGTTTTCTGCAGAAAATACGTGTGCTCTTAGGCTTCCTAATTAATACACAGGACTTTACATATGTGTTCCGATACTATCACGTAATCATCCGAATTATGTTAAATTTCGAACAATTATTCATGGAAAACGTAGAATAAGTTGAATAGTTTTTACTGACGTATACAATGTTTGTGGATTGTTTACAGAGACGCACAAAATAATTTCATGACATTATTGCCTACAGTAAAAATAAATAAATAAATAAGTATATATATAAATAAAAATAAGCGCATTTTAAAACGTTTATTCTGCATTCAACACAGTGGAATTAACATACATTATAAAGATATATAAAAACATGTTTACTCTAATAAAAGGGATATGTATAGACTAAATGATTTATTTGCGGGATCACACAAATGAATTCGGATGACATCCTGTAATCATCCAAATGATTCAAATTACATTGAAATATTCATGAGTTATAATTAATTAAATAGGTGTATTCTAATTTTTTTAGTGTATATAATTACTGTGGCTGCTTTTCCGAGTTACATAAAAGAATTTCGTTCGTTCTATTACGGTCTATAGTCCATATTTCAACATTGGTATTGTATTTCAACATGGTTACACCCCACGAAATATAATGAAATTTTAAAAGCATATTTTTCTGTGGGAAAATGTGGGCATAGAATTGGTATTTAATTTACAGGGTTGCACAAAATAATTCTAGTATGTTAATCAATTTGCATGAAATTTGGTAGAAGTACATGAATTACAGGGAATTAGTGGAAGTACAAGACAGTCAGTTATTAGGAATACATACATACACAAATAGTTATAGAAAGAGAGAAGCAGAGGGGGTTGAAAGGAACTGCAACCCTTCTCAGAAACGTTTCTGTTTATATAAAAAGTCAATAGATTCAATATGTATATATATATATATATATATATTATATAATAAGGAATAAATAAAAATAATCTTGAATAATGCGTGATGCAAATAGGACAGTGAGGTTCCTGATCTGCATATCCACTAGTTATATATAGAACGTTATCTTACTCGTTAATCTACAATTTATCTTAATAGAATTTTAATTTTAGGTAAGAGAAAGTCGTATGGGTGCCATACCAGATTATTTACTGTAAATTCTATTATTTAAAATCTGTTTAATTCAACAAAATATTTTTTTACGAATCGCTAAAATAGATGTTCGTATATTGCCACTCATTGCATTATGAGTAAAATATCAGATTTATCGTGCAAAAAGTATTATGTGCCACGAAAAATATTTAAAATGAAATGCGATCATATATTTCATATTAATAACTCTTTAAACGGTTGTCTTCTAAATCTATATGTTACTCAGACTCACATCCGTAATAATAAAAAAAAAAAAAAAAAATCTATAATAATAAAAGAAGTAAAGAAATAAAAACCACGACGATGTAAAGACTTTTACGTGAATTTCATTAAACTCTTTGAAATTGACGCGCCTTTTTAAATTCTTTTTTAGCAAATTAAGCGAATAATTTATAAGCCATTTAATGCATCAACCCAAATATTGCAATAAAACAGCTTTTTTAAAAAACAACTGTTATTCTTTCATAAAATCTAAAAAAAGGTGCGTCAGTTTATGAAAGGAGAGTAATCCAATAAAAAAAAACGTGTCTCAATCAATTAATATGTCACTGTTTTAAGTGCAAAGAAAGTTTTCCATAGAATAACATTGGCTTTTAGAAAAGGAAATGGTAAGTGAAGAGGGCCCTTAAGTGAAGCACACTTTACAAGGGAAGCATCAAAATTATTTTCAAATTATGAATTTTGATTAGGATTTTCTTTAGATTATCATACAATATCAGTTTAAAATGATAAAATAATAATTTAAAAATCTTAATTCTTTCACATATATATATACATACATATATAAACATACATATTTATGTATATATGTATGCTATAATATATATGCATACTTGCCAACTTTTCTGGTTTTATTGGAAAACTTCCAGTTTTTTAACGTATCTTCTGGTCTTCCAGACAGATGATGAAATCTCCCGTTTTTAAAAAAGTCGTGGATATCATTCGTTTTAAAAAGAAATCCCAAATGTTCTACAAAAACTCTCGATTCCCAATCTTTCTCCATCCATAACGTAAATGTCAATATTCATTTCAAACTTGCCTTATGAGATTCTAGAACATGTAAAGAAATAGATTTGTTAAATATTTCTTGCTGATGTAATTATTTTTTGCCCCCCCCCTCCCCTTTATTTATCTCCAACTAGTAATCAGCAATCAAATATTCTGCAGAAGTCTTTTGTTTCCTAATCTTTATCCATCTGCAACATAAATGATAATATTAATTTTAAACTTATTTCATTAGATCTTAAAAGTAGAGTTGAAAGAGTTTAATGTTTCTTACTCTGTAATTATTTTTGTATTCTCCCCCCCCCCCCCCCCCCCAATCCCCGGATTGTGATCAATGATCAATTCTAGAAACAATAAAGCAATGGAAGTGCTCAATATTTCTGACGTATGTAATTATTTTTAGACCTTTATTGTTGAATTTAATGAATCTGTTTATTTTTCCTCAATTAAATTAAATATTTGTATGTCCTATTTATACCAAATGTGATGGGGAAAAAATGAAGAGTTTTTTACGTACGAAAAATTTTCCCAAATCAATTTAAGAAAATTAATACTCAGTTGGTTTTATGCACATTTGAAACTAATAATTAGCTACTGCTACTTTTTTTATATGTATGATTAATATGATTTAAACTTCTTTCATTAGATTCTAGAAGTAGAGTTGAAAGAGTTTAATATTTCTTACTCTGTAATTATTTTTGTATTCCCCCCCCCCCCCCCCCCTCCATCCTGGGATTGTGATCAATTATCAATTCTGGAAACAATAAAGCAATGGAAGTGCTCAATATTTCTGACGTATGTAATTATTTTTAGACCTTCATTGCTGAATTTAATGAATCTGTTTATTTTTCCTCAATTAAATTAAATATTTGTATGTCATATTTATACCAAATGTGTAAACATAGGGGAAAAAGGAAGAATAATAATTTCATGTAGGAAATTTTTTCCCAAATCAATTGAAGAAAATTAATACTCAGTTGGTTTTATGCACATTTGAAAATGATAATAAGCTACTGCTACTTTTTTTTATATGTATGATTAATGTACAGTTGGGGAAAAAAAAAACGCAACATTTAACGTAGCTTCGTTGCTAATCAATGTATAAAAATGTAATAGGTATCATTCGATGGGGAATTGATAGTAGTTTCAGAAAATGAACTGAAATTTTGAATTGGGGGTCGTCTACATATTAAAACGCGCACCAACTTTGATTTTTTCAATGGTAATGCCCCATTTTTATCTTATATTTGAATTCCTGGGATCGCGACAATGCGAAAAAGTATATTGGTTGTATATTATACTTATTTTTTCACAAAGTTATAAGTGTTCAAAGTTTGAAGGTGCTAATGTTAAATTCATATTTCAAACTTTTATTAATATCTTCACAAAAAATAACTTGATTGATATAATTTTTTTTTTACGAGATACAGTGAAGAAACCCAAACATAATCCATCATTACTTTTGATTCTGAAAAATATTTTTAATTCTGAAAAATATTAATAAATTCATATTCATAAAAAATATTAATTATGACCTATGTTAATTTTTACAGAAAAGGAATCCTAATGTTGAAAAACATGGGTGTGCAAATTTGCAGCTCTTTCCAGGTATTAGTTTTGGAGATATAAATAAATCTTTCTTTTGGAGTGGTTTAGGGGGTCGTCTCTTATAAAGTTTTGCATGAGATAACGAATCAAATCTTAAAAAATAATAAAGAAAAAATTAAACAAAATATTTTTATTTACGGGTCAAATTATGTAACAACAACGTGAAACGCAAAGAAATGAAACAAAATTAATGATTTTTAGACAATAGTGTTAGCATTAAGGATTCCTGTTTTCTAAAGAAGACAAGCCCTACGTTTATCATTCTTCAAAACAAAACAATACAGAAAAGGAAAGTAAATATGACATTCAGTGATGGATTCGTGTTAAACCCCTTATTTTATGTTGACAAAAATATGCACAAGTGGTATTTACTTCATCGATTACTGTTGATAAATTTTGAATCTTTAAGACGAACACTAGAAGAAAAAAATAGGCGGGGTTTACTCTTTTAAATAGAAAAATAGGTTTAATGTAAAATTGTCAATTAAGAAAAAACAAAGAAATGGAATTGGAATGCAAGACAGACTTGTAAAATCCTTTCTTAACTACCATCATAGTTAAAGGCTCAATCATTTGCTTCATATATTGCTTAATATTTATTTATTTATTTATTTTGTAGGGGGCGGGGGATTATTATTTTAAGGAAACTTTAGTCTTTAAAATTTTATTATCTTTATATATTTTTAAAAATATACTTTAACTTTTATAAATATATTTAACACTTTTTGCGACAACAGGATTTTGTCTTTTTGACAGAAAAAAGTCCTCTCAAAATAAAATATTTCAGAACAAATTTTCTGTATTCACAATTATATTAAAAATGGATATACATTATAATTATATTCTTTCTAATCAATATATTTCTATCCATAGTATATTTTATTGCAAAAATACAAACACTGGGTACAGACTTAAGAAATATGTAACACACAAATTATGAAAGAAACGCCCACTGACAGAGTTACAGATTTTCAACTGACGTGAATCTGCATCAGCAGTCACGAAAGGGTTAATTAAGAAATGATATTTTCACAGAAATTATAAAACAAATCGTACAGTTCCAAAGAGTTCAACTGACCCAAAACTGGTAAGATCGATTAAAATTGTTTAATATTTACTTCATGAACCCTTACAATAATTTATCCAAATAGATTTAATTTATGCGTTGTTGTATACATATATCTATATTGTTTCATTTTGTATATTATGCCACATGTACGAAAGAAAATTTAAGCTTTATTGGTGATCAGTACAGCCATAATAGACACTTTTACTTGAAAAATATTGCACTTTGTACTGTCTGGACCAATCGCAAGTGTAATGTATTTAAACAGACCTAAAATTATTTTAAAAAGCACTGAAGTATATACAAATCTAAAAAACTGAATTCAGGATAATTCAGGGGAAATAAAGATTTCCATCAAAAGTCAGGGAAAATCAATTATAAAACCTGGAAAAAAAATATATCCTTTCTCTCAAATAACTTTTTTTTGTTTAGCTTCATATCAAAATTCATATGATTAAGGATCGTGAAAATATGCATGTAAACAATGATTTCTACCTGAATTTCTATCATGATCGGCAGTAACATGACATCATACTGTGGAAGTAGATGTATTTTCTTCTCTCTAGAGGAACATTTCTTGTAATAGTCACTAATATTTTTTTGAAAATTGTCCAGGGAATTTTTTTTTCCATATCTGAATGTGAGCCCTGTTGAAACAGCTAAGGTAAAACCACCAGTAATTGACACTGCACCAATAGTTGACACTTTGACGAAGAAAATTAATTATTAAGAAAAAAAAAGGAAGCCAAAGATCGAGATGGTGTCTGAGATATAGTATAGACATCTAGTATACAAAATATATACAAAAGTCGGTTAACAAACTCGAGACTTCAAATCAATTTAGTATTAAAAGAAGTCTTGATACAAAATGCTGGATTAGGCACAGGGAAGAGTGGTGAAGTACTCGTCGCTGTACTTATTCATGTGATTTGCGTATTTACTTTCATTACATTTCTTTTTTGTGTACATCTTAATCTTAGCATACCTATGTCAACTACTGAAAATAAAAAGTGTCAACTACTAAATATATTTTTTTTCACTAGGTGTCAACTACTAGCATAGTACCTTTATTTTATTAAAAAGTAACATAAAAATACACATCAGTTTTATTGCTACAATTCTTGCCACATTCTGGAAGGGGAATAATTTGCGCAACTATTACCAATTAGAAGTTCCCTCTAAGATGATTTCGTACCAAACTATGTCAATAAACATACAAATAGATCATTAAGGTGTCATCTACTGGGTATTTTACCTTAATGGAAACTAAAAATGTTTAATAGAAAATGTTTGACAGCTGCTTAGTGAGTGCATTTCTTTCTACACTATTAGGTTCAATTCTTTTTCTTATTTTATTTACTTTTTTCTTATATGCTTTAACTTAATTAAGTTTTTTTTGTCTATTGTTAAATAAATTTCTTACAGATTCGGTTTTGTAGATATTTTATGTTGAAGAGGTATAACTTCATTTAAAACTTTTATATATTTAGTATAATTGTTACCGCTAAAGTGCAGAAATCAGTTAATCTGCAGATTAGCTAGGTAATCTGCACATTAACTAGGGTGATCCGTTAAAGTGAGGAAAATTATTTCATTTCTCAAATTACCTGGATAATCTGGGAATTACCTTGATAATCTGCACATTACCTACTAGGCACTAGTTAAAGTGGAAGTAAGATATCTGGTGTTGTAATTTTACAGCAGGCTGTGTTGTATTTTTTTTTTTTTTTTCATTCGGGGAAAAAACAAATAGTTTTCTGTTCTTTTTTATTTCTTTCTTTATTTATTTTAATCTGTATGTGTTTTAATTTTTTTATTTTTTAAAGTTATATTTGTTTTAATTTTTTTTATTTATTTCATCTTTTTTATTCTGTCAATATAAGTTTGAAGATGTTATGCATTTTTAATATGAAATTTAATAGCTTTCAATAAATTCTATTTTATAAATGATTATTAGAATTGTAATACAGTAACGATTTATTTTCAAAATAAAAATATTTAGCCATTTAAATTTTAAAAAAATGTTTTATTAACAACTTATACTGACTGCTATTACTAGTTCGAAAAAAAAAAAAAAAATGCACCAATTTTTAATTCGCTAAAGAAAGATTAAATTAGACAAATCAAAAGCATTATTTAAGAAGTACTTCAAATAATTAAAACTGCTTTAATATTATTTTAGAAAGCATGAAAATTAAAATGACAGTTTTCCAATGCTTTATTAAACTATACTTTGCAGCATACATATATCTGTACAAGTTTAGCAAGTATATTAATTTTACAATTAAAAAAAAAAACCTTTATTAACACTTTTTATGTGATAAACTACAACGAAATTACCTGAAAAAGCGAACAAAAATAAAATAAATAAATAAATAAATAATAAAAATATAATCATGATATATAAAATATATAAAGGGAACTTGAAACTGAAAGAAACAAAAAGTAATAAAAATAATAAAAAAAAGAAAGTAATGAAATGCTAAAAAATGCACATAAATTTCATATTAAGTATTTATTAAATGCCATATTATTTTTCAAAGTTAAAAATTAATACATCTTTTTTTTTATTTTTATTTTTTCAGTAAGTAATAGTAATTTAAACCAATTTTAAAATAAGTTAGTTTTAAAAAGTTATGGTTTAATAGTTTTAGTTCGGAAGGAAATAATTACTGTAATGTAAATTTAATATTTATAATTCAAAATGGAGTTTCACGAGAGACAGCTTTTAATTAAGATTAGATTTCTTTTATAAAATGCAGACCCTTATCAAACTTATATTGACAGAATTGAAAAAGATAGAAATAAAATAAAAATTAAAACAATTATAACTTGTTACTTTAAATTTTGTGTTAATCATAATAATAAACCTAATCATGGCTTCAATCCTCCACTCTCTACATTTTGCGTTTGCTGTTTATCATCATGATCATAGCGTAGCGGAAGGGGTAAAAGTTTTAGTTATGTTTAAAGGTCATTCGCGTATCTGTATCACATGACTGTTTGACGTCATGGTGAATGTAAAAAAACTAAGGCTCGAAACAAACATTTGAACTTTAACGATACAGAAACCGCTGATCTGCAGATTACCTAGTTAAAATGTGGAAAACTCTTGATTCCACACTTTAACGGGTCATTTTAGTTAATCTGCAGATTAGCTAGGTAATCTGCAAATTAACGGATTTCGAGCTTTAACGGTAACATAATCAATCTATAGTAAAACATTTTTATAGATTGCTTCAAAATATTTAAATTGTAAAACTGTATTGTTTAATACGTTAAAGAAAAAAAAAATCTTCCCTTTTTTATGAAATCTTCTGGTTTTTCAACAAAAATCATCCCTTTTTTATTAAAATTGGTTGGCAAGTCTGTATATGCCTACTATTTTATGAAACTGATTTAGTGCACCATTATATCCTGCAGGGAGAAACAGGTTCACGTCTACTTACAGAGAAAAAACGTCGGGAAGAACTACTAAATAAAATTTGGAAAGCTGTCAGAAGTAAAAATGGAATCATTGTAAGTTTTTGTTAATGTATCTTTTAGATTTTTATTCAGTAGACTACTTTCTGACATATTTTGTATTTTTTCTTAAAAGTTAAACAAAGTTTTATATAGCAGAGGAAAACTCCTCCATTGTGTTCATTATATTACAATTTTCTGAGGGATTCATAATTTTATTAGTTTCAACTTTTCACTGTGGCACTTCTTATTTTCTTAGTCTTATTATGAATGATAATGTATGAATAATCATTTAAGCTGATCTTGTGATAATTTTATCATATATAATTGAATGAATTCAATCTCATTTTAATTTCAGTTGTCACCTTCCAATATTGGGATAATGCTGTATTTATTGATTAATAATAACAACAACTAAGAAAAGGTTTTTAAACACAGTGCTAAACACTAAACGGAACCTAAAACATATTAAAGTTCCTTTTATTATTAGTAGTAGCAGATTATTAGTATTATTTTAGTACTCCATTTATTATTATTTTTTTTAATTCTTATAAAGGAATATTTTTATTGCTTGTGTTCATTTATCTATGCTGAACATCCTGCTATTATATTTTACTATTAATATGATAACATTAATTTTTTAATGATATTTTTTCTTCTGTAAGTTCTTTAATTTCTGTAATATCAATTATACATAAAAGTTATAATACTGCATCAATTAAATCTGAATTAATGATTTTTAAAGAAAAGTGAATATCAGAAATAATTTGTGTATAATGATATTTTAATGATTAACAAACATAGTCTCATCCTAATCATTCTCAGAAGTTAATACGGACCATAAATTGTACATGTCAGCTCTTATATATATTTCATTCCTGAGGTTAAATTTCTTTTAAAATATATCAAGTGAATCAAGATTGATCAGCAGTTAAAGTTTGTTTTTTACCAACATTTCCAGCTGTTTATACTTCTTTGATTCATTCAATGGTTTATAAATGTTGTGCTTGAAGATAGAAAGAAATATTGTATATTTTTAGCACTTAAAATTTTTACATAAAAGCTGAGCATGGTAATTATCCATTACTAATGCAATTTTGCAATTATTTAGCAGAACTTTTTTTTTTCAATAGTCGTCTCTCACTCTTTCAAAAAACTGTTTTCAAACCAAACTATTTTAAGCACTCTGGTCATGCAGGCTACTTTGTTTCTTTTATAATTGCCTCTATCAGACAATTTCAAAAATGTGCTGTACCCTACCTGCTCTTTATTTAAAATTAACCTTCTTGCTCCGCATTCCAAAACAATAACACTGCTATTTTGTTTTGTGTTGCTGAGTTCCATGCTGAACCTGAACCTGTGACTTGTAATTGCTTTTTTATTCTCCAACTAATCATGGCTATTTCTTTTAAAAGCAATTATGTTTTAAATTTTAATGACTTCTCTTTTAAACTTTCGCTAGCAATATTTTTTTTTTTTTTTGGTTTATGTGTCATATTATAATGAGAAAACTACCTATAAAAAAACTACCTGAGAAAACTACCTATCAATATACATTGTGTGTCATAAGTATACTTACCCTTGTATTTTCCATTGAAACCTTAAAATTTCGGATATCATGCTAGTAGTTTATGAATAATATTATTGCATTACAAAAGAATAGTCGAATTTTGAAACAGAAACTGTAAAACTTGTACAATGTTAAATGAGTATACAGAAATCGAAAATTGGGCCTTTTGTGCCATGTCATAAGTCTACCTACAGTTCTAATTTTTATAGTTTTCATGCTCGTAAAAAGCCTGTCGTGATCTATGTCACCAGTGTCGCATGGCAAGGAACTTACTGTAACTGAAAAAGCTCAAATTGAAGCTCTACATACCGCAGGTAAAAGTTATACCTTTATTACAGACTAGTGATATAGATTTAAGGAATGTAATCAAGATTTTGTTACAAAAAGGCATTCATATGGCATAAAAAGATGAAGTGGTTATTCTAAAAAACTGACTGAATGCACATTTTGAGAAGTGCATCGAATTCAATAAAATCTGCCAATGAAATTAAATAAGGTTGCCAATTGCAAGTGAGTAAATAGACCATAATCTGAGCTATAAATCAAAATCCTAATCTGAAGAGAGAAAATGATATCTGCTCCAAAATTAAAGGTTGAACACAAAATTCAGAGACTGGAATTTGCTAAAAAACAACAACATGCGAACAGACTAGAACAGGGTTTGTATTTTAACGATATTTTCTTTTTTCATTAATCACAAAATATCTTTTATTTTTATTGTACAGATCTTATTTAGCAACAAAAAATAATTTAATCTGGATGGACCTGATGAGTTTAAACACTATTGGAGTGATCTGAGGAAAGAAAAGTGATATTTCTCTGGAAGAAATTTTGGTGGTGGTAATGTTATGGCATGGGGGCACATTCTGTAGCTGAGGGATGCTTCCAATTTCTTTCACTTCATCAAAGATGAACAGCAATGACTTCGTTAGTGTACTAGACATACATTTATTACCATTTATAAGGCGATTTTGTCTCAAAAAGTACACTTTTCAATTTGATAATGAAAGCATTAATACTAGTTCCACCATTTCTCGATGGTTTTCAGCCAAACTCATTCAAGTATTAGAATGGCTAGCCTGTTCGCCTGATCTGAATCCTATGAAAAATCTTTGGGAAATGCTGGTATACAAAATATATGCAAATATCAAGCAATTTCAATCTGCAAACGATCTTAAAACTGAAATTTTGAATGCATAGTCCAAAATTGATACAAAACTCGCAAATAACCATGTGCAAAACATGAATAATCGCATTTTTCAATTAATTCAGAGAAATGGAAATGTAATTGACTATTAAAGATATGTTACTTTACATATATTTTTGTTTTTCTTTAGGGTATTTATGTTTTTGACATTCTGCAAACACACAATTTTTACTATTTTGTACCTTTTGACTCAGGGGTCGATCCAGGCAAAATTTGGGTCCCTTTTGCGGCCCCTTCACAAAATTCCCCATAGTAAAAAGGGACCCTTCACAAAATTCAAATCCATGAAAAGGGACCCTTCACAAAATTCAAATTCATGAAAAGGGACCCTTCACAAAATTCAAATTCATGAAATGAGTCCCTTCACAAAATTCAAATTCATGAAATGAGTCCCTTCACAAAATTCAAATTTATGAAATGAGTCCCTTCACAAGATTTTTTTTACAAAAATGATCCTTTAATTAAATGTTTTCAGTATTATTTTTAATTAACGCCTTAATTTGACTCAACTAAACTATTAACTTGATATTAAATATTACATAAAGTGATTGTAAAAGCGAAAAATTTTACACAATATTTTACTTTTTCACAAAAATATTTTATATTTCACAAAAATAAATAAAAATTTCACAAAAATATTTAGTTTTTCACAAAAAAGGGACCCAAAAATTAAAACCTGGATCGACCCCTGTGACTAAAATACATCTGATACTATTCAGTTCAATTGCTTTTATGTATCAGTTATAAATGTACAATTTACAAAATTGAAGCCAATTAAAAAAAAAACAATAATAATAATAATATTGTCAAGACAACAAAATGTCAAAAGTAGATAGATATATTTACTACATGCACTGTATTAATAATGTAATCAATTACCTTTTCTTTTCTTAATCAGAATTTTAGTACATACTTTTTAAACGGTTACTAAAAATGGCATAAATAGTGTTTAATATCATCTTTTATCATCTAATTAAAGGATATGGGACAAAAGAGATGTATTTCTCCTTGCAGAAATCTTTTTAAGGGAACTTAACTCATATTTATTCATGTATAGGAGAAAAGAACTTTGAAACTGAAGAATGATACATATAAACACAGGAATAATAAACATCATCTTGAATGCCAAAGAAATTATAAACTAGCAGACACCTGTTTCGGTAGCATTTAGCGTGCCATAATCGGTGCATAAAAGAAACAAAATCAAAGTGCTTCTATACATAAGAATGGAATTGGATGTTAGGTCTGATTAATCAACCAATAGAATAATGCAGAATATGGGGGATTAGTTAATACAGAATTTTGAAACATTAGTCGTGGAAGTAGAAAATATTAAGAAAGTTTGGATTGAATGAAAAGAATCGTAAAGACATTGTTAATTAGGATTTTGCTGTATTCTTTTTGTCTGATCATTGGAGATTTTACAATCGATCTGCACTTTCTTAATTATTTCTACATTTTCTACAACAACCATGTCTCATTTTTCCTATTGACTAATTCCTCACATTTTGCCTGATTCTGTTGGTTAGTTAAACAGTCATAACATCCGATTCCTTTCTTATATATAGGAGCATTTTTATTTTGTTCCCTTAATGCACTGATGATGGTACACTAAATGCTATCAAAACAGCTGTGTACTAGATTATTATTTCCTTTGGCATTCAAGACCTTGTTTATTTATCTAGTTGCAAGTCTCTTGTCAAAATGAAGAATGATATGCATATAAATAAAGCTACTGTGTGTGATCATAAAAATTTGTTTATGTACCAATAATATACTTAAGTAAGGAAAGATAAAATTGAAAGATAGTTATTATATGTTTTATATACGGCTAAGGCACATTTGGTAGTTAAAATCTTGAAGTGTGTCTAGATTTTAACTACCAAATGTGCCTTAAAGTATTTAAAATTGCCTTCAAGAATTTAAAAATTGCTCTTTTGTTATTAGCAGCCATGTGTCATTTTTTAAAACTGTAGGAAATTCAGCTTTCAATAATTACAATTAAGAATGCACCATGTTTAAAAAAGTACTTGAATGAGCAATTTTATTTGTTACATTTATGGGTTCCTATTGCATAACTTTTGTCACTTTTAGCATTAAATAAATAAAAAAAAATTATCTTTTATAATCATCTAACACTAATTTGATAAAGATTTGATGTGTGTTTTGGAGCCCCACTAAAAAGTTTTTGGGGGATAACAAACATTTTTTTTTTTAAATAGCTTTCTTTATGAAAATTTTAATTTCACAATATTATAAACATTTCTCTTAATATTTGTCATAATATAGTCATAAAGAAAAGTATAAAATATTGATTTAATCTATGTAAAATAATCAATTTAGCAGAAAAGTCAATATTGCAAGGTCTTGATTAATCAATATAGCGTATCATATATTTTTAAAGAAAAATATCAGCATTTGCTTGTATTGTGTTAACAGATCAATGAAGCTTTCTTTCATATTAAATTAAAATATAAAATCAGATCTGCTTTTCAATTATTGGATGATGAAAACATGCCACAACTTTATCTAGGATTATTTTCGTGCATCAATATAAATTGCAGATAATTGAGAATTGAACTTTAGTAGTTTAAAATTACTTTAATTAATAATTGACAAAAAATTTTTTCATGTACAAAGTTTTTAAAGTGGTTTTTTGCTGACTTTTAGTTTACTGTAACAATATGAAATTTACTTAAAAGGAAATTTAAATAAAAAAAATTAAGTTTTTAAATTTTTTCTATCTGTTTATATTTTAAAAATTGCTTTTAAACTGTTTCGGTGTGATATGACTTATAAGGAGGGCAACCCTCAACAGGACACTGATAGCAAGGCACATCGATCAGAGGTCTGTTGTATCCAAAACCAAATGCATCCCTAAGAAGAAAGTCTCATAACTGAAGTAGAGTTCAACAGATACCTGACATGAATATCCTGCAATTCCCAAGGCTCAATAAGATGCCAATCAAGATGCTCAAACCTGTGAACAGAAAAGATCTTGCAGTCATATAAAATATGCCTAGCAGTCTTCTCTTCCTGACAATAACCATGAAAAATTAAATCAGAACATATACCCTTAATGTTCAGATGCTTCTTAAGGATATAGTGACCAATAAGAAGACCAATAACCTTCCTCAAACCATTTCTGTTAAGCTTTAAAAAATCTCTTTAAACACAGACCAGAACAGTCAGAATTTAGCTTTTTTACTTGCCTTTGACCATCAGAACAATGCCATTGCCTATAATGCTCCCAACCAAGGAGCTTGAAAACAGAAGCCCTGGAAGTATCTGGAGAAATATCCAGAACAGGCTCAGGGTCGCAAAAGAGTGTGCTGGAGCCAGAAATTGCCAATTCATCAGACCATCAAACAAGGAATGCACATTTGAAGACTCAAGGCACCCAATGAAGACTAAACTTATAGAAAGGTCACAAAATACCTTGTCATACGCCCACCCAAGAAGAAGCTGAATTCAGTGTGGTATAATAAAGAATTAATTTTAATTAAAGTGAGAAATCAAAATTAATTTTTTTAAAGTGAATCAATAAATCAAGAATTTTGTAAACTAAATTCCTTCATTAATAACTTTTTCTTTTCATGTTAATCAAAAATTTTTATTGAATGCTTGTCTTATTCTTTTAAGTACACTGTAATGCAAAGTTTAAACAATGGTGTTATTCAGCTTTAAAATTTAGAATTGTAATAATAGAATTGCAAAAGTCTGTAAACTTGAAAACTCTCTTAAAATGCTATAAATAAAACATGGTTGTTTGGTTTGCTGTAATACTACTTTTTTTTTTTTATGTTTCTATGAACTTTGTTGGCATATGCAAATTTAAAAAAGATAACATCACAGACTTCGTACTTAAGGTTTGCAAACAATAATACCTCATAGTTGAGAAGTCATAATGCTAAAGAAATTCAAGAAAATTACAATGATTTAATAGCTGAAAGTGAACTTGTTTCAAAAATGTAACTATTATTAATAGATCAAAGTTATCTATAACTATGTAGTAATTTTGCTGTAACAGCACATATCTTCTTAATAATAAAAGCCAGCCCAAGTTTTCCAAAACTAACACTAAAAATGATCATATAAAATGTCTTAGCGAAAATAATGTATTGGAATAAAGAAAGTAAAATTTTATCCATGGTTTCCATGCATGCATTTCAACTGAATAAAATAATGAAAAAGGGTAAATAACGGAAAAACTTACATCACAGTTGCAACAATGTATTGAGATAAAGAAAAAAAAAAAAATGATTTTTTTTTGTTTATGGTTTGCATGATTTTGGAAGATTTATTCATTGATTCTCAATAAGTAAAACAATATCTGTTTTTAGGTTGAACTTTTTTTTGTTGCTATATGGAATTTTAATCTTTCAGGAGAAAATAATAAATTAAATATGTAGAATACAACTATGTCATGAGAAATTGATTATATAAATAAATAAATAGACATGTAATTATAAAATTTAGATTAAAGGATTATGATGTCCTTTTTAATTTTTTAAAGATGTTTAGACTTCAAAATATATGAATATCATGATGTAAAAGATAAAACCATTTGTTTTAAATATCATGTAAACCAATGTTTAGTAATTTTAATTTGCAAGGAATTGGAAATACACGTGTAAAAATCAAGCACTAGGCAATTACAGTCTGACTAATATTTTTTATGAAAAGAGAAAACAGTTTTTTGTGAAACAAGATTTAAAAAAAAACAAAAAAAAAAATTACATCTAACATTTTCTGAAAGAAATGAAATGCCAAGCAATCGTGGCTAATTAACCTGATACGCATGCAGCATTCCTTTTTAAACATATTTTATTTTCCCTTTTATAACTTTTCAGCTCCTTATATCCCTTTTCAACATTTTAAATGTCCAAAAATACCTTTAGGTACTTTTCTTACTAGCATGTAGCAATAATCTAGGGATAGTTGTAGAGCATTCCTGCAAGAATATAAAGCCTGCATGTAAACTGCATAGCACATTTTGCATTCACACTCTGCCAGAAAAATGGAATTTGAAGTATAGAAGAAATCATATGTTGGGATGTGAAAGAAGAGTCACCCTATAGCTGGGACTGGGCGATATGTCTTCAATTCATTGAGAAGAATCAATATATATGGTATATATATATTATTGCTAAATCAGTTTAAGCTTATACTGACTCTTGCTAATATGAATTTAAGCTTACATTGATTCTTGCTAATATCGGTTTTACATTTACAACTCTAAATTGATTTAAGCTTACACTGATTTTTGCCAATATCAATTTCATAACTATAGCTCTAAATCAGCTTAAGCTTCACTGATTTCTGATGTATACATGTTTATTTGTAGAGATAACATCAGCATATGCATCATATCAAAACCAACTGCAACTTATGTGAAAACAGACATCAATTTAGCTCGATTTCCAATGCTCTAGCATGAAAATGCTTTTTTTTTATGCCATTTATACTTGTTCAGTGGCATCTTTATATAGTTGTGACACTCAATTTTTTACCACATTTTTATTAACTCACTTTCTTATCTGTTCAGTAGGAATTTTAAAATTGATTTTAAATTAACTTCCCGATAAGCTAGAGGCTTAAAACTTTAAACGTACCTCAGAACTGGATCAAAAAGTAATATTAAACTTGCTTTCTTGCCTTGAAAGAGGAAGGATTTGACCTCTACAGTATTCAATATCTCAGAAAATTATGGCTCAATCCTTACAAAATTTTAAATTTGATTGGTTAGTTATTGCCCTGATGAAGACTGCATCAAGGAAGAGGGGGAGCTGTGACACCTCACACGGTATCTTATCTTGGAAAGTTACAGCCAAATCTTCTTGAAATATTTGATTTAGACTAAATTGGGTCTTACATAAAAAAAACTACATGTGGAGAGGGAGGAGGGTTCAACCCCCTCCTTCTTCCTACCCATGGGGCTTTATCTTATAAAATTATAGTCTGATCCTTATAAAATTTTAAATTTACACTCTTGTGTTATATATAACAAAGACTAACAACAGGAGACTTGGCGTTGGAATATTAAAACCCGAATAAGCTACTACGTCAGAAACGCCAAAAGAAAAATATTTGCGATGCATACAGCTGTTTCAGTAGCCTTAAGCGTACCGTCTTCAGTGCAAAAAGAATTGTTTTTGTAAAAGAATTCTTTTTGCACTGAAGACGGTACGCTTAAGGCTACCGAAACAGCTGTATGCATTGCAAATATTTTTCTTTTGGCGTTTCTGACGTAGTAGTTTATTCGGGTTTTAATAACAAAGACTATATTGTTAATAGAATAGAGTCTGACCATGCTCACATTGTTCAGTATGTCAGAAGGTTATTATTAAAAATGAAGTTTTAAATTTGGTCTCAGTTGGGCATTACATAACAAAAACTACTAATGAAGGGAGAGTGTTTGACTATGAAGGTTACTGATCTTTACAAAATTTTAAATTTAGATTCATTTGGGTGTTGGCATTTCAAAGACTGCATCTTTTGAGAGGGGAAGGATCTGATCCCCCAGATTGCTTTATCTCAGAAAGTTTCAATCTTACGAAATTTAAATTTTGGATTTGGTCGAGTATTCATAGCAATGATTATAGTATTGCAAAAGGAGAGTCTGATCCTCCTTCATATCAAGTATCTCAGAATCCAGTTTTAAATTTGGACAGTTTCTGTGTTACATAACAAAGACTATTGTGTTAGGGGAAGGGTCTGACCATCCTCACTGTGCCCGTATCTTAAAAAGTTACATTCCCATCTTTACAAAATTTTAAATTTGGACTTGATTTGCATGATGAAGACTGCATCATTGGAGGAAAAAAGACCTGACTTCCCGACAGTACCTTATGCTGGACAGTTACTCTCTGATCTTTACGAAATTTTGTATTTAAGTTAGTTGAGTGTTACACAACAAAGACTAACTTTTGGAGGGGGGAGGCTATGGCGTCCCTTGCAGTGTCCAGTATCTCAGAAAGTTACTCACTGATCCTTATGGAATTTAAATTTGGACTCTTGGGTTTGGCATTATGAAGATTGTATCATTAGATTAAGGGTGGTCCACCATCCCATGGTGGCTTATCTCAGAATGTTATAATCTAATCTTTTCGAAAATATAAATTTGGACTTGTTGGGTGCTACAGAATGGAGATTACATTGTTAAAATGGGTGGGTCTGAACACTCCTCATTCTGCCTTGTTTTGGAAAAGTACATTTGGATCTTTACAAATTTTTAATTTGGACTCTATTGCGTGTTTGCATAATAAAGATTGCATCATTTGAGGAAAGAGGGTCTAACTTCCCCCATGATGACCAGTATCTTGGAAAGTTATGGACCAATCTCTATAAAAATTTAAATTTGCACTTCATTGAGTGTTAAATAACAAAGACTGCACTATTTGAGGGAGAAGGGTCAATTTCTGTGGTGCTCGGAATCTTAAAAAGTTACAATCAGATTGTTACAAAATTTTTAAATTGTGTTTGGTTTAGTTTTGCATAACAAAATCTGCAACATTCTAACGGAAAGAGACCAATCCCATTGTAGTGCCAGGTATTTTGAAAAATTATAGTTAGATCATTACAGAGGCTGCACCGTTTAGGGGGGGCGGGGGTCTGATTTACTATTGTGCTACCTATTATGGAAATTCACAATCAGATCCTTAAAAAAATTTAAATTGGGGCTCTCTAACTACAGAATATTTTATAACTTAGTAAAATCTTTAAGTCTTTAATAAATTAAAAGATTTGATATAGCCACTAACAGCAATTTTTTTTTTTTTTTTTTTTGGTAAGAAAACACATAAGTTTACATTTTTAACACTCAAGATTATTGATTTTACAGACAAAGATATTCTATTGTTGAAGATACCTAACATGCTAAGATGTTATTGATGTCAGAAAGGTTAGGATTCACAGAGCACAGTCAGCCAGTTTCATCAGTGTAGATTCTCCATTGTTGTAGATAAGTATGATGACTAGATGTTATTGATGTCACATTAGTTAGGATTTTAAAAAACACGGACGACCAGTTTCATTAATGAAGATTCTTCATCAGTGTAGATACTTATGACGACTGAATGTTATCAATATCATAAACGTTAAGATTTTAAAAACCACTTTCACTAATTAGGATTTTAATGTAATATCAAAGACTCTGGATGCAATCAAATTTGAACAACATATAAAAAGTAAAGCTAAGTATGCATAATCTGAGAAAGGATGACTGCAGCTTCTCTATATTCTGTAAACCCATGTAAATTCTTAGGAGTGTTTGTGCAGGGGAAAAAAAAAAAAAAAAAAAAAAAAAAAATCCAGGCCTATATTCTTACTACAATATACTTGTTCCTTGAAGTTTCTAGCTGATTTGTTTGAAAGATAAAGTTTTTAGAATGAATTTCATGCTCTGCAGCTGATTCGGTCAATGAGCACCTGTATAGGGGACGCAGATTATATCTTGACCATGTCGTAGGGAAAGTTCCTGAAGAAAATTTCCCTTTACGTAGTGCAGGAAAACAAAGTCAGGCTGAAAACAATGGTTTCCGAACAAATTTTTGAAACCACTGAATTTAAATTGCTATTTTTGTTATCCTAATTTTTTAAAGGTAATTTTATTAAAAATGAAGCTATTTTAATGAGAAATGTCTTTTTTATGAGTTTTAAAATACATTCTAACGGGAATAGAAAGGCATTACAATTAAGTTGATAAATTAATTACAGATATATAAATTATGAAGTGACCATTAGGAAAAACAAATTAACTTAAAATCTAAAAATAATTTTGTTACCATTAGGTTATATCAGCTAACGACTATAACTGTTTATACAAGAGCAGTGAAATCAACCTTGAGAAGTATTACCATTTAAAAAGTAACATCTTTCAACTGAAAAATGAGCTAATAAACTTTATTTTGACAAGGAAATATGTGTTTGTGTATGCAGATAAAGAAAAAAGTCAAAGTTTAAAAATAAATTAATTTTATAAAAAAAAAAGTTAGGGGTTAATTTCAAATCAAAATAAGTTTAAAATTAAAAGATATCTTTTCAGTAAACAATATGCCATGGTAAACTAATTAACAATGTAATTAAAATTTAAAAATATGATGAAAAACAAATCAACTAAGTGACTGGAGCAGAGAGAAAAATTAAACATTTTCTTTAAGAATTTTAATAAAGTTCCTTTCACTTAAAAGAATGTTTCACTAATTTAAACTCAGTCATTTAAACAAAATTTACAATGAAAAATAAACTGATGAAAATTTAGTCATAATATTCTAACACATTTAAAATATATTCATAAAAATACTTAATTTGCATACTGGGTGTGTTAAGTCGTGAATGATGAGACAATAATTATTTGTTAGTTATCCAAGATTATTTGAAATGTTAATTTTATCTTTTACTTTTTGTATGCACAAAGGCCTTCAGTCATTAATCTTCATATCTTGGTTTATCAACATGCAAGATATTGCATGTTGGATTTTAAAATTAGAATAAAACATATTTTTTTCTGCAAATTTGGTGGACATCATATCCTATGTTTATATATATATGTTTAGATTCTTTTAAATTAAAAATTTAATATATATATATATTTATGAGTGTTGCATCCTCCCTCCCAAACTGTACATGTAATCGATAATCTTTTAACATTGTTTCTCGTAATATAAATTAAAAAATCTTACATCAGCAAGATCTTAGAAGTTTATCTTCACTATCCTGAATAGCTGTGAATTTTCTATTACACAATCTTAATACCGAGCATAGCTAGCAAATAAATGACATTTTTATTTTTCTAGGTACATAGAAAATTCGGTTTGTAAAATTATTAATGACATAATTATGGCTAACTTAATGAAATACATAGTTTTTCCTTTTCTTAAATCTTTAATTAATTTAGAAAAATATTCAGTGAGTGCAAAATAATATTAACACTTTTAACAAAACAATGTTAACTTTCACATTCTTTAGAATGATGTATAAACATGAAATTAATGAGGATTAAGGCTACAAATAACAGTTCAAATTAAAGTTAGGACAAAACACTTAATTGTGAATATTCCATATCAGAACTGCCAGACATTCTGTAGTTGGAAACAGAAAGGAGAGTCCAAAATTAAATTGTATATATATAGCATGCTTCGCAATGTCGATAACAGCCATCAACCCAAAGAAGCAGAGATGTCAAATGGGAATATTTTAACACCTGTAAATCTTTTACATCTTAGGCCTTGTTTTATTGTTATAGAAAGTGTGCCTCTGCCATTTTCAAAATCAGTAATCATATAAATCAGATAATTCTAATTAACTGTAATGCCATACAACTTTAACAATATCAAACATTATTATTACAAACATTTACAAAAAGAAATTAATAAAATTTTCTATCTTTTTAGTATATGGAAATAAAACATTTTTAATTTAATGTTTAAAAATACAAACTGATAAAAAATTTTACTGAATAACTTATTTTAGATATTCAGAATATTTAATACAAAATAAACTATTTTAATTTATTGTTATTAAAATTTTTAAAAATACAATACAAAATGAATTTTAAACAGATACATTTAAAAAACAAAATTAAAGAAGCTTTGTCACTTAATTTTTTTTATGATGATCGCCTTAGAAAAAAAAAAAAAAATAAAAAAAAAATAAATAAAAATAAATAAATGAACCTCATACAATTTAATATAAAGAATATGCCAAAAACAGAATTTTACTGATCTACATTTTTCTTTACATGATCTGTTATACTCAAACAAAAGTCAATCTTTTTTTTATTAGTTATGTTTTAAGTTTACATCAGTGGCGGATTTAAGGGGGGGGGGGCTAGGGGGCTGAAGCCCCCCCCCCCCCCCAAAAAAAAAAAAAAAAAAAAAAAAAAAAAAAACACTGTCATTCATAATTGAATTTTGCAATTGTAAATTTTTTATTGGTCTAGAATAACACTTTGAAAAATCTTAGCCCCCCCCAAAAGTCAAGTTCTGGATCCGCCACTGGTTTACATAAAACATACTTATCTTTTTTGAACTTATAATTTTAACCAAATGAATCTTTGTAATAAATAAATTTAGCTTTTACTTATTTTAGATTTTCTCACCTTTTTTTTAGGTTCTTATAAATTTACTATCAGTTAAAGTACCTATAACTGAAGCTGATGCCCTCCGTGCTTTGGCCTGCAGGGTAAGTTTTCTCTTGTTTTATGAATTAGATTTTTTAAATCTTCTTCTTATTATAAATCTTTATATAAGGTGTACTAAGCATATTATTATTTTTACTCATGTATGTTTAAGATTCATTTACTGATATGATAAAATAGATAATCATTATTGCAGTGTTCTTGATATCAATTCTGACTTAAAAATTTGTTTGCTAAAATTTCTATTCAGAAAGGGTGAGTGTTACTAGTTTTGTAATTTCATATAGTAATTACAAACACAATTTACTTATAGTATTTTCTTTACTAATCCTTATTAAAAATGATTTTTAACAAATATTTTGTATTTAGTAACTTCCATTTGACCCCGATTAAAACTTTTTCTGTAGAAATTTACACATTTCTTAACAAGTTAACATAATTTTTTTCAATTAAGGATATTGAATAAGTAAATTAGTTTGTTTTGTCGTAATTTCCAAATATAATTTAAAATAAGGTTTAGATTAATTGAAATTGGGTACCTACTTTATTATACTTAATATTTTATATAGCATATTTATCTGTTTTATCTAAGTTTGGTATAGTCTTCATTATTAATATTCTGTTGTGTTTTTCTTTAATACAGTGCATCTCATAAATACAGAGACAGTGATTTTTTGAAATAACAGTTTAAAAAAATGAAGCAATAATCACAAAAAAATGTATAAGCATATGCAATCAGAATATGAGTGTATTACAACGAAGAAAAAATATATAGGTTTTACGAAATTTCTGAAAAAAAAAAAAAAAAAGAATAAAAAAAATGTGGTCTCAAAAATATAAAGACTGTTCAAGTACAGTGAAACCTGGCAAAGTGGCCACCTTGATAATGAGACCACCTTTCAGTAGTAACCATTTTTGTAAAATTGTATTTTAGCCTATGGAGAATATAATAATTTTCTGTAAAGTGACCACCTGCATGTAAAATGTATAGTGACCAGTTTTTTAACTAAAATTAATATTTTTAACCTGTTAAATGTGACCAGTTATAATTTTTAATCTTTCTGTAAAAACTTTAGATACAGTATTACAACATAGAAAAGTAAAGAAAATAAACTGAAAACTTCTCAAGAGATGACATTACTAAAAATTGCAGAATTTATGGGGGAAAAAAAAAAAAAAAAAAAAAATTGCTCGCAAGTGTACAATATATGAAAAAAGCATGGGGAGGAGTGTTGTTATTTTATTTATTTATTTTGTGAATGTATTTGGACAAATATTATTTTTGTTTTTGTAAGAATAATTTTCTTACTAAATTCTAGTTCTCAGATTTATTCAGTGTGTTTTCCTATGATTAATTAAATTGTCTGTGTTATTTTTCTATTTTATAAAATTTCTCTTTAACTCGTAAACAGAGTTGCCAGATCTGGTTGATTTTTTATTTAATAATCACCAATAATTTTTAATTGTAACATTTGCCTAATCATTTCAAAGATTGATAGTCTATTATGTATATCAAATATTACTTCTCAAAATTATTGGTGATTATTGAATAAAAAACTTGCCAGATCTGGCAACACTGCTTATGAAGACTAGCAGAATTATGACAGGTAAAGTGGTCATCTGTGTAAAATACATGGATGTAAGATTAGTAAATGAAATTAAGTTTCACTTTCTAATGCATTCATGAACTAAAAGAAAATAAATTTATCCTCACTTAGTAGATAGCACCATATTACAATTCTTTACTTTCTTGTAACTTCTAGAAAAAAATTATAGTGTTTTGTTTTTGTTCTATTGAATGTGTCTCAATTATTTTTCTACTTTTAATTTTGGTGGTGTGTGTGTTGGTATTTGGGATGAAAGCCGATTGCCTATATGAAGGTCATAGACCTGAGGTGGTGTGCTATCCATGGGGTGTCTTTCTAAGGCATCCTAGCCTATATTTATTTGAGTTTCGGAAAAAATCATAGAAAACTCTAAACGGCTAGGTAGACAATTGGACCTGGGATCAGTCTGGCACTTCTCATCTAGCAGCTTTGAGTGCAGAACCACTCGATCACTGGTAAGGTATTTAATTTTGGTGGAAATAATTTATCACTATTCTTAGGCAAATGCCTCTTTTCTTAGATTTATTGGCATTTTCAAAGAAAATAGTGCATAATTTTCTACTTTTATGTTTGTGAAAGTAATACATGAGTATTTTGAAACAAGTGTTTTACTTGTTCTTTGATTTCTTGAATGTTATAGGGAACTTAATTTTGTTTTTATTTATTTTTCTAGCTTTAAATAATAGAACTTGAAAAAAGTAAATCCTGCATAGAATTATACCTAAAAAAAAAAAGGTAGAATTATTTTTTTTTAAATATCATGAAATGAATAGCCAGTGAGCAGCTTTAGAAAAAATCAATATCAATAAAACTGCTGTGAGTAATATTAGTAAGCTAAAAGCTGACTATCTGCGACAATATGAAGATAATAACTCACAGTGTCAGAAAATTTGAAAAAATAATAGATTTGAAATAAATCAAGCTAATTTTGAATGGTTCAAAAGAATGTGAGGAAGGAATGTATGAATTTCAGGGCTAGTATTGCAGGAAGTAGCATTAGGCTTTACTAAGAAACTTGAAATTAATGAGTTTACAACTTCAAATGGATGGTTTGAGTCATTTAAGAAAAGGCATAAGAGTTTCACGTGCACAATTCAATAATATTGACAATGAAGTAGTAGATAATTTTAAGAAATATATAATATCTTATTTTATAAAAATAAATAAATTACAATACTGATCATATTTTTAACGAAGATGAGTGCTGTTTATTTTGCCGAGTAATCTCAACAAAAATTTAGTTATGGCCAATGATAGATGTGAAGAAGGAAAATTTTCGAACTAACAGTCTTTCTGTCATGTAGTGCAGTAGCTGAAAAAATAACATCACTTGTTATTGAAAAACCTTTTTTTTTTTAAAAAAAAAAAGGTGTTTTAGTAATGTGGGTTCTAAAAGATTACCTTTATTATGGTATGCTTATTTCAAAGCATGGGTGGAAGCAACAGTTTTTCACTGATTAGTTAAATATAATAAATAAACAAATGGAAACTTATTTTTTTTATAGACATCCGTTTTGCTCATGTAAATAATTTTAAACTCTCTAATGTGAAGATTCATTTCTTGCCAGCAATTACAACCTTACACCTACAGCCTCTGAAAATTTTATCTTCAAGCTTTGATTTCATTGTGTTATATACATAAATCAGCTAATGAAATTGTTTGAACATAAATGTTTTAAGAGTGATCATGTGGATAAAAAAGAGAGTTGAGATCTAGTGTCTGTGATTACAACCTTTAAATGCTTTGAATTTTTCTCTTTTTTTCTCCAAGCAATTCCATGTGATAGTATTGAAGTTTCAGCACTATTTTATAATGCCTCTGAAATTAATAGTGTTTGTACTATGCAAAGCCTCATGGATCAATTACATTTAGATAACACAAGTGCTGAAACTTTTTTTTTAAATTTTGACAATGATGTTCCACTATGTGATAATTCAACTGACCCAGAGTGATCAGAAAATTTGATGATATTCTTAAAACTAAAAATGAATCTACTGATGAAGAAGTTGAGTTGGAAGATACTCCTCAGGCTGAAATTGAGAACAATAAGATCAAAACTATAGCCAAAAGGAAGGGGGGGGGGGGGGAGTTAAACAATCCCCGAAATTTTGCAGATTTGTTGAAAATTTTTGAAATAAACATCATTTTTAACACTAAAAACTATGTACTAAAGTTTGAACTCCCCCTCGAAATTTTTTGTTTCTGGATATGGCCTTGAATAAGAGGGTTCTTTGAAAAAAGGTTGCATATGAAAAATGGTCACTTCGCATCAAGAGTTAAACAATATTACCTGCTCTTCCAAAAAATGACTCTTAATAGAGATATGCATTTGTACATGGGCATTGAATCAAGATACATCAGCATTAAAGCCAAACAAGATATTTTGCGAGCGAGAAAAATTGACCCTTATATTAGGTGGCTCTGAAATCGAGGTGAACTTTTAGAGAGGTTTTTGAGTACTCATGTTTATTGAATCATGACAAATAATTACTTAAAATGATTTTACTGAAAATGTTCCTGAAATCATTCCAATATGAATTTAAGTTGTTTTCCTTTAACTATACATTTTATGCGTGTGAAATTTTTTTTTTTTTTTTTTTTTTTGGGGGGGGGGGGCTTTAGCCCCCTAATTCCCCCTTCCCCTTGGATTTGCTACTGGGGACAACCAAATAGTATATTCTTTCATCTCATAAGAACCATTCATCTGTCCAATGACGACAACCCCGTGAGTTCTTTTGTCAACAAAAAGGAGGGGTTCTCTCCTGGTGTGAGTCACGTTCTGTTTCAATGGAAAAGAGATATTGCTGATATTACTTTTCTTAATGGTCTACATTACTCTGAGAATTATTTAAATGTCCTCAAAAGCAATCTACTTCCAATTGAAAATATCTTAAGGGGGGAACTGGAAATTACAACAGAAAGATATGTCAATTCACACCTCCTACAAGAGTTAGATTTATGCAAAATCAAGTTACTGTTATAGAGTGCCCAGCCATCAGTCCAGATTTAAAAGCAATTGTAAACCTCTGGAAAGTACTTGCACTTAAGGTATATGCCCATGATCTTCAGTTTTCCATTATTCAGAAATTAAAGCAACAATAGAGCAGAGTTGGTACATTTTGCAGCCACATATTTTCCAAACTCTAATTCTAAGCATGCTTGATAGGATTTTCAAAATAATTGAAAGGAATGTATCCAAAATTAAAAATATCTAATACTCGAAATGTCTTTATTTTTTTCAGACAACATATTTTCTTTACTTTTTTTAAATAAAAATTCTGCAAAACCTATACTATATTTCTTTGTTGTAATACACTTATATCCTCATTCCATATGCTTATCATTTTTTTTTTTTTTTAATTGCTTTATTTTTTGAACTGTTATAATAATAATAAAAAAAAATTCTGTCACTATATTTATGAGACACATTGTACACATTAAATATAACTTATTTTATTTTACATGTATATAATCTATTTATAAAAGTATGTTTTAATATATTTTTAATATCATCAATAACTGCCGATTTTGTTGTCGGAGGGGATAGGTATTGTATCTCCCTCTTTATAAAAAATTGCAAAATTTTTACAAATATTTCATTGATGTAGTGTTTATTCTGGTCTCTTATTGTTTTTTAAATCATGGCACTATATCCTTGAATTTCTTAGAGTTGTACTTAAAAAAATATTGAATGCTTTTCATTATTGTATGAAACACAAATAATCAGAAAAGATTACAGATGACTTCTCTGCTTTTTAAATTGGAGATAAAATTGCTAAATTTGTTAAAATAAATTGTTTATGTCAAGTTATGTCAAGCTATGTGAAAAATATTTTAAGTATATTTGGCAATTTTTTATAAAATCATCATACGTAGGCATTAATCATTATTGCATTGGACATAACTATTTTTTGTTTCTCTAATATAATAAAAATACATGTATTCTGAAGATGTCCAAGTCGGAAATTTTAAGTTGAGTTATCTATATCAGTCGCAATCTGATACAAGCTTTGAATTAACTTTAAATAATTAATTTCCTTCTTATTTAAAACCAAATTTTTAAACTTATACATTCATTCTAGAATCAAATTTCCTGTTTTGATAAACATATGTAAAACTAGCTTTATAACCCCTCCCTCCCACTCCCCCAAGTTTGAATTTAATTAAATACGATTTTTCTTAAAATCTGTAATTTTCAGTTAGAAAAGCAAACACTAGCTCACAAATTGTACAATATCATTATAGAAATGGCCTTTAATTAAACATTATTTTCTTTAAAAATCTCTAATTTTCTTTTGAATTACGATCTCCTAATCACTGTTTTTAGCCATTTTTTTTTATTTTTCACAAAATTGAATAAAACTCACCATTTTTATTGAAAGCTTCTTTATTCTCTAACCAGTAAAAAATACATGTCATCTAATATGTGTTGGAAGTTGGTAGATTGATAACACACATATTTTAAAAATATCAGTGCAAAGTGGTCTGTAAAAAATCACGTTTTAGTTAATTTTCAAAAATATGTATAAAATCCCTAATTTTTGACTGAATGTAGAGATTTTTGTACTGTGAACTCATAATAGTTATTTATAGCCAATTTTTTATTTTAGTCAAAATCAGTTTAAAACTCGCAATTTTAAAAGGCATTTTTATACTCCAATTCAAAAATCAAAGTGACTTATCATCTAATATGATTTGTAAGTTAGAAGATTGTTAGCTCACATATCTGTTTTAGTAGCCTGGAAAGTCACAGTTAAATTAGTTTTAGAAATTCTGTTAGACAGGTTTTCATCAAACATAGCTAAGAAACATTCCGATATCTCTTTGGGAGCTAGAGTTGTACAGAGAGAACAAAGGCTTTGAACTTATCTCTTGGTTTTAGTCATGGGTTAAAAAGAATGCTGTTTATGTAGTGAAGCTTTGAATGTGTGAAATTAAAAAAATCTTTTCTAAATGAATATTGACAAATTCTGAAATTTAATTTACTTGTAACTAAATTATCTGATTTTTCATATTTTGAACTAAAATTGATCACATGTGATTAGGTTTAACTAGCATTGGTCACATAATTTTATGAAGAAGAATTATCACTATTGCTGTTTTTTGAATGGGGATATTCAAAAATTTTTAAAAATTTATCATAAATTTCAATAGTAATCCTTCAATTGCTAATGCAGAAAATATAGTTTTAATGCAATTGACTCGCTGTATATATAAATGGTATTTGTGTCTACTTCACATCAAGCGTTGATCCTCAGAAGAAAAAATATATATAAAAATAAGTCGTGTGTGATCAATGTTGTTTTCTAGCTTGTATCAGATTGTCTTGATGATGATGATAATAATAATAATTAAAAAAAAAAAAAAAAACTAGATAATTCTTGTGTATGATTTATGCTGTTTTCCTAGCTTGTATTAGATTGTCTTGATAAAATAACAATAAATGTGAAATAATTGCACATTTAAAAGAATGGCTGTTATCTGTATTTGTAAAATAGTATTTTAATGTAATTAAATTTTAATTTTTAGGCTCTTTGTGAATTAGCACGATCCCAAAATGTTCAGCAAATCATTAGCAAAATTCCATTATTCACTGATGGACAGCTAACTGGTAAATATTTAACATTTTTTGAAACTTTATATAATACAAAATCACCTTATATCTTAAAGTCAATTCATTGTCTATATTATTTTTATTATGTATATGTGATAGACTTTGTAGATGCCGTTTTTGTTTACTAACTGCATATCAGATAGCAGAGTTAATTAAAAGCAGTTAGCGTTGCTGATTAAATGTTTTTGCTTTACAAATAAATAACTCTTTCAATATAAGAAAAAATGTTCAGAAAAAAATGTTGAAATAATAACCAAAGTTTAAGATAAAAACAACTAACTTGTATTCAACATATTTTAAACAATTTGAAAAGTTATTAGCATGAAAATATATTTCCCTTTTGTCAGGCCTATAGTGACATCTATAAACTAAGTTGCCGATTATGTAAAATGCAATATATTGGTGAAACTTCTACCAAATTACATTTCAGAATTAATCAACATTGATCAGATTCCAAAAAATTATCTTCTAATATCATTCCTTTTAAATCTACTCTTGAGCTAAAACATTTTAATCAACGTGATTTCTGTTCCTGTACCATTGAAATTATAAAGATAAAAAAAAAAATAAAAGTGAATGGCTATTCTTTGAATCCCATTATATGAAATTTTATAATACTATTTATCCTTATGGTCTGAATCATGAGTATTTCAATATAGTTGTAAAGGTTTATTCCAACATTAATCCCCTCCATGATTATTCCCCTGTTTACTCTGAATTTAATCATAATGTCAACCAGAAAACTACTCGATTCAAACGTGGTAAATAATTCTCAGTTTATGCAATATCAAAAAAGGCCATTAATAAAAAAATCCTAGAATTGCAGTCAAATTATCTTAATAATTATGATTGACTCTCTGTCAGAAAGTTTATATTTGCTATTAAAAAAAAGTTTTTATCTAATTTTCTAAATGAATTTTAAAACCAAAGTTATAATCAACACTTTTCTGATATAATTTTATATTGCGTAAAACAATTCAATCTCAAACTTTCTAAAAAAAAAAAAAAACCTCAAAAAATACAATCTAATTCCCAGCTAATTATTAATTTTTCAAATCAAATAATTAATAAAATCAATATCACATCAATTATTAATGATAAATCTTGCTTGTTTCCCATCAATGATTTACATATTTCTCACACATTTAGTAATCCTATTACTCTTGGTCGATTGTTATTCAACTATAATGCAGTGTCAAAGTCTTAACTTTTCTGCTGATGTATCTTGTAATTGTGGTGATCTTTCCTGTGCAAAATATGTTGACAGGGACTATGGACATATTGTTTCTGGAGATCTTGAATTTGTTAATAACAGTAAATTACAAAAACTTATGTATTATGGCACAAAATTTAGACTCCATCAAAAACTAATATTTCACAGATTTTACAGCAATTAACTTTTCATATTGATTTGTTTATCTATAAAATATCCATTTCATATAATAAACCTATTGAATTTTTTAATCAATGGAAATTTTTAGTGATTTCGAAAATTAAAACTGGATTAATTAAATATAAATCAAATTTAACTTATTACAGTAAATCCGATCTATTTAAATCTATTAATGAACTCCAACATAACTATGTAATTACTTATGTTGATAAATCTCCGAATAATTATGCCATAATATGTAAGCAATATTATCTATCTCTTCTTGGTAAAACCATATCTTCAAGTGCTAACTTTCATCCCACCTGTAATGACATTAAAATTAATAATAGAAAAATTCATAGCTTTTAATAATTATTAAAGCTTCCATTTAATAATTTCAATTATCCATATATTGTTCTTATTCCTAAATTTCATAAAAATCCTATTAAATTTTGAACTGTCACTATTGGTTGTAATACATACAACAATAATGCTAATAAAATCTTCCTAGACATTCTTAAACAAATTTATAACTTAATTAGTAAATCCAACAATTTCTACTGTCTTAAAAATAGCTATCAAATCAAAGATAAAGTCCAAACTCTGAACAATGTTACTGATATTACATATGATTTTGCTGACTTGTTTAATAATATTAATTTAACTGATCTTCATCAAATCATTTACAACCTTTATGTGCATTTTAAAAATGAACTTTCTCTTCCTGAATACTTTTGTGCAGCTTCATTTAAGACCCTTTTAAATTTTATTATTCATAATAATTACATTTTACTTAATAACACTATTTATATTCAAAAGGTCGGTATCCCACAAGGTGGAAGTAGCTCGAGTTTGTTAGCTGACTTATATCTTTACCATTATGAACAAAGTTTGTGTAATGATAATGTCATTTTCTACAGATACATTGATGACATTATAATTTTTTATGTTATGTTAATAATTATACTCCATCTTCATTAAAATTTCAATATCCCTTTCACTTTACTTTAACTCATAATTTTATTAACAATAATTGCATTAGTTTTTTAGACTTAAAAATTAAACTTAATGGAGGTAAAATCTCTACTGATCTATATGATAAATGAAAAGATTTTTGTTTTAAAGTAAATTCATTTACACATTTTAATTCTTGTCTCCATTTATCTGTGTACAGAAATATCATTCTTAATCACCTATTTCGCATACATAGACCTTTTTCATCTAAGTACAAAAACAAAAATATTAACCATTTAATTAAAACTGCTACTGGTATGGATTATCCCAAGCGATTTATTTATTCTATTATCTGTCAATGAATGTCACTGTCTAACCAAAAAAAAAAAAAAAAAAAAAAAAAAAAAAAACATGTATAATGTTCATAAAATAAATAAATAAATAAATAAAAAATGTGGAGGATGGGAGGGAAGATGTGTGATTAAGGAGGAAGGGTAGCGTTGTATGGCTGGCTGGTTGGGAGGGTTGATGAATTTAATTAAAATAAATAAAAAATAGGAAGCATAGTATTATTGCAATTGCACGATACATCTTTTTCTGGTTGATATTATAAAAGCTTCAACTCTTCATACTTAAAATTTGTTTAATTCTTCACACTTAAGATTTCATTCCATGCATAATCAAATTTGGCGATTTCATTAATTTTAATAAATTCTATAGATTAAATAAAAAATCTATTTAATAAGAAAAAATAAATAAAATTAATAACAATAATAATAAAAATAATAATTAATTCACCAATAATCATAATGTCTTAATCATGACATGTTGGCCTTTGGATGAGATTGCTTAAGACTAAAAATTAAACTAAACTACAGTAAACATTAGTTAAATCGTACATTTTCTGTATTTACTTTAAAGCAAATCTCTTTTTTCACGTAAGATGGCGCTTGCTCATGTTACGTTGAAAGTTAAATATAAACTGAAATTTAAAAATGATTAACGTTAAAATTATAACCCATTTAAAAATCACCTTTTTAATTTAGTTATTATCTTTTAAAAGTTAATAACTATCACTTAATGCATTCAATTATTGCATTTCAGTAGCACCTAAATCGATTAATCGTTTCTTTACCTTTAATCTTTTCTTTTTACTTATGTTCATTTGGCAACCTGTTTATTTCTACTATCTCCGTATGTATCGTTTAACACGTGGATTTCTTAAAAATACTTATTCCTTGTATCAATTTTGGTTTGTGTTATTGTTTAATCTAATTTCCTTTATTTTATTTTTTGAACCGCTTATTTTTGAGTCTTGGTAAAAATAATGCCATACTTTTGCGACAAATTGCTAAATTATAGTATCATTTCTCTACTGTTTGACAGAAAAAAAAAAAAAAAAGAAACATTTAATCATGGTTAATTGCTGAATTATATAATTATTTTTGCCGCTAATTCTCGAAATATGGGATTATTTCAAAAAATTTTTGCCAAAATATGAGATCATTTCACAGCTGTTTCAAAAGAAAAGAGAAAGAAATGTATTAATTCCTGAATAGTGTTTTTTTTTTTTTTTTTTTTCTTCCTTGTTGACAACCTTGAAATACATGATTATTTCTTCAAAAACTTTTGCACTTTTTTCAAAGTTGATTAACAAAATGCAGGATTATTTACTTTTCCGCAAATCAACAAAATTTCTGAATTTTTTTAATATTTAATTTCCATAGCACGTAGTATTATCGCGATCTGTTGCAGAAAGATCAGATATCACTCCATTATTTTATTATTGTTTTGGGAAAACATTGAATTAGACCTAACTGCTAAAATTAGTCATATGTTTTGCCACCGATTTCAGAAAAACTTGAATATTTCAGCAATAATTATAAAACTTAAACTTTTTTATAAAATTATTTCTGTGCTATGTGATTATTTAGCCAAAAAAAAACAACAAAATCTCTGCTTTTATCTTATATCATTGCCAAAATACAGACTACCATATATACTCGCGTATAAGTCGAGAAAATTTTGACTATTTTTCGCTTCGGAAGTGGGAGGGGGGGGGGGGGGGTCGACTTATACGCGAGTCACTTTGAAAAAAAAAAAATAGTCCAAGTATTAAAAAATTTTTTTTTTTTTTTGCTGTATGATTAATAGTAATAAGTGGAATGCACTGAATATAATAATAATTTGGCATTCCAAAATTATTTAAAAAGATTTTTTTTTTACTTACTTTGGTTCAGCGATGTCTAGAGGGTGAAATTAAAAACCCGCTATGTAGCGTCTCGCCGGCAAAATATAACTAAAATAAATATTAAATTTGCTTAAATTTTTGCATTTTAAATTTGCTTTGCAGTATATGCTGCTGTGTTTATTTTAAAAATAAAAAATATCACATATATGAGAATTAAAAAAAAAAAATTAAAAAATTCAATCGAAACCATCGAAATCGGAATCATCCGAATTGCAAAACAGTTCGTTAAATTCGGCCTCTGTCATTTTGTCATCGGCCTGGTAGATATCCCCAGCCTCCGATTCTGCTTCATCACAGTCTGAATCATCAGATGAGTCATCATCCGAAATTATATCTTCTGTGCTGTCCATCGCATTACTTATGCAGCATATTTTGAAAGCTTTTATAATTATATCTTTGGAAAGAGAGTCCCACAATTCTTTAATCCATTCTACGATGGTGACAATGTCCACTTTTTTAAAATTTCCAGCTCTAGTGGTTTGAACATCGTCAGATGCCATCCATTGCATCCATTTTCGCCGTAATCTGTCCTTAAATGGCTTGTTGATAGACACATCAAGCGGCTGGAGGATCAATGTAAGTCCACCGGGAATTACAGCTTTCTCCGAATTCAAAGAGCTCAACTTGGATTTGACTGGATCTGTTTTGTGAGCCCCGAAGGAGTCCCAGACAAGCAGACTTTTCTTCTTAAAAACTGCTTCTGGCCGCCGATTCCACACCTTTTCCAGCCACTCTAGGACTCCATTTTCATCCATCCAGCCTTTCGGATGCGCTCTTCCAATTACACCAGGTGCAAATTTTGCACCTTTCGGGAGATTTTTTCTTTTAAAAATAATGTATGGGGGCAGCTTTACTCCGTTCGCCAAACAAGACAACACCACAGTAAACCGATTTTTTTCGTGCCCCGTTGTTCGCACCAGGATAGTATTTTCACCTTTTCTGTTCACTGTCCTGTTGAATGGCATGTCAAAATTCACGGGGGGTTTCGTCCATATTCCCAATGTGGGCCAAATCAAAATTATGTTGTTTTCGTATGTTGATAATGTACTTCTGCCACTTCAGAATTTGGTCTTCCAACTGGGATGGAAGTTTCTGAGATATTTTAGTTTTTGCCTCAGACACAAGTTGTACCGATTCATGAACCTTGTACACCAACCGGCTGAAGCAACAAGCGTGGATGGCTGCTGTACAAAGTTGGAATCTTTCGCCAGGTGAAGGGCGCGAAGTCGGATACACGTTCGAGTGACGATAAAACCATTTTGCCGTTTCTCCATCACCCAGGAATATATGGCTTCTTCCAATTTCACATAGCTGACACTTCCACCTCTCCTAGCTTTCTTCTTCTGCGGCATTTTTTCAAGAACCACTTTATTCCGTCCCCATTCACGGACTTGCCGCTCATTTATGCCAAAATTTCGAGCTGCAGCACCGTTATTAGTTCGCTCGGCTTCATTCACCACTTTTAACTTGAATGCAGCAGTATAGCTACACCTCTTTGACTTTTCCTTTTTATCCATCGCTCCAAACTCCAAATAACAAAATAGCAGCACGCTGTAAAAATTCGAGATCGCAAATGGTCTGTTCAACTTATTTCCACGTGTCTCTGTAACGAGTGGGCAGATAGAAAACTCCGGAATGAGGCAAACGAAAAGAAATTATGATTGGTTAGACTTTGACGTCACAGAAGTAAAAGGAGTGGCCTCCGTGCGTCACCAGGCAAAGCAGCAGATGATCGGCAAATCAACTAATGCACCTGCCGCTCAGAGCGCTTAGTGTGTGGCGAAATAACGCAAAAGTTGACAATATTATGAAGAGCGCGTGGATAACGTGTTTACTTTATATTGTTGACAAGTGAGAATTTTGTCCGTTTCGGTCAGAATTTGGAGTAAAAAAGTACAGGGTCGACTTATACGCGAGTTTTTGATTTTTTGCAGAATCTGCAATCTAAAGTTAGGGGGTCGACTTATACGTGAGTATATAGGGTATTTATTAAAATGGGTGTTTCTTTTTTGTCGCCGGCGATTTCTGAAAAATGTGATTATTTTACCGTCAATCGGCAAAATTGACAGAATTTTCAAAGCAGATTCCTGAGATACGCGTAAATTAACAAAATTTCATTTTTTTCCCCCCTTACATAGGCTTACCGAAATACACAATATTTACTGAAATAGGGTATTTTATCACCGACAATTTTCCGAAAAACGCTATTACAGGGTTCATACTCACCTGAAGAACCTAGAAAACCTGGAATTGTTAGGGAAATTGACATATGTTAAAAATGTCAGGGAAAATTATTTGTATTTTAGCATAAAACCTGGAAAAGTCAGGGAATTTTGTAAAGCACAATTTCTCTCAAAGAAATGCATAAATTTTTCAACAAAGTACACGAAATTTTTAACATATGATAGGAAATGAATTTGATTTTATATATACATATTTACATTTTTATTTATTTATTTATTTTTTTTTTAAGACAAGGGGGAAAAAGAAAAAAGTAATAAATTTTAAAATGAGTTTTAAAATGCTTCTATCCGAGAAAACAGATTAGATGTATTTTATAGAGACCTTTTTTTCTAAAAATGAAGAATTTAAAGATCTTTTGAAAATTATGAAAAATTTATTAATTTTCTCAAATATGGTCTCTAATTTAAAATTCATAATAAGGAGAAACTTCTTAAAACATTAATAAAAATTAATAAGGTATTAATAAGGTAAAAGCCTACTTTAGAGTTACTCCATCAGTACTATCGGTTCCGGCACTGGACCTTCTTTAGACATACAGTACATCTGAGGAAGGTCCAGCGAATGAACAGATAGTGCTGATGGAGTAACTCTAAAGTAGGCTTTTACCTTGTTAATTTTTATTAATATCAATGCCTCTATTAAGTCATTTTTCAATAAAGAATTGTGTATTTCTGCAATTCAGCATAAATTAAGTCTAATAGCAGCAAAATGATTTCTACATTAAAATTTGGAAATCAGTTTAAAAAATATAACATATTTTGAAATTGACACAAAAAGCAGAAATTTTGGCAATTTGCATAGAAATAGTAGCATATTTCAGGAATCACCTTTGAAAAATTGTATGAATTTGGGGAATAGCAGTAAAATAGTTGCCTATTTTCAGTAATTATAGACTATAAATATTTCGTTTTTGAACAATAAGTTAAAATTAAACTCATTTTTTTACTTTCTTTTATCTGTATATCATAGTGAAAGTATTGTTTTGGGGTTGAATCTTAATCAGGTTTTTATTATCCTTACAAGTTTTGAGCGGACAAGCATAATCTGCACAGATGTATGAAATATGAAAGTTGTTCAAAGAAAGTTTTTCTATGTACAAAATTTTTTAGCATCACGTATTAGAAAAAAAAAAATTAGCCTTTGTTTTCAATTATTTTATGCTTTATTTGCATATTTGTTGTTTTATAAGTTATAAAATTTTTTACATGTTTTAGTGTCTTTATTGCAGAAAGTCTTTTAATATTTTGTGTTTGCAGAAAGTTTTTAGTTTTATCTAAATCTGGTTTTGAGGTCCCTTGAATCCTAAAATCAGGTTTTTAACAATTAAACTGTGTGTGCTTGAGTCTGTTATCAGTGCAATTCGAGGACAAATATATCAGTAAGAAGTCCAAACTCGATATTTTAAATATATATCATGTGGAGATGATACTTGAAGCTTTTTTTTAATCAGACAAATAGTTTGTGTATTGAGACATCCAAGGGAATTTAAATTCTATAGATGAAACTTCTGGTAGGGGCAGTTTAACACCTTCAAGCTGCATTAAACAAAAATGAAATGGACATATATCGTTTATATACATAAAAGCAGGTTTAGTATGGGATGTTGTATAAAAATCTCACCATTTGTTTACAGGACCACATGAAAGAATTTGGATATATTAGGACTATACTTGGAAATTGCTGGAAGTACATTTCAAATTGTGTTATGTTTTTCAGACTATACTAAATTTAAGTATACTACGTGATGTGTATATAATTTACAGACAATATACAAGGACAGGGCTACATGAAAACATTCTTCTCTACAAAATGTAATTGATGGAAGTGCTTTACGAAATTTCACCAAGTCCAGGAAAACTGCATAGGATTGATAATTACTTTCATATACCCATATGGTAGACAAAGCACTAATTTGGATTCCGAATTTTAGCATTGGTTTTTTTGGCTATAATTATGTTATTTTTAAGGTGCCCTGAATACAAAAATCAAGTATTTAGTGATAGACCTGTGTGTATGTCTGTATCAGTATTACTTAAAAAACATATAACTGCTGAAAATTCAAATTGATTATTTTGAAGATTATATCAGAAATATTATATAGGAAATATTCAGAAGACTATATCATATTAAAACACGTGACGAAGATCAGTAAGTTTTAAGGTGTGGTGTGGATGAAATTTGTCTGAATAATTTGGAATAAACTTTTATGTTTAATCCGGGGGATGAGGAGTTGCAGTACCCCTCCCCCTTCTCCCTTACACAGAAGTATATGTCAAAATAAACAGTTTCCAAAACTGATTTTAACTGTTTTTAAAGTATGTTTATATACAGTATTTGTTATTTTGCACCTTAAACTATAATCTGTTCTTTATAGTATTCAAATGCAGAGTAAGAGAATGCCGTATGAGTACCACACCAGATTATTTCTTTTTAATCAGTGACAAGATAATTCCACATTTATGCAATTGACTACAAACATATCGTATTTTATTTACCGATTGGCTGCAAAAAAGTACAACTTTCAACACTGAATATGAAAAAAATGACATTTTTAGGAGTCAACTTAGGAAAAATTGGGGTTGGCCATAAACTTTGCGAAAATGTAATGAGTAAACTCAAAGGACCTGTCAGATATTTATTTATACGTTTTTTAAAACTTTGATATTCATGCCTTCTGGAATTTTTTAAAAAAGAGCTGGAAAACCTGGAAAAGTCAGGGATTTTTTTTTTTTGCTGTTTGAGTATGAACCCTGTATTATTGTGCTAATTGGCAGCAAAGTTGGTTCCCAAAATTCTCAATTATTTTGCTGTAAATCAACAAATTCCCTGCTTTTTAATGCCTTTTTTACTAAACATGTAATATTTTCGCGACTGATTGCCAAAATACGAGATCATTTCATTGCTATTAAGGGGGAAATCTTTTATTTGCAATTAATCGCTAAATTTAGGAATATTTTTGCTGCCAATTTTTCAAATAAATGAATATTTTGTGCTAACTCACAAAACTGGGCACTTTTATCAAATTTTAATTCCCAGATAAGTGCTTATTTTGCCACAAATCCACAAAATTCCTGTATTTTTTTTTTTTCTATGTGATTGACGAAATCTACAATATTTACTGAAATAAATTATTTTTATTGGCAATGAATGGTGAAAAAAAAAATATTAGTAATCAATAAAATTCTTCGTATTTGTGAAGATGATTCCTGAAATAGGAGTGCAGAGTACAATATTCTTCTGCATTTTAGCGTATTTTAACTTTTTTTTTTTTTAATTTTCTAAGAGAGAGAGAAAAAAAATCTTTTTTTTTTTTTTTTTTTCCCCTCTTTCTCTTATTTCTCCAAATGAAGATCGACAGTCAAACCTCACACTAAAGCCTTGTGGTCTCCAATCCTTCTCCATCCACAGCATAAATATCAATATTTCTATTAATTTTGTTTTATTAGATCCTAAAACTTTTAAAGAGATAGGAAAGTTCAATATTTTTCACATATCAAATGCTTTTTTATATACACTCATGGACAAAAAAATTAGTGCACCAAGAAGGAGTCGTAAAAATGAAATGAAATTTTACATACGTAATAACTACTTTGATATAAGTAAATGATTAGAAAATCAAAGAAAAAGGATAATTTATTTCAGAGAAAAAGGCAAAAGAACGGAGGATTTAATACCCTGTTGGACCCCCTCTAGCGCGAATGCACGATGTGATACGATCGGGCATTGAGGCATACAAGTTCTGTATGATGTCTTAAGACATTTCGTTCCATATTTGCTGTAACCTTGCCTGTAGTTCGTTCAAACTCGTGGGATGCCCAACTCGTCGTCCCAAATGATCCCAGATATGCTCGATTGGAGACAAATCTGGGGATCGGGCAGGCCAAGGAAGGGTAGTAACAGTGCGGAGACAGTCTTGTGACAGCCTTGCCGTGTGAGGCCGAGCATTGTATTGTTGAAAAATGGCTCCTGGGAGCCGTTGCATGAGTGGCAACACATGTGGTTGCAGGATGTCATGGACATACCACTGGGCTGTCATGGTGCCATGGATCAATACTACGGATGACCGTGTATTGTAGGCAATGGCACCCCATACCATCACACCAGCTGTGGATGCAGTGTGCAACTGTAAAGAAAAGGCAGAATTGAGGTATTCCCCCCGTTGCCTCTACACACGTACATGTTAGTCATCCCTGCCCAAATTGAATCTGGATTTGTCGCTAAGCACAACGTGGTTCCACTCGGTTGCTATCCAACCTTGTCGAGTGTGACACCACTCCAAACGGAGCAGAGGGGGTGGGTATTATTGGCGGCACATGTAATGGACACCGCAATACCAATTGTCCTTCAGCCAGGCGCCTTCGTATGGTTCAAGAGGACACAGGGGCCCCTAGTGAAGGTGCTACCTCTGCCTGGATGGCGGTCGATGAAGTAGTTGGCTGTACGCGTACGTTTCTTACGATGTGGCGGTCTTCTCGACGACTGGTCTGTCGAGGGTGTCCTGAGCCTGGTCTTCGTGTACATGACATCTCTTGGGTCCACTGGTCCCAACACATCCTCACAACACAATCAGAGCGGCCTAATTCACGAGCTACTCGCCTAGCTGACCACCCAGCTTCCATCATGCCGAGGATTCTCCCCCTCTCAAACTGCGACAGCTGCTCATATTGTCTTTGAAAACAACGTAATGGCATGTCTACCTCAGCTCGTCCTTTGTAAACGAGTCAGCACACTCAAATAAGCTTTGGTTACCTTTTTTATACTCCACAGAGAACGACAATAAACGCCCTCTACCGGCTATACGTAATACGCAATCATGCTGCATTTCTAATCATTTGCATATCTGCCCAACATGTACATTCATACCAAGTTTTGTTACGATCTCGCAATTATTTCTTAGTGCGCTAATTTTTTTGTCCATGAGTGTATATATATATGTAAGATCTCCATTCGTGTCTAGGGGGTGGGGTCAATGAGTAGATTTTGATTATACACAGCACTTTATTTGAAGGCATATGAAACATAAACTACACAAAAAAGGCACATAAGAATCACTATATCAGTTGATATTTGCCAGTGACCAAGTCTTATTTCTTTGGTTTAACAAGAAGCTCACAACATTAAGAGATTATCACAAAGCAGTATTTTAGCACCCTCTCGTACTATAATGCATTACAAAACTAAAGTATAAGCCTCCCAGGGCTCTACTCGCTAATCTGAGCGTTTCATGTTCTAACTATGGTGTAACGACCGGATCAGCCTCCGCACTGATGGTCTGACCAGCTTACCACTGTAGCCGGTTACATCAGAGACTGCACCGTCTGTTGACTGTGCAAGGAAGTACTTTCCACATATATATATATATATATATATTTAATTATTATTTAAAATAATAATTCAACTTTTAGAAAAACCTTAAAGATTAGAAAGAATTCTGTAATATAAAAATTATTAAGATTGTTATAATATTTTATTTTAATTTCATGTTTGTTCATTACATGTGAAATATAACATATGTATGTGCCAAATAACATATCGTATGGTAACATATTTTATTTTGATATGGTACCATAACATAAGGTCTGTCTTATCAGGTTAATTACTGTACACTGTGTAGAGTAGTCCGACCCGAACCCGACAGACGAGTTTTAAATCAATCCGACCCAAACCAGACAAAAAAATTTTCATCAACCCAAAAACCGACCCGAACCCGCAATAGATTTTTTTTTTACCCGAACCCGACTTCTTTTACCCAAAACCCGAATGAACATTACTAATTCATCTAAAAATCATGTAAATCTTTTTAAAATTATAAAATAAGGTAAATTTTCACTGTCACACATTGGTGAATTATTTTAAAAAGTATTTAAAATGTTATTACTAATTGTATATTAATTTAAAATTCTGAAAAACGAATTAATAATAATTTTTAACCATTTATGTGTATTGTGAATTTCAAAAGTTAAAAATTATGTTTCAAGTTAAATGTTAGTAGTTTAATGTTTATGTTTAATGCTTATATTCTTAAAAAAAAAAAAAAAAAAAAAAAAAGACATGCCATCACAATTTTGATCCTCCTCGGAATTGATGGCTCTCCCACTTCGGTGACCGCCCAGAGGTATAATTTTTTATTGGAACATGAAGGACATTGCGGCCATGAGAGATTTTACATGCACCAGCTACCATTAGTGTACACGACAGTCTTTGGCTGGCTCGAGTACCTAACCTGCAATCTTTCAATCATGAGCCCGGCTCTCTATTGACTGGGCTTCAGAAAGAAAGAAAGAAAAACAAAATATGTATCTTCATTTATTGCTTCCGTTCAATCTGAATATTTACTTTACTACAATAATTTGGGTAACAATAGCATGGACATGATTTGCAATTAAATATCTGCTTTCCCACGATCACTTTCAGTTCACCTGATCAGCAAATTAGCTTCTTCCAGTTGCAATTTTGGTGCATTGTTTATTTGTTGTAGAGAAGATGATAAAGAATGTTATCTGCCTTTATGTAATCCGTTTCCTAAATGTGCTTATTTTACATTTTTTTTTTTAATTAAGCCACAACAAATATTTTTCTATATTTGCTGTATTTACAAGTATCATCAAGGAAAAATCATAATTCCGTTCACATAAAAGTGAGGATTGAAGTTCATTGAAAATAAAAGTATCTAAAAAAAAATGGAAATTGAAGAATCTTTTCAATTTCCAGAGCGTAAAAGCGGGGTTATACTGCATTTCTTTTATTTATATATTAACAATAGTCAAAAAAGTTTTATAATACTTACTAATTTTCATACAATTTCTACAAAAGTTACGTATTAGATTCTTTGAAGAAATGAAAACAAGTACAGATATTTTTTTTATTCCTTATACGGAACCAGATACGAACACGGATAATTTTTTTCTGGCAAATATCATACACATACGAATACAAAGCTCTGACACATATTTAGTATATATAATATGTTTAAATCAATTATTAATTATATCTACAAATTTATGCTTACAATTGTAAAAATTTTTTTGAATGATGTTTTCAAGTCGACCTGACTCGTTTAAATTTAAACCCAACCCGAACCCGACCTGCAGGAAAAAATGATTAGCCAACCTGACCTGTAAGAGAAAAATGTTTGTCAACCCAACCCGTGGGTCGGGTTCGGGTAAAATCGGATTACCCAACCCGATGTAGGACTCTTAACGCTGTGTATTCACTAATTTTCATTTTCATTTCTTTATGCCTTCATAAAGTATGTACTTTAACCTTTGTTTAAGGGTATTTGGGGAGTTTATTTTCTCTTGTATTCTCAAGCAAACAATACACTACAATACTGTGTTTTTTGAGGAAACACTCATACTTTTTTTAAACCCTATTTCCAATAACCTAGCATTTTCACAAACTCACCCACCCATCGGTCCACATTAGGCTGAGTTTTTGAGACTCTGTTGTACTATAAATCCTGTAACATGTGAATTTATTTGAATATTTTGTAATACTTAACAGCTACTGATAGAATTGATGATTTTCAGAGAAAAAAGATAAAAAGAAGAAATCTCATTGCTGGTGTTGTACATCTCTGCATTGAAAAGCAAAAAATCTCTTGAGCAGTTGTTAAGACTGATAGTTTGTTATTTTGAAGATAAATATCTAACCCAGGTAGCACAGTGTGGTATTTTAAACGTTAAACAAAGGACAATGCATTCCATTGAATGATCGTTTTTCTGTTACGTTAATAATCTGAAAATATGTGTCATTGATTTCCTCATCTTTCAACAGTTGTTTCAATACATTTTACAAAAAAAAAAAAAAAACTGTTGTGAAAGCATTTTTTGAAATCACATTATTGTCTTGTTTTTTATATCAGTTTTCAACGGCTTTTCTTATGTCTTATAAATGTTGAAATCAAAGATGAAGAACTAGCCCTATATCCGTTAAATTTTCTTTTTTTAAATATTGCTAATCATAAAAAAAATTCCCTTAATAAAAAAGTTTTTTTTTTTTTTTTTTTTTTTTTTTTTTGCAACAATCACTTTTACTTAATCTTTAGACTTTCTTTAATGATTAATTTTATTACTTCTATATTCCACAGAAGAAAATATTGGATCCGTAAAAATTTTCGTTTTTCGTTTTTTGAGGGATTTACACTCTTTGAACTAAGATAAAAATTGAAATGAAATGTTTGTTTATTATGCAAATTGCAAAGTAAATAAAACAAAACTGCTAGAATAAAATTTAAAAGTATATACTTTTGTGTGTCCTATTATTATCAATGTGATTAAAAAAAATATTTTATTTTTTATCTATTATTTTATTTTTTAAAAATTAAAAAGCCCTCTCCCCAATATATATATATATATATATATATATATATATATATATATAATCAGTATTTTTTAAAAAGTTCATAAAATTATACGATTAGTGTCTTAAATCAACTTTATTGATATGTTTTATCTATTACACTTTCAAAATTTTTGATAGTTGCATCAAAATAAAAATCAGCAGTCAAATCTATGCTGAGAGTCATTAACTTAGTCTAGATCTCTTCGACGAATTTGCATCAATGATTTCATTTTATTCTGTTTTGGATACTAACGCTTTTTCACAAATTTTAAACACTGTTTAATGGTGTGATAAATATAGTACTAGCTTTGATTGAAAAATCAGGCTGTAGGTCATTCATTTCATGAGATATAAGAATTAAATTAAACACAGTTCTTTTAAAGACAAATACTTTGATGAAATAGATGTATGTTTAAACTTGTTAAAGTCAGAAAGTACTTTTTCTCTGAGATTGAATCATAAACATTCATAAGTTTATATCGTTCATATTTGAAAACATTTCAAATAAATTAATTTTACAATGAAAAGCATTTTCAATAACAAACAAAATTCTATGAAGCAGAGAAATCAATCATGTAAAACTTCCCAAGATACGATATTTATTTGATTAACATTTAACTGATGTTAGCAATCTCATTAACCCTAATTGAGTTTTCTTGCGGATCAAAAACTTACATTGCTTTATAATTCTATCTGTTCATTTTCTAAAAAAACTCCCTCGTTTTTTAAAAATGTTTTCTACGACATTTAAATAATTGAATATTTGAATACAAAAAAGAAATATTTATAAGTTAATTGAATTTTATATTCATGATCCAAAAGGCCGCTTACAATTGTATTGAAACAATTCTTGTTCACAGTAAAAGGTTATTAAAAGTAATAGTTCGTCATAAATGATTTTTATGACTCATTTCTATCTTACAACATAATAATAATATTACTCAATTTTTTGTCTTTTGACGCTGGTATATCTGCTCTTGCTGAATACTCTGAGTCCTCTTATACATCAATGCAATCTGTAACAGAAAATTAACTACCTCTACCACGCACATCTCTCCAATTCACAATCGTATCGATACCAAGCTGAGGAGATTCAACGTCATTTGAAGGAAATCATCACTCGTGAAAAGTACCTATTAATTCATCGAAAAAACATATTTTTTAATAAAATCAAAAGAAAACAGAAACTAATAAAATACTTATTTTAAAATGTCGAAAAAATAACAGAAAAAGTACAACTATAAAAAAGTTTTCTTTATGACTGCATAAATTTTTGAAATTCTTCAGTCAGAATATTAAAAAATAAAAACTATTTTTCAACAGACATAAAATAACATAACCAATTTTTCACTATTCAGACTTATTTGCAACGCTATAACAATGTTATGTGCTACCTATGAATGGGCTTCTTATATTTATTGTATTTAAGTTTAGTTTTAAACAAGTAGAAAATATATAATTTATATTATGTAACTCTTTTGTAGCACTTAATTATATTTCATATTATTGTAGGCTCTGAGAAATTCTCAGAAATATTTATGTATTTCTTTTAAGAAACCAGTATTTGAAATTATGTTAAGCATAATACATTTGTGTATTCTTTCCATATTTTTGTCTGCATACTTTATTTGTATTAACTGTTTTTGAATAAAAATCACTCTTCTGATTAGTTATATTTGTATAAAATATATTTTCACTTGAAATTATCCCCACATTTTAAATTAACTTTGTAGTAATTTTTTTTTTTTTTTTTTAGATTTGATGAAAGAACCTGTTCTTCAAGATAAATATCATTACCATGTACAGTTTTGTAAATATGGTCTTGAATTACTTGAGAGAGTAACTGGTGCACCACTCTCTACTACTACCGAATCATTAGATGTGAATAAACTAACTAATGTAAATGATTTACAATTATACAGTTATTTTAAGATCATTTGCTTCTCTTCTTCCATTATTTCCTTTCTTTTTTTAACCCAAATATATATATTTATTTGTTTTTTACCTAATTTTATATATATATGTAAAGTGTATTATTTTAAAATGTATATTCCAATATTATCTGATTCTGCAGTAAATGAAATATTGTTTTTAAATTAAATTTTGAAAATTTCTTTCTACCAATCTTGTTTTCTAAAATGTGAAGTATAATTAGTTGTAAAAAGAAGTATAAGTAAATAAACACTCTTTATCTTCCCTCTCAGCATAAATAAATAAATTTTTAATTAAGGTAAAGAAATTCATAGTTAATTAATTATAATCTGGCATTTTTATTAAAATTGTAGTGTCTAAATTTATTTCCATTTTAAAATGTATCAAGAAATATATGAATTAGTACAAACTCACTCTAAAAGGATGACAGCCAAAGAGTTTTTTTACATGCATACACAGTATAATTTTTTTTATTTTATTCCAAAGTCCTAATTTTCCGAACTACTGTTTGGTAATTTTTGTACTACTATTTTATTTTTTTTTTTTTTCAGCAAGTCACTTTTTGTGAATATTTTTTTTTGCTCCACATCACTAAATGTCTGTTTTTCCAACAGAAAATGCAAAATTTGTTTTATTTTTTCCAGAAGTAATTTTTCAACTGTTATTTCACTGAGTTCCTTCTGTTTTTCATTGGATAGTGGTCTGGCCTTCACTTTCCATATGTAACTAAAAATGACTACTGAATGGCAAACTCAAAATTCAACTTTCTGTGTTTTATTGGAAGAGTTTTTTCATTGAATAACTTAAATGTATATATTTTAACTTATTTAAAATTATTTGATAGTGGGGCAGTACAGTAGATGCCCAAAAGTATACATTCCTAAAAACATATATATATATATTCATGGTTTAGTGTGAATTTAAACGTCTATGAAAGAAAGAAAGAATGAAATTAAATTTCATAAGTTCATTCACTGATGTTATTGAATGCATTATATGCAGTGTAGATGCCAGTATTTATTTCTCTCTATATATATATAAAAGAAAGAAAAAAAGTGTTTCTGCAAAAAAGTTAAAAGACCTGCCCTGTCCTACCCTATCCTGCCTATGCTATGTACGTGTGTGTCTATATATACTGCTATGATCATGGGATAAGTTTTAATTTGTTAGTTTAGGAAAAACTAATGTAAAATTTGTAGATTATTGTTCCATTAGTTATTCTCAGAGTTGTCTATTTTCTTTTTTTTTAAATATATTTTCAATGCTTACTGACGTGTATTTACTACAATTTTTTATGTATTATAATATTTAAACTCTTGTTCTAAAAAATGCAAAAAAAAAAAAAAAAAAAAAAAACTGCAGAATTTCAAAATCAGCACAATATCTAACCCCAAGGTGTGTATGTATCTGTGAGTCAACCATAGGAATAGATAATTCTCTATTTTACAATATTAATAATTGTTTGAAAAAATAAAGGTCTTATAACGCAAATTAAAGCAATTGTAATAAAGTGTTATTCTAGCCTCTGCTCTTATACGTTCATTGTATCACATAATTTATTTATTTTTGCATTATATTATGTCACTTAAAAAAAAAAAAAAAAATAGACTTAAAAATAACTCTTAACTATTTTTTTAGTAAAGCACTAAATTTTACATAGAATTTTAACCCTTAAATACCGTGTGTTGCCTTTCAACAAAATACCTAATTTTGTCTTCTTAAGTATTATTAGAATATTATTTGAAGCTCTAATGCCTCATGTTTGCCTATCTTTTTAGCAGTAAACCATAGTTAAAATAAAATATGACTTTTTAAAATATTTTTCCTGTGATTTATTTAATAGAGGTAAGAATAAAACATTTTTAAATTGATTAAAAAAGTAATCAGGCATTTAAGGGTTAAAATAATGAGGATCAAACAAAACATTTTTTTTAAGTGCTCCAATATGTGATATTCCATATACTGTTGTTAATCTTTATTTTTTCATTATAAGCTTTCTCTGAAAGGAATTTTATTTTCTGTCTTATTTCCAATTTTCAAGGCCTTTAAAATTTTTCATTATCTCTAAATTTGAAAATAATGTTTATTTTTCCAGTTTGAATATAAAAATTTTAATTAATTAAAGTAAAGACCTTACTTGTTTGCTTCATTGTTTGCATAAGCTGCTTTTCGCTGGAGGGCCCTCCGCTTCATCAGTAGTTGCTTGAGTGGGAAGTGGCTGGACTTCAAAAACTTCGTCTTCACCTGTAATCAGGCAGTGCCACTGCATGTCAATTCCAGTGTTTGATTCGTGGTCATTCACAGCATCACAGTTATGTATTATTTCTACTGTTTTGCGAAAAAATGCACAGGTGGGGTTATTGTAATTTGCAATTTTAGTGACGTCATTAAATTGGATGTTGATGTTACTTTCTTGATATGTTTTAACAAGGGCTGTTGTATTTTTGGCATATTTAATATCATTTTGATGTTCTTTTAATCTTGTTTTTATTTTTTATTTAGGACACCTATGTAGCGACCTATTTTATTGTTTTGATACTTAAATGGGATTTTGTAAATGCTGGCAGTTTCGAGGGGGGGAAATATTATCTTTATCTCTTCTTATAACTTAAAATATATTATGGTTGGGTTTAATTGGTACGTTTATATTGAATTTTTTAGCGGTGTTTTTTATTTTGTTAGAAGTCCCTTGATTATAAGGGATTGAGTAGGTGAAATTCATCCTTAATTTTTGACGATTTTGTATTTGATTTAATTGTCAGATTCTTTTTTTATACAATTTCTCGACTAGATTTTTTTAGGTAGCCTGCTTCTATAGTTAACTTTCTTATGTATTTAAGTTCTTTATTTACGTATGATTTTTCGGTACATATTAAAATTGCTTGGTTGATATAACTATGGATAGCATTAATTTTGTATCGGTAAGGGGTTTTGTTTTGGTTGTTTATAATTTCATTGCTGGCCATAGGTTTTCTATATACAGTAGTTTTTATATGGCTATTTTCACATTTTATTTTTACAGCAAGGTAATTGATTTCATTGTTGGTTTCGTATTCACACGCAAACTTTATATATTATTATCAAGTTGATTTAGCTTGTTAAGAATTTCATTAATATTTTATCTTTTTGGATGACATCATCCACGTACCTGACCCAGAACAAAATTTTATTTTTCATTAGGTTGAAAATATCTTTTTCTAATAATCTTAATTTAAACTTAGCAATAATTCCCAATATGGGCGATCCCATTGGTACTGCCATATTTTGTTTATAAACGGTGCCATTAAATAAAAAAAATACTTTCACGTAATATTGGGTTACTGGTGGCTATTAGGGTATTTGCTATATGAGTTTCGTATTTGTCTTTGACTGCTTGATTAATTACATCGGAAATTTCATGAATATTAACAGATGGAAATAGGTTAATTACGTCAAAGCTAACAAATTGGTCATTTTCATTAATCTTTAGTTCTCTTAAATGTTTAACAAAATCTTCGGTTATGTTCAGGCTATTTTGTGAAGGTGGTAATAAATTACAGTAAATTTCTGTCATATATTTTTTGAGTGGGGTACGTGTGTTAAAATTGAAAATTTTAACACTTTTGAAATTTATTATTTTTTACCAAATCCTCCGGAAGATATTTCAGTTTCTTTTATTTAATTATTTTTCTCTATTTAAAATGTTTAAAAGTCCGTTTTTTCAAAATTAATTTCATTCCGTTTTGGCATTTTCAGATATTTTTCTAAATTTCCGATTTTTTCAATTTTAAATACTTTTCTAAATTTTATTTCCTTGCAACTTTATTTTAATTAGATAGCTTATTTTATTTCCTTTAATTTGAGCCATCGCTCATAGAAATAGCTTAAAATTTAATTGTTTTATCTTCAAAAAATCATAAGTCCAAAAATACCTTTTTTATTTAACTGTATTCTTAAATTCAGCGGTCAGCCATGTTTGCTAAATTATTTTGTATCTTCCCGCGCTTTCAGAAGGGGAGGAAATGTTCTAGAACATGCCGGAAGGTTCGTAGCGTCTTTTTCGCGAGCGCTCATTGGCTGGCTCGGGCAGGCGCGAAATTGGATGTGGGGTTTTTCTCTCTCTTGAATGTAAGCTCTGGTAAGAGGAGCACGTAAATTTTCGCCGGTCCATGGCGCCGGGATTCGGCCTTAGCGAGCGAACCGGTGTCATGGGCAGGCTGATCATCCAAATATATTCTGTGTATAAAAGTTCTGTAATTTCATGAAATCAACTCCTGAAATAACCTGCATTTAATGCAACTTCGTGAAGGAGCCCAATACCCGGTATATGTTCACGTCGCAACGATGTTTCTGGCCTGCGACTAGGCCTAATGCTAGGCTGGAGTGGAGAGTTATGACCCGATACTGGCTATCAACAGATATGAGTTATCATCCATCTGTGACATGATACTTCTTATAGTGAATAATTTCCATTGATTTTTGGAATAACAATATCGTATCTGAATGTTGCTGTTCGCTTCTTCACCTGTGTCTGAAACCTCCATAACGGATACAGCGTATGCTGTTTTAATCAGCTCACTGTGATCTTTAATAACAAAAGTTCTATACGTAAGTTGCATCGGACGTAACGAAGAAGGCCTATTTCAGCGTGGTTCTACCATCTTGTGTAATATCTCGAATACGTTGGCTCAGTTCAGATGGAAACGTAAAATGTAACGATATAACTCAATATGGCACTTAGAACTCACTTATCTCAAATGAGTACTTTACTTTGAGCCACGAACATTAAATACACTTGCCTTCAGCAGAAATGCAAATTATAAAATGATTTTTCTCAAAAGGCTATATTCGCCTGTTTAAATGAAAAATAAATAATGAGCAAAAAAATCTAAAAATGTTATTTGCATACAGTGTGATTGTATTATGTAATAATAAGTTCATCAACGGTGCCGGCACTCTCTTCTTTATTTTATTTACTGCAGTGTTTATTTCTTCAATAAAAGATCATTGACGCCAAAGAAATGTGTAATTCTTTAAAAAATCTTGTGCTTATTTGGAATTATAATATTTTGCCTTACAGGTGTTCATTTGTACTGCAAACGGGGTAAGTTTATAATCAATTTTATTTTCCTATTTATTTTATTTTATTTGAATTTTATTTTGAATTTATTCAATTTTAAAGTTTCGGTAATTTAAAAAAGATTTTGATGAGCCGCGGCACCTGTTAACGCAATTTTAATTTTAATCTACCCACTATACGATTCCTTTCCGGCCATTCATTAAATCCCATTAACGATACTTTATTTAATTTCTATTCATTCAAAATTCAAAAATTAAAATTTAAGTTTTTCTCTTATAACAACGTGGGGCTTTCTCTTTTGTTAACTATTGGGCGGAATTTAGATGGATCCTTGTGCTCTTTAAAACGTCCAAAAAGACGCGGGGGTATTGGGGGCAAAATTATTGACAATGGGGGGACGGTTTCCGAGCCATTTCCCTTGTTTAATTAATTGATTAACTTTATGTATGAGTTTTTTATTAGGATCATTTTTAACTATTGTAGTTCCTATTTTGTTTATAATTTCATTCATTTTGTTAATGCAATCGGCTCGATTTAAAATGGCTATTTTTCGGGTTTTATCGGTGAAGGTGCACGCTATTTGTTCATTCTTTTTAATCTGTTTTAAAGCTTATAAGTCTGCACAATTTATATTTTTACGATTGGTACTTTTGATCAATTCTTTATGAGCAATACTTCGGATATACAAAGTTTTGAAAGTCCAGCCACTTACCATTCAAGCAACTACTGATGAAGCAGAGGACCCTCCAGCGAAAAGCAGCTTATGTGCAAACAATGAAGCAAACAAGTAAGGTCTTTACTTTAATTAATTGAAATTAATGCTTCGTTTTTAACTAGTTTAAACTTAAAAAATTTTTATTTTTGTAACTAATCTTTGTTTATATATGTACGCTATGAGATAAAGCCTAAATAAAGAAAATATAATAATGTGCCAGAGATTTTTTTTTAAAGAAATTTATTAAAAACTTGTCTATAAACCATGTGGCAAGTGGAATATAAATATTTCATCATTTTTTTTAAAGTAGTTCATTATTAAATAAGCAAAAGTCTGTTTTTTCTTAAAAAGCTAGTTTGTTGTAATTTATTCCAAAAAAATTTCAGAAGTTTAAGTATAACTGAGCAAAATGAGGTCAAAGTTGAACTAAACAAAAGCATTGCAACATTTACTCTATTTCACCCTATAAATTATTATAGCTGTAAGAAAATTTGTTGCTATTATAAATGTAATTATTATTTTTTTAAACTATTTAAAAAATATATTGATTTATTTATAAAATTATTAATTATTATTTTTTAATTTTAGTCTGAAGTTGTAACAAAAACAAAAATTGTATATAAAGAAGACCAACTGCTTCAATTAATATCTGATCATCTTGCCAGGAAAGGCAAGTTATTTTAAATTAACTTTATTGTGTTCTATGATAATTTCAATTATGTTGTTGTTTGTGTACATTATTATTACTTTTTTTTTTTTTTTTTTAAAGATCTGTATTGATAAAATAAGTCTTTTATCTGTAAATCTCAGAAAATTGAAAATTTTTGCAATGTCTATACATTACAGATATCAAGGAAGCTGAAAATACTTTGAGAATATTTTCTGCGTTAAGTATGTGTGTGTGTGTCTGTAAAGCTTTCTTTGTCTGATTATTTTGTAAAAGTGGCAGGATAGAATAGAATGAATTTTGGCAAAGGTATTTGGCCTTGTACCGGCTTAGTATTATATTTACCAATCATTTCAAAATTGATTATAGAGATATGAGCAAAATACATTCACTATAAGACTTTTGTCTGTTAAATGCCCCAAAAAAATTTCGAAATGTCTTTATACATCAAGTAAATAAAAATTTTATCAAAATGTAAAATAAATTTCATTTTCTTAGTTATTTGATTTGATGGCAGTTTTATTATTTGAAGTAAAATAATATGTTGTGATTACTCTCATTAGATGGTGCTAGATCTTTTCTTCATCTAACTTGTCACTTCTTTGGCTGTGCTAAAGACTGACTGCTGCCTGTTCAAATATTTTTGTTTTTAATCGCTTGACTCCCTTTACCAGTTATGTGGACGTTTAGTTTTTTATATTTACTATCATTAGTAAAAAGAACAAATTTTTATAATAAATTATTCATTATGGAATCTCTCAACAAGAAAAATGAAAGTCATGCAATTCTTTTTGCTCTTTGAATTTCTATCAGTATAAAATAAACAAATCACACACAACTAAAGATTAAACCTTTGTTTTTTTTTTTTTCACACTAAAATAATTATCCCTGAAGAGATTAATGTATTCCTAATATATTATAGCTTAGGTGCTTTTACTTCATTTGCAGATTTCTTTTCACCCATTTGGTGGTAAAATGGTTAGTGCTTTTGCCTTCAGCTCTTAGGTGCTAGGTTCAAAACCTGTTTCAGGCATCAATGTTTCTAGTAGTTTAGAACCCACTTTAAGCTACATAGTCTTATAAGCCTTAATGTTGAAAATAATTGTAAAGTGACAACCCACAGAAACCTTTGAATTTCTTTCTAATGATTTTTTTTTCTATGAATGAACTTTTTTAAATATGGTACAGTTCTGTGTTTTGAATTATGGTATTTATATTTTTACTCTCTTCCTTTTTCAAAAAATATTCTCGATTTATAAAAAAATTGATGCATTTTTAAATTTCTTTTCCGTAGTTCATTGGCATTTTAATTAAGCTTATTGTTTTAAGAACATTTCTATTGTGCAATTGTTTAAAATTTTAAACCTTTAATTTTTGGGTAACTTTCTGCTTAAAGTATAATACATTTGGTTCTAAATTAAAATATTAATTTAGTATCAAGATCAACATGAGTGCTTTGGAGTACCTACATTGGTACACAACCAATGGTTATATCTATCAAAAGTGTAAAAAAAACATAAAGTTAAATTTTCAAGAAAAAAAAAAAAAAACCAAAAGAATTTTATCCCTGAAAAAAATCCCTGCATGAGCAGAGATTATTCAGAGCACAAAGCACCAGGAATTGAGGGGAAAAAAAAAAAAGAAACTTCTTGAGAAATTCTAAGTGCAAGCAAAAAATCTGTTCCGTGCATTGCCGAGAGAAGCCTGGATGAGAAAAAAGAATTACTGTCTGCCCGCGGACGATTGATCCCTGGTTGGCAAAGTGCCAGGACGATTCCACTCACTCGCAGGGAGGCACAGCAAAGGATGAAGAAAGAGAGACGGGAAATTTTTTCTATTATTCTTGTTTCTTTTGTTATGTGTACAATCAGAACAACTTTAGTATATCCCCACAACGATATTTGGCAATTTTTTGTTGGCGATTATGATTAAATCATAAATGATAAAATCATAATCTAAATCATAAAACATAAAATCATAAATCCAAAATAAACAACATATAGGCTGCCATATTATATCACAAACAGTCCAGAATGACCTCGTTATCATTCAAAACGGCGCCAATGAAAAATTGCCAAATTCAGCTGTGGGGATATACTAAAGTTATACCAATGGATACCATCTGGTACAAGTTATCGGATTAAACCTCTCCGTAGTGAATCGAAGCGTATTGTACATAATGTCATTAAGTTTTGCGATAAAGAAGCTTTAGAAGGAGAAGTTATTGTTTGAAGAATTTTAATTATTTCTTCAAGAATTTTGATAATAAATATCAAAATGAAAGGGCGTGTCAAATATTTAAAGCAGCATCCAATTTTAAATTGTGTCATTTTAAATAATTTGTTCGTTCAGTGCAATTTGCACATTAGTCCAGTGAGGTACAACTTGCTCTCCTTTAAATATAGTGTGACCAGCGAAGCTGGCAAAGCATTCGTTGATTCACTACCTTAATTGATTTCACATTCCGTCATTTTTGATGGTGTTATATACTAGTTTGTAAATAATAATTTACATAATTTTTAATTAGTGTTACACACTTCAAAAGTTTCAAAATACTGACAAAGCTTTTATTTTTAATTTTAAATGAGTAATATTTATATTGAAATCTAAAACTATCCCTTTATAATAATATCAGTTTTTCTTTCTTTTAATTAATCAAAAATATTTATATAACCAGATATTCCAGAATCAGTTCAAAGAAGGAAAAGAAATGCAATCAGTGAGTTTATAATTTTTTCATACCCATAAACAAACACATCCCTAGGTACTATGGACATTCCTATTTTATAAATGGACCAGCCTTTTACACCCATGCGCAGATGACGCCAGGGATCATCCTTCTGCGGCTTATCAGTAACACTTTAAGCAGAACATCCCAAAAAACACAGGGAAATTCTAAGAGCCGCAATTAGCAAAAAGAAAGGGCCCATATATTTAATTTTACGTAAATAAGTAAAAAAAAGGCCCTAACAAATTAATCTAAACTCCTGCAAGAATCCTGGAAGACCAAATAGAAGCTAATATTGAAATCTAGAATTCTAAGACAAATTTTTCAAAATGATAAAAATTTTGTAAAACATTAAAAAATATGCCAAATAATAAAAAAAAGTATTCCAGCAGTTGAAAATTGTGAAAAATATTTACATAAAAAGAGCAAAATTTGCCAGTGGGGAGGCAGGGCAATATGAAAGGCAGGAATCATGCTAGATTTATTGTTAATAAGTTCGATAGTATCAGCAGATTTAGTATGAAGTTTTTTCTTCCTAGATTTTTAACTTTTCTTGACTATCTTTAGTCCGATTGGACTCATTTTCACTGTCCGTATCAATAAAACTTCCAGGATCAACCTGAGTCACTTTTGTCCATTTCCCTGATGATAGATGGTGGCTATGGCTCCTCTGGTTCAGACAAAGCATTCCCATTTCCTTCCTCGTTGTTCTCATTCAAATTAACTACAGGGGTAGGGGAACTGGCATTTGGCGTAAGGTAGGTAAAATAGATATTTCACTGATCTAGGAAAGGAGGCTGGTGACCTGCTGCACTAAAAACCTTTCCTTTTGATGTTGATGTCCTGTAGCATCAATAACATCATTTGCTCCCTTCCTGCAGAGCTTAACTAGAGGAACATCAATAGAGGCGATGGTGGCATTTTATCATCAGTTTCTCAGACTCTTATTTGGAGAGTGTATGAAAATTGATTTCTGGTTATATGAAGGAGTTGATTGCCATCTCCAACATTTGACAGTTAGAAGATTCTCTACCGTCATTTTCAATAGCTGACATCTTTGATCAGACTAGTATTTCTAAGATAAATAAAAAAAAGGCACAAAATTAATTGCAGTCTTGATGAGCAAAATTACTGCAGCACCATAAACTCTAATGCTGAAAATTTTTTTGAAGTATTGCAGCAAGAATCACCTCTTTATTGAACACTAGGTGGCGTTATTCATAGCCACCAAAATCTATGTCTATTCACTATGGAGGTAGGAATGGGAATCCTAAGCGAATGTGGACTTAATTTAAGAAAGTACCATTGGCTTTTCTTAAACCTGTATAGTATTCTTGTTCAGTTGTTTAAGAATTTTCCACTTCAGGATAGATAAAATCTATGGTCTGTAATTTATATTTTATGAAATACTGAATATACTATTTTTATAAAAATATTTTCTTAAATAGGTTCTTAATTGAGATACTTCCTAATTAAATTTGCAAAAAGTATGTTTAATAATACCGATACTTTGGGTTGTAATTTCAGGTTTTCATCAAACTATCTCTTGTTTACAAAAGGAAATGGAAGAAAAAAATATTAGAAGTAAGACACAGAGGTATTGTCCTATATCCCCTGTTGCAAATGGATCGATGGTACACATTTTATCATTATTTGTATTATTTTATATTTAACTTGGTATTATATATAGATATTTGTGTGTGTGTGTTCAATTTATATTTTTGTATTATTCAAACACACACATTATAAAATAGATAGACAAATACAATTTTATGCTTGACCACAAACTAGATTAAGAAATTTGAATGAATTTAGAATCATAAAAGAAATTATCTTAAACATAGCTGAATAAACCATTTATATATATATATATATAATATATTAATTAAGTAAAACAAATTTAAAAGTATATGATATAAGTTAGTCATTGTGAGATAGGAAAATATGTACAGTTGAAGATTTTTATAACGCAATGATCTATAAAACACACTACTGATTGAATGTAAACATTAAAAATTTTCTTTTGAGAAACTTATTTATGTGTAGATATATTCATACACAACTAAAATAAATGTTTGACACATTCTTTGATCTTTATATTCCTGATTCATAGTTTTTTTTAATTAATAAAGAAAGAATACAGTTATTACAATGAGCATCAAAAACTGTTATAATCACATGCATTAAGATAAATAAAAATAAAGGCATGTTGGAATTAAATGTCAGATGTGAAACTTGAAATTTCTAATTCATGTATAATTAAGGAAGAATTTACTCTTTTTTAAATCCACAGGCGAACAGCCATTGTAGAACAAATTCATATGTGAAAAAGAGAAGGGGGGGGGGGAGAGAAAAAAATGAAAAAATACATATAATAATTAATAAAATATTTTAAATTTATTAAAACAAAACTAAATTTCATAATCCTAAAAAATCAACAAATCTGCAGAAAAAATACTGGTAAATGATTTGAAAAACAATATTAAGTATAGTGTTAATGTATTTGTTGCTAATTTATTTAAATAATCATTTATGTAAATTTTAAATTTTATTGAATTCTATATTTCATGCTATGAAAAAATTTAATTTTTGAAATGGTTCTCAAATGTAAATATTATAATTTATTCCAGGCAATATTTGACCATGATTACTTGATAAGTTTTACAATTTGTAAAATTATATAGATAATGCAAAATTCTATAATCTGCACTATTTCTGGTCCTAAGGTGTGCATTATAAAATTCGCTATTGTATGATGTTTTCTAGACTTGAATTAATTTGCGTTTTAAAGTTAATATGCATTTTTAAATTAGTTTAATTTGTAAATATATTCATTTATTACCAGTGTATAATATTTACGTGACCATGTTTAGAAGGTAAGTTTAACAGTCTGTGATATGATCTATATAATGCAAAACCTTTGGTCCCAAGGTATACGTTATAAAGATCCTCTACTGTACATATATTCATGTTGGATTGTTATTATCATTAAAAGGCAAATAAAGATGTACACAAAGGAGTAGTTTTTAACCTGTTTTAAATGAGCAAAGACTTGTTTCTGTGGATTTTTTTTTTCTTTCCCCAATTTATATATAAAGATGTATCAGCTTGAATAAATTTAAAATAAGAATGGAAAATTATGCAGTTCACATAGATTATTAACACTTTCAAATTGTACATACTCTTTGCCTCATTTAACAACTTCAGCGTACCTTGCTATATGATCACGCAATCTACTGAAAGATTGACTGATTGAATTCATAATCATTCTTAAACATTGTTGGAAAGTGTTAAAAATACTTAATAAAATTGAAAATGCAATTCCAGCAATTTCTGGTTATAGCCCTTAATATATGTGAATGTTTTTGTGTAGTACTGTACATCTTAATCATACTGTATTCTATCGAAAATATATTTTCTGCATATAAATTATAAATATAAATTACATTATGATCTGTGTAAAATAAAGGTATTGAAATGAGGTTTTTAGAAATATCTCTCGTAGAACACAATGCTTTGAAATTCTTTTAGGTGTCCCTATATACTAACCAGTGGTGGCATTTACTCCATTTTAAATAGGGAACATCCTATAGTGAACTTGAATATTAGTTTCAAGAAATTCGATGGATATTTATAGGAGTTAGAGTATATATAGCATGGAAGATAGAAATATAGATGAACAAGAAAGACAGATCAGCTAATTCAAATCATAATCCCTCATAAACATTGTTAGAAAGTGCCATAGAAACATAATAGTATTGAAAATGTAATTTCAGCAATTTTCAGTTTATAGTCTTTAATATATCTGAATATTTATGTGTGACACTATATATTTTAATGCTAAGCATACTGTATTCTGTAGAAAGCATTTTTTTTTTTTTTTATGTATATGAATAATTAATATCAATTTCACTAAGATTTGTGTAAAATAAAGGTATTAAAATATGCTTTAAAAAAACATCTGTCATAGAACACAATGCTTTGGAATTCTTTTGGATATCTCTGTACACAAACTAGTGGTGATATTTACTGTATTTTCAATGTGGTATTTACTCTATTTTCAATCAATATTTTCTATTTCCCATAGTGAACTTGAACAACATATATCAGTTTAAAAAAGTTCCAACAATATTTACTGTAATTAGAGTGAAGACAGACAGACAGACAAACCAATTTCATAAATACTTTTCAACATTATTGGGAAGTGAGAACATATCTCATATAGAGATACTTTTAAAACATGTGTATCATTCTAAATTTATATAAAAGACAACTTTTAAAAACACGTAAAAATTTAATTAAAAGAGACATTTATAATAAAATGCATTTCGAAGCTTTTCGCCCTGATCAACAGGGCATCATCAGGAAATTAACATGATTTAATTTCACATAGTGTGCGTGCAGCGATGCATTCAAGTATGAATATTACAATAACAGGAGACAAATACAGTTAAGCTTGATAAAACATCAGTTAAAAAGGTTAAGGTTATTTTTAACTCTTACATTACTCGAGCTCTTAAATATACCTCTTTCCAATTTAGCAAAAATAAACAATTAAACAAAATTCTAGAAATCGGCATTGATGCAGGCTGCAAAAAAAACTACTATAATCAAAATTATCAATAAAATTAAAAATAACCTTAATTCTTCTACAATAAGTACTTCTACATACATAAGTACTTCTAACAACTAAAATTAAATTTAGTAATAGTCTGCCTTTCTGTAACGAATTTATTGATTTTAAACACTTTATTTTTCGTAAATTCAGTATACTTATTCCTCTTCTTATACTTATATTCAGTTCTCTTTTAACTATTAAATACTCAAGTTTAAACGATCGTGACTTAACTAGACCCACTGGAAGAGTTTATAAAATACCACTAAAACTTAATCAAGATATTTTCTTCTATATCAGGCAAACCAAAAGAAATTTAAACAAAAGAATTCAAGAACATATTCGCAACGTCAAGGAAGGAACGAGTTCAACCTTAGTCAACTTTATTTATGAAAACTCAGCTTTACCTCTTTGGGATCAAGCAGAAATTATATCCTCTCCACCTATTAGTTCAGAATTAATAGTCTCCGAAGCTATAAATATAATTAAAATAATTCTAAAGATGCTACCTTCTTTCCTAAAATATGGTATTTTTTAATACAACCACATATCTAATATAATTTCCTTTCAATTGTTTGTCGATCTCAATGAATGTTAACAGCGAAAGTTTTTTAATCTGCCTGGTTTTTCATCTAAACGCTAGTTCTGCCTCTCCTTAATGAAAATGATCTAAAAACTTCTACAGTTTCTGCAAGTTTTCCTCTGCAATTCTCCATAAAAGTGACTCAACCGTTGTGGTATTTGAAAGTTTTCTCCATGTTTCCTTTGGGGATCTAAATTAATGCGAGTTTCCTTTGCTGCAGAATATGGACTGCTCCATGGGGGCATAGTAAAGTGTCAACTAGATTTGAGTCCAAGAAAGACTTAACCGTTTCTCAACAAGTGTCTCCATGGTAACCAATCAAAGCTCGACTAAATTCAGTTTTTCAGACTGTTTCTTCTATGGTTCATCTGTTTTCAACTGTTTCATCTGTTTTAACTGTTTCATCTCTGTACTATGAAACTTTTTGTATATATAATGCAAATGTTGCTGTACTTGTAACAAAAAAATGGCTTTGTCCTGATGATGCCCTGATGGTCAGGGCGAAAGGCCTTGACAAGTTGTAATTTTAATTGATAATTTTAATTAAATGTACCATTTTATACGTGTTGTAGAATGAATTTTTTTTATAAAGTTTGTGGTTTTTTTACAATGACACATGTGTTTTTGATATCTCTATGTGAGATAAGATTTTATATAAGAGTCTTTATATTGTTAAACTTTTTTGTATTTTTACACCAGTTTATAATATAGTATAACCTAGTTTAAAATGTCGACTTTTTAAGTCGACCTTGATTAATGAAGTTGCTACTAAATATTGAAATTAGTATTAGAAACTTTTTAATATATATATATATAATATATATAATTGTAGTAATCTTTTTTCATCATTTCTATAAGTGTGATTAAAATATAGCTATGGTTAACATGCATATATTTATATTTATACATATTTGTGTAGATGTAAATGAAAAGCATTTTAAAAATACAATTTATTTTTTATTATAGCATAGACCTCTGCCACGGTCTTTTTGCCCTGATGAAATTTCAATTAAGAAGAGCAATACATCTTCACCATCAGTTGTATGCGCTGTTCCATTTATTCCTCCACCTTCTGTTCCTCTGAAAATAATGAAAAAATTCCCGGTAATTATGTTAATAAAAGTCATCTTTTAAAACTAGTTATATACCACTATTTTGATTTGTAAATCTATATACAGTGGAGCACCGTTTATACGTTTTTCAAGGGACCGTTCCTAAAAAACGTATAACTGAAAAAAACGTACAACTGAAAATTCGTTTTAACATTAATACACAATAAAGTATCATATTAATAATAAAAGTCTAATCAATTTTCATGATTTCCTTTACATTTATTCGAATAAGATATACTTTTAATTATATTTAAAATATTTTTAAAAGGTTGAATAAAAATTAAATAATAACTAAAAATATAGAAATTCAGAATTTTTTTTCAAGATTTCGATTTTAACCTTTAAAGACAAAGCCTTTTGTTCTCTAAACGAAGAAGACATTTTTGTAAACGATTAAAAGGAAGGAAAGAAAAAAGAATGTTCCTCCAATCGTAATGTCAAATAAACATGATAAGAAAATCTTCTAAGTTGCTCAACGAAAGTGAGTGATAAATCTTCAAGTTTACAAAATGCCTATAAAGTTGTGGGCTTTTTTTGTTTTATACTCCATTCCTGGAATCAATTAAAAGAGAAGTGGGTTGGTCTTCAAGTGGTCACCGGCTACTTGTATACCTACCATTCAACCCAGTCGCCAACTGCTTATCTCTGAAAATTTCTCTAACCCCCCTTCCCCCGGGCTATCGATGCAAATCACACTTTGTTCTATAGCCGCACTTTGTTACCATAGTTCTAAGAAAAAATAAGAATAAAACATAAAGAGCATTCATATTTTTTTTCTTTTTTTTAATTCTGGAAGGAAACTCAAACTTGGGAGTCTACAAGGAGAAAAAAAGCGTATAAGTGAAATTAAGAATTTACTTGTGTCGTATAAATGAAATATTTTAACATTAGAATTTAATGGAATGATTTGGGACCAAAGTCAAAAAACGTATAAATGAGAAAAACGTATAAATGAGAAACGTATAAAAGGTGCTCCACTGTATATGTATTTTTGCCAATGAACTAAATTTCTTTGTGCTATGATAGAAAAAAAGTGAACCATTAATTTTTTTAAGTTAATAACAAATCAATCATATAAAAGAAGAGGCGAACAAAAAAGAGACAAGAGACATCAAAACATGATTATGTGTATATTTAATAGAGACACCATTATTGAATATGTTGCTCTGAGCAAGATTTATTTAATCTATTCCTGTATTAGGATTTCCATATTTTGTAAGACTGAAGAGGTAAAAAAAAAAAAAAGGCCTGTTATCAATATCTATAATTTAATAATACATTTATTCTTAAGGAAAAGCATCACCTATGACCACTAGCAGTTAAATCCTATATACTGTTAGTAATGGGAAAATTATCATACTTGATATCTATTTATTTATTTATTTTTTTAATCTCTTTTTCACATTCAGAATATTTACAACCATCAAATTAATACTTATTTTCTAAAAATTGATTTTTATTTATTATTTTAAAGTTATAAAGTGCAAAAGTTGAACTGTGCATTATTCACACTTGGGGGAAGGGGGGGGGGGGATTTTGCTGTTGCTGAATTTCAAAGTACTGTGTTCAGTATAAACATAAAAACAAAAAAAAGAAGAAAGAAAAGAAAAGGCAGATTTCATTTATTTTTTTAACTGTAACTTAATAATTTTGATTTCTGAGATTAAAACAAATAATAAATAAAGAGATCTCGAAAGAAATACATTTTATAGCAAATATTTGAGATAAAATGAGAAGCATGCAATAGTTTATGCTTGACCCAAACTGAAAAATATATTTTGGAGTTTTACTGAACCTAGGAAAAAAAAAAAAAAAAAAAAAATTCAACCCAAATCTAACATGTTTCAATTCAAAATAATAAAAAACTATTATGTACTGAAATCTTTCTAATAGGGTTTAATTCCAACTGAAGTAGAGTAAAAACTAAATGAGATATTATAAATATCCATTTCCTTTGAAAAAACTGAAAAAATAAATAACATTGCCAAAGTGAACAATTGTTGATTTTTCTGTTTCGCCAGCTGCAAGGTTAGGGCCTCAGGTCATTATAAATGAAATTACAGTGTGTTATTGATAGTGCTTTTTATGGCACTACTCTACATTTTTCATCAATCCCTTCAACCTGGCAGACAAGTTTAGAACAAGAAATGGGGGTTTGGTCTGAATTTAAGAAAACTATAACAAACTCCTGTAATCATAAAAAAAAAAAAAATAAAAAATAAATAAATAAACTTCCCATTACTTGACAAATTATCACTGAAGTTCCTTCTGTATGTCATGATGCCTTTTTCGGCAACTCCAGCCCCCAGAGGCAATTTCTCATCATGCTGGGAGAGGGGAGGAAGTGAGAGGGATTACCATTACACTTCTGTTAATTATCTAAGCTAAAAGAAATTTTGAACAAATATCCATTAATCAATATTCAGTATCCATTCACCAAAATGTTTTTGGCTCTCCAAATTACTGATATGTACAGAATGACCAATCAAATACTGTTATGGAAAAAAAATATATATATATATTTATATATATTTAAATAAAAATAAAAATTCTTTAGGTAATATATTTAAGCATGAAAGAAAATACTTTAAAAAGCAAAAGTACATTCACATATTATAAAAATACTTGTATATTGTAATAATTATTTATAAAGAAGGGGGAGTAAGAAAAGAAAGTTTTAATTTTGGAAAGCAAATAAAATGGACTTTCTAGTCATATATTTAAGGGATTTTTGCAAGGCATTCAAACACATGGTCTCATTAAAAAAATGTGGTACAGTACGGCGCAAAAGTTTATGCACAAACTAAATTTTTTAATAAAATGAAAAATATACACTGGAATGCTTCAAAATTTTTACTGTATCTGAACAATTAGATTATAGATTCATGTTTCGAATTCTGAAATAATTAATTGAAAGGAAAATAATAAATAAAATAAAAATTGTGATGTCCCAAAAGTTTAAGCACAAATGAGGTTTTATGCAAATATCGCTTCCAAATATATCTAAACAGGTCTGGTGGAGGATCGTTGACTTTTATCTCCTAGATTATAAAGTGTAGCGATCGCTATACAAGTTATCAAATTGCTGAAATCGCTGAAATCTTCACCTGAAAAAGTTGTGAAAATATGAAAGCTGAAGGTAAATCCACTTTGCAAAGTCACTTATTTTAAACCGGGCCAAACTTGGTATTTATATTATAGTGTTTTGCAACCGGGAGAACAATTGAAAATTGCATAACTCTCTGAAACCTTGAGAAAAACCACATTTTGGGAGCATAGAAAAATTAAAAGAAAGGCTTTAACTGACAGCTTGTCTTTTAACCAGATAAAAAATTCAACTTTGATGAAAAATACCACGTGACACAATATGCAGACAAATAACTGAACAGGGTTTAATCCAGCTTTTTAAAAATGGTACCCCATTTGTGAATTTATAAAATAATTTGTGAAAAAATCAAGTAAGTTTGTGAAAATAATTCTTCAGAACAATTAACCAAAATGCGCAAAGACAAAGAGTTTTTAAAATTTTTAAAATACATTTAAAAAATAAAATGGAACAGTTGTAAAATAAATATATATGTTGGCCAGTTATTTCTTATGCGTAAGATAGTTTGTTTTACTATCTTTTATGTTTACTTAGATATTTACCATTTTCTCCAGTAAATATCCAAACTGAGGGTATTTTTATATGTTTGATGCAGTGAAGCTTATAAAAATATTGCTGAGAATTGACTTTGTGAAGGTGCTGCTTTGCTGAAAGTTGATTTTGTGAAAGTGTCTCTTTGCTGAAAATTGATTTTGTGAAGGTACCTCATTGCTGAAATTTGACTTTGTGAAGGTACCTCATTGCCAATAGTTGACTTTGTGAAGGTACCTCATTGCCAAAAGTTGACTTTGTGAAGGTACCTCATTGCCAAAAGTTGACTTTGTGAAGGTACCTCAATGGAGTACTAAATTTGTTCTGGATTAACCTCTGCTGAATCAGGATTCATCATAAAACAAAAACTAGCTTGAATAACCAAATCAGGATTCATCATAAAGCAAAAATTAGCTCATAAGCTTTTCATTGAAAGAGTGTCGCAAACAATCAAGACTTCAGTGGGCAGAACAGCACATGTATTATCCTGACGAATGGATTAGTGTTATTTTCTCTGAGAAAAAAAATGGAATTTGGATGGCCCAAATGGGTTTTCATTCTATTGGTCGTGACTTGAAGAAAGATCTGAAGAACATATTCAGCAGGCAAGAAGGTGATGGCTTACTCATGGTATGGGCACTTTTGACTGCAATGGACAAATGTTTCTTTGCTTCCTAAATGGCAGACAAAATTCAAAGAAGTGTTAGAAAATTCTAAATGAACATTTATTACCGCTTGGTGAACTCCTAGGTGGTCCCAACAGAACCTTTAAGCAGGGCATTGCATCAATGTACACTTCTCGTTTTGTAAAAAATGACTTAGATCTGAGAATGTGAGTGTGTTGAATTGGTCAGCACTCAGTCCAGATCTCAGTTTGATAGAGAACATTTGGGGAATCTTCTCATGTGATGTCTGCAAGAATGGAAAGTAATATTACTCAGTTCAAGTGCTCAAAGTAGCAATTGAAGAAACCTGTTACAAACTCGAACCCAAAACTTTTCATAATCTCGTGTCATCAATGAAATATTGCGTATTTGATTTCCTCAGGTGCAATAGAAACATCATAGACTGTAATGGACTTTTGTGCCGTGTGAAATATAAATATTTCGGTTTTGTGCATAAACTTTTGCAACATCACAATTTTGATTTTTTTTTTTAATAATTTATTATTTTCTTTCCAGGCAATTGCTTTCGAATTCAGAACATAAATTTGTAATCCATTTGTTTAGGTACAGTAAACATTTCAAAACATTCCGTTGTATATTTTTAATTTTATTAAAAAATTTGGCTTGTGCTTAAACTTTTGCGCCACACTCTAGAATTTTTGTTTGGATGTTTCCTTAGGAAATAAGTTTGCTTGTCTCTTAAAAAAGTTATATGAATTCTAGTTTTCTTAAAAATAGATCAATAAATATAAAATTTCAATAATACTTTAGAGATAAACAATATTGCTTTGACACAGTAAAAAATAGTTATCATACAGTATGGAATTTTTACACAAGCACACAAATAATTGAAATAGATTATTATTTACAGCTTTCTGAAGATTATATAAATAGTTATAATTGGGAAAAAATAGTTCCAAATTTGAACACTAATATCTCTGTTCTGGAGTAATGATTCTCGATGCAAATCGGTAGTCGTGTATATCTTGATACCCTTTAACTATCTATAAAGTTTGGTTATAATCAGTTTGTCACAGTGTGTGATTGTTCCTAATAATAAATTTGTATTACTATTGTGTTTTTGCTTTTGTATAATTTCACAGTTGTGTATAATTTCCTTACCTTAATTTTCTCCTTTTAGATACAAAGTTACAGAAGCCCTCAAAGGCGCCTTCAGAAACTACAGATAAGTTCTGGTAGTTATGTGCAATCTCCTGCATTAGCAAAACGCCAAAGTTCTTCAATGTCATTACAGCCAACCAATAGCTTGCATTCTATAGTTACTGAATATTTACGAAAACAACATTCGATGTGTAAAAATCCTGTACTTCCTTGTCCACCATTTGATTTATTTAAGTAAGGAAATTGTATGTGTTTGAGTGTGGAGAGGGGGGGGGGGTATCCAGTAGCACAAATTTCTGTATTTATTTGCAGCAAAACAAAATTTGTCTGTGATAGGAATGCCAGACAAAGCCTGGTATCACAGAAGGTGTTAATTAATAGCTCATATAAAATCTGCATCTGCAAAGAAAATAAATTATAATATGCAACAAGTATAATAATTCAAAGACAAAATGTAAATTACATTTGTATTTTTAAGCCTCGTATTACTTTTTGAGTTGTTAAATTAATCTGCAGAGCTATAGACAATCTGCAGCCTTCACAGCCGTTCCACATTGCAGCATTTCTACATTTCATTGTGTGTTCTCAATCATAATAGAGAAACCATAGTGTTCCAATACTCTCTAGTTGAAGAAGACCGGTGAATGTTGCAAAGTATAGAAGATGTTACAGTGTGATCAGTCTTGCAGAATGGTTTATTCCCATATGAACTTCACGGAGGACATCTCTTGATGTATTTAATAATTATATTTCCAGAAAGTCAAACACAGGCATTAGCAGTGCATGATGACCGGGAGAGACTCCGACAACTTCACTGATAAAAATTTCATATCTCGGAGTCTTTTGGTTGTGAACTTGTGAATCACTGCGGTCCAAAGCTTATTTTAAATATTGGAATTTGTTAAGATATTATATCTTGAATAAAATGTGCAATAATGCAATGTTGCAATATGCAATATTGCAATAATAAAAATTTGCAAGAAACTATGCTATGGTTCAGGCCGCACCCAATGACCAACTCTAATGGCGAAGCCGCTAGGCGGGCAGCAAACCGCAGACGTTCCTACTAGTTTGATGTGCTCCCTTCGAATATGTCGGCGTTGCTTCCCAAAAAGCCTGCGTTCGAATGCTGACTTACTGACAAATTAATGCGCGTTAAAATAACTCGCTCCAAATATTTTAAATTGGAGTTGATTCTATTAAGAAAAGTTAATTAAGGTTGATTAAAGTGAATTATCTTTATTCACAGATTATTTATTTTTGATTTAGTGAAATATCAACTTATTTTTTCTCTTTTTTGTTAAAAATTGGAAAGTTACACTGTCTGTTGAAAAATGCAAAGAGATACTTCCGGTAAATGAGGATATTGAACTCGGGAAAAAATTCTCAGAAAGCATGACATCATAGCGTCATCCTTAGGAGGGAGAATGATGTATTTTTGAAAATACAAAATATCAGAGATATTTTTTAGAAATAAATGGAAGTAATCCAGAATATATTTAAATTAATTTTCAGATGTTTATTTATTAATTATTTTGGTATTTATTCTGGATTTTGTTAAATATTTATTAATTAATTTTTTGGTTTATTAAATAATATTTTAAAGCTGATTAACTGAAAAAAAATGATTATTCTGGATTTAAAATAAATTATTTCCAATGTTTAAATAATCATCTCCGATTTCAATTTTTTAAAATAAATCACTTCCGTTTTTATTTAGTCTCTTGACCATTCGATGCAAAAGGTGGCAACACATGTCTAACAATGTATTTTCAATAAGCAGAAGTTCCAAACAGATTTTAGTCGTATTGAAAACAGATTATGAAATTCGTGTTTTTTTCCGAAAAGAATTAAGTCACAAGTAAGTGTTGTGCCAAAAGGGATTAAGTATATTTTAACTAATTGCAGCGTGCCATGAGATAACGTGGCTTTCCTGGCATTGGGTAAAAGTCAAAAGTACGGAAAAGAATGTTGCATTTTCTCACCCTGGAATTTTTTTTTTTTTTTTGCCAATAAGGTTAAGTTGGAAAGAATATGAGTGATTCGAATGAAGAAGCTGTTGTATTATCTCCATACCTGAGAAAATGTAAACGTGATCCAAGTCTATGGAAAAAAAACTTTAGTCATCGCACAGTACGTAATAGTTTACATTGGAAAAATTTTACGCATAGTCATTTGAAAAGAAAACAAGGTTTTTTGATTTCAGAGGCAAAAGGATTGGAAATTATGAAGCGAGATGTGGGAATCAAAACAGCGTACTGTCGTTCGTTTTGCTGTCATTCTTTAAATATGGGAAAAAAATTCTCCCGTGCACCCCTTTTAAAAAAAAACAATATGACAAGCAAAAAAATCAGATGTTTTGAAATTACTTGAAGCTTTGGGAATTAACAAATTACACAAATGTTTTTATTTTTATGAACAATCTTTCAATGATACACCAAACGCTGACATAAGTCAAAATAATGATAGCGATGAAAAAATAAAATTTGTAAATGAAGATTTGTGCCTTAACAGCACACCTTCTCCAAATGACATCCTCAGGATAATCTGTGGAAGAAAAGACATCTATGGACACCCTATGAACGTCTTCAGGGTTATTACGTACGAATGTGTTGTTAGGGTGGTAACTAACTACCTTCCAAAATTGTGTATCTAAAATTTATACTGTATTTACATGAAGAAAAAAAATACTTGGGTTACTTTCAAATGGAAGTAAGTCATTCCATTTCGTTATTTGTTTGTGCCAAAAGGGTGCAAGTCATAGTTTTGTTCCAAAAGGGGTTAAATCATTTTTTTATTTCTAAATAACTATACTGTCAGAATTTTTTTTAATAATACAATTTAGCGTTATTATCATCCATTGATTACTGGGGAAAATTATCTTTTCCTTAAATTCAATAATAAATCTTGCATAAAAAAATTGCGTTTTTTAAGAATAGAAAAAATTGATTTAACACTGTTTGAAAACAAGCTCTTCATATATCGTTTGAATGTTTTATTTATTTATTTATTTTTTAAGGCAAATTTGGAGAGAAAATATTTGAATGCTAATGAAGAGTTATGCTCAACCTAAAACAACTGTTGCGAGTTGAATGTAGTTTATAAACTTTGTTTACAAAGTTTTTATTCACTGACTTCCAAACTCTCTTTTCTCTATCATTTTATTGGCTTATCATTTGGCATCCACCAGTCTAAATCCTATTTTATGAGGCTCTGTCTTTCATTTAAAAGTAATTTGTAGATATTTTAAAAGGACTTACTGTAAATTCAAAATATTTTACAGTAATTTATTTTCATGGTACCATGATTTTTCTGATTTAATTATTATTTACTCTATTAACATTATCGTGTCATTACTCAATATTGCTGATTAAAGTTATTTATGAAATCATGACATCATTAATATGCAATGTAGCAGTAATTAAATAGGGATGAATAAAATATTTTTTATATGTTGCTACATGTGTGAAAAATTAAAAAAATAATAATAATAATATTAATAAAGATTTGATTTAACAAATAAGTAATATTTTCTAAATTCCTATTCAATAGATTGTTTCTTAGTGACATTATATTATACTTAACACGTTCAGCGCCATGTCAGCCGTCGGTGGCTGACACTGGACTTTCTGTTTAGGCCACGTCAGCCACCGGTGGCTGACAGTGTAATATATGATATAAATCTAAAAAAATTACATTGTTTTAAGTAATTACCAAAGATTTATTTAAAATTTACTTAATTTTTGTTTATTATAGGACTATATCATTAAGGCATTTTAAGGGATTTTATTGAAACACTGTAAACGTAACACACTTCTAAGCAGCGCTCGTGGCCTGAATGAGATTTTTTAAAGAATTCACGTGGGCCTCAACGTGTTAATTTCATGCCAAGAAATGTAAATTACCCACTAAATAAATCATTACATTATCAAATTAATAAAAATAGCTTATGTTTATTTATAAAAAAAAGAATAAATAATCATTAAATTTCTCTCAAAATTGCGAATGATGATGCCAAGCAGAAATAAGTTTTGTCTGAATCGCAGAAATTATTTTAAAATGAGAATTCTTAGGGACTTAGTCAGATGACCAATTTGTAGCAGATCGATAATTTTGTTACACCAATAAAATTTATTAGTTCATGAATTGCTGATATTCGATCTCTTGTGGCAATTTAAAAAAATATATTCATATAGAGTACACTTTTAATGAATACAGTTGTTAACTAATTATTTATTGTAAAATCTTTATTGTATCATCATACCTGCCCAGAAACATAATAAGGAGACGTCAAGGCTTACAGTAATGAGATGATCCTAATTTTTTTTAAACAAAAGATCTCATTAACGATCATGATATTATATTTATTAACCTACAAACAAACAGTCAGTTTTATTCAATAACGATAAAAACTTGTTTTTCTCTTACTTAATGCCATGTATCACTTTGAAGATGTTCTACAAAAAAAATTAAAACCAAGCTATACTAACTACTATAAGCATAACTAAGAAGTGTTTCATCTTACAGCAGATTTGCCTAATAAAGTAAAACAATATTTAAATGATCATAATTTTTGAAAGTTCAGTGGGGAATGTCTGAAATTGTTATTTTTCAGCCCAAATTATCAATTTAATTAACATCAAGTAAGAAAAAGAATGCTACCATGTCTTTAATAAAACAGGATATGTTTCTCCTTTGAGCTTTAGCTAAGTTTTCACATGGCATTATTTAAATTTTTTTTTAATTCCATTAGGCTTGCAGTAGCCCAGTTGGTAGCACATCAAACTTGTAATTGAAAGATTACAGGTATGATACCTGTGCCAGGCAAAGACTGCTGTGTACATTATTGGGGGTTGGTGCACCAGTGGTGTCGCCAGAAAAAATTTCAGGGGGGGGGGGGCACAACCTGAAAAAATATTTTTTTCAAATAAAATTCTGATAGCATAGTTTTTAATTTAAAGGAAAAATGCTTAGTTTAGAATTTTCTGGGGAGGGGGGGGGGGCAAGTGACACCTCTGGGGTTTACAAATGTGTGAGAGCCATCCCTCCATGGAGGGTCAAAATTATGTTGGCATGTTTCCAGACTGCTCGTAGGGTTAAATCCGAGATTGTCAGTAATAGCACACTGTGTAGCTCTAGTGAGACATTAACCCTTTCCTGGCTTAATTTATTTCGGGTTTGAAAATTTAAAAAATGTCATCTTATGCTTATTTTAATAGATATATGTATATATCTTAAACATAATAATACCATCCGCATGTGACATCTCAAAAAGAAAAAAAAAAAAAAAGTAAAAAGAAACATAAACACAAGTAAAAATTACCTTTAAATTTAGCTTTCTGCATTTACCTGCCCAAGCTGAGCTCGCAATAAGTTAGTAAGGGATTAAACCTACTCAACTTCAATCTTAAATTTTTTATTCCTCTCACCTTTTCTTTATTAAATTGACTACTAATGTAAAAATGCCTTTTCATGCATTTTTACATATCTGTACAACTTTTAATGAATGAATATACTTAGAAGATCAAACAAAAGATTTTAAATATTGAAAATATATCGACATACCTTAAGACATCTCATCGAGTATGTCTATATAATGCACATACAGACATGTTTTAGGGGTTTTTATTTATATTAAAAACAGCTTTTTGTTGTTTTTCTTTCAAGATTTCTTTTTATCATTTAACTCTATTGTGACTTTGGTTTTTGATGTCCAAATGAGATCAAATTTTATATGTATCTTATTTAATATGATAAAATAAAGTCTCTAGCATTTTTAAAATTTCAATCCTATTTTAATAAGGGCCATCCTAAAATATAAAAATTAATTTATATGTATGAATATACACATATTCTTGCATAGTGACAACTTCTTTTGATATGTTTAAAAAAAATTTCTGTAATTCTATTTTATTTCTGCCATATAATAGAAACTTCAATTATAAAATGCACACTTTTTGTTTTATTTTAAGTTTATGTGTGACAAGCTAATTGTCTAAAAGTTTTGTATTCTCAAATAACACATTCTTTAATGTGCTGTATGTGTTTTGTATATATTTTTTAATTATACATCTGTTTTAGGCCTCATAAATGCCCTGAACCCCAAAACATGAATTTTGCTTCCGCAAACTGCGTGTTGAGGTTACAAAAACGTGAGGTAATTTAATTATTATTTATTTATTTTTCTGATTACATATGAAGTATTTATATTTGTATACTTATATATAAATCATATTTAGATATAAGTATTTTTCTGCAATAAATTTTCACAACTTTCATAATTAAAAATTTAGACTTTAAAAATGATAGCAATGGCATACTAAGAAAGATATTTTTTCTGTGGCTGATTAATGAGTGGATTTAAAATTTTCAGCTTATTGTTGTTGACAAATTAAATTTGTTTTTTAATGACCTAGTTTAATTTGATATACATTGAAAAGTAGATTGTTTGATTACTAAAATTATGCATTAAATTTCAATATTCAAACATAAAAATATTTTTTGAAATTTAACCCTATCACTGTGACCTGGGGTCCAGATGGACCCCAGAGATTTTTTAACTTGTTGAAAATAATAATACATATCTTATTTTGTGAAGTCATGGGAAGTGACATCTCACCTGAAAGTGTATAACTCGAGAGTAAAAATGCAGTTGCACAAATATCAGGGGTGGTTTAAATTTTCTCACCTAAAGTATAATCGTTCTATTTCTAGGATACAGTGATAGGATTAATATTGAATCCACAAAATAATATTCATATATGTTTAGAATATATTGTTAAACTATAATAATGTACAATAAAGAGGGGGAAAAAAAAAAAAAAATTAATTAAATATAGTTTTGATAAAATTAATATCGTAACTGCCAAGTCTTTCAATTTTTAAACACAACTATGTTTTTTTTTTTTTTTAATTTAAAGCTTAATTTTTGCAGTCAATTAAACACAACTAACATTATAAGAAAAAAAAAAAAAAAAGTTAAAAATTGAAAGACATTAGTGGTCTAATATACTTAATATTATTATACATCAGTGTTCCATGTATACAAATTTTATACCTCTAACACAGTAATTTACAAAAAGATGTATAATGCAAACCATACACCTAATATGACTGTGTGATATATATATATGTATATATATATATATATATATATATTTATTTATTTTTTGTGATAATTTGACCTTGTATTGGATATTATCTACGTTAAGATTTATCTTTGAATTGTAGGTATTAATAGCTTCCAAAGTTTTTTTTTTTTTTTTTTTTTATCATATTATAATATACATTTTCATAAAAAAAAAATAATGATCAATTGTAATTTGAAAATTATTTTGTTTTAGATGTCTTTTGAAAATGGTGGCTACCAAGGTGCTTCTTTTAACACGAAACACATTTTTAACAGGTAAAAATATTTTCACATTTTAAACTTAAGCAATGACTATTTTGTTTCCTGAAGGGAGTAGGAATAAGTTCATAAAAAATCATGTAGGAGACATGAAATTCAGAACAGAGAAAAAATATAAGATTAATGTTGGTATAAATCAATATCTGCCTAAGAGGCATTTCAGCTGTCAGATGTTCCTTACTAAAGGATATAACCTTCCTTAATTGCAATGGTTGCTTGGTACAGTGTCTTCATACTCAACATCAGGTTCATTTAACTTATTTATTGTTGTTTTTGAACTTGCATACTACAGATGTTGAAGTAAATGTGACTATTCCTCCATTAGTATCCCTTTCACTTGGTAATGTGTTTGGTAAATATCATACCAAATAGTATCTAGAAAAGGTATCTATCAATTGGAGATCAAGGGAGTATACTGGCAAGTTCATTCTTTTTATATTTTAGTTTTCTAACAGCTTAACAGTAAAATACCAGTGTGGTGTATAAGAGCAGAGTCTACATTGATAGTATTTTGGAACTGACGCAAATAAGTAAGGACAAGTATTGATAATAATTGTAAGCAATTGTTCCTTCACTGAAAAGCTGGATCTCACTCTGTTGTTCACTATAAAGTATTCCAAAACCAGGGGCGCGCCGACCCGGTGTGCGAAGTGTGCGGCGCACACAGGCGCCAGGTAAAAAAAAGGCGCCAGCTGTGGATAAATTATTCGAAAAAAAAAAAAAAAAGAAATAATAAAGAAATTAAATTAAAAATTAAATTTAAAAACATGTATATAAATTGCTTTATTAAATTTGATTTCATAATGCCGGTCTGAAGCCATGCGATTAGTGTGGCTAAATGAGGCGCCTTGAAAAATATACTGGTAAAACTTGTGTTCCTCAAATAGTTTAGGAGGTTTTTTGGGAAAGGGCACATCGAAAGTAACTGTAAAGATGCATGTACCTTCAGCAAAATTTTCTTTGACTTTTTAACATATCAAACCATTCAATTGAAATTTAAAAGGGTGCCTTAATCTCTTCCCCTCCCCCCTCTTCTGCCGGAAAAAAGCCACTTAGGTTAGTACAAAAAGAACATAATTCGATTGCAAAAGTGAAAATTTAATAGAACCGAAGATTTTATTTTGAGAAGTCCCCCCCCCCCCCCTCTTGAATTATCGATGTAACATATATACTAATAAAATCAGACTTCTGTCTGTAAATTTCTCAAATTCGAAAAAAAAAAAAAAAAAAAAAAAAAATGCAATATCTTCCTGCTTTACACATCGTGAAAGCCAAATCTGACTTCAGAAATTTTTCTGTATGTGTGTGTGCATGTGTGGTGCGTGTGCACTTCGCAGGAATTACTCAACTTAAAATTATATCTATAAACCTTTGCAAATTCCCTCTCCCGTTCCCCCCCTGGGGGCGGGAGGCAAAAACACGTTTACATGCATAACTTGTCTTCAAATTACTTCACAGTGAAGAAATTGCATATGATGAGTCTAGATTTCAGTACAAAAATAAATAAATAAATAAATAAAAAATAATCATTATCTACGATTTTGGAATTTTTGATTTTTAAAGGAGGAGGAAGAAAATCGATTTTCGGAGGGAAATTTCGTAAATTCCAGGTTTTTGAGTAGAAATTTACCAAAAATTGTACAACAATGTTGAAAACAGCCATGCATCATTTTTAGGATATTTCCAAAAACCATTGTTAATGGTTGTGATTTTCGATCTTGGGGGGATGGGGGCTACGAGGGAGCAAATTCAAAATCCCTCTTTTAACGCTAATAACGCCAAATTGGTCCTGGAAATTTACGGGAGCTCCGATCACGAATTTTGCTGCATGTATTGTTTAGATGCATCCGATGCCTATACTGACGGGATTTTACGAAATTGCCCTTCACTCTTTTCATGGGAGAAAAGAGGCAAGAAACACGTTTCTAAGCAGCATAACTCGGCTTCAAATTACTTCACGGTGCAGAAATTGCATATGGGGAGACTAGACTTGAGTTAAAAAAAAAAAAAAAAAAAAAGATTTTGGGGAGAAATTTCACAAATTCCGGATTCTAAGAATTCTACTGAAAATGGTAGAAAGATGCTGATAACAGGTATGCATCTTCTTTAGAATATTTCCAAAAACCCATTTCTTTCTTTTTTTTTTTTGGTAACTTTCGATTTTTTTTTTTTTTTTTTTTTTTTTTGGGGGGGGGGGGGGGGGGGAGGGGTTAGATTCAAGACACACACACCCTTTTTTTAGCACTAAATTTGTCGTGTAAAATCTATGGGAACTGCGGTCACGGATTTTGGTACGTAAATTGTATATATGTATTGTAATGGGATTTTACGAAATCCACCCTTTCCTTCCCTGAGACCACAAACACGTTTCCAAGAGTAGTAACCTTACTCCAAATTATCTTAGCAAGAACAAATTTTATGCGTGTATTAATTGTTTTCGAGATTATTTTGTCATGATTACCATTAGCATCAGTGGAACAATCTTTTTCTAAATTTAAAATGATCAAAAAACACTTACGTTCCACAACATTATCTGGCAGATTTTTAAATTTTGTAATTACATCAATAGTATAAGATATTTTGAATCAAATGGATATATATTATTGCAGAATTCACAAAAATTCTAACAAATTAATTACATTTCTCTAAATAATATTATCTGTTTAAATGTTCATATAATCTACTTTAAAACTTAATAATTTTTATCATATGTTATTCTTATTTTATTTAGTTATAAATTTATCTATTATTTGTATCTGTTCAGCGTACAAACGTCGCGACAAAATAGTTCAAAACAGATTGTTGTATCTTACTACTATATGGAAAAACATATATAAATTTACATACAGATTACATAAAATGTTTAGATAATGAAAATGGGCAAAATTCCTTTCACTAGATGTTTTTTTCCATGTTAAGTATTTTTTATCCATATTTACCAAGTAATATTTATTATATGCTCCTATTTTATGTATTTATAAATTTATTTATTTGCTCCTTAAAAAAGAAAAAAAACATTCCATAAACAACTAAGTCAAATCATTATATCGATAGTTATATATTAATTTGATCTTAAGAGTATTTCGAGAGTTTTCAACAATGAAATTGAGAAAAATAGAACTCACTACGGGATTGTTATTTTTTTTTTTTTATTATTAATATTACGAGTTCTAATTTTATATACTTATAAATTCTACTTATCTGTACTAGTACAAAGTGTTAAACTCATTTGTATGTGCAAACTTACTGCAATAGTACGACTAATTAAAAAAAATTTTCATTATAGTATTGCAAAGAGATAAGTCACTTTCCTAAATGGAAGGTGGTGTTGCAATAAAAACAGATTTACAATTAAAATGCAAATAAGGAGCAGTTCATTCAATTTTAACGGGGGTGAGGTGGGAGGTGATTGTCAGCCTTGACACAGACTTGGAAACTTAGCGATGAAGTTGGCGACATGGCGACCAAACTTGGCGACAAGGAATAATTTAGTATTTCCAAAGTTTAGAACCTCTATCTTCAATAAGAGCCGCATTCTCGAATTTTCTGGATTTATCAATTGGCTGCTGGCACAGAATAACCTCGAAAGTCCGCCAAATCACGACAGAAATTATACAAAGAGAAGAGACACTTCCAAAGAAATCAGTTATATTTGAACATTTGGTTCAGTTGAGTTCTGAGCGTTCGTTTCGGTTTAAATGGTTTATATTTATTCTAAAATGAGTGAAATTCCACTCTGTGGTGTTTTTAACGTTGTTTTATGACTTTTTGAGATATGAATTTGAGTACGATAATTTACTTGTTTTTTCTAGAATAATCCTTGAATAAAGTATCTTTAAACATGAAACTGTCTGTTTCTTTACAATTATTTTTTTCACTCAAGAAAATCGACATATTGGAAGCGTTATGGATAGAGAGGGATATTTTGGATCTGTATGATATGCGTAATACTCACAAAAGGTGTAATGAAGTGAGGGAACGTTTAGTTTACTAAGACTATTTTTTTGGGGTTTAAATATTTACTTAAAAGTTAGACCCACACAAATAGGAACGTTTACACTTACAGCTCTCATCTAAGCCATGCATTGTAATGCTTCAACGCGGCATTTCTGCACACACATTAACACTAAATATGCCTATTTTGGTTTCCTCTGTTTGTCTTCACAATTGTACCTCGTGTTTTTGCAACTCCCTGCATAAGATTTTTTTCTCTTTCTGCAAGATGCACTTTTTATTTGTTTCTTTTTAAATTTAATTTTATTTGATTCATTTCTCTTATTATCACCAATAAACTTATTACGAATAAGGTTCGAGATTCAATTGACTTGCTGAATGATGACTTTTTATAAAATGATTTTTTTTTAAAGGTAATATAGGGCGCCAACTGAAACTCTGCACACAGGCGCCTGATAATGCTGGCGCGCCCCTGTCCAAAACAAGCATACCACCACCATTAAAATGATTGATTTTTTTGTAATTAAAGTGTATTTCTACCTCTCACCATATTATCTGACATTGTGAATCACTTGTGACACAGAAATGATTCTCATCTGTAAAGATGATTGTTAAAATTGAAAATTTTTAACACTATTGAATTTAATTAATTTTCCTCAAATCCTCCAAAAAATAGTTTGGCTCTTATTTATTTAATTTATTTTCCCCCAATTAATCTTTTAAATTACTCAAAATTCAAGGGAAAATAGAAAAGTTTAAAATTTCACGTGAAGCGTTTGTTTGTAAACAAACTGCCGATGTTTCTAAAAGGTAAACAAATAATTTCACCAATCAGAAAAATCAAAAATAAATAATAGTTAAATTGTTTTAAAATCATTTTCGATCGTGCTCAAATCATTTTAAAATAATATATTTTTCCTGACGTTCATATTTCGTTAATTAAAATTGATGACGTCACTTTTAATTACGTTTTCAAAATTCCTTCTAGAAAGTTCCATTTTGTCCGCAGAAACGCTGTATCACTACGCTGATTCAAAATAGTGTCCTTTTAAAAAAATGAATTAATTTTAATAATAATAATCGATCCTTAAAAAATAATCTGAAGTAAATTTTCCTCCATCAAAATTAATTTTTTTTAAACTTAATTCTTTAACTTTATTTGAGCAAGCAATCGAATTAAAATACTTTTTTAAAGAACTATTTACCGCGCGCATCAATTCGCCGGTAGTTTGTTCTCAGTGAGCGGGAATTTGGATGAGCATTCGGGGAAAAAACTTCTCTCTCTCTTGGATAGCGTTCGTCGGGAGAAGACACATGGCAGCTCTGTCGCGGCTTCGGCTTGAAGGCGGCATTTGCTGCGAGTGAATATTTTATGTCAAATTATCTTAAATATTTGTCAAATTACTCTAAATATTTCATTTTTATATATTAACTGTGTGTGATATCCTCTAGCTTCAATCAATATTTCACATCCAACTAAGGTGTAAGTGAAATAGCGGCATGGCCTGGTTAGGCCTAGGGCTTTATCTCCAGAATATGCTACTTCCCGTGAACGGTGGATTTCATCAACATATTCTTTGTCTTCAAAAAATTCGAATGAAAGCTGACTTCATATGCCTGTGAAAATGAATTTCTTCATGGTTTAAATTCACATAAAATTCGCAGTGAATCTAGTGATTAGCGAAACATCATTGACCTTCATCTGTTTCTTAAAACAAATATGATTACCAGTGGTACAATGGCCAAATACTAAAGGATTTTTTGTTTTAGGACAATTGACATTGACATTGCCTATTCTGAAAATATCTTTATCATTCTTCACGTAATACTTCAGATTTGTGATAAAGAAAAATATATAAAAATCCATGCTGAGGAATAAGATTAGATCAGTAATTCACGTCCGATCATAAAACGATGAAATACGATAATGAAATAGTCATGCTTTTACATATGTTACAATGGGTAAAAAAAGAAACCCAGATATTTGGTAATTTAATTTTATTTTTATGTGCCGGCACTGAAAAGATTAATGTGTGTTTAAAGTTTAATAAAGAATTTGTGTCCAAGGAATATTTGTTCGCTTTATTCATTTGTGTTTCAAATTGGATAATAAAATATTTTATTTCAGCAACGTCTCATCTAAATGGGGTAAGTTAAAGTATTTTTTTGTTATTTTATTTTAATCTTTATTAATTTAAAATTTCAAAAATTCAATATTTAGTATTTCTCTTCATGAGCCGCTGCACAGTGCAAAGTCTTTACCACTGTACGTAATTTCGGCCAATATTTTATTATTTACGATCCAAAATTTTAAAATAAAAAAATTCAATCCATCCATTAAAAAGCAAACTTAAAATATTCTTGTATTACAATGATGTACGATGATCTCTCACTTATACGCACTCTCTTTTATACACGTTGTCACGTCCATGAGGAAAATTCATAGCAAAGAGAGTCCACGAGATACTTTCTTAGCCAGAACATTTGAACATCTAAATTAGAATTATCATAAAGAGTAAATAAAAATAAGAGATTAAAAGCATGAAAAAAAAAGATATATAATAAAAATTAAAGTTATGTATACCATGGCTTATTAAAATTAATATAATATTGAATTTAGAAAATAAAAAACACACGCACGGGCAAGAAAAAGAATAATAAGAAAAGGAAAGAAAAACGGTTTAGTTTGGTTTTGGTATTTATTGTTTTATTAGGACTTTTGAGGAATAGGAATGGAAAAACACTTAATATTTCCTGGAGCTGTTTTGAAAGTGAAATCTGAACTGATGTGATTATATTATTAGAAGAATAAATTGAAAATAGAAAAATTGGCATAAGTTATTTTCAATTAAATTTAAGTGTGCGGCATTGATAACTGGTGTTAGAAGAAGCGGGATTTTTCTTACCGATAATATGAAGTAAAAGTCGTTGCATTTATGAAAAAGAAAATTAAGGTAAGAAAATTGAAAAACCACCTATTATCATTGTTATAATTATATATTTACATGCTCCGATATAAAGGTTATATAATTGAATGACTACTACTTGATATTGGAAACTAAATTTAAATACGAAGAATATAAATAAGGATTATAGTAGTTATTGTAATAAATGTGTTTGAATATATGAATCAGCATATATTCATTTAATTAAAATCATTTGGAAATTGGTAAAAATAATAAGAGTAAATAAAATTATTCCATAAAATTAAAACTCAAAGGTTACCATAGCAACGATGGCATATTTAATGAAGGGAAATGAAAAAGATTTGGCGTTAATAATAGAAAATCTTGGCGAAGAAGTACCACAAGGCAGAATATTAATAGAACTTAGGAAAATTATCTTAATTAAAGAATATAATGAAGAAACTGTAAAACAGATGCTTCAGACTATCATCGATGATAGGAAAGAGAGAGGAGAAAGAGAATTTAGAAAATAAAAACCGTGCGCACGTGCAGGAAAAAGAATAATAAGAGAAAGGAGATCATAGAAAAACGGGTTTAGTTTGGTTTTGGTATTTATTGTTTTATTAGGATGTTTGAGGAATAATGATAGGAATGGAAAAATACTTAATATTTCCTGGAGCTCTTTTGAAAGTGAAATCTGAACTGATGTGATTATATTATTAGACGAATAAATTGAAAATAGAAAAATCGGCATAAGTTATTTTCAATTAAAGTTAAGTGTGCGCCACACGTTTTATGCATATATATTTTTTTTTTTGTGGTCCGGGTTAGGGATGTAGGAAAACAATAACTCTTATTCATTCATGTGCGGAATTAAAAAAACATCTTTCACTTACGCATGAATTTTTTCTTTCACCAAAATTTTTTCAGTTCAAATTGCAGGTTCCTCAAGATGAAAATTTAATCACAGCTGATTTGCAGGCAGTTGGTTGATTAGGTTTAATGTCACACTAATACTGCACTATGGGTAATTGGCGATGATCTGAGACTCACCTCAGAGGATGGTCTGGAGACATGTCCTCACAATTTTGATCATCCATGGAGGGAATGTCTCTCTCGCTTCAGTGACCCCTAGAAGTATGTGGGAAATTGGTGACTTAGTAGTTAAAATAAATGGTGGTGACAAAAATGAAGACGACAACGATGATGGTGAAGATGATGTGGCAAAAGTTCCCCGCAACTCGCGCAAGAGCACAAGAAGCGTTAGAAACTCTGCAGGACTATTTTCAGTTCAATTTCGGAAGTAAAGGAACTTTTTTATGGCTTCATGAACTTTTAAAAACTCTTTGAAGATTCACAAAAACAAAAATATCCTCAATTGTAAGTTATTTTGTAAGAAAATACATAGGCATAAAAGAAAATTTAAGTAAAAAAGGATTTCCTTTTTTTTTTTTTTTTTTTTTTTTTTTTTTTTTGTGTGTGTGTGTGTGTTTGTATTAGAAAAAAAAAAAAAAAAAAAAATGGAAGTTATACATGCAACTTGTACATTTTGCATTTTGAAACTATGTAATCTTATTTACATTTTTAGTAATTAGCATTAATTAACAATTACTATCAGCACTGCTCATATTTCACTTTTAAACTCCCTTTTGTAGTTTTTCACTTATACGCATTTTTATCACAGTCTGCTGTGCCTGCACATAAATGAGAGATCACTGTAATTTCAGTGATGAGATAGGTAATCATTGGGTTACTTATACTAATCTAAATAGTGGTACTGATGGCCAGCTGTCAGTGGGATGCAATGTTCAAGTTGGTAAGCATATAGACTTCTTTTATATAGCAGTTAAATGCTCCAAAAAACTCACTTTGAAAGGTAACAAATAAAAAACTTTGTATATAAATATCAAAAATTACAAAAACTCACAAAAATTGTTTGAGAATAAAATGACTCTTCTCTAGTTGAAAAATCTAAATACTAGTGCAGTCAGGAGAAGATAGGCACCAATAAAGCATTAAAATCCACAATGCCCGCTATAATGGTGCAGGTGGGGAAACGTCTTCTCACCACTATTTCCTAAGAGGGGAAAACATAAAAAAGGCAGTTTGATCAAACGGCGTCGTAGCCCAGTCAGTAACGTGTTGGTCTTGCATGCCACAGATGGTGGGTTCAAATCCCCTGGAGGGTAATATCGATTTGTAAAAAATAGAGTGTATTAAGTCAATGAAATTATTAATTAATAAATAGCCAATAAAAGAATACATTCCCTCATTAAGTTTGATTAATGATTAAAAATATACTACATGTCCTCTTTTCGGTTGATGACGTCATTCTCTTTCATGTTCTAACAGGATTCTGTGTTGCCCCTTTAAGAAACTCTACCCTCCCTCACATGTTCTGACAAGAAGTTCAGGATGCCAACTGATAAAAAGAAACTCTACCCCTGTTAGAGGTCTGCACGGGCCGGGCTCGGGCTTAAAAATTTTTTTCAGGCTCGGGCTCAGTTTTTTTATGTATATTCGGGCCTTGCTGGGCCTGAAGGAAATTTTCTCCGGGCCGAGCCGGGCCTGAATAAAATTTTCTCCGGGCCGCGTCGGCCCGAATCTTTTTCTAGTTTCCTCGTTAATCAACGAAAAAGGAAAATGATAAAATATTTCTTCAGTCATTTATTTTACGTAATTTTACAGGCTTGTATGTCACTTAAAGTTCTATTTTAAAAAAGTGTCTGTAACGTCAATTTAATTGTCTATCAGTCTGTCGTTCCCAAATCTGATTTTTCGCAAATATTTTTAGCATGCCTCGAAATTAATATATTTTATTTAAAGTAATATTAGATGGTTTCCTATTCAAAATAGTATGCATGTGACTACCAGTTTGCGTACATGTACATAACAAAAGAAATTAGATACATTACTGTGTATAAGGGTTTGTTTCTTATGATCTGTTGAGTTTAGGTGGTATAAAGGCTATAAAAACCTTTCCGCTGTAACTTTTTCTCTAAGGCTCCTTTTCTTTTCTCCAGTGGATGAAAGTAGCATCATTTTTATCAGTGGCAAAAGCAACTTTTCTTTTGAATATGGTTGGATTAACATTAAAGTTTTGTTTACCGGAGCACATGAAAGATTCAGGTACATTATGGTATATAAGAGGAAATGGTTGAAAGTGCATTTTCAGTAGTATTAACCATTTTAAATACCTTCCTATATTGTTTGATGAATGCTAATATTTTCGATTTGACTTTCTGTTTGTCTTTGTGCCTTGTCTATAATAATGAATTTCTGTCTATATATAATTGTCTTGTAAAATTTCAGCAGTTTTGTTAAAGAACGTACTATTGTTTGGTTATATAAAACCTCTGCAAAACACATACTAAAAATCTTTTTCATAAAAAGGCATTCTTTTTTTTTTTTTTTTTGGTTATTTTACATATTTTTTAATCGGGCCGGGCCTGGTTTTATCGGTTTTTGTCCGGGCCGGGCCGGGTAAGCAAAGTTTTCGTACGGGCCGGGCCTCGAAATTCCGGCCCGTGCAGACCTCTAACCTCTGTCAGCTTTCACAAGAGTAGCCACGCCCCTTTTGATAATGTCACTGATTTGATTGACAGCTTGGCCACATCTTTTTCACCTCATAATGGGGGCTTACTACTGTCATAATTATGATTCTATAGGAGGTTTTGATGATAATGTTTTGTAAAGTTTCAGAAATTCGTAATTTATACATAGGATGAACGGCATTGCTGTCTTCAGGTAAAAAGTTTTTGTAATTCACTGGAAAGTAAAGGTTACAGGTTCAATTTCTTGTAGTGCTGTAAAAGTTAAGGAAAGTATGAGACGAGAGTACTTTCTAATAAAAGTTGTAAGATAAATCTTAATTTTTTATTATAGTCTGAAAAAACTTTCTTATTCTAAAAGTAGAACCTAAAAATAGAAATTGTAAACTAACATATTCACTATTTAAAAAATAATTTTTGTAAGATAATTTTTTAAGACTTAACAAAAATTTAAAAATTAACGTACACAAACATCAAACCGTCTCTTATATATATTAAATCAAAAACTATTTTATTTACGAGTCAAAACTTAAGTTAAAATACATTTTTAAAAAAAATATACATATAAAAATAATTCAAATCTAGACGTTTCGAAACCCGTCCGGGTTTCCTCATCACTATCAATTACAAAATAATATGCAAGCATTACATGAATACCCAAGGAATTTATAGAAGTACAGAATATTGAGGAGACAGTGCGCATGCTTCATTGATAGTGTGGAGATGGCTGGCAGTGTGCCAGCTCTCAAGGAAAATACGTGATTTAAATTGCAATCAAAATTCTAAAATTGTAATCCATTCAATAGAAACCGATTATATTCCTGACTTGAATAATATAAAAGTTCTAAATTCTGGTTTGAATAATTATAAATCACGTATTTTCCTTGAGAGCTGGCACAATGTCAGCCATCTCCACACTATCAATGATGCATGCACACCGGTTCCTCAATATTCTGTACTTCTATAAATTCCTTGGGTATTCATGTAATGCTTGCATATTTTGTTGTAATTGATACTGATGAGGAAACCCAGACGTGTTTCGAAAAGTCTAGATTTTAATTATTTTTAAATGTATATCTTGTTTTTAAATGTATTTTAACTTAAGTTTTGTCTCATAAATAAAATAGTTTTTGTTTTTAATACGATTAAGCTTATTGATCAAATGACTACAGAGTATTTAGTATCCATTGGTAAAATTTTTTCTAGAATCTATATAGTCAAAACCATGTATTCGTTGGAAGTGGAAATTTAACATTTATGCATGTTTACTTGTATATAGCCCCTAAGCTTATATTTTTCATAATTAATTTAATTAAAATAGACATGAATCTAAGAAGGATGGTACCTGCTGTGTTTTTCTGTTAATTAGGTGATGAGGTAGATAGGGTGTTCTCTTTTTATTTATTTATTTTGTAGACTGTACATTTTATAAACCATTTAGCGAGTGGTGAAGAAAGTGTCCTTTTGTCTATCAATATGTGCCCGTTTACTCACAAAAAAAGTATCCTTTTCAATAAATCCCCCCTGCCTTTTTTTAAAAAACATGTGAACAACTCTATGATAGCATGTGATAAGTTAAATGATTTTTGTTTTGTGTTTACACATAATATGTGAATAGAATTTGGATAATAGTTTATATATAGCTTATGCTTTTTTATCGTGATTTATCTTTTCCTTTTTTTCAGATTCCGTATGTATTGTACTTTTCGTGATGAAGATGACGGGAATGATCTGAATACTTGTGAATTTTATGTAAGTAAATTTTAGCTTTTTGAATTCCGATATAAAAGTTTAAAAAGTATTCTGTAGATCAAAGATGGTTTCTTATGTTGACTAAAATAGTTAAGAAAAACTCATGATTAAGTAAAAAAGTTAATTTTGTTTTGTTACAAATGATCTATATTTGGTTAAACAGATAAGTACAGTGAGTGACCAAATTTTAAGAATATTTTTATTATTATTATTTGAATATTTTCTATTTTCTAAGGAAATAATGGTCAAAATCACCTTGAACTTTAGGTATGCAAGGAACATTTTTAGACTGCACTTTCCAGAAATAATTTAGTCATGAGTGCATTGATCAACTACAAATTGAAGAAATACAAAAATACTTTAAATTACCCTGTATCATAAAAAGTTTTAATATATAAATTCACTTACAATCTACAACATTTTTATTTTACTTGTTTATTTATTTAATTTTTTAGGAATAGCATGAACATTTAAACAGATATCAAAAGAAATGTATAGAACGAAATGTATAGAAAGAAGTATTAATTTCTTTTCATAATTTTTTTTTATTGTAACAAGAATAGATATCAACAAAATTTTACAACTTGTAGAAAAATTGACAAAATAGAAGAGGTTTTAAAAAGTAAGGTAACAAGCCCATTCAGAGTAAACGTTTATTCAGGAAATAAAAAAATATATACAATATAGGAAGGCATAGGTACATATTTCTTCTCTACATAATCACGATACTTATCGAGGAATTTGTTCCATCAGTACACTGAACCATCGACACTGGCATCGAAATAATCAGCGTCAAGGTTGTGGAACCACGTCTCGACTGCTTGCTGAACCTCAGCATCAGTTCTGAAATGCAGACCTCCCAAGCATTTCTTTAAAGGTCTGAAGATATGGATGTCACTTGGTGCGAGGTTGGGACTGTAAGTAGGGTGGTTTTGTCTCATCTGTGAGTTGTCTCTGCACCCAACAAGCACATGTCTTCTGATAACCCAATTGTTCATGCACAATATTGTGTGTACTGCCAATGGAGATATTGAATTCTTGTGCAATTTTACTCAGAGTAATGTGATGATCACCTTGAATCAAAGCTTCAGCACGGCAAACATTGTTATCTGCGTTATATGTGCTTGGTCATCCTGCTCTTTCTTCATCTGTCACATCTCTTCTGCTTTTGTCAAATTCCGTGCACCAAAACTACACCTGTTTTCATGGCATAACACTTCTACCGTACACTTCTACCAATTGCCAATGAATTTTAGCTGGAGAATTTTTCTTTAAATGCAAAAACCTTATCACATTTCTTATTTCAATCATGGACCGCATTTTGGTCAATGCCGCCATCGTCCAGCTGAAATTTAGTCATATTACTGGACAACCAGCTCCATCTACTGACACCGTTTGATTCCTGTGATCGTCTTCATTACCTTCAGAGGGATTTTTATTCATATGGATAATTTCCACACCCATTAGAGCTCTTGTTACCTTACTTTTTGAAACCCCTATGTATTAGAGAAATACTATTCTGAAACATAAAATGCAACACATTTAATTTTTGCTGAGATATGAGCATTTACTACATATGTGCAGTACTAGATTTTTTTTTTATTACATATGCTGAAAACTCGATATGCAGGTAACTTATGTCAAAATCTTATTTGAATAGAATAAAAATTTTGAAAATTAAGTAATGAACTATGTAAATTGAAGTAAAGGAACTATATTTTAGATGTTTTCATAGTTACAAATTCATAAAAGGTTTCCACATGTCATGTATCTACACTATCTACCTATAAGTATTTGGACACTTTCAAATCTAGATGTTTACTCAAATATCTAAAAAAGTTCTTTAGAAATCATCTTGAAACTTTAGTAGTGTAAAGAACATGTTATACCTCATGTATTTCAGCAAAAGTTATGTCCTGAAAAGGAAAAAGAGACTAGCAAAAAATTAAACAAAAATCAGAATGTTTTGGCTGTAGCATGTAATTATGAGTATTTTTCTTATTATTTGTATAAATTTTTATGGAGCTACTACATATATTCATGGAAATATAACAGCTTTTTTAAAAAATTGCAAAAAAAAATTTCACTTTTTAAATTATAACACATTGGCAACATAGGGTAGTGAGTCTAGTACAAAGCCATTTTTAAGAAATTTAGCATTCTACATTAGACACAGCGTGTTGTATTCAGAATGCAAAAATATTAAATGAAATATGAGCATATTTATTAAATAGTTTTTTACTGTGTACGCAGTGGCGGATCCAGAACTTGACTTTTGGGGGGGGCTAAGATTTTTCAAAGTGTTATTCTAGACCAATAAAAAATTTACAATTGCAAAATTCAATTGTAAATGTCAGTGTTTTGGGGGGGGGGGGCTTCAGCCCCCTAGCCCCCCCCCCCTTAAATCTGCCACTGTGTGTATGCGCTAGCTTTTAGAAAATTCCATTTGCGTAATTTAATAGCCAAAAGTACTGAGCAATTTATATGCAAACCTCAAACAAATATCGTATAAATTCAAAAAGTTATGAGTAATAGAATGCTGTTTAAAGCGTTAATAGAAATATATCACTTACAAGGGATCTGTTAGTAGATGCTAGCAATCTTATTTTTAACTTGTGCTCCTTAATATTGTTTAATTCTTTAAGTGTTAGTATTTTTTCAACATGTCTGTTTAATGTTCATAAAATTAATACATACTTCCAACTTTTCCGGTTTTCCCGGAAGACTTTCGGTTTTTTAACATATCTTCCGGTCAGATGATGAAATCTTCCGTTTTTAAAAAAATCGCGGATATCGTTCATTTTAAAAAGAAAACCCAAATGTTCTACGAAAACTCCTGATTCCCAATCTTTCTCCATCCATAACATAAATGTCAATATTCATTTCAAACTTGCTTTATGAGATTCTAGAACATGTAAAGAAATAGAATTGTTAAATATTTCTTGCTGGTGTAATTATTTTTTGCCCCCCCCCCTCCCCTTTCATTTATCTCCAACTAGTGATCAGCAATCAAATGTTCTGCAGAAGTCTTTTGTTTCCTAATCTTTATCCATCTGCAACATAAATGATAATATTAATATTAAACTTCTTTCATTAGATTCTAGAAGTAGAGTTGAAAGAGTTTAATATTTCTTACTCTGTAATTATTTTTTGTGTCCCCCCCCCCCTCCCACCACCTTCCCCAGATTGTGATCAATGATCAATTCTAGAAACAATAAAGCAATGGAAGTGCTCAATATTTCTGACGTATGTGAATCATCAAAAATAAATTTTTCTTGAATATTTTAATGCTAAAATATTGTGTAAAAAAGTATTGTTTTAAAATACTGGTGAAAATGTAATAAAACAAGTGTAAAATATTAGGAATGCTGCAAAGCCTGTTTTATATTTAAAAAATATATATATGTATATATATATTAAGTATGTTTTCTTCAGAATTACTTTTATATTAGTTATTTAGAAAACATCAACTGTCTTTATAAATATGAGAAAAAATGCATAAGCCGTGCTATGTTTTTGTATTCTATATTTTAAATTAACTTAAATCTGTTTGCTATTGTATTTAGAGATTAAAAAAAAAAAAAAAAACTTTTCTTTTCAGAGGTACAAAAATGAATTTCATCAAAAGCTTCTAGTTGGTACAGATAATGGTATACTCCAAGCTATTAACATACACAATGGCAAAGTAAGAAATATATTTTATTGTTAAATAATACTTAAAAAAATTTTTTTTGTATTTATTTTATTTATTTTTTATGAAAGAATCTTGTGCCTTGAATATTTTTATATATTGAATGTTGTCTACACATATGTTAAAATATATAACTTCATCTAATCAATACTAATGACATCTTGTAAAATAGTTGATACTGCAGTTCTCTACTAGTCATCATTTTTTATAGAGTTGTATTCATATAAAACAATGGCACTATATTTTTAGAATATTAATAAAATTTCATTATTCAATTTGAAATGTTAACTTTTGTGTTATTTGTCATAAGTTGGAGTATAATACAGGACTTATGTGGTCTGCTAAATTAACTGAATATATCGCTAAATCTTGGTTACAGTTTTCTGGAAAATTATACAAATTTTATGTCTGGGAACCAATCATAAATGAAGTACATTTTATTATTTGTTATAGAAATGTGTGGGAAATTTGCTATTCATAAAATATATTTTGGATTTAGGTAGACTTGTGACATGGACAAAATTATAAGGACAACTGTATTTGTGTGTTCTAAAAAGTAACACTTGCATGTTTTTTGTTCTGCACACGACACTCCTAGACGACATAAATACTTAGTAAACGATATGGGACGTCATATTCCATTTTTGCTGTTTCGCCGCTAGGTACTAAACTTGAGGAGATTGAGAAAGACAAAGTAGTTGCTTTCAAAAGTTCAGGATTTAACTACATGTCAAATTGCAACAAAGCTGAATAGATCGAGAACGGTAATTTATAATTTTCCAAAAAAGAATTTCAAATATGGATAGCAAAAATGTACAAGTAGGCCTTTTTATGTTTCTGTTTGTAAGAAAAGATTGATAATAAGGCATGATTTCCCAAGAAAAACAATTATTGACAGAAATTAAACAGGAATTAAACTTACAATGCAGTGCTTGAACTTTTCGACATGATTTACAGAAAGAGAAAAAGGTTCATTATGGAAAACACTTGTCACAACTGCCTCTTAAAAAAGTTCATAAGAGATTGAGGAAAAAGTTTATTAAAAAATGCATTACTATGGGAAATAACTGGGATGACATCTTTTCTGATGAGAAAAAATTTAATTTGATTGGACATTATCCTACTTTTTCTGCCCAGTAAAGCATTTTTTTCACAAACTTTCCTCTCCAGTTTCTTGTGAGCTTTTGTAAGAGGTTGCCTTGAGAAATGTTTTCCATAATGAACCTTTTTCACTTTTTTGTAAAACACGTTGAACAGGTCAAGCACTGTATTGTAAGTTTAATTCCTGTCGATAATTATTTTTCTGCAGAAACCACGCTTTATTATCATTCTTTTGTTATGCACAGAAACAGAAAATGGTCTACTTGTGTACGTCTTTGCTGTTCATATTTACCGGTATTTAAAAAAAAATTTTACAAATGACCGTTTTCGATCTATTCAGATTTTTTGCAATTTATTGTGCAGTAAGTCTTGAACTTTTGAAAGCAACCACTTTCCCCTTTCTCAAACTCCGAAAGTTTACTACCTGGCGGCATGACTGCAAAAATCGAATATGACATTGCCAATCACTTACTAAACATTTCTATCATTTGGGAGTGCCATGTGCTAAACAAAAAAACATGTAAACTTTGTTTTTTAGCGCACATTAAAAAAAAAAAAAAAAAACCTGTCCTTATAATTTTGTCCATGTCATATGGCTGTCTAAATCCAAAATGCATATTATGAATATCAATTTCCCAAATATTTTCATAAAAACTAATTTAAAAAAAAATGTTTAAATTATGCATTTTGGAAAAAAAGCCAATTTTCAACAAAAGTGGTATGGTTAGGAATTAAACCTGGAGTCTTGGTATAAATCTCTAATACTTCATCTACTGAAGGGGTCTAATTTAATACAGAAAATAATTTCATTACACATAGAAAATATGTATATATTATGACAATTAAAATGTTAGAATTAAAGTTAAATATCTTGAAGAGGTTGCTTACCAGCTTTGTTGCATTGCCCCGGGCATCCTTAATGCTGTTAATCAATGGTTGGATGCATTTTTCCTCATGGTTGTTTGTTTTGTGGATGATGGTACTGTTCTTCTGCGGTTACAGGTGGTTACAACTTGCTTCTTCTAAAATTTCTGTAGTCTTCCTCTTCAGTACGTAATTGTAGTTTTCATAGATGGCGAGTTTCTATTTATTTTAATTAATGCAGTGGTTATTTTACCACATTTTATGACATTCATATGGTCTTTTATTCATTAGTTACTTTTGCATTTGGTCTGAGAATATATTTTCTAGTTTGATTATTTTTATCTTGAAAAGTGATTTTATTGATACTGGCATTTTTGAGATGGTCAACTGAATGTTATCATTTTGGATGCATTGGAATATGTTTAGTTAGGTTTATAGCATATATATGTTTATTTTAGCTGTGTCAAATTTAATTTTATAGGGTATGCCTTTATTAAATTGGTTGGAATTTGTATATACATATATATGCTTTCTAACTGCTGTCTAATATATTGAGTGTTTTCAATTCATTTTTTATATAATCTATTAAGAATATTTTTAATATAGCCTACATTTTATCCAATTTCAATGATTTTGTTCAGTTCTTCCTTAAGTAATTTTTCAAGAAGCAAGTCAAACAACACTGTGTCTTGCTTTGCCTTCAAGCAGTAGCACGTATTTTTCACCTGAAGAAGAAAAACCATGTACTTTTGAAACCGGTATTGCTTACTTTATGGTATTTTAAGAAGTTTTCAAGTTTGAATATTGATTGTACACCAGTTCTTAAATTTCACCTGATTGATTATCGTTAACTTCTCATCTTAAATTACCCAGAAGATGGCATCGCAATAGTACTGCCTTTCCCAATGAGTATGATGCATGTTGTATGAGTGATATTACATGTGTTAACAGTAGTTGTTACTAGGGATGCGCCGATAGCAGTTTTGGCCAAATACCGAATGTCCAGCAAACCGAATAGTAACTATTTGGCCGAATACCAAATATTCGGCCAGCTGATGACTCTTATATTCAGGTGTCAATATCTTAATTTTTCTTACTTTTCAGAACCACCACTTACGTTTGGTAATTTTTTCTTTTTTAAACATGAAAAACTGTTATAAAAAAATCTATTCAGAAATAGTGGTTCATTTAATATATAAAAAAATAGTAGAAAATATTATTATTATACATAAATAGTGGTAGGTGTGATGCTAAGTTCGCAGCAAAGAAAGTTATTAACTGTTAGTATCTTTTGTTTCACTTTGAAGAATAAAAATATTCTACATATGCTAATTATAACTTTTAACTGTCAGCAAAGGAAAATCATCAACAGGAGAAGTCCACCAATTATGAATTGTGAGATATGGGAAAATTTAATAATTGCTTATATAAACTGTAGGTAGAATAAACAAACAAAATGAAAGAAAAGAAAATGGGATTATTAATGAATAAACAATTATAATTATGCAAAATTAAGCAATAAAATGACCATTAAATTTGACAAACAAAATGAGGAAGTTAAAGAGAAGGGATACCAAGATTTTTAATGAAAATTATTATATAGTTAAAAATGGAAGTTTAACTTAAAAGTTTGGTATGGCAAGTGGTATGCAACAAAGTTGTACAAACAAACCAACAATTTTAAGAATTTTAAGTGATTTAAAAAAAAAAAAGTTATTCTGAAAAATAATTTACATTTAATATAAATATTCTATTTTTATAATCAAACTTTCATCATAAACTTTGCATACACAAATAAATAAACATTTATGAGTTATTTAATATAATGTAAAGGGTAGTTTTTAAAAAGATTTTTTAGAGTTAATACAACTTTAAGATATATAATCTTCATGGATTCTTTTGCGAGTTAAAATAAATTAATAAAATTTTGCTACATTGTAAAACAAATATTGAGAATATGCGCATACACACGCATATATATATATATAATGATGATGATCTATTAAGCATAGTAGAAGCCAAGCAACAGATACAAGATCACTGAAACACCAATGACCAATAAGATTAAAAATTTCTTTGAGAAGGTCAGAAAAATGAAAAAAAAAAAATTTTATCAGTGGATGAAATACACAATTTTAAAGAAACCAGATTTATTAATTAACAGCCTGCAAAACAAATGAATCAATAAACTAACACAACAAATCTTAATTTAAAACAATTAACTTAATAGCAATCTCCAGGAATATTGTTACCTATTTCAATCATTCTTCAGTAGCTTGTTCTAATCTAAGTGCAATTCAAACTAAAAAATTAAATGAAAATGCAAAAAAAATTAATTCAAGATGTTAGCACCAGATGGAAAAGTAGATATTACATGCTGGAATGCTTGTTGGAACAGAAATGTGCGGTAGTTTTATATGCAACTGAAAATGGAGGGATTCAAAATTTGTCTTCAACGTAGTGGATGATCTTGGAAAATATTCTTAATTTGCTGCAGCCTTTTGAAGAAGTTACAAATATTATGAGTTCATCAGATGCCATTGTTTCAGAAATAATACCTACTGTATTAACATTACAAAGATATTTGGATAAATCTAGAAGTCGATTTTTTGATGTTGGTACACTGAAATATTCTTTAAAAGATGATTTAGTGGCACGTTTTACTGATGTTTTTACAAATGATTTTTTCATTTTAGCGACATTGCTTGATCCACGTTTTAAAGCTGCATTTTTCACTGAATCTGAAAGAGATAATGTTAAAAAACTATTATTGAAAAAAAAAAAAAAACCTTTGCAGAACTCCAAGCCTAATAATGAGGTAGTAACTGAAACTTTACCAAGTAAGAAACGCAAAACAACTGAAGCACATTCATCTTTCTGGGAATGCTTCAGTGAAATTGCAGATTGTAACGAGGATGTAAAAAATGTTGCCAGTAATGACGATAGCATGGAAGAATTGAACTCTTATTTTATTTTGCCATTATTGGAAAGGAAAGCCAATCCACTAAAATGGTGGCAATTAAATAAAAATATTTTTCCTTCTCTTGCGGACTTAGCCAGAAAGTTTTTAAGTGCACCAGCAAGCAGCGCCTTGAGTGAAAGATTATTTTCTGAGGCTGGAAATATCTGCAATAAAACGAGGAACAGATTGCTTCCAAACAATATTGAAGAACTTACATTTATTCATCATAACTTACCACTGTTAAATTATTCCTATACATATATATATATATTTAAGTGTCAAAATTTTTTTTAAATTTTCTTTATGATATTTCAAAACTTAAATATTTAAATAAATATTATTAAAGTATAACATCAATAAATGTCATAAAATCTTTATTTAAACTTTTTTTCTATTTTGTAATGGTTTTACTAAAGTAATATCTCAGATCATACATAAATGTTAAAAATAGCAGATGCAAAAAGTATGTCCTTAAATTTTTAAACAATTTATGCATTTAAAAATTGTGTTTGAATTTGCATTTATTTATCCTTAACTTGCTTATATGTAATTTTGACTGTAAATAATCATGCACCCTTCTTTTTTCATATTAAGTCCTATAACTAGTTAAAAGCAAAAAGATTCTAACATACTAAATTTCAAACACCAAGCATTTTGCTGGAGTTGGCTTTCATTTCTTGGTTATTGTGAATTAATTTATCAGTTTCTTGATTATAAAAAAATTACAGTTGTGAATTTTTACTTTTTTTTTATGAATTGCATACCATAGAAGAATTTTTATTTATTCATTGTAATTTATCCTTATTAAATTGTTGTTATTAATAATTAAAAAAAAATAGACAAATATGATTAATTATTATGGTTAATGAGTTAATAATTAATTTTCTTTATTTTACTTTGGAAGCTATATTAACAGTTGCTTACATTTAAATGTAATCTATATCTTAATTATTTTGAATAATCTCTTTAATAATATAATTAAAAATAGAAGTTACAGATGACTTTTTTTTTTAATTTCAAAAAAGGCTAGCCGAATAGTTTAGCCAAATAATTCAATATTAGGCCAGCCGAATAGTTTCAGATTCGGCCAAACCGAATATTCAGTAATGTGACCGAATACCGAATATATACCAAATATTCGGTACATCTCTAGTTGTTACCAGGTTGTTCTGCCAGTTAGTCATCTTTGAAGCTGCACAGCATGACAAGACTTTGTTCTGTAAGTGTTACACAGGCTTTGCCCAAGGCCGTAGGCAAGAGAGGGGGACCCAATGGGCTCAAGCCCTCCCCGAGATAAATGATGAAAGACTGTTTTCATGTAGTCTCGTGTATCAAGCAAACATTGCTGTTTGAAAAAAAAAAAAAAAAGGTTTAAAAAATAATTTAATAAAACCTGTTTATTCAATAAGACTTCCCATTTTGTTCTTTCTTCTCTATACTTAAGCTCTAGAGCGTCATCATAAAACCCATTCATCCTTAATCTCGCTATATTTATTTGCTTAATTTCATCCACCTTCTTGATATAGCTATATTGGATTATCCTACGTCATGAATTCAATCTTTTTAGTTTCTTCTGTATTCAGTAGAAGAAAGTATTGGTTTTGAAAAAAATTTTGATATCCGGTTGTTGATGGATTTACATGTTTTGAGAGATCCAGAACACGATTTGACCATTTTTAAAAAATGTCTATGTGTGACAAAAATTTTGTTCCAGTTGTATCTCAGGAACTACTGCACTGCATTGTACAGAATTACATATAAATTTATATGCAGCTGCACCATGACATAAATTAGTGTGTATTACTTTTTGGTGAAAATATTCCAACAGGTGGCATTGCCATCTGGATTTTTCTCAGTTTTTAACTTGGCGGTATAGGACAGAATTTCTTATAAATGTACACACTAAGTATTTTTTTTAACGAATCATTATAAAATTAAAAAGAATTATTTATTATTGTAATAATCAAGTAAGCAAATAGTTTGGACACATAGGAGCAATGCTTCTTCCCTGGGGGTGAAGTCCCCCCCCCCTCCCCAGTGGGACAAATATTCAATACGGGTATCTTTTAAAAGAACTTGTCAATATCTTTAAGACGAATAGTTGAACTATTGATCCATGATAATTTGAATCTAAGTTTTCCATTTTTTTTCATTTTTAACAAAACAAAAAGGAAAAAAAAAAAGTTTTTTAAGATATTGTTAGTGAACATAAAATTGACTTTCTTTGGACATTAAGTGTTACATTTCTATTAGAAACAAATCATCTGCATTCATCATGAAAATTAATTTAAATAAATAAAAGTATTAATAAAATGATTGGTATTGAGTGAATTTGTATAGGAAAATATAGAAGAAAGATTTGTGTGCAAGGCCTGATTAAAGTAGGGGCATGTAAGACATGTGACCTGAATAGCAGGGGGCTATTTAACTTGCCCTGAAAATACTATTTAGCCTTTTATGCCCTAAAAATGGTATCATATAATGCAAATTCTGCTATATTACTCCCATGGTATATATGTACCTGTGTTTATTGGTGCACAGTGCGAGGAGGAGGTGGGCTCACAAAACTATGTGTGCCCTGGGCCTCACATGAAGTTAATCAGGGTCTGTTTATGTAGGGCCTGATTAACTTCATGTGAAGCACGGGGTAAACATACTTTTGTGGGACTCCTCACCATTCGTACTGTAGGTGAATCAGCAAAATTACATATATATACCGGTATATGACACTAAAATGACAGATTTTTGCATTTTCTGATACCATTTCTGTCATTTTTAGGGGCAAAAGGGTATTTTCAGGACCAATTTTTAGGGCCCTTTGTTACTCAGGGTCCGGGGTACCATGTGTCACTGTGTTAATCAGGCCCTTGTTTGTGTGTGCGTATGTTCTTTTCTTTGGGTATGTATGTGTACATTATTCTGGTCACCAATGTAGAGATTCTTATTACGTGGTTTGCTTTTAAATGATAAACCACCTGGCAGTAAATGAATATACTCATTCCAAGCAAAATGTCATCCCATTGATTTTTGCTAACTTCTCTTCTTAAACTGTCTGGAAGGTTACATCACTGTAGTAATTAAAACATAAATCTTGCAATGCATAAATATTTTATTTATGGTTTCATAGCTTTATAATAATATGGCTTAATTGTTCTTTTTTTAGCGTTTATTTTCCAGAGATATTCATATTCGAGGAATAGACCACATTGAATCAAATAAGGTATGTTAGAAATTTAGTGGAATTTTTTATTTTATACTTTCATGAATATGTGATGATACAAAGTAGAAATTTTAATATTAATTACAAATAAATAATATCCTGAGGTTAGGTCTTATTCTTATAATTTCGTGACTTTGTATTATATATCGGTGATTTTGAGACAGATAATTTTGAGTATATATTAAAATCGTTTTTAATTACAACTTTAGATATACAACAGACTAATTATTTAATTTATTCATCTAGAGGAATCTTTCTTTTATATAAGAATCCATTAAAAATTGTCTAAATTGTAAACTGATTTATATTTGCATTTCTATTGTTATATAGTATGCTGCTTATGACATGTTACAGGTTTGTAAAAGCTAATAATTTCATATTGAAAATTTTAGCTTTTACAAACCTGTAATGTAGCCCAAGAGAGATTGCAGGCACAGAATTAAGCTTAGTCTAGCATGCCCTAAATTTAATGAAAGAAATTCAGCCCAAGCCCATGTAAACTTTTAATTCATTTGCATTTTCAATTTTAAGATATTTCCCTAGAATACTGCATAGATGCACAATTCAATATCTTAGCAATTCCTTTTAATAGTGTCACTTAAAAAAAAAAATAGTTTATAATTCATCAATACTGTTAGAATTGCAAATTCTAACACTTTTGAATTTAATCATTTTTTATCAAATCCTCCAAAAAAAAATATTTGTGTTACTTTTATTTAATTCATTTTCTCCATTTTTTCCTTTAAAAGATCACGATTTGCAGGAAAATAGAAAAGTTTAAAATTCTCATGTGAAGCGTTTGTTGGTAAACAAACTAGGATCGATGTCTCCGAAATGTAAACAAACGTCTTCACCAATTTAAAAAAAAATTTCAATTTTATAAGAGACTCAGTTTGTTTCAAAATCTTTTTAGATCGTCCTCAAATAATTCAAAACTATTTTTAATAATTTTTCTGGCGTTCATATTTCATTAATTAATAATCATGACGTCACTTTCATTGCGTATTTCGGGTTTCTTTCTGGAGCATTCCATTCGGTCCGTACCGAATGTATATCGCTACGCGGATTTAAGAGTGGCGTCCCTCTGGGAAAATGTGTTTTTTCAATAATTAATATTTGATCCAAAGGATGGCCCGATATAGAATATTCCTTTCTCGGAATTAAATTTATTCAATCTCGTTTTATTTTCTTTTAGTGAGCAGACGATCGAAATAAAATATTTTGTTTTGGAACTATTTACCGCGCGCTCGTATACTCCGGTAAATAGTCTTGAGCATGCGCGGAAATTGGATGGAGCGTCTCTCCCTCTTGGATGCTTGCTTAGAGTACACGCGTAAAAAAAAATTCGCTTTGCCCGTTGGCAAAATTTGGGTCTCTTTTGCGGCCCTTCACAAAATTTCACATTGTAAAGAAGGACCCTTTACAAAATTTAAATTCACAACTTCACAAAATTCAAGCTTATAAAAGGAGCCCCTTCACAAGGTTTTATATATATATATAAGTAATCCTTTTATTAAGTGTTTTCATGTTTTAGGTATTATTTTTAATTTATGTCTTAATTTGGTTGGTTGAAACTTTATTAACTTGATAAAAAACATTATATACAGTGACTGTAAAAATGGAAGATTTTACACATTATTTTATTTTTTCACAAAAAGAAATAAAATTTTCACAAAAAAATTTAGTTTTTCACAAAAAAGGGACCCAAAAATTAAAACCTAGATTGACCACTGATTTATATTTATATGGTTTTATGATTTCTTTTTAATAATATACCTAAATTACATTTGATTGCTAATAAGATTTAAAAGAAAAATCAGTCATTCACAGCTTAACTGCAATGCAGTATTGCATAGGAAGCATAAACAGCATGAAACAGTACCAACACAAGTATAAAAACAATTGCCAGAAACTGGCACCAATGAAATTACATTGCTAATTAGGATAAGATAAATGTATCAAAATGGATAAAGGTAAGTAAGCAGGTGAGACATTACAGTTAATGATTAGGCTTAGCTCTCAGTAAAATTGTTTTTGGCAGTAGGCTGGTTGGACAAGTAACACTGCACTCTAGAATTACATGAAAAATAGAATTAAAAAATGCAATTTTTCATGTAATTTTTATTTCTTATACAGTATCTGACCTTTTATCCGGCATCCCGAAAATCGGGATGTCCCAGAAACTGGCATTTTTCAGAAATTCAAACTAAATTGGGGAAAAAAAAAAAAAAATGTTGAAAACTTATATTTTTATAGAATCCCACTTTGAATATATATATATAAAAAAAAAATAATAATAATAATGCATAAAAAGAAAGAAAACCCTTTAAAAGAATGCCCATCTGGGCAGCACTAGTGCAATGTAACCCATCCCCTCCCCCCCCCCTCCACCACTCTTGTTCTCCACAAAGGAAAAATAACTTTAATTACAATTTAAACAACTCAAAAAGGATATCTCGGAACAGCTTTGATTAAGGCACCCATTGCTATTGCCGATGTACAGCTCACGGAATGAGTCGATATTGTAAACTGCATCACAAACCAGTACTTTTCACCATTACAGTACATATAACAAAATATTACCTTTTTAAGTAGAAAAAAAAAAATAATAATAAAAGAAAATTATTTTACTTTGGCGCTTCTTTTGAAATTCACTGAAACGAATGAACCTTACTTATCTTGATTAATGAAACAAACATTTAACATTGTAATAGAAAATTGAGCTGCTTTACTGCGTATGAATCCAAAACTGCAGCCAGAAAAGCTTTTGGAGGGTTTATAGCTTTAGTAAATAAAACTGAATATAAATTAAAAATGATTTATAACTAAAATATTTAATATTTTCACAAAATTATGGCCTGGCATTAATCCAAAAACACATGAAAATCTGTAAATAGCAATCACTGTCATGCAAGTGTCGGTACATCGAATCGCATCCCTGCATAATGAATCACCCAGTATCAAAACTTAGCTATCAACTCATCTTTCTGCTGCATTCTATGAGCAAAGAAATGGAACAGATAAACAAACGCAATTACTGTCATGTGCTTCAAGGTCAATGGATCGTGCGCTACTGGGTTGTTCTTTCAAATGCTGAAAGGCGAGAAGTAGGTGTTACTGCAAATGATCAAATGTGAGTCAGTGCGTTGTGTTTATCTTCCTTTCTGTGCTTGTATTCTGATAAGAGTTCTGCGTCTGTTTTTATTTATGATCTTTGAGCTTCTAATATATATTTTTTTAATCACTCATTTTTTTTTAAATTTTGTTCTCGTATGTATTATTTTATCAGTACAATTTATAAGCATGTTACTTTGTTGTTTAATGGGAGGGGGTAATATTTGCAGATGTAATATTTCCATTTTCGCCAGGGACCTAAAATCCAGAAAATTCCAATAACCGGAATCGAGTCGGTCCCGCGATTGCCGGATAATGGATCCTGTACTGTACTTAATTACATTATTTTTGCAGGAACTGACCATCAGTCAAAAATATTGTCAAATGACTACTACATTTCAGAATTGCATGAAAAATTGTATCATTAGCACAGAAACATCAAAAGAAACTCACTCTAATAAAATAGTATTTTTTAAAAAAAGAAGAAGAAAATCATCATTTCGTCAGAAGTTTTGTGACCACACAAATTTGATGAGAACCTTTGCAATTTAAAAAGATTGAATAATGAAGCTTAATTTGTGTGCACTTCTTTTGACGTATATATTTTCTGAGATATCTTGAGTGTCATCTTCAAGTTCTTTTTTTTTTCCTTTAGTTGAAATAATTTGCAGGTTTTTCATATTTTTACAATTGCCTCCAGAGATTTTTGGGTTTTTTTTTTTTTTGGTCATACCATATAACTTTAACAGAATTAAATATACACCATCTTCTCCAGAATTTTATTCAAGAAAAGGGAATTTTTTTAGAAAATTTGGAAAAAAAAGAATCTGAATTAATAATTCTCACTGTTACCTAATTTTAAATGAATATATATATTTATTATGATTATAAATATTGTCTGTTCATAAATGTGTACATAATTTATTTTCAGGTTAAAATGATCTGTCATTGTTCAGAAGTATGGCAAACGATTATAATGTCTTATTTTTGTTATAAATTTATTTACTTTGCATGACAGTGCTTAAATAAGGTAAAAAGTAAAATGAAATAAAATGTTGCAGTTTAATTGCAAAAAGTATGAGATGTAGTATTTGACTGTTTCTGAGGTACTTCTGAAGTATTTTTACTGTTAAATCCTTTTGGAAACAGATTTGTTCAGCATATATTTTTATGAGGGGTCTACTCATCTACTGCATCCCTCAAGACCCTCTGTTTGAATATTCTACCTATATTCTAAAAATGTTTAAGGCCATGATTAAATAATAAATATTTTTCAAGTAATGCAGAGAACTTCTTCCACAGCAAAATATTTCAAGCAAAATCCATACTGCTGTTCTGTTATTTTTTTAACCCTGCTGCTGTGTTCATTACGAATGAACGAAATGTACATTCATTTTTAAATGTACGAAATGGAGTTTAAATGACACCAAAAGTTGTTAATTTCAATATATAACCATACTTTCATTTTCTATTTTTGAATTAAATTTATATAATACTTTATATAATGTTTTTACAGAGTGTAGTTTACATAAATACAAAATTTCATGTATGTTGATGCTGGGTCAAAATGGACCTGAATACAGCAGCAGGGTTAAAAATGAAGTTATGTTAATAGCAGATAGGCACACAGACCAACAAATAAGAAACTGATTTCTGTATTTAAAGAACTTCAAAACCGGAAATTATTGTAACAATTTAATTTTGAAATTTTGACCTCTATTCAATACTTTTTCTATCATCTACCATATAAGTAAGGGAAAGTAATTATTATTCCTAAGCATTTGTCCCAGGCAGGGTAAAATTTGGTATGAATAATTTGAGTCGGAATTTACCTTTTATACAAAAATTACTTTTGTGCCTATAAAAATATATGTTAATTGCATTATGTTTAGTGGACTTTAAAGGAGTCGTAAAAATATACTAATGAGAAATTCTGCCCATAATCATTAATGTATTTGAACTTTTAGCACATCACAGTATACAAGGGCCATTTGTCTAATCTCAGTAAAATGTATCAAGAAATATTATCTTATGATATAGACATAACACGATTTTTGTACTTCCTGCCAATATCTGCTTTTGAGTTATGCTGATAACATATTAAGCACTAAAAACCTGATAGACATAACACGATTTTTGTACTTCCTGCCAATATCTGCTTTTGAGTTATGCTGATAACATATTAAGCACTAAAAACTTGATTATTAGATTGAGAGGACTTCGAGACATAGCATTATATCAAAACTTCATATTAAAAATTTAATATTATTCAAATTTAAAAAATCAAGATTGTGTATGAAATGTTCAAGGGAATTTAGATTTAAGAGCAATGTTAATAGATTATTCTTTTATATATACTTTATCACATTGTTTGAGAAAGTATCATTATAATTCATAGAATCAATAAGTTTTAGTTTTCAATAATTTTATATTGTCGAACCTTATTATAGTGAACAGTCTTCAGACTTCATAAAAGTTCACTACATCCAGAGATTCACTATAACCAGAGTTTGATTACTGATTAAATACGTGTTCAGTTGGGACCATTAAAAAAGTTCATTGTAACTGAGAGTTCACTCTAGCGAGGTTCAACTGTATATGTTTTGGTTAAAGATACTGAATAGATAGGTATGTGTGTTTGTGAGGATGGGGTGGGGTTTGCCTCAGCACCCAGGGTAACTCTCCTCCCTTGGCTATGTGCATATAAAAGTTTGTTGATTTTATCTAAGTATGTTTATGAGCTTCTTCTCATTCCATCTCTCTTTTCTATCTTTTTTCTTAGAAAACACCATTATTTATAACTTCAGGTGCCACCAGAGTAGGAACCACAAGTATTTGGAAATTTGCCGAAAGTCCTTGTGCAGTGGTTCAAGATATTCAGAGTGTGTATGTATTTCAAGGAGTAATAAACTATTACCTTAATTCATTGATATTATTCATTATCATTTTTAATAACTTTCAGAATATTAAAGGTACTTGGCATCTTTGAAGCCACCACTGAAGTAGGTTTCATATAAAAGCTTATATTTTCATTCAATATTTATAAATTGAACTATATTGGGTTTGTTCAATAAAATATTTATTCAGGCAACAATTTGACTTGATATATTTTTTGAACATTTAATAGAACCTACTTAAAATTAGGGATGGATTTTTCAATCGCTTTAAAAGAAAAAAATATTAAAAATTAAAATATAACAAAAAGCATTTTTCCTTATAAAATTTTACCTAAATATGGACATTTTAATTTTTTTTTTTTTTTTTTCGAAAACTACTTAATAAATTTCAAACCTATCCTTGATTCTTTTAAGTATGTTCCATGAAACACCCCAAAAATATATTAAGTCTTTTCTTAAATATCTGTAGAAGTTTTAGCATTTTGAAGATCATGAATTCATGAAAAAATGCAAACTGAGAAAACCCAATTTTAAGATTTAAATCCATAAAAAATCTATCAAAAACTATAAAAATTGGTGCCTGAATATATATTTTGTTGAACAAGTGTAATCCCCATTCTTCCCTTAGAAACAAGCAGCATATACAAAATCCCCTTCTCAGATAGCAAAGGAAATCCTAGATGTTACATAGGTATGTAAAAAAATAAAAAATAAAAACATGGTTAAAAGAACATAGTTATGTAATCAAAACGGGTAAAATAACAACAGCTCTAACTAATACTTATAACAAAGATGAAATTAGGATCGAATCTGAAAAAGTAACAAAACTCATAAACTATAACAATCGTAATTATGCTGCATATCACGTTTGAACATGTAAATTGTTGTAATGGCAACAATGTGGCAAGTATCAGTAAAATGTGGCACCTTATTGAGGAGAGCAGCTGAGTAAGCAAAAGATCAGCTGCAGTGACCAGAGCGGGATGTCCTGCAGAAAGTACTTCAGCCATCGAATGAAGAAAGTAAGGTTTTTCCATGTTTATTTTCAGTTTAATACTTCATGTTAATATATTTATAAAGTCTAATATAGTTAAATTTATAAATATTAAATGAAAATATAAGGTTTTATATGAAACCTACTTGAATGCTGTCTTCATAGGTGCCAATTCCTCTTAAAGAAATAAAATTTTGCTAATTTATATTGATTAATGCTTAAAAGATAAAGAAGGAACAATATAATGTTATTGTTAAAAGACAAACTGCAATGTCTAATAATCAAAAAGTTCTTTTTTCTATCTTAATATCCAATTATAATCACTCATTATTTTTAAATGAAATATTATTTTTTAATGTGTTGTGCTGTCATGTTATGTAAAGTAGTTTTAGAGAGAATTACACACTTATGGGACACTAATAATACGTTTACTTAATGATTACATACAAAGACAAGAGAACATGTTTTGAACATTAAATCAACAACGTATCTGACTGACAGTAGAAGTCGTAGTAGTTACATGGTAGCAATATTTACGATAAAGAGGGATTCAGCTGGTAAGTTGCAATCACATGACATCCCCCAACCAAGTCTTTTAAAGTTTCTAGAGGATGAGACGATCTTCTTCTTTAATCAGTCGGCCACTTCTTGTCATTTTGAGATCTGGTTCCAGAGCTATTTTATCTGTACTTGTGGAGGTTTTATGGCAGATTTTTTTAGCAGAGAAGATTCTTACTGACTTTCAGCTGGAGCTGTTTCTTCTCTGTCATTCACTGCATCATGCAGCCACAGAATTTCTTCTCTGAATGGTTGCTTGTCATTATTGAGAATGAGCTGTCAAAGATTTTGCCTGATGACTTCTTTTCGGGGCATTTCTATGATGTAAAATCTTGGAGCACCAGCCTTCGATTTTATAATTGCAATGATTTTTATATCTTTTATCCATACTTGTCTCCAAAATTCATGAACTTAATGTCGCTTCTTAAAATTGAATTTGTGTTTTACTTTACCCTTTTTGTCATTTTCGATGTGTTTTTTTGGGTTTGGCCACTGTGGCTTCAGTAGGGGAGGATAAATTAGGAAGATGAGTTTTAAGCATCCTACCCATGCATGGTTGGACTGGACTACTTCTTAATGGGTCCGGAGTGTCTATAGGTCAGAAGTCCAAGATAGGGATCATCTGATTTTTGCATAATGCTTTTTACAGTCTGTACCATTCGTTCAGCTTCTCCATTAGCCTGTGGGAATCGGGGACTGCTTTTAACATGCTCAAATCTGTGGTCACGAGCAAACATTTTGAATTCCATCAAGCTGTATTGTGGGCCGTTATCACTGACGAGAACGTTGGGAATGCCATGATGAGCAAATATGATCTTCATTTGTTCAGTGACCTCTGCTGATGTAAGACTGGTTAGCGAGTATATTTCAGGATATCTAATAGTCAGTTACGAGAAGATATTTTTTTCCATTTAATTCAAATAAATCAGTAGCTACCCTTTCCCAGGCAAGTGTGGGTGGAATGGAGTGAATTAATGGTTCACAGAGGGTTTTTTTAAGTCTTTACACACTGGTAGCAAGAGTTCACCATTTCTTTGATCTGACAAGAAATTCCAGGCCACCAGACAGATTGTTTGGCACGTGTTGACACTTGTGAATGCCGAGGTGTTCATTATGAATTTTGGGCATACCTTTTTGCAAGACTTTTGGAATGACTAACCCTGAGCCTTTTAACAAAAGACCATTAGAGATGGTAAGTTCGTCCATAAACATCCAATATGGACATGCATTAGATGGAAAATTTACGTAGTTTGCCCAACCGGTTTTGCAGTATTCCATGACCAAACAAAGAAGTATCTTTCAGGAGTTTAACTTTGATTTCCTGAAGTTATTCCTTTGAGGATGAAATGGTCTTAATTACATATGAGACTTAGGCTTCAGTCAGTATGTCTTTGCAATCAGATCTGTTGTCTTCAGGACGTCTTGAGAGAGTATCAGCAGTAGCTATTTTATCACTGGGAACATACAAGATTTCATAATTAAATCACATTAGTCTGATTCTGAATCTTTGGATTCGAGGAGAAAGATCTTCAGTGTTTCTTTTCCCAAGTAGTGGTACTAGAGGTTTATGATCTGTTTCAAGCAAAAATTTCAGCCTGAGCAGATATTGGTAGAATCTTTCAGCAGCCCAATTTGCTACAAGAGCTTTCTTTGCAATTTGGGAGTAATGAGTTCCTGTTGGAGTAAGTAATTGGGGAGCATAGGCTACTGCACAGTTTCACCTGTTGGCTGTTTTTGTATCAGAACAGCCTCAATCGAAACAAAGAAGCATCTGCAGACAAGACAGTATCATATTTGGCATTGCACTTAGCTGTGAGGTGGGCATTTTCTCTCAACTTTTTTAATGTATGTTTAAAAATTAGCTAAGCATTTTATGTATAACAAATTTCATTACATAAAAATTTTAATTTATGTATCGTCGGCACAGTTATTTCATCTATTAAGTTTAGTTATTAATATATTTAATGTTAGTCTATTAAGTCCATAAATTTCCAATTTTAGTCTATAAAGTCTATATATTTGAGGTAAAAACGTGTTGAGGCCTGTGTGTGGGTGTAATATGAATTCAAATTCTCATGCAGTCAAAATATTTTTTGTTTAACTAGCATATTCATTTGTAATTTTTAAATAATGTTAGATTTTGTTTAATTTCAGCAAAACAATTAATTAATAATTAATTAGCAATCAATAATAATAAGGAATTTTAAATCTGTATTTCATCCCAATGTAAAGTAAGTCATTTTTAAATGGCAGTAGATCTCTTATGCAATTATATATATTATTAAATAAATGTTTTTGTGTAAAAGAGATAAGTTCAATTTGTGCCATTCTAATAATTTAAAGTATTTAACTAACATCAGGGTTGGCAAACTGGGCTCAGCCCAGAAAAAACTGCCTGGGTTTTTTTGGTCAGACCCACCTACAAAATACCACTGGGATTTTGCTAAAAATAATTTATTACTTCCCAAATTTCACTCATACAAGTCTTTAGCAAACAAACTCTATCCTTTCTAGCTAAAGCCACTTTATTTTTTGAAGAAAGTAGTATTATATATTAAAAACAAATACGTTTATTTCTTATGACATCAGTTTTTATCTATCTCTTATTTGTTTCAGCTTCTCACTTCCTATGAAATTAAACAAAAGGTTCAATTTAAAAATAAACAGAAATTTTGTTCAGAATCGATATTTAACTTATTCGTTTTTTTTTAGAAGCTACAAGACAATTATTACTTTCGCTTTAAAAACGAGTGAAAACTAACATTTGTTATTTTGAAATATTACATTTTCTAAATCTACATTTTCTATCTATTCATATTTATACATATAAAAAAAATTTTAATTGACTGCTTAAAAGCAATGCAAAACATATAATTCAATCTTAATTTAATCGAATGTAAATAATACTTTAAACAAAATTGTACATCAAGTAAAAGGTATGTGTATCATCATTGCAAGATGAGTTTGTATTATTGCAATTCTGAAATAAATAAATATAATAAATTTTATACAGATTGTTACAAAGAAATGCAAAATTATCTTTAAATTTTCAAATTTTTAATATATTGTCTGATTGCCAAAACCAAAATAAAAATTTATTTCTGATTGTTTGGTTCAGTTTGTCACTCTATAGTCATGTTTTACTTACTAGGGTTAATTATAGTAGATGTACTGCTTAAAGTTTATTCAGAACCAATACAAACAACCATAAATAACAAGGACATGATCCCAGCCCCTGTTAATTGAAAGCCAGATTGCTAATGATTTAGCTACGAAGAGGGATAATTACTACTGCAATTCTGTTACTCTATTTTGTAACTAAGTTGCATTTTTTTTCTTTTTGAAAGTTTGAGAAGATTAACAAAATTGTTTGCAATTGTTTTGTTTTATGAAAGAAAATTTTTTTTTATACAGTTTCAAAAATGAAAATATTTATTGCATTTGCTTAAGAATTAGAATTCTTTTACTTAATTAAACCAGGGGTCTGTCCAGGTTTTTCTTCCAGGGTCCTATTTTTGTGAAATTTTTTTCTGACATAGTTATTATTTTTTGTTTTTGTGAAAATTCATTTTACAAATTTTATCTGCATACACACACACACACACTTTTAATGGATGATTACGACTCATAGGTAAAACCCCCAAAAAACTAGTGTTTCTGAAAAAACAAAAACAAAAAAACTTGAATTTCAAATGATACTCAAATCATTTAGACAGAAGCCCTAATCTTTCTGTATCTTGTTATCAGCCAATCAGTAAAAGAGGAGCAACGTAATTTGAATGTATGATGAACGTATTATTTTAACGTAATAGTCCGAATTACGGGAATTTCCCATAACTGGCCGGCCTAACTTCATCTTTACTAAATGGAAGCGATCAAATTACTGACAAAATTAAGAAAATACAAAATCACACATCTATAGTTATGCTACTCTACAAACCACATACTAAAGAATTACAAACTAAACAAAAACAAGCACAATGCGGCAAAAAGATGTTGCCAAAATATTTATGTAATTTTCCACAGAAAAATTTTGTCACATCAAGGAAAGGTACGCCACACCCATTATCGTGTTTGACTTCATTCCCTCTACGCGGGAAATGGAGGCCTTTTATTGTCATGTAGTAGTGATAGTGACAAGTACGAGAGCATAAGAGAAAATTGATGGGATGCAATGTTTATGTATTGCTGAGCAGATGTTTTTGTTTGGTATTATTTTATAAATGCTTTGTTTTTCCAAAAAAATTTGGGAAAAGTTTGTTTATCTCCGAATTGAATTTTGTGAAGGGTCCGTTTTATGAATATGGAATTTTGTGAAGGATCCATTTTTTTAACATGGAATTTTGTGAAGAGTCTGTTTTTTTAGCCTGGAATTTTGTGAAAGGTCCATAAATGGACCCAGTTTTCTCCCTAGACAGACCCCTGTAAACAGATGCTAATATTATGTATATATATTCTTATATATAATTCTTAGGATTGAAATTTTATAGAGAAAAAAAATTACATTATCCTAAAAAAAAAAAAAAAAAAAAAAATTCATTGAAATTTTTATAATTTCAGAAATGAAAGTAATATTCATTGTACTTACTTCATAGTTGAAATTATCTTATTTTATCAATTGTAATTACTAAGAAAATATTGTACACTTAAAATACAAATTACTTAATCTTACTAATTAACATAATTTTTATAATATTAGATTAACTTTAATTACTAAAATCAATATTGGAATAATATTAATTAGTAATCTAATGACTGTGTAATATAACTAATATAGTAATTAATAACATATAACATTACAGTTTAAAAATATATAGAAAAATCCTGTAAAATCCACAAATATTCAGAAACCTCTGCTGCATTAGGTTTTACTAGGGGGGGAAAAAGGTTTTTTACCAACCTTAACTAACTAATATGGCATTTTATAAACAACGATTTACACTGATGGAAAAAAAAATCCCAACACCAAGAAAAAATTATTGTACAGTAATGAAATTTCAGCAATACATTTGTCTAAGTAACATATTTAATTGATTAAAGTTTCAAGATCACAGGTAAAGCCATTGGCGAGAAGAGCCATTTCAAATGTGAAATGTTGGTACATTAGTAACCGGTGTAACTGCCAGAATTTTGAATGCAAGCATGCACACGTGCATGCATTGCGTCGTACAGGTGTCGGATATCAGTTTGTGGGATGGAGTTCCATGCCTGTTGCACTTGGGCGGTCAATGCAGGGACGATTAATGCTGGTTGTGAATGACGCTGGAGTTGTCATCCAATGATGTCCCATACGTGCTCGATTGGAGAAAGATCTGGTGATCTAGCAGGCCAAGGCAACATGTCGACACTCTGTAGAGCATGTTGGGTTACAACAGCGGTATGAGGGCGAGCGTTATCCTGTTGGAAAACACCCCCTTGAATGCTGTTTATGAATGGCAGCACAACAGGTTGTATCACTAGACTGACGTACAAATTTGCAGTTGGGTGCGTGGGATAACCATGAGAGTGCTCCTGCTGTCATACGAAATTGCTCCCCAAACCATAACTCCAGGAGTAGGCTCTGTGTGTCTAGGCCGCAGACAGGTCGCTAGCAGGCGTTCACCTGGCCTCCTTCTAACCAACACGCGGCTATCACTGCGACCAAGGCAGAACCGGCTTTCATCAGAAAACACAACAGATCTCCACTCCGTCCTCCAATGAGCTCTAGCTTGACACCACTCACGTTGCAAACGGCAGTGGTTTGGAGTCAGTGGAATGCACGCTACAGGGCGTCTGGCTCGGAGCTGTCCTTGAAGTAACCGATTTGTAACAGTTTGTTGTGTCACTGTGGTGCCCATAGACCTTATATACTAGACCACGCATTCCCCTCGTTATTTGACTGCATCATGAACGAGCTTCCCCTGCAAAATTGTCACGTGATGTTGGCCTAGAGGAAGAGTGAAGAATGATCACTATGTTATTTTTCTGTAGGAACGAATTTTGTGTTTTTTAATATTTTTATTGTGCACGCACTTTTTATTTTAGCATTTAGATTTATACATGGATGGAAAGCTAAACTTTCATAGATTAATTACATAGAAAAAAAAATTATGATAAATCATTTTGCAAGCGAAAAAATTGCGTTTGAATTCTTACTTCAGTCAGAGAAGTATGAGATTATGCTTGCATACGGGAAAAAAAAAGAGAGAGAGAGAGAGAGAGAGAGAGAGAGGAATCACCCCTAGGTCAAGTTCACGTGACTTCCGAGACTCAGAGCAAAGGATGGAGGTATCAGATTACACCCTCATGTTGAAGGCATTCGCTATAATGGTCAGTCCTATTGATGGCATGGTCTAGTATATAAGGTCTATGGTGGTGCCAACTGTAGCTCGAATTTTAGCTGCAGACGCAGTACAATTAGCCACAGCCATATGGCGAACACGGCGGTCTTCCCTATCAGTAGTGCCACGTGGCCGCCCGGAACCCGATCTTCTTGAGGCAGTACCTTCCCTTGACCACTGCTGCCAACTATCATGCACAGTGGATACATTCCTGCCAAGTCTTTCTGCGATATCGCGGAAAGAAAACCCACCTTCTCGTAGCCCTACTACACGACCTCGTTCAAACTCAGTGAGCTGTTGATAATGGCTTCTTCGTCTTCTTAGAGGCAACCTTGACTAACATTAACCCACTACGTCAAATCTCAACTGTAAATATCGATCACGAACCTTACAGCGCTTATTTAAAGCAAACCTCATTTGCATGTTCATAGTGTCGCTACTAGAGCCACACTTATGCGCGTAGCTCGAAATTTGAATCGACGTCATCTTTCAGATGTATAAACACGCCTACCAAATTTCGTTTATCTAGCACAGCTCCTTCCTGGTGTTGGGATTTTTTTTTCCATCAGTGTATATATTTTAATATTCACATGTTTTCTTTTATCCCTTCAGACATAGTTTTTATGAAGTTGCTTATATGGAATTTGGCAAAAGAAGTGTTGACAAAGCAATTGGTACAAAGCCTTCTGCTGCATATGTAAGTTATCTTTAAAACGGTTTTATAAAGTCTAGTATTAAATTTATTTATTATAAATATACAAATATTAAATGTAAGTTTATGAAAACTAGCTCATAAAGAAAATTGCAAATTTTGTGATTTTTAAAATTATATTTTAAATAATTTATATTTTTAATCATTAAAATGTGATTATTATTGTAAAAATTTCTCCATTTCAACTAAGATGTGCAGTATGTTTTTTCCCCCAAAAATATATATAAGTATGTTTATAAATACCGCTTATATTAAATAAAATAACTATACATACATATTTAATGGAAATATAATTTTGCTAAGTGAACCAAAATTTGAGAGATTCAGAGATACAGTCAGTAACAAAAGTCTCTGAACACTAGCAAAAATTCCTATGTAAAAAAGTACACTTAATACAGTTTTGTTAATTAAATCCTTGTCAAATCCTGTTCTTAGTCAGTCTAAAAACAGGATTCAACAAGGATTTATTTAACAAAACTGTATTAAGTGTACTTTTTTTATACAGGAATTTTTGCTAGTTTTCGGAGACTTCTGTTACCGACTGTACCATTATTTTAAAAAGTGAGAAAAAAAAATTATTATTTAAAAAAAAAAAAACTTGTATATATTTATTTATAAAATAATTAATTTCAATTTAAGAGGAACATTAAAACAATTATTGATCATAATTCTAACTTATAGATCACTAATAATTCATAAATAATTCCTATGAATTTAATTTTAATGCAAGACATTTTTATAAAGCAAGGAATAAAAAATTGGAGAAACTTCAAGAGCAAAATCTGCACATCAGCATGATCTTACCTTTATCTGTGATCAGAAATTGTATAAAATATTCCCGGATATATTTCTGTGAGCTCTAGGAAGATTAACAACCAATCATAATCAAGGATTTTGAGAACAAAAAGCAAGAACACAAACAAATAAAGCAATTTTTGCATGGAGTTCAGTTACTAAAAAAATTTCATGAGAACTGAACTCTCTTCCTTCTGTGTGTGATAAATGGAAATTCATCATAAATTTTCTGTTGCCTTCTTTGACTATGACTAAAAATCAATAAAGATGCTTTGAGTAGATTAATCAAGACTTGTTATTGTGCCTATACCATAATGATATTACATATACACTTATGCCAAATAACACAATATGCATCCAGTCTGTGCAACTCAGTATAGTTGACAGTGTCTGTGTAAGACAAAAGGCATCTAAGCAAAACTGTTAGAACTCTGTCTGCTACTACAATGACAGGTTATGGTTAAAGTGACTTTGAACATGACCTTATAATCAATGCACAGTAGACAGGATATAGTATCTGTGAGTTAGTAATGAAATTTGGATTTTTCTCGTGTGATTATTTCACAAATTTAAACTTCAGTTATCCAGTAAAACATCAAATCTCTGACACTTGTGCAGTCGAAAAAAAAGCTTAAATGAACATCAACAAGTGACAAGATTCCTTAAACTAGATAGACATGAAACACTTCTTCAAATTTCTACAGAATTCAATAATGGGGGCATCAACAAGTGTTAGTGTATGAACTGTTCAACATAAAATCATTGATATGATGTTTAGAAACCAAAGGCCCATTCATCCACTGTTGCTGACTGCACAGAACACAACTATGCCATGCCTGATCCCGACAACACTATCTTTAATTTTATAATAATTAGTAAAACATTGACTGGTCTCATGAGTCTCATTTTAAAAGGTATCGGCAGATAGATGTGCACAGGTAGGGAAACAACCTCATAACCCATGTACCCAACATAACAACAATGGACTGTTCAAGCTAGTGAATCCTCTGTGATGGTATGGGGCCATGTGTAGTTGTCGTAATGTGGGACCTCAATATATCTGAGAAAGGATTCTGAAAGGTAACAGGTATGTAAGCATTCTGTATGATCATTTACACTCATTCATGTCCATTATGCTTTCTGTTGGACAATTCTAACAGGATAATGTGACACCCATTCTTAAAGAATTGTTAGTGAGTGGCTCCAGGAACACTCTTTTTGAATATAGAAATTTCCATTGGCCACCCAAATCTCCATATATAAGCATTAATGAATATATCTAAGATGCTTTAAAATGTGCTGTTCGGAAAAAATTTCTACCACCTTGTACTCCTTGAATTAATCGACTACCTTTTAAGATTCATAGTGGGAATTGCCTCCAAGATACCTTCAGACATTAATCGAATTCATGCCATGTTGTGTTTTGGCACTTCTGCATGCCCGTGTGGTTCTCTACATGATATTAGACAGTTTTTCTTGTCCTTCAGTGTATATGTATTTGATATACAGGGTGGTTATAATTAAACTTTGCCTATAAACATCATCCTACAGTGCAAATGGGTGAATGGAATGCAATGAAATTTGGTATATAGACTATACATGAGATGCACTCATGGAATTAAAAAAAAAAAATTTAGTTCCAAAATGTGCACCAAAGGGTGCCTTTTCCAGAAAAACAAACACAATAAATGACTAAAATGGATTACAAGGTGATCAGAAAATATTGTTTCTGTATTCCGTTTTGGTCGTTTATTGTGTTAAATTTAAGGTTTTTCTGGAAAAGGCACCCTCTGTTGGACATTTTGGAACAATTTTTTTTTTTTTTCAAAATTCCGTGAGAGTATCTCATGTATAGTCTATATACCAAATTTTGTTGCATTCCGTTCACCCGTTTGCACTGTAGGATGCTGTTTATAGGGGAAATTTAATTATAACCACCCTGTATATATAATAGGGATAAAAATAATTAAAATTTTAAATTACTATTTTATTATTTTAAATTAATATTGGGTGGTAATGTAAAGAAAATCCTATTAAAACTTCTTAACTTGAATTTCAATCTAAAGTTTCCTCTGTAAAGTTAGTTTTGCAGCAAAGCACATTCATAACACAAAAGTCAGAAAATTGGACAACTTTTAATTAAAGTCAGTATTTTCTAGGACCTCCTCTGTTTTTTATAACTTGTGCAATTCTCTTAGGCAGGCTATAAATAAGAGACTTACAGTAAGCTTTAAAAATGACTGTGCACCAGACATGCTTTATTGCTTTAACAAGTGCCGTAGCAGTGGATGGTTGCTTTTTGGCAACTTTATTTTTCACAATACACAACAGATTCTCTATTGTATTCAAATCTAGGCTATTACCTGGCTATTTCTGTGCCCTCAGATATTTCTTTACACAGAGCCCCATCATGCATGAAAATTGAACATTTATGAACATGCATGGGAAGCTTCAACTTCTCACGTAACAAATTATGGTACTGCTTTCTGTTCATAGTGATTTTAGGTGGCACAAAATACAGACTAGCAGTACCAGACATAGACATTGCACCCCATATCATTTGACTTAGAGGATGTTTCACAGTTTGAATCGTATTTCTTTCATCATATCTTTTTCCCCTTGGGTGGTGAACACTTGTAGCACGTGCAGAAAATATCTGCACACTTGACTCATCCAAAAATAAGACCCTACTCCGCTGCTGGTACTGTCCAATTCTGATATTGTCTGGTGAAAGTCAGTCATTTCGTTTTCATACTTGGAGTGAGTCAAGGTTTCCTTGCAGGTTTATAGGATAATAAAACAAAATCTTTGGCCAAACGTCTTGAAATAGTTCTCAAACTGATGTTGGTGCTTTTTGCAGCCAGAGAATGTCTAATCATATCGCAGGAGGTTCTTGGATCTCATAGGACCATCTTTATCATATGATTATCATGTGCACTCGTTTTTCTAGGGCGACCGCTTCTCTTAAGGTCCACAAATTTTCCCGAAATTTTAAATTTACTAATAGCTTGATGCGCAGTTGTCTTGCTCACATTTACCCTCAAACTTATTTGACATTCAGAAAATCCATTTTTATGCAGGGTCAATATTTCTGACCTTTTTGTAACAGTAAGTAAAGATTTTTTACCTATTACAATAATTACACAATAGCACTTATACGACAAAATCCAATAAACAACTGACAATAAACATGCCGGCCACCTGTATTTATAGCAGTAGAATGTGTCTGATGCAATCAGCACATGAGATGATGCAATAATCTGCACAAATGATGCAATATGTTAAAATACTGAAAATTGGCTGCTGGTCTTAAACTTTTGCAATTGACTGTAAAAACAGCTGAATCTGCGCTATCTTCCATTTCTTGCGGGAAAATAATGCATGTTAATTAATCCTGGATCACAAGTGCTCAGCTAAACTGTCAATAGCCAATAAGAAAATATAGTAGGGGAGTAAATTTGTGCCAAAATGAGCAGTGAGAGCATGCAGGAATCGACACCCTTTTTGTGTGTTGCCCTACTTAAGTAATTCACGTCAAATAACGGCCCTGGGAGAGAGGACGAACTATTGTTCCCGTCAAAACCATGCTGTCCTCTGTACTCGGCTACAGGGTGAATGTTTGAGCATGCTTGAACCTAATGACCTGAAAATGAACTGTAATATGTCCAAGAGCCTCCAATAAACGAATGCATAAAACAACTGGGCTTGTTACTAAGTGAAAAGTCTTCATCATGGATAATATGTGTCACCAAGTAATATTCGTCATATATATATGTATAGTCGTATTATATATCTTCATATATACATATATATATGTATATATTAAAATTTTCTAGTTTATACTGCTTTTTGTTGGAAAATAAATCATTACCTTTCATTAAAATTAGACAAAATAAGACTTGCTAAATATCAATATTTTTGGCAGAGACTGGATTTTTGAACAATGTTTTCATCTCTAGATTTCCATTAAAATTCTCTGACCTTTTTTAATTTTGAATATGAGTTTTGTTTCCATTCTACAGCATATGGCACATGCTAACGGGTGTACCAGAATAAAATAATAGATTGATGTATAACTAAATTTGTTTAAGTGAAACCCAACTTGACTTTACACATAAACAATATTGATAGAATGATAAACAAAATGCAACATATTAATTAATGTAAATAATCCTCGTTGTTGTTTGCAATTCGATGTAAGCATTTGATCCAACTTAGACAACTTTCCATTTTTACATCCTTTCTTATTCTCTTTTCAGTTCATTTTAGTTCTGAAATCAGGATTTTTTTACATTTTACTTTATCCCAGTTCATCTGCTGTACGAATTCATCCCAAATTGAGTTGTCCAGTGGATTTAAATCTGGACTGTTTGGAGGCCAATGGTTTTTATAGATTATGCGATTAGATGTTTCTGACACCAAGCTTGTGAAAGTCTGTGGATATGAGATGTTGGAAAGAATCTTGTTGGAAAGTTCAATTTTTTCCAAAGACTTTATTTCCAAACTTTAATACTACAGGCAATATATTGCTGGTGATCGACTTTTCCCTTATCCAATATAACTGATGGAGATACGCCTTTGGAACATACCCCTAACTAAACCATAACTTTTCCAGGAAACTTATGTTTTTATGGCACTCCACCTTTTTTGTCAGCTTCAAGGCGATTTGCTGACCACACTGTTGTATTTTGAACATTGCACATTCTATTTAAATCAGACATTTTTTCATCAGAAAAAGGATTCTCTTAGTCTCATCCTTTCTGAAATTGTGTCTCACCCAATTAGCAAATTTGATTCTTTTCTACATTTGGGTTTCTGTGAGCTTAGGTTCTATTCATTTTTTGTAGGGTTGTAATCCAATGTTCATTTTTAAGTAATTGTTGAACAGATGATTTTGATACTTTGAGATCCCTAGCAAGTTTCCTTATGGATATGCTCTTCTTACTTGTCAAGCGACTTTTCACTATTTGAATCAGATTTTTGGTTCGGACAATGCATGGACAGCCTGGTGGATGAGATGTTTTAATATTGTCAGTCTTTCTAATCATATTACACCACTTAAAAACAGTGGCACAACTTAAAACACCTTTCAAATCATGAAATATTCTGCTTGCAGATTCTCCTCTTTTGAACTTGGAAAGTACCAATTTTTGTACTTCTTTGCTCTTCATACTATCCTGCAGTTGCAACGTAATTTTTGCTCTTCACTTGTTGCACAGATTTCAGCAATATAATTAGGAATCTATAAAAAATGTGGTGCTTAATGGATCATCATTATTATATATATAGAAATATATATATACATTTATATATAAAATATAAAATTTCCATGCATACATACAAATAGTAATAATCAATTTTATTTTGGTACACCTGTTAAATTTGGAATTGAAGTTACAGTAATAAAATTCACAGTCATTTGACCACAAACTCTTCTGTTAAAATAAAATAAAATATATGTCATGGCAAGAAGAGAGAGTGTGTGTCAAACTTTACATATTTATGCTTAACACTATGAACAATTTATATCTTGCCTGATATCAGTATGCAAATGTAAGTGTTCATAACAACTGCAAATATCATTCCAGTTATCTCCAATCTAGCAAAAGAGGTCACAGTTTACATCTGTTGTAATAATGATCAGTCTGATTTAAACACATGACTAAATTCTCCTGTTTATATATTCACGTAGATTAGGCTTTGATAACTGTTTGTGCAGAAACACTAGAGCTAAATAACACACAGCACTCAAAGCTCAACTCGAGACTTTTTTTTTCAACTCAACTGAATTTTACATTAGCTTATATACAGTTGATGAATCTTCTAGAACAGAATATTCTAGAATTCAAAAAGTCTAGAAATTATGTAACATTAACTGAATAATTTTCATTACTAACATTAAGAGATAATGAATAAATAAGCAATAAACCATTTAGAATTAAACAAAAGCCACTTGCCCTTGAGTAGGATCGAACTCATGACCTTTTGCCAGTGCTTTGCTTCACAGCCATGGTGTTCACAGGTGAGAGGACTTTAGTTACATTTCCCCTCCCTTAGGGGAAAGCAGCATTTGCTGCAATCTTGTCTGGTTTTTTGTAACTGGTTGCCTGAAACTTTTGTGCTCTCTTTTGTCAATTAGCTGCTCCTTTGGATCATAGTAGGGTTTTAAATTCAACATGTGGACTATGTCTTTAGGATTGCATCTTCTGTGTCCTTCCATTGATTCTACTTTGTATGTTACATCAGATAGTTGTCTTGTTACTCGATACGGGCTTAAGTAGCATCTCCAGAGATGCCAACTACTACGGTTTGTCCGTAGTTTTTACGGAAATACGGCAGTAATTACGGCCTTACGGACAATATATAAAAATTATGGATTATACATTTTAAAAAAAGTCGCAGATATCGTTCGTTAAAAAAAAGGAAACCCTATTTACGATCGACGATCAAACATACGACTGAAGCCTTCTGATTCCCAATCTTTCTGCATCCACAATAAATGTCAATATTCACTTTAAATTTGCTTTATAAGATTCTAGGAACTATGAAGAAATAGAATTGTTTGATATTTCTTGCTCAAGTAATTTTTTTCACCCCCCTCCCCCCCCTCTTTTCTTATATCCAACTACTAGCGATAGTCGATTAAAAGCTCTACAGAAGCCTTTTGTTTCCCAGTCTTTCTCCATCAGTAATATGAATGTCAATATTCATTTTAAAATTCTTTTATTAGGTTCTAGAACCTATAAAGGAGTAGAATGGTTTCACTCTCTTCCCCCCCCCCTCCTTCCCATCTGCAGCTAGTGATCAAGAAATGTCTATTTACAGTAAACAAATATTGCATGTATAAGATAACCAAATTTGTTTAGAGTATATCAATAAATTATTTTGAGTTTATATTTTCTTCATTTATTTATTTTTTATTTTTTTTAAAAGAAAGATCAAATTTTATTTATAATTTTAAAAAGTAAATGACAAAAAGAACTTATTAGTTTAATGTATAAAAATAAATCATTTTTGAGTGTATAACATTTTTTTTTTTTTTTTAATTTGAACTGAAATTTACACCAGTTAAGACCGACTTACCTACTGACAAGTACCCAAAACTACTGAACATTTTTTTATCTACTACTGAAAATTGTTCTACAAGGTTGGCATCTCTGCATCTCAAAAGCTTTTCAGAGAATCCGACTTTTCGTACAGGAGTGAAGACCCAAACTAAATCTCTAGTGTTGTAGCTGACTGGTCTATTGCGTTCGTCGTATCGTCGCTTGTCCATTGCTAGGGCTTCAAGTATAGAAAGTTTTGCTAATTGTATTGTTTCTTTGGCCTTGGTGATTGTATGTAGTTATCATAGTTATCTTTTCTGTATGGAACAAGATTCTGTTTTCAAGAGGTGTCTGTATTTCTCTGCCATGAGTGAGAAAGAAAGGACTGAATCCCGTGGTGTCTTGTTTCCCTGAGTTGTAGGTGAATGTCACCAAAGGCAAAATAGTATCCCAGTTCTTCTGATCAATGTCAACATACATAGATAATATATCTGCCAATGTTTTATTAAATCTCTCTGTCAATCCATTGGTTTGGGGATGATAGGCAGTTGTCAGCAGATGAGATGCCTGGCATATTTCGTTGATTTCTTTTATAACATTAGGTAGAAAGGAATGCCCTCTATCACTTATAATTTCTCTTGGAGTACCATGCTTCAGTATAACTTCTTCAACCATAAATTTAGCAATTTTGGTAGCTTCCGCAATAGGTAAAGCCTTTGTAATTGTGAATTATGTGAGATAATCTGTGCAAACAACTATCCATCTGTTGCGACTTTGGATAACTGGAAAGCGTCCAAGTAAATCTATTCCGATTTTAACAAATGGTGCTTCAGGAGGCTTTATAGGTTATAGTTGTCCTGGTGGCAACTGAGAAGGGGTTTTTCTTCTTTGACATTCACAGCAATGAATCACATATTGGCGTACATACCCAGACTCCTGGTCAACAATACTTCTTTTGTATCCTGTTATATGCTTTGGGAAATCCAGGATGACTGGTGGTTGGAGCATCATGAAGGCTTCTTAGAATATCATGGCAGAGTTGTTTTGGTACCACTAAAAGACATTGCTGTCCCATAGGAATGTAGTTTCTTTTATAGAGTATACCGTCTTTTAGCTGGTAATTTTGGTATTCTTCACCTTTCTTGAGAACTTTAATAATGGAAGGATTTCAACTGCTTATCTTTTAGCTGCTTTTTTCTGTAGTCTGTAATGTTTGCAAGAAATGGAATTTCATCGCTGTTCCCAGGCTCGACCACTGCTTCTTGAAAGGGTTTCCTCAAAAGTGAATCAGCATCAGAATGCTTGCATCCGCTCTTGTAGACAATGTTAATATCATATTCCTGCAACCGCAAGGCCCATCGAAAAAGTCTCCCAGATGGCTCTTTCACATTAGCCAACCAGCATAACAAGTGGTGATCCGTTACTACAGTGAAAGGCTTTCCGAAAAAGATAGGGTCTAAATTTACTGGTCGCCCATATGACAGCAAGACATTTTTTTTCAGTTGTAGAATAATTCATTTCAGATGCAATCAGAGACCTTGATGTGTAGGCTGTTGATCTGTCCTTACCATCCTGGACTTGCACTAGTACAGGACCAATTCCATAGCCACTGGCGTCTGAATATATCTTCTTTTCTGTGTCTGGAAGAAAATTCCCTAAGACAGGACCACTAGTCAGTAAATTCTTCAGAGTAATGAAAGCTTTTTCCTGCGAAGTGCTGCACACAAACTTTGCATTTTTCTTCAATAGGTCATGTAGAGGCTTTGCAATATTGGCAAAGTTTTTAATAAACGTTGATAATATGAAAACTTCGAACATCTGCAGTATTTTCTAGTACAGGGAATTTGTTTACGGCTGCTATTTTTTCTGGATTGGGATACTAAAGCCTTAACTACTTAGTGATTTTTAGCAATGGAAAAAATATTTGATCATGATCTAGAAGTATGGAAAGAGAATATGGCCTTTATAGCAGAGCATAAAGAATTAAATTGTATGCAAAATAATAAAAATGATTTGGGTGTAAATTCTAAAAGTAAAATATGTTATCTTTCTCTTTCTGCTATTGTAAGGAGATAGAAATTAAAATGTAAAATGATGTCATCTCCACAGATATGAAGCTAATGTATCATTAGATTCTTGTGAAAGATGATGGTCAAGATTTACAAAAAGTTTGTATGGCATGATACAAGAGGTGCTAAAACAGATGAGTTTAAGTGAGCAATGGGACTTCATCAGCACCTTTTCTTGTTACAAGAATGTTTTCCATTTTGAGTTAGATGTTGAAAAGGAATTTTCTAAAATTGCATCTTTGTTTAAAACAGTTTTTTTTTTATGGATGATTGTATAATAGAATCATCAAACTTTGAAAAAACTATTATATCATCAAAATTACTGCCCGAAATGTTAAGCTCTAAGCAATTTCATTTAAGAAAGTGTTATTTTAATTCTTGTGAATTCCTCTTCGTGAATTTCTCCAAAATCATTTAACTTAAAGACATTATTTTGCACATGTATGATATCCATTGTATGTAGAATTAAATAATTATTCAAGGAATTGTTTCTCTAGATTCCATATTTTTATGTTAATTTAAATTTATATAAGACATAAAAAAACTAGTGTACTTTAATTTTATTATTATTATGCACAATTTATTTTGTTGTAATTTTTTTTTTTTTTTTTTTTTTGACTATACAAAGTTTTTAAAATATTTTTCTAGTTATATGATCTTAATACAATGAGTGAAATTCAAAATTTTCCTACTGGAGATATGGGCAATGACTACCTCAAAAACACTGCAACTCTGGACTACCTTGATGAATTGGTATTATCAGATGGAATTATATATGACGTTCGAAGTGGAAAAATGGTGCACAAACTAGACAAATTTAATTCAATTATGAATGGTGTGTTTCATCCAAATGGAAGAGAAATAATATCAAATTCAGAAATTGTATCCTTTTCATATTAAGTGTATTTCTTGAACTCATTTAGAGTAGTTACTTTAAGTTTTATTCTGTCTTTTTTATATAAAATATTTTTGTTCATTTTAATTGATGTTATAGTTTTAATTTTTTTTTTTCTTTTTTTGTGTAACATAGATTTTTTATATTGATGTTTTTCTGATTAAAATAGAATAAAATTGATATTGCTAGGATTGGTCATTTTAACCCATTACTCTAGATAGAATTAGAAAAAGGACAAATAAATCATGTTGTATGCAACATTTATGAGATAGTTGAAGAGGACTAAAAAGTGCTAACTGCTAGCTTAATAATTCTTAAGAGACAAGAGTACTATTTGATTCAAATATTTAAAATAAAATAGACTGTAAAATGTGAGTCAAATAATTAGCAGCTTTTGAGCAATTTAAGATTATAAAACATACAATTGCATAGATTACCTTTTTTTACTTTCTTCTATATGTGTATATATAGAGAAAGTATTGGATTCCTGAAAATTTTTGAACTCCAGTTTTCGATGGATTTACACATTTTGGGATATCCTGACACGATTTGACTGTTTTTAGAAAATGTCTGTATGTCACTGTGTGTATCACAAATTTTGTGGATGCTGTATCTCACGAACCAATGAACGAAAGTTAACCAAACTTAGTATTTAGTTGGACCATGACATAAACTGGTGCTGATTAGATTTGTGGAACAGTTGCTGAACAGGTGGTGCTGTGATCGCATTTTTTCTAAATTTTTTACATGGCAGTATAGGACAAAATTTCGTATCAATGTACATAATGAGAGTTATTTTAATCATGTGATTGTAAAATTAATATGAATTATTGATAATAGTAGTAGTTAACTTGGAAAACAATTTTGTGCATGTGGGAGAATCGCTTCACCCCCCCCCCCCCAGAGGGAGTAAATTTTCAATATGGGTATCTTTCAAAAGATCTTATCAATACTTTTAAAACAAATGTTTGAACCATAGATCTGTGATAATTTAAAACAAAGTTATAGATTTTTTGTATCTTTTAACGAAATAAACTTAGAAAAAAAAAATCGCATTTCTTTTGATATTGGCAAAAAATTGACTTTCTTTTGGCATTTAGTGATATATAATTCTGTCAGATAAAAATCGTCTGCATTTAGAATGGAAAATAATTTAATAAATAATTTGTATTCAATGAATTTTGTGTAAAATTATATAGAAGAAAAGTCATGTGGTGGCCACATCATACTAGTTTTCTTTTTTCAAGGTTTGAATACAATGTTCAGGATAAAAGAGAGAGAAAATATATTCAGAACATTTTTATTTGTTAAATAGTAATATTATGAAAGGGTATTCAATAATAAACACACATATCCATAAGCAATGCACATAACACCCAAATTAAAAATGCAATGAATGGAAATTGAAAGTAATTCCAATTCATTACTTTCTGACATAACCGCCATTCTGGCTGAGGCATTTGTCTCAGCATGGAAATGATTTTAAAATCGTGGTCTTATAGACACAACATTTATCTTTAGACAAAAACATGTTACTTATCATTGATGATGATGATGCCCACTCATATTAATTTTTTAATTCTAATAAAAGGCAATGATCAGGTGTGTAAATATGAAACTAGAATTTTTATATAGAAAATACATGTTTATTGTATGAAAATGATAAAAAATATTTCATTCGACACATTTTCCATCTCTAGCTATGCATTTTTACCATCTCTCTGACAACTGATGAATGCCATGCCAAAAAATTTTTTGCTCTTTTGAAGTAAATCAGTCATTGAGCCATTTTTGTACATTTTCATAAGAAGTGAAGCACTTCTGAGCAAGTGCGTGTCCCATCAATGCAAATAAATAGCAGTTGGATGGAGCCAAGTCTGATGAGTAAGCCACATTCTCAAGTATTTCCTTACTGAACGCTTCAGTCGTTTCTTTAGTCGGCTTTGCTGTGTGTGATGGCACATTATCATGAAGCAAAATCAGTTTCTGTTGTCTTTCTTGATAATCTAGTCATTTTCATGCAATGCTTGATTCAAATTGATCATTTGTGTTCAGTAGCATTCAGTATTAAGGTTTTTGTCAGGTTTTAATCCAACAATGTTTGCAATTTACTGTCTTCAAACTTTTTTGACAGTCTTCCACATTCTTTGTTTTTCACATCAAAATGCCATTTTTTAATTTCTTAAACCACTCAAAGTACTGTGATTTACCAAGAGCATGCTCATTGTAGGCTTCAGTAAGCATTCAATGCAATTCTGCAGCAGTTTTCTTTAAATGGTAACAGGAAATCAATGCTGTCTGCAAATCTTAGTTTGTAGGCAAAAAACTCGACATGTTCAATGCTATTAAAAACTATGCTGTTAAATGAAACTTGTACTGATGCGAGTCGAAAATCTGTTAGCTGTCAAAGAAATTAAATGGCACCAATGATAGGGTTTGAAAGTAAATACAGTTGAACCTCATTAATGTGAATCTCAAGGGGGATAAAAATGTGTTCATGTTATCAGTAACTAATCTTCATATAGCTAAACTAATTTTCATTTTGACGGGGATTGTGGAAACAGTTCATGTTAAAAGTAATTCACGTTAACAAGGTTCGACTGTATATTGCCAGCTACGGCCATCTATAGGCAAATTCCGGTATCATATTTACACACCTGGTACATATCTAAAAGTTTATTCAATGAATGAATTCTGGAATACAGCATGCATGCTGACACATGCTGACTACAGTGGTATCACAGTAAGTTAAAATTATTGCTGTTCTATGATATAAATAGTCTGTGATTGACACAATTTATAACATTTTAATTTGAAAATTTAAAATATTTTAAACATGCTTTCTGCATTTACTCTTTGGAATTGAAATTTGTGTTGTTATTATTTTTAGTATGAAAATATTGATTTCATTAAAGATATATATAGAACAAAACTTCATTATTAAATTTTAAATAGTTATCTTAAAAATATCTTGGGTTATCAAGCTTTGTCCAAATTATAATAAAATTCTTTTCCAAATTAGTTTAATCAATGCACTTAAAAAATAAATTAAAAAGATCAGTTAATAATGTGAAGTAAGAATCAAATAATTGAATCAAGCGTTAAAAATTATTTAAGTCACACTATTTGCCATCCAAAGTACAATGCCATGAAGGAATTATCTAAAAGGCACAAAAATTGTTGTATGTGTGTGATATGGTGGGCTATACAAATTAGAGACCCTGTATTAGAAAGAGAATGGACATTGGCATGCCAGCTTTTTGACGACATCCTCCATTTTAATGATAGTTGCTCCATTGCTTAACATTATGCTGAGAAGCAATTTCGATTATTTTATGTCATAACTGGAGGAGAATTTATTTATTACATTTTTACTTTGTTGGAAAATAAATTACTTTCATTTTGAAATATTTTTTAAAATATAAACATGCATAATTATTTATTTTATATCATGTTTTAAATACTTTAAATTCTGTTATTGTATGCTGTTTTACATATTTATTTCCTAACATATGAGATAATTACATTAATTGCTTGCTAGCTATTAGTTTTTAGTTCTGTTTTGTAACACATTTAATATGTTAGATCTGAATGTATTTTCCTAAATTGGGTTGTATTTTTCTAATATATTTTGAAATACATATTTAAAATAATTATATTAAAAAAATATTTTTTTATTATTTGCTAGTATGCAAAATGTATCCATTTTCTTAAAATATATTGATAAAAATAAAGAAAATAAAGTGCATATTACTTACTGTCATATGAAATATAAATTTCTTCTAAATAATATGTTCCATAATAAATTTTATAAATAATGTTTAAATAAGTTATTTTTTTATTTATATAATGTCAGGGTTGCCAACTGCTCCGATTTCTGCGGAGTTTCTCCGAAAAAATTTAAAAACTCCGCAATTCCGCGAAGTAATGTTTATGCTTTGCAAATTCAGTCTTGACCATCTAACTAAATATTTTTTATTAAATACATAAAACTGAATAGTAGCAGACACTGAAAAAAAAAAAAAAAAAAAAAAAAAAAAAAAAAACTTTTTTTCTTTCTTTCTTTTCTTTTTTTTTCCTTGCACATATCTAGGCAGAAATCACGATCCAATCCTTATCAACTTTTGATTTTGCATTTCCAACAGTTGCCGCAGAAAACATTATTTTTTGAATTTTATTTTTTATCTATGAAAGCGCTTCAACGTATCTTGAAAATAAAAAAAAATAACAAAACTAACTTTTACAATTTAGCTGAAGAACCACACGCTTCATCGTACAATACTCATAAATAAATAGTAAAAAAAGAAAAAAAAAAGAAAGAAAGAAAGAAAACATTCTAGTGTTAGGCATTGCGTAATCAAAATATTGCTGACTCAGAACGGGAAGAAGTATTTGTTTACATTAGCTAAGAGTGTGTTTAATTAAAACCACAAGCTGAAAGGGGGAAGAAAGAAACCGAATACTATGATTATGCAGTGTTTTGATTTTCATTTAAACTATATCAATACAGACCTGCCAACTGCTACGAATAATTCGTAGTTGCTACGAATTTGGGCCCTAAACTACGATGCTACGAAAATCGGCACAAAATTACGAATTTTTATCTAGCACTAAAACAGCAATATTTCTGACTACGTTTTGCTTTGCGATTTTCAATCTTTCTCCATCCATCCCCTAAATGTCAATTTTCATTTTAAACTTGCTTTATTAGATTCTAGAATATATAAAGAGAATTGTTAAATATTTCTCATTCGTGTATTTTTTTGTGTTCCCCCTCGCGCCCCACCCCACCCCCTAACGATCGGCAAACAAACGCCTTGTGGCACCTTGGGATTCCTAATCTTTTTCCATCCGCAACATAAATGTCAATGTTCTTTTAAAATTAACTAAACTAGATGCTAGAACCTATAAAGACGTAGAATTGTTCAATATTTCTCACTTTTTTTTTCCTCCCCCCCCCCCTCCTAACAATCGATGATCAAACGCCTGCCGAAGCCTTTGAATGTGTTTAATATTTATATTTTAACATTTTTAAAATAATTATCCCAGTGCTAAGATTATAATTTTTTGCAGTAATTATAATTTATATTTTTTAAAATTATACACATAATTAAACACACAACAAAAATATTGATTGATTGGCTAGCATTTTTGCTGAATTTTGGTTGAATATAGTGTAAAAAGAGTAATTCTGAATTTTGAATAAAATTATTTTACACCTAGTTTCATAAATCGTGTTTGTTTCTTAAACCGTACAGTCTTTCATTATATATGAACACCAATGCAAAATATTTTGATAAAAATAATAACTTTAAAAATATTTAATCTGAGGGGAGGGGGGTGGAGGGGTAAAAAACATTTAACATAATGTGGCCAGATGTCTGGCATCCGTCAGTGCGTATTATCTGTAGAAAATTTTTCATGAGGGCTGAAAATAGTACACCATGGATTATACGCAAGAAAATATGGTAATATACATACATTTATTTGTTTAGGATTTGCGTGTTGCATGATAAAAATGAACCAGCCAACCATCCAATTCATTTTTAAAATTGGTGTGCTACTAATTGTCATTTTCGAATGTTGGCAGGTATGTCAATGTTTCAGTTATCTTAATGCTTAATAGGTCGTTAAAAAAATTATTTATTTTAATTATTTATCCATAAAAATAATGAATTCAAAGCTACTGAACTTTAAGGCCGATTGACAACGTTTTATTTAAGATTTATTTGAAATAATTATGCATTTATTTTATCATTCACTTAAAGCATTAATGATTTATTATTATATCTTCATTTGTATCTGGGGGGGGGAGGGAATAAGTAAACAAATTATGACCAATAATCTGCAAAATTCTAAAGTTTACAAAACATATGGTCCCAAGCTATGCAGATTAGAGGGCGTTGACTCAGAGATGAGATTTACATTTATAGATACACATTTATATGAATATCGGAGATATCGTTTTTAGATTTTTATGTGATAGTATAATAATTATTTTGACATTCATGAAAATTGTTGGAAATTAAATTAATTTTTTTTCCCTTTGTGCTTTCTTTTCTTTCTTTCTTTTTTTTTAATGTAACTGAATAATCTACTTTCATATATTGTCTTTATTTATGTATGGAAAATATGCCATTATGCAAAAAACAAATTACTTTTGGGTTTTAAGCTTATATTCAGACTTAATCATTTCCCATTCTTATCTCTCTTCACTGTTTTGCTAAATATATTTGATTATCAATAAATATTTCTTAATTTCATATGATTATTGTTAATTTATTTTTGTCAGTAGTTTATTTCTTTTCTTTTTTTTTATTTCTTTTTTTTTTTATGTATTTTTAAAATTGCTCCTCAAAGTAGCCAAAATGCTCCTCAAAATTTCTCTGAATACTCCTCAAACTGTTTTTGAAAAGTTGGCAACCCTGTAATGTTTTTAAAAACTAAAAAATGAAAAAAATCAATGAAATAAGCAAATGTAAATAAAATAAATAAAAACATATTTTTTAATTTCTAAAAATATAAGTTAATATTCATTTTAAGTACATTGGAGTATAAAGGTTGATATATTTTTTTATTTACCGGTGACTTTGCCAACGAATATTATGTGAAAAATGCCTAGCTGGTTGTCAGCCAGGTTAGCTCAGTGGTAGAGCATCCGTGCGTTAAGCGGAGGTGCCCGGGTTCGATTCCCGGCTCTGGTATTTTTCACATAGTTGGTAAATAAAAAAATATATCAACCTTTACACTCCAATGTACTTAAAATGAATATTCACGGTTGATGAATTCATAAATAAAAATTTCTAAATAAGTTAATATTTTGACAAATTATTATTAATTAAATTATTATTTTTAATTATTGGTTAATATTTTTACAAAAGTAAATAATTACATCATTATTAATTATAATGTGTAATTGAAATAAATAAAATATGTATTTTTAGCTTGTAAAAATATTACATAAATATCTTTATAAAATAATAAAAATTAATTTCCTTTGTTCTGCCGTAGTTTTACATTTATTCATAAATTACTTGACAAAAACAAAAATTACCATACTTTTGTTTAAAAAATTCTAACTTTTTAAATATAAAATGTATGTCCTCAGAAAAAATAAGGTAGAATTACTCTCACAATTAACATATTTTGCTTAATATAGAAATATATATTTAAAAAAAAAAAAAAAAAAAAAATCTGTTTTCCGATCGGAGTTGAAAAAGTAACTATATCTTATCAAAGATAACAAAATTTGTTTTTCTTCAAATTTCTTTCTTCTAAGACAAAAATATATATTTATATTCTGCATTACTTTCTGAACAAATTCAATACAATTTTCTTCCATTTATGTTGTATAGTAAAGTGTAAATTGCGAAGAAAAAAGTATTACGTTCTATGTGGATTGCTCTGATTTGGCACTAAAATGGCTGACTTTCTGTCAATGTCCAGTCTCTTCCTAATATAGTTTCTCTAATGCAAATGATTAATATCTGAATGTAGGTGCACTGCCCGTCATTGGCACTTATAGCACTACCTGCATGTGTCATATAAAGGTTCACAGAAGGCTGTTTGTATGCACTAGATTTTTTAATATATATTTTTTTTTTATGTAACATGTTTGTATGGAAGTTTCAATATCCCTCATAGAAAAATACGGGATCTATCAACATACTTGCCAACCATCTCATTATGAACCGTACAATTTTTAGTACCCGCCTTTTTTTATACACCAATAATTTTTTAGAGTAATTTTTGTCTTATTTAATCGTAATAACATTTGGAGAGAATTACTCTAAAAATATATTGGTGTGAGAAAAGGGGCGTTTTTTCAGGGGGCGTTAACAATTGTACGGTTATTAATGAGATGGTTGGCAAGTATGTATCAAGCATGTTTCAAAGTATGACAGTGACAAAGGAAAAATTATAAAGATTTTGAATTATCCTCCCAAGAAATTGGTACTTGTGTAAATCATTGTTTCGGCTACCCAATCAGTAGTATCAAGAGAAACAGACTGGCTGGTGAGAATGATTGCTTCCTGCACATGAGGACTGGCATACTGTGTGTGCAGCAGTGAATCATTCTGCAAAAAATTATAGCGTAACAATCTGTGTCAGCACATATAATTTGATGCTGTTTGACATTTAAGCCAATTTCAGAAAGACACCTATTGAAGAGGAGAAGATTATGTAATACAATTGTCATTGAGTGTAGACCACAAGTATTTTCATCTTCAATGGTATAATGAATATTGGAGACGTACATACTAATGGCATGATGTTATCTTTTCAGATTGATCATATGTCTCTTCAATATCAAAGCAGCTGTATGCAAGTTTGCTTTTTACTCGCTACATTACATTGCTACCTCGTGGCTTAATTATATGACACATGGGCATCAATTTCTTGAAAGGATAATCTACAATATCAATAACCTACAATTTTCTCTCTGACGAACTCAGAAATGTGCTTGATTGACTCGTGTAACTTTCTATAAAGCATATAGAAACTTTTCATAAAAAAATAAAAAATTACATAAAAAAGCCATTTCAGTACATAACAGTTTTCTGTGTAACCTATATATAGCATCTGTAGATTATATTAAAGGTTCATTTAGGTATTGTATAATCTGAATTTGTTTATAATTTTATTTTATTTTATTTTTAATTCTATCTTTTCCAAATTATTTTGTAACATCTTTTTGTAGAATTCTTAAAGTTAAACCACTGTCTAATTAAATAAATTTCAATTTTACTTAAGAGACATTATTTCAATAAATTCTAGTTAATTCCAGAAATCACATGAAAATTTATTAAATTGTTTCAAAAATAGTCATATTTAAAATTGCACATTTATGTATTTTTCTTTTATGTGATTATTTTGTCAGTGTTATTTGATCCTTAAATGTGTTAGTGGGACATCCGAACTTTCAAATTATTACGATCAGTAGTTGGGTTAGATGCATGCCGAGTCACTTTCAATGATCTTGGAAATGTGTTTTATGCAGGTTAGTATTACAATTTATTGTAACTATTGTATTTAAATGTGTCACAGTAAAATGTGCTAATGAATTGTTAAGAAGTAATAAATAAATAAACTTTGTAAGCAAATATCATATTAGTATTTTGTAATTTATGGTGCTTGCTTATAAAATTTTTTTGTTTATTAATACATTTAAAAGAGATTTTTTTTATATGAAATTTCAGAAAATATGAAGCTATTTATTCTAGGTTGGGGAGGGGGGGGGGAGATAGAGAAAGAAAAATGAAGTCTTTAATGTTAACATTTTATTAAAAATGGAGAACTTGCTTTTTATGTCTAATAAAACATGCTGATATTTGAAAATAATAAGAAACACACACACACACACACATATATATATATATATGATAGGAAAAACAAATAGGAGTATTTCTCTGCGAATAGGCCATTTTCATACTTGTGATGAGAGAGGTCAGAAGTTTCTAATTTTTATAGCAAGATACTGGAAAGGTACTTAATAATTATATATATTGTTCATCACTGGCGCACCCAGGAGGGGGCCAAAGTCTAATGACATTCAAAAGATTTTCAAATCAATCTGTCATGTTCAAAAATTGTCCACACTTCCATAAATAACAGGGTTTTTTTTTTTTTTTTAATTTTATACTGTAAGTAAAAAGCTTTGAATAAACACCATAAAATGCAAAAAAACTCACAACACAGGCGAAGAAAGTATGCGTATTACAGAACAAAGCAGCAATGCACAAAATTGGTTTGAGTGATGAGTTAAAACATATAAAACCTAAAGTCACTATAAATATCAATGTGACAAGAATTATAAAAGGGAAAGAGAAAAAATAAAATATAACAAATCTAAAATATGTATATATATATTAAATAAAAATAAATAAAAACCAAACGAAAAATATATGAGTAATTCCCTAGCATCCGACAGGAAAGGAGTGGAAGAAATATCATTAATAAGAGTTTTCGAATTTTTAAATATGTTAAAAGTTTCGTAGAAATCCAAAAGGTAAGTGAAGATAAGGAAAAAAAATGTTGGTTTTAGAAAAGTAAAAAAAAAAGACCATGAGAGCAATACAGCAGTGGGAAACAATGGTAGACTTGGAAATCTCTTCATTACGAACATTCCGACGGGGCTCATTTATTCTAAATTTCAAACGCTGCCTAATTTGACCAGTAAAACCTAAATTACACGAAGAACATGAAATGAAATAAACGCCAAATTGATTTTCAGTAGGAATGAGATCTTTGACAAAAGAAAATTTAATTTTGATGACGGGTTTGTAAATGTCTTTAAATCCAAACTGCGAAAGAATTTTTAAAGTTTTAAAATAAAATGAAGAATAGAAAGGAAAACTAAGGAATGAGACTGTAATCATTCAATTTAGAAGCAGAACGCTGTGTAATAACTACACATATCTGCCTAGGCATTGAATCGATCAGCGATTGGATGACATATTTGGGTACAACACTTCATAAAGCTTCAACAGAATGAAACAGTTCATAGACCATAGTTATTGGTGAGTGGTCGCAGGCCACTCACTTTTCAACGATTTAACAGACATTTTCATTGGTGCGAGATCAGGAGAACATGCTGGCTGGAGCAATGGTTGAACACATTCTCTATGAAGGAAGGTCCGGACAATACAGACAAGTTGCGGCCATGCATTATCCTGCTTAAAAGTTGCACTATGGAAGCCTAGAATATAGGGTCAGTGGCAGATTCAAGGGGGGGACTAGGGGGCTGAAGCCCCTCCCCCCCCTAAAAAAAAAAAAAAAAAAGCATTGACATGCACAAAACTTAAGCTTGATTAAAGGAAAACTTAAATTCATATTGGAATGATTGAATTTTTCAGTAAAATTAATTTAAATAATTATCTGTCATAGTTAAATAAACATCAGAAATCAAAAACCCCTCTAAAAGTCAACCTCTATTTAAGGGCCACCTTCTATAAGTGTAAATTTTTCTCGCTTCCTAAATCTCTTTTTTGGTTTTAATACTTATTTGCCTCGATTCAGTGCACATGTACAAATGCATATCTCAGTTAAGGAGACTCAGTTAAGCGCATATTTTGCGAGAGCAGGTAATATTGTTTAACACTTGATGTGAATTGACTACTTTCCATGTATAACTCCTTTCAAAGAACCCTCTTATTCAAGGCTGTAGCCAAAAAAAATTTGAAGGGAGCTTCAAGTTTTCGTATATAATTTTGAGTGTTAAAAATGAAGTGTATTTGAAAAAGTTCCAACAAATCTGCAAAATTTAAGGGATCTTTTAAAACCCCAATCCTCCCCTTCCCCTTGCTACAGCCTTGATCATATTGCTCTCCAATTTTGAAATTATAGCAGATATTTCCTATGAATATGTCAGTAGAGAAAAGAAGTGTTTAATACGACTTTATAGTTTTTAATGTACATATTATATTATAGATACAATTCAGTCTATAAAAGTAAACTTTGTGTCCTACCAATATTCAAGTAATAACTTAAAAAGCTTTTAAGACAGTAGGCAGTGTTGCTAGACTTTGCGGCTTTTTTATACAATAGTCACAAATAATCTTGAGAAGTGATATTTGATATACATAATAGACGATTCTTCGATTCTTCTTTTATGTATATCAAATAGTACTTCTCAAAATTATTGGTGACTATTGCATAAAAAGTCGCAAAGTCTGGCAACACTGGAATAATGTTGAATTTAAATAGTAAAATTAAAATATTATGCATGGTTTAGATTTAAAATTATAAGCTAAATCTATAATTTTTACTGTGAGTTTTCAGTGGTCTTTATAAAGACCACCTATATAAATGATGTTAAGTTGATTAATTTGATCTGGAATATAAAAGAATTCCTAGAAAAAAATTATTGCAAAAATGCATTTAAAATGAAACATTAATGACAGATTACAAAGCAGGATAGACAAATAATGTAAATTTGAATAATTGAATCCATTTCATTCATAATAATTTTTGCCTGAATTATGATTTTCTGAATTATGAACTTCTTCAAGAAAAGGAACCTTCTTTAAAAGACCATTTTTGTACATAATCTTGAACAGCTTTCTTATTAAGGTTTCACTGTATTTCTTATTTAATAGTCCTTAGAACACTTTTCTCCGAACCGTAGCTCCAGTGCTCTAGTCAGGGCCTCGAAGTCATTCCTTTCTTCTTTAGAAGCATTTCTCAGTTTCTCGGCTGCATCTCTCCGTAATGTTGCTGCTAAGTGGACTGACTTGGCGGTAGAGTCCCAGCCGTTAGCTTCAGCTACGATGGAAAACTGCGTCTTATATATATGCCATGAGGAACTGCCGTCGTAGGTAGATAGCTTAATAAATTCCTGATTTTGAATTCTTCTCTCTTTCTTTTCAGTTTCCTGGGGCATGGATTCTAAATTTTCTTCCACTTTTCTCTCCAGATCTTCTTTTCTCTTCAGTTTACCTTCTGTCTCTGAAAACCTTACTTTCAGCTCCTGATCAAAATGTTCTTTAACTTTCTCCTCGAAACTCCGTTCTATCCTCGTAACACTCTCTTCTATTTCAAAACTTTCTCTTCAAAATTTTCTTCTATCTTTATAACTTTCTCTTCTATTCCATCCATTCTATTTTCCATGAACATTAATTTATCCTCTATTGATTCTTTTACCGTTGGAAGCTCTCTCTTCATCTCAACTTGATTAGATTTAATTTCTTTGGTCAAACTGGCTTCCATTTTTTCCTGAACTACTTTCATTTCTCTTTATCCTGTTTCTATTTTCTCTATCAATCCAGATCTTAACTCATTCATCTAGGCAGAAGCTTTTTCATTTCTTGCTCCATAGCTCTAGTTATCACCTTTCACAGACAACCCCACTCCTGACACTAGAAATGTTGCATACTTGGGGGTTCTTAAGTTGTCCGAGAATGAAAGGCGAAACTTGCAAAAATTCAATAATTTATTCACAGAAAGTTCCAGAAAAATACAGGTATATAAACCAAGTATCAGCTTCAATTCAACCAGTAAACACAGCTTAAACAACAGCTGTCAATAGCAAATCCACAGTGGAAACTGTATAGCAGTAACACATAAAGCAAGTCCCTTTCAAAGAGGCTCAAAACAATGCAAGCATTAGCGGATGCTGGCTGAGAACTGAACTGTCTTGGCGAAAAAAAACAGCCCTTATATACCCCAGTAGAAAAGTGTGGAAAGTTCCAGAAATTTCCATATCTCATCAGCTAATGAGATTAGAGCTTCCATATTTAGTATGTGCCTAATAAGAATTTTCTCACCAAGGTCGGCAAAAAAATTGCCAAGGAGGGAAAAAGTTACCAAATTTGGCACCAAATCCATTAACTGCCTTATTCAGGCATGAGAACTTTCCACGGATCCGCGATTTTCCTCTTTTTTTGTGATTTTCGTTAATTTTGCAATTTTTTATTTTGTTAAAATCAAACTCCAATAACGATCAGTGTTTAAACGCTTCACGAAAAACTTTAGATTCTCAATCTTTTTCCATCCAAAATATAAATGTCAATATTCATTTTAAACATGCTTTATCATATTTTATAACATATAAAAGAACAGAATTATTCAATATTTCTCACTCATGTAGTTTTTTTTGTCCTCCCCCCCCTTTTTTCATCTCTAACCATCGCCAATCAAACATTCTGCGGAAAACCTTTTATTTTTGAATATTTATCCATCCACAACAAAAATGCCAATATTAATTTTAAACTTACTTTGAGATTCTAGAACCCATAAAGAAAAAGAATTGTGTTTAATATTTCTCAGTCATGAACTACTTTTTAACCTCCCCCCCCCCCCTTTCCCATTTTCCACCACCAGTCAATGTTATTAAATGTTGATTGCTAGCTAATGTTATCATTATTTTTTTAAACACATGTTTTATTGTGCTGATGTGTTATTTTTTAGTTTAATTTGTCACTTTTAAAATATTTTGTATAGTTTTCCCCGCACGCGTTATTTTTCATTTGAAATTAATTTTATGAACACGCGTGTTTCCTCTTTTTTAAATTTTCTGCACTCTCATGCCTGCTTATTGGAGCTTTTTAAGGGAAAATAAGGCCATTTTAACACTAAAACAACTAGAAATGCACAAAATTATCACTTTATCAACTTACTAAGCCTCTTTGAAAAAATTTATACAAAAATAAACACAATTATTTACAATTTTGTCACAGTATCTTCTTACCTCGAATCCTGTCGAGTGCGCCAGTGTAACAGCTTGACAAGTGGTTCGGTGAAGTATGTGTGGATGTGAGGGAAAATGAGCAAATCAATCCTTTATTTTCGCAGGACGCTTTTAATATTACTTAATCAAGCTATTTACAGATGTTTACACATAAAATAATATTCCTTCCAGAACTATACAAGATTCTTGCACCCAATGATAGTGCATAAAATAATACCAATAAACCTGAGCTAAGAGAACGGGCAGGACATAGTTCCTCCATCTATCCAACTAGCTCACCCTCTACTACATGGACGGATGCTTTTCTCTCTGCATCCTTCCGCAACCCCTTTAAGGGTTGCAATCACATATATTCTCCTCCATAGGGGGCTACCACAAAGGTGTGGGACTCGCTGGCATTACAGCCAGTTATGTAGAATTGTGTGCAAATCACTTAATAAAGACCTATAATTTAAGATATCACATTCACTTTATTAGTTTTAATTTTATTTATACATTTAACTATGTATGGTTTAAATTTAATAAATCACATATTTTACACAAGGAAAACAAAGTAAGTTTTAGTTTGTATAGAGAAAATAAAAATGTAATCTTATTTTTAAAAGAAATAAAATGTTTAGTAAGATTAAAAGAATAATGAAATAATAGTTTATATTATGCTTGTATACTTTTTTACTGCAAAAGTGAAAAAAAAAAAAAAAAAAAAGATATCTTATACTGGGGTGCTTATTTAAAAACGAAAATTGAATTTTACTCTCTCAGGAAATACTGACTTTTTGAATTAGCATTTGATAATTTAAAGATAAGTTTATATTTGTATGTCTGTATTTCATATTGTTCCTCCATATATACTGATATACTGCAAACTGAAACAAAGGGCAGTTTTTTGTAATCTGCAGTGATGAGTGATGTCATAACATAAGAAGATTGGCATAGATTTTGAAATGGTTATTTTATTAATTGATGAATAAAGTTTATAAGAGACAATCATTTAAATTATACTCTATTTTTATTTATTCTAAATTCTATTTTTTTTTTTTTTTTTTTTACTTAATTTCTAATGAAATTATAATGACTGTTGTAGCATGAAGTTGTGGAAATTGTCTTATTTCATTATTGCATTAGGGGTAGAGAGGGACTTGTTTTTCTTTAAATATACATATCTTTTATTTAATGATGCGTTTTGTCTTTAAATTTTATGCAAAAATATATTTTTAGTTTGAATAAATCGTGTTTAATATTGCTCTTAAAGACTAAAGATAGATGTCTGGTTTTTGCTGCAACAGAGATAAAGCAGGTTTTTGTACCAAAGAAGAAATCAAACACTTTGAAAAGTATTTTCTTAAAATCTTGGTATAATTCTTAATCTAAAAATAAATGTTAACAAATGTCATTTTGTTACTAATTTTAAACTATAGAAAAAATATATAAACTCTGTGTTCAGTCTAATTATGGTATCATTTTTCTAATATTTAGTAGTGAATAACAGAAATTGATATTACATATTAAGTTTTAAAAAGTATTTAATAAAAGCTAAAAATTTTTTATATATGTACTCGAAGATTAATAACGTAAGTATCAAAGTCTGATAAAACCTAAAAATTGATTTATGAAAATGTTTTTTTTTTTTTTCCATAAATCTTTTTTATTAAATTGATTTGATAAATTAATTTTTAAGCTAAAACTATTCTTTATATCAAATTTCATGAAAACATTTATGTGTTAAGATACAAAATATGTGAATATTTTTGTTAGTATTTAACCCATTCATGGTCACGCCATTTTTAATTTTTTCGTTTCGAAGCCATTTCAGAGGGATGTGTTTTATATTTTTTTAAGTCATTAAGTACTAATAATATTACGAATTTATCAGGAATACCGAGAAACTGATTTTTTTCTATTTAGCAAATTCGTAGCAATGAATAAATGATTCAGAAGTAAAAAACTCTGACCGTGTATACACGTTCATGACCATGAAAGGGTTAAAATAAGCATGTCCTAAATTCTTGTTGTAATTTTTTAGTGTTAATTATCATCTTCTGTTTAGCTTAGGTAAATTTTCTTTTAATGAATGATGATGTAAAAATTTATTTTCTTTCAGTGACTTTTAAAGATGGAAGAACTGCTGGGAAAATGAATTGTTTCTACACATTTGACGCACAAAATTATAATATCATTTGTAAGTATATTTTGTATTTATAACTAAGATTTGTATTGTTCTAATCTTTTGTTAATATATTTTCTGTTTTATTCTTTATATATATATTTTACTTATATACATTATACACTCCTACTCAAAAGTTTATCAAGATTTGCAAACAATCAGTTTTTTTCAATTTAAAAACTTATGTTTGGATGAAATGTTTTCGAACATTGGGTACTTAGAAAACTGGGTCTTCCTCGTGTTTTTCAGTGAAGATTGGTTTAATACAATATTTAGGTGGCCGATGACAAATTGAGGAAAATCAATAATATTTGTGATCATCCTGTATCATTAAAAGTAAACGAAATGAACTGTAACTTTAGTATATATTAATATAGACCCAGTTCAATTTGTGGGTCAATTTGTGTAACGATAATATTAACCACTTATTTTAAAACTCAAAAAAAAAAAAAAAAAATCAGCATATTTTTTTATTTATAATATACAGAGTTTTTAGAGAAAATTATTCCACTTTCAGATAAGTTGAGAAAACACTTTTAAAACAATGTACTGCAATCAGAATACAGATATTTTAAATATCTCATGAAATATGAACATTTTTATGAAAAACGTTTTCACTGCACATATGCGAAAGATAGAAAATTTTTTATTACATAGGTTGAAAGCTAGAAATATTAGGCAACTTTCATCAAAAGTGCATTTGAATAGAGTAAAAATTAAGCAAATTATCTGAAAATGAACAAGCTAGATTTTAGGTATTTTCCTAGAGTTGAAATTTCATAAGGGCTTTTTCACATGCCGTGTAATTGATTTAAAGGTCTAATTATTTTAACCATTTAACAAAAGTTCTTTTTTGTGAAAAACCCCTTATCTTACAAATCTTAGTAAATAAACAAAACTATGTTAGAGTTACAAGCTTATAAAGGATTTTTCACAAAAAGTACTTTTGGAGTGTGGTTGAAATAATTGGATCTTCAAATTAATTATGCGACTTGTGAGAAACCCCTTAGAAAATTTCAACTCTTGGAAAATATCTAAAATCTAGCTTGTTCTTTTGCCAATAATTTGCTTAATTTTTACTCTATTCAAATGCACTTTTGACAAAAGTTGCCCAATATATCTACCTTTGAACTTATACAATAATTTTTTTTTTATCTTTCGCACATGCGCATTGAAAAAAATTTTCATAAAAATGCTCATATTTCATGAAATGTTTAAGATATTTGTATTTTGATTGCAGTATATTGTTTCAAATGTGTTTTTTCAATTTATTTGAAATTGGGGATAATTTTTGTTTGAAACTCTATATGTTATAAATAAAAAACATGCTGACTTTTTTTTTAGTTTTAAAATAAATGCTTATATCTCCGTTATTTAATATGCTATCGTCACGCAAATTTATCCACAAATTGTACTGAGAGTATATTAACGTATCTTAAAGTTACAGATCATTTGGTTCACTTAGTGATACAAGGTGATCACAAACATTATTGATTTTGCTCAATTTGTTACCGGCCCCCTAAATGTTGTCTTAAACCAATCTTCATTGAAAAACATGAGAAAGACCCAGTTCTTTAAATCCCAAATATTTGAAAACATTTCATCGAGAGATAAGTTTTTAAATTGAAAAAAATGTATTGTTTGCAAATCTTGCTAAATTTTTGAGCAGGAGTGTATTATATATATATATATATAGGGGAGTCTAAATTGATTATACAAAATAAGAGGACAAGGAGTGACAGTATCCCTTCCAGATGAGCAATAATTACCATGGAATATGAACCGTTAATTGCAGAAAGAGGACATGTCCACAGTTAAAATATGGACAGTTCATGGGCATACATCCATGGCGACCATTTTTGAATTATTGATTTTAATTAAAATGTAGTATTTGTGTTGGAATTGCAATATGAATGCTGTGGAATTTTTTCATAATTTTAAGTTCACATAAAATTGGTAAAAACACCTTTTTTTTTAAGACTTCTGTAGAAATTAGGTTTTTTGTGACGTCTGGTTTCTGCAATCAGCGATTCATATAGGATTGCATTCCACTCTTAGAGGCAGACAAGTGTAAAATTAAAATTAAATATGAACTCAAAAGAGTTTTGAGGAAGCAAATGAAGTTACACAGTTTGATTTTATTGATCAGAAAAAAACTCACAGCAAGTGCTCAAAGTGGCAGCCATGCGTGACATTATTATGACTGGGTGCACCAGTCATTCGCACCCAAGGGAAGGAATGACTGGTGCACCCTTTTATATATTCCTGGTATTGTGTTAATTTTATCTGTTTTGGCAGCGATTCTTTCTATGAGATCTTTAGCCAAGTCCACAGATGTCTCATACACTATAAAGATTTTATTTACCCAGGAGGAAAAGCCTGTCTGGTTGAGGAAGCCAAGCTATAAGTCTGCCAGGTTTAATCTATCATGGGAGATAATGGGAATATATTTTGACTTTACTCTTTTTGCCTCAAAGTAGAATGTAACCTTATGTTCTATGGTAATTATTGCTTGTCTGGATGGGTACTATTACCCCACTTATTTTTTTAAAAATAATTTAGACTCACTTTGTATACAATATTATCAGGAAATTACTTTCTCCATGTATAAACATCTAAAGCTAAAAGATTTATGAAATCAAATGTTATGTATTCTTTATTGAAGGTGGTAAAAAATTGAATCTTTGGGAAGGATGTCAAAAAGGTCTTGTAGGAAATATTTAATCAACTAAAAATTGGTGGATAAAATGTTGAATTTTTAAGAATAGAATTACGATTTACTTTTAAACTTCATCATGAGGATCCATTCACAGTCGAGCCCGAAGTGTCATCAGATGGATTTGTTGATCTGAGACTATTATTTCTCCCCCTGTTTTAGCATATCATGTCATTTGGTGTCTATTAGGGCAGGTTCATTATTGTTTCAGACTGTTTCATTGGCCAATATTTCAATTGCTTATTTTTTTGTGGCATAGTTATTGCTATTGCAATTTACAAATTTTTTAACATTTTCAGAATCTATTGTTAGGTTTTTCCTTTTGGTTAGTTTTAGTTAATACTGTTGTTATTTTGTTAAATTTTATATCATTCTGATGTTCCCCTATGCATTTCTATGTACATTCCAATGTACATAGAATCATTCCAATGTACATTCCTGTTTTATTTTCTGCGTTGGTGTAATTACAGTAGGGAACCAATTATTCAGAATGGTTTTTACAATACTATTCTGGATAACTGGTTGCTCATCAAAGCAAGCCTCATTAATCAGAATTATTGCATATGATTCTCATTTAAAACAAATATTTTAAATTAAAAGTTAATATTTTTTATCAATTAATGAAATTTAAATAATTAATTAACCTCTTTTTTTTTAATAGAAGTATTAAAATAGTTTTTAATCAAGATAAATTATTAATCAAAATTTAAAATGTTAAAATAATAATAGTAATAATAATAATCTTGGAAACTTAACTTTCTATAAAAATCAAAATCTGTCCAAATCCAAGTGTTTTTAAATATGATTAGCCAATGATTTTAAAACATTGAATATTATTAAAGATTAAAAAATTATTACCTGATTTTATAGGCTTTTTTTTTTTTTTTTAAATCCATGAAAGTGTAAAATATTCATAATTTTTTAAAGGTTATTTGATTTTAATTTTCGCCTCCCAACCTCCCCCCCCCCCCTCCCAATAAATAAATAAATAAATAAATTTAGTACAGGACCAATTATCCCCATCTCACCCAACTCTTTCCAGATAAATTAAATTGAATTGTCACCTTTATGATATTGCATAATGGTGCCATCTATCAACATTTTTCAGAACTAAAATCTATCTTTTCAGTTTACATTGTACATTATGATCTTTAATTTATACCCCTTCCCAAATATATAAATACTACTTTTAAATAAATATAACTATTACAATGCTTATAATTATTATTAAAATAATAATAATAATAAAATATTTCTGTAATTATTTTTTTTTTAATGGATTCGAAGTTAACTGGTTTTTCGGATAACTGCATTCAGGATAAACGGTTCCATGCTGTAATTTGATATATACCTGTGATTTCTAGCTGTTCATTTTCATCTTTTTTATTACAGATTTGACTAAAAATATTTGTATTAAGTTTAATGGGTATTTAAGTTTGGTTCCTTGAATTTTTAATTTTAATTGATGCATCTTTATTTTATGATATGGTGTTGGTGAATTTCTGTTTTGTTTTCTGTGCATCACTTAGTTTATTGAGGTGGTTTCTGTACAGATTATAAATGTTCTGTTGTATCCTGCTTTTGTGAAAATGTTAGTGATGTTATTTAATTATACTTTTAATAGATCATCATTAGAACAAACTCTAGTGGCATAAATTTTGATATATATCACCCAATTTTTGAGATATATCACCCAATAAGTGGTGCTATTATGTTGCAATTTCTCCCATTTAATGGAAGGCTGTATCTCATCTTCTCTAGTACATACATGCACAAAACTTAATATATATAAGGATCATGATAGAAGAACATGTAGATTCAATCTGAGTGCTTATTAGATGACAGGTGGTGGTGTTATGCTGCAATTTAACCCCCATTCAGGAAAAGACAGTAGCTTAGCTTCTATGATATATAATTGCATCAAACTTAGTATGTGATATTCACATTCTGAAAAACTATGTTGATTCAATATAGGTTTATATCAGATGACTGGTGATGCAGGTACTCAGCAGTTATAACCCCATTTGGGAAGTCTTGAGTTATTGGCTTCCAAATTCAATTTCTATGGTATGTAAATGCAGCAAACCTGGTATCAGAAATAGATTAAAGAAAAAAAAAAAAAAGGCTAATTCAGAATGAGTGTATATAGAACAACAAGTAGCATTGTTTTATTAACTTTCTGTTTTTTTTTTTTTTTTCCCAGATTGCTATATTTGAATATTTATTGGTTAAAGTTATACCAAACTGCATTTGTAAAATATTAAATATAAAAAGCTATGTTGATTAAATATTTGTGCATGTAAACTGATGGCAGTGTTATGTAGAATAATATGGGAAAATTTTTCCATCATGGTCATAGCCTACTAGTAAAAAAATTGTCATATTTTGAAATGGTGTAATTTTGATGACTTCATGTAATAACATTAAAACATGTATTACTTATTTAGATTTCTGTCAGCTTGCATCTAAAATTTTATTTATTTTATATTTTAGCTACAGTTGATGTTAAAAGACCTATATTTCATATAACAACTGATCCCAATGATAAATATGTGTGTACACTTGAGGTATGAATAATTTTATTTACTTGTATTTCTATGAGATATTTGACTATACCCTATGTCTTTTTCTTTCAAACTGATATAAAAGGATTGTTGATTAAATTCTAACTAGACTAATGCATAAAGAATTGACCTGCATAAAAAACAGTTTGAATGTACAACGAAACTAATTTTAGCATGCATAATATTAAGGAAAAGCTAACTCACCTCTCTCCTGCATTTCCTGTGGTCGCTTGGAATAGATTTTAAGCCACACACAAAATAAAGATTAAATCATTGATTACTAATATACTGGAATTTAATAACAGACTTGCAGAATATCAAGACAATATATCCGAATATGTGATCGACACCAATCTTAAACACACTTTCTCTTCACTTCACGGATTGTAAGACAGATGACAACTTATTCAGAAGAGTTGTGGAAACAAACACATAATATTTCACAGAATTAATCGAATAACATTTAAAGAATTTCGAATGCCTTTTATGACTTAAATGAATTGTCACAAAGTAAAAGAATAAAGTTTCACTGAGAATAGTTCATGATTGCACATGGTTTTAGAATCGACTACAAATTAAACAAAAGCTTGATTTGATTTAACGAATAATGATTAACGAATAAAATTAGAATTATCAGGTATGATTCCATTAGATTATGAATACCTGAACGATTTTACTTGACTCCCGAAAACGAACATGTTTCCGAGAGAGCAAAAATAATAATAACAATAATAAAAAAAGGTTCTCTTTCATCACGTGACCGTCTGGTTTCCTGTACTGGCGCCCGCACTCCGATTGCTTCAACATACTGCGCGGGCGGGGAAGGCACCGGGGCAGGAGTCGACATACTTGGAACAGGGATGACAAGTTGCTTGACATATTTGCTTGGTTTGGCTGTTGGTTGAGGCTCTGCATATGTTGTTTAGTCCACCTTCTCCAAAATGTCTTTTTCGCCTGTATAAGAAAATTACACCTAGAAGAGAGACTTAAAAACATGAAAGTTAGTGAGGTTTCTGGCAATTTTAATGGTAGTATAGACTTCACTGCCAAACGAAGATAAATCAAGCATTCTCTCTTGACTGGTTTAAGAGTGGATCGCCCGTGAGGGATCCAAAAGTTTTTTGGAATAAGAACCAGACTAAATAAGACTAAATTAGAACCAGCATGAGCACTTAAGTAGTGATAATGTGTGGTGGATAAGGATGTAAAGTGGTGGGATTCCGGTAACAAAATTTGCTGGTTTTCTTGGAGATTGAGAGCGAGTGGAGGTTTAGAGCTTCCTACAAAGGTATTGTCAAAGGATTGTTCCTGAACTGCAACTGAATGTAGAGGGTACATGGGTGGTATTTTATGGATGTGGAGGTCTTTAGTAGGGGAATCTTGATTATCAAAAGTTTTCTGAAGTGCGAGATTTTCCTTATTTAACATCGTATTTTCATTTTTTAGGGTATTTTCAACTTTATAGCTCAGGAGATGTTTTCGAATATCAATAAAACGATTTGGACTCAAAGTCGCAGAAATCGGTACTCTTTTAACAGGGCTTGAAAAAAGTGAATGAGAATTCGCAGGAAAGTCAATGATTGAAGTATTTTCAGACAGATTTTTCTCTATAAAAACATTAGACTCATAAGCAGATAATTTTTGACAGTTAATTGGAATATCAGATGATTTAAGAGCAGAGACTGGTTCTAGGGACAGAGTTTTATCACATTTTTCACCTTGTATTGATGTAGAATTATGATCAACATTGTCGACACCTTTTTTGGCACCGTGAAGGGTTAAATCAGACATGCGAGCATTTTGCACTAAACCCACAAGTGAGGGACAGGAATGATGCATAGAATTGGTAGGTGGGATAGGAGGAGCTGCTCGGATACAGAAGTTAACAATGGGTGCACAAGCTGTTCCGTAGGTGACAGTATTCAATTCGTAAAAAGATAATTGGTCATTGGGAGATTCTCTCCAAACAATTCTTTGGTAGATTCTATGTTTCCTTTCAATTAAGATTTGCCGATACATTTTAGCTATGTTTGCACTGAACGCTACAGGGTTGGCTCGAAATTTTACTAAATTGTCAAAAATATTTGACTGTAGTTTAGGACCAATATATAGAATGTCATTTAAAGATTTGTTATTTGTTGTTTTAAACGAGGCGTCAAATACTACACGTAATTTTGTTGTTTCAGAGTTTTCATTTACCACAGCATGATGCGGTAAATAATAATGTGGCGTTTCACTAAATTTGTTTTGATTTAATTTTGTCATATGACCCAAAGATTCGTTCATGAAATTCGAATACTCCACATTTAATTGTGGATTCTTTTTAATTTTATTTTCAATGGAAAAAAATCTTGAAATAGCACCTGACTTACTGTCACCTAGTGCCTTATCTGGCTTAAACGGTAGATGAACTGTATATTTTCCCTGCGTATTCCTTTTTGCTTTTGTGAAATAAATATTTTCCACAGGATCATTTTCTAAATTTTTTGTATCTACATTTTGTGTAGATTCTCTGTCAAAAAATTGTTTCAATGTATTATTTAAGTCATCATCAACAGTGAGGTGACATAAATTTAAGTTTGTAAAATGAAGACTTTCGACTTTTCCTGAAAGGAGGTAACCCAATTTAGTGGGAAATGCTGTAGGAGTTCCAGCTGGCCCTTGAATTGGACTGCCATTGCAGATTGAGGCGACTATTTCTGCCCCAAGAAGAATATCGATGGGACCACTAATATGATAATTTGGATCCGCTAGTTGCAATCCTTTTATGTGTGGCCAATCATGTTGCGGTAGTTGGAAATTAGGGAGAGGTGAGGTAATCCTATCAACTATAAAAGCACTGACTGAAAATGACTCCGACGAAAAATGCGGAGTGAATTTAAATTCTGTGTTGTTAAGAGCAGTTTCTGCTAAAACGCAATTAATCCCTATTATACTATGCGACGTGCTCCGTAAGGGCAAATTTAGTCGCTTAGCACATTCCTTAGTAATTAATGAATTTTGACTAGCATTATCTATCAAAGCTTTACAATGCATAATTTTTCCTTTATTCGATTTAACCTTAATTAGTGCTGTAGATAACAAAACATTACTAGAATAAAACTGAGCACTATTAGAGACTGATATATCTGGCGATACATGATTCGCCCTTTCAGAATTTATATTTCTACCATAAACATGTAGCAATGTATGATGTTTTTCTGCACAATTTTTACAATTAATGTTTATCCTACAATTCTCCAGCCTATGATTTTGGCGTAAACAATTTTGACATAATTTATTTAATTCAACGAATTTCCATCTTTCATTAACCGGTTTTGAATTAAATGTCGGACATTTAAATAACGCATGATGCTCATTACAAAGAATGCACGTATTTTCCCTTTTCACAATTGTACTCAGTACATTATGTATATTTTTCGAATTAGTGAATTTTACGTCTTGTTTACATTTTATCTCTTCAACACCGCGCGCTTCGCGCTCAACGAATTTCCTAAAAAGATCAAGATCAGGCAATTTATCACTGTCCAACATTAATTCCCATCTCTGTTTTAACGATTCATCCAATTTCCCCATCATGAATTTTATTATAATTAAATCGCTTAACGCATTAGAATCTAAACCCAAAGTTTTTAAGTTTCTGACGGCTTCGTTACAAGTATCTAATAACTCAAGTAAAGTTTTAGCATTGTTTGCTTTTACAATTTTCATAGAAAATATTTTGTTAATTTGACTCAATGCTAATTGTCTCTTATTTTCATATCTTTCATTTAATATTTCCCAACATTGATCTAAATTTTCCTCTTTTAGAGCGAATCCTCGAATTAATTTAGCTGCGTTTCCGCGCACTGAAGAATGTAAATATTGCAATTTTTCAATTTTGGATAATTGATTATTTTGTAGAATTGTCGAATTAAAAATTTCTTTAAAAGAAATCCAATTTTCGGTTTCACCAAAAAATTTTGGAAGATCAAATTTAGGTAATTTAATAAGAGACGATTTACCATTTTTCTCATCTTTATTTTCCGCGTGAGTATCTGAATCGCACGCATTTACTTCTGTTTTGTCCTCTAACTCCACCAGTAAATCAAAAACCACTCCTTTATATCTCAAATACATATCCATATAATCCTCATTCTCTTTAGCGGATAAATTTTTAAATATTTCCGCGATTTCATGATCATACGATTGAACTTTGGTTTTTAATAATTTAACCTTAGATTGTTCATCTTTACTACACCCCTTTACTCTATCTCTAAAACTATCGATTTCCTTACATAAATTTTCAAATAATAAAACTTGCTTAGATAATTTCGGCATTTTAGAATATATAAGTTTAAATACACATAACTATAGGCCTTCGAATTACAGAACAAACATTCAAGAACAAAAATAAATCATTTTAAGAATAAATGATTACGAATAAGAATAAGAATATCAAATACATATTAAATATATATAGTTTTTTTTTCTTATATATATATATAAATCATCGATAGCCTCATGGCTCTAAGACGGACCAAAAACATGTTGATTAAATTCTAACTAGACTAATGCATAAAGAATTGACCTGCATAAAAAACAGTTTGAATGTACAACGAAACTAATTTTAGCATGCATAATATTAAGGAAAAGCTAACTCACCTCTCTCCTGCATTTCCTGTGGTCGCTTGGAATAGATTTTAAGCCACACACAAAATAAAGATTAAATCATTGATTACTAATATACTGGAATTTAATAACAGACTTGCAGAATATCAAGACAATATATCCGAATATGTGATCGACACCAATCTTAAACACACTTTCTCTTCACTTCACGGATTGTAAGACAGATGACAACTTATTCAGAAGAGTTGTGGAAACAAACACATAATATTTCACAGAATTAATCGAATAACATTTAAAGAATTTCGAATGCCTTTTATGACTTAAATGAATTGTCACAAAGTAAAAGAATAAAGTTTCACTGAGAATAGTTCATGATTGCACATGGTTTTAGAATCGACTACAAATTAAACAAAAGCTTGATTTGATTTAACGAATAATGATTAACGAATAAAATTAGAATTATCAGGTATGATTCCATTAGATTATGAATACCTGAACGATTTTACTTGACTCCCGAAAACGAACATGTTTCCGAGAGAGCAAAAATAATAATAACAATAATAAAAAAAGGTTCTCTTTCATCACGTGACCGTCTGGTTTCCTGTACTGGCGCCCGCACTCCGATTGCTTCAACAAGGATATTCATTGATTTCTGACATTTTAAGTAGGCACAGTTTTCTAGTTATTGATTTTTATTATTTTTTTGTTTTTTAACAAAGCTTATTTTAACCTTTAAAGCTCAGATATTTGCCTTTAAATACCCAGAAGTTCTGAGTTTCTAGCTTTTGTAGTTTATGCTTAACCAGTCTGTGTAGTAAGAGAAAAAATTTGTGCCAACCTACACCCTTTGCAGGTCAAGTTGGGTAAGTTGGCATTTGCTTTTTAAAAAGTTAAATGAAACTCAAATATGCATTTAAGAGGAATCAATTTTATTCTTACTAGAAAGTTTAAGCAAAGTAATTTTCCATGTATAATGTAAATTCTGTGGTACATTCTACAGAAATAAAAATAATGAATAAAACATTAACATTGAGTAACTTTTATCCTATTCAATATCATCATCAAAGTTAGTTATTTCAAATATATAATCAAGTGCCTCCATTTGTGTAGGCTTTATGTAACCTCTACTTTTTTCCGCTGTATTTGTTGTTTTTAAAGCTGTCATCTAAGCTGTTGTCAAAAATTTGTGCTCTTCTCAATTACAAGTTTCTCTTTAGTTTGAAACAAAGTGTTCTTTATTATCCCTTTACCATTTGCCAACTTCTTCTGTTGTCTCTTTTTTACTTCTTTTTTGTACTAAATCTCTTTTTCCTTTGTAAAGCTTTCATTTTTTCTCTAAATAATTTTATATTTGGTGAATCTGTCAATATTATTGTGGTTCTCTTTTACCTGTGTCCATTTCTTCCCATTTTCTCTTGATTCAACCTATTTAAATGGTCTAACATCTTCAAGAATTAATTGTCCATCATTTTCAGCTGAAATCAGGGGAGCTTAAATGTCTGCTGGAGATAAAACCAAAAAAGTTGACACTGAATCATTTGAACATCCAGCCTCTCGCCTGTCAGTTTTTGGAATGATAGTAGGACCTACAGGTAGAATGCAAATATTCATAGTTAAATCAGGATGACTTGTAATTTAGGTATCACAAGCAGTGTTCATATATTTTTTATTTTTGACTCACCTGCCTAGGTGTGGTGCAACTAATATTAGACGGAGTAGATGACACTTATGAACACCATCACTTGGTTAAACTTCATTCTTCAAAATTTGCGCATATCGAATCATACTTCTCAAAGGAATTTTAAAATCTTCAGTAGATCGTCCATTAATTAATATGGCATCCACAGTATTTCTTATAACATTCTGTGACGTTTTAGTTTTTCTTTGATAATTATGTATGTATTTGTTTTCTTAAAAACAACAAAAACAATAATTGTTTAAATGGGATAAAATAACAGAAAATATTATGAAACAATGTAATGTGGTTTAGTTGGTGTAGTATTTCTTTTAACTTTCTGTGATATTTTTGTCCATTCAGTTTTTCTGTAATAATTATATATGTACGTTTTCTCTTAAAAAGGATAAAAAAATTAATCAAATTGGAAAAATAACAGGAAATATTATGAAACAATGTAATGGTTTAGTTGGCACGCTGTGCCAACTTGCCTCATATTCAATGCGCCTATTAGCTCCATTATAACTTTTTTCACAAAATGTGGTATTTTTCACTGATGTGTTGAAAATATTTATGGATTGAGTATAAAAATTAATTGTATAATTAAATTGGTATTTTTAAAAATTGGTATTTTAAAAAATATTTATTTAATATTCTAAAATTATAAGAATTATATGAAAAATATATACTTGGAATTTTTTGTTCTAGTTTTCTGTCCATACAAAAATTCAATATAAAAATAATTCAATAATAAAAGGTGTTAAAACTTTGAATAAATTAAATTTAAACCTTTTTGTTCAAATTGAACTTAAATAAAAAATGAAAACATTTTATCAAAGGTGGATGTTATTGAGAAATTAAAATTTAGTTCAAATTGTATCATAGAATTTATGTGCAATTTAATGTGGTAAATGTGATTCTGCAGCAACTTTATTCTACTGCTTTTATATAGCTATCTCAAGATTACATTTTATTTTACCAAAAGTGGTAAGTGAGTTACTGTAAGTGTTAACTATTGTAATACTGTACCTTAGCCAATTTATCAATTTCTCTTATCCCATTTTGGCACAAGAATGCTTAATTATGTTTTAGAAGAAAATAACATTGAATACACTAAGTAAATATATAGGTGTAAAACAATATTTGAAGGGTTAAAGTTGTACCTTGGAAATGAATTAAAATTGAAAGTTAATAGTTATTTATAACTATAGTGATTACTATATAAAGTTATCTTTATATAATAATTTGTATAGAATTAATATATGGGAATAGAAGACATTTCATTCTACTTTTTTATAACATCAATGCCTCTATATTCTTCATTGGAGACAGATGTGCCCTCTTGCTCCCCTCCCACCACCCAGTTGCATAGATTGCACCCCCGCAACCCCTGCAGTGCGGGGGGGGGGGGGGGGCGCACAAGCTCAGGGGGCGCACTTAAAATATTAAAGACTTCCCTAAAAATTACCATGGGGGAAAAAAAAAAAAAAAAAAAAAGCAGTTGAGAGAGAAAAGTGGTGAAATTTAAGAAGCATCCCAAAAAAGAAATGTTCTTGTTAATCGTTAATTGACATAGAAATATAGACCCTTTTGAACTGGGGGGGGTACCCCTTCTTTCCTCCCCTCCCTCTAAAAAATTGATTTTCTAATTAATCACAAAAATAGTTACGCTCAAAAGGTAAGTGCGTTTTTTGCCATGGCCCTCTTCTCCCGGTACTCTTTTGCTGCTTATGAGTTTTTATACCACTGATTTATAGTAGCTATAATGTTGAGTTACTTTACTTTCTATTTTAAGGATTTCATAATGATCTAATGCTGATAAATGGAAAAAAAATTACAAAAACACAAGACTTAAGACGCTATTAGGATAATCTTGGGCTCTAGAAAAAATTTGGAGGACCCTGAATCTACTGCTCATTGTTAGTGATACATCAAAATAGTCTCAATACTCATAATCCGATTTAAATTTATTGTATTTATTCAAATTGTTTTCTTTTGAATTTTTTTTTTTGTTAACGCGGATAGTTCTTAAAACTTTTCTTTTTTCATTCCTCTTCCCCCATTGTCTCTATACACAGTACGCATTCCATTATATTACACACGGACCCTCCTATGACGTGTGACTGTGATCCAATTAGAAAAGTTTTTTCTCCAAGGTCAACCAAATTTCACAAAAATACTGTCCCCTGACATCGTTTTCAGCTGCTTTCTTTTTCTTTTTACCAAATGTTTATACGTTAGTTACTGTTTGTCATTGCGAATTTCTAATAGTAGTATACTTATATTTTAGTGCTCAGCCTCTGCCTATAAATAAGCGTTATATTATATAATTGTAATTTAAACCACTGTTATAATTTGTAAAACAAATTTAATTAAGATGTTAGTTGAACGACTGTAAACACAGATATTCGGTAAGTATATTCTTTTGAACTTTTTTGTTTTTAATCTTGTAAATTTTGCCCTTAGTTTAGATGAGGTTTATGTCCAACTTATATAACAACTTAATAAAATCAATAAAAATTTAAAAATCAATTCCAATTAAATTTAAAATAAAATAAATTAAGCGTGGTACTGTTACCGCTAAAGTGCAAAAATCAGTTAATCTGCAGATTATCTAGGTAATCTGCACATTAACTAGGGTAATCCGTTAAAGTGAGAAAAATTGTTTCATTTCTCAAATTACCTAGGTAATCTGAGAATTACCTAGATAATCTGCACATTACCTGCTAGGCACTCATTAAAGTGAAAATAAGATCTCTGGTGTTGTAATTTTAGAGCAAGCTGTGCTTTTTTTTTTTTTTTTCATTCGAGAGAAAAAAAAAAAAAAAAAATAGTTTTCTTTTCTTTTCTTTACTTATTTTAATCTGCATGTGTTTTAGTTTTTATGTCTTTTAAAGTTATATTTGTTTCAATTTTTTTTATTTATTTAATCTTTTTTATTCTGTCAATATAAGTTTTGCTAAAAAAGCGTCAAAGGAAAATAAAAACTTTTTATGACGAATTGTCCAAGGATATCGAATTTAAAGATCCAACATATATTTTTAAAATTATTGTGTTTAATAGGGTCATTGACACATTGATTTGTCAAATTAATAGAAGATTTGAAAGTATGAAAAATATATCAATGATATTTTTAGTTTTTTAAATCCCATATCACTTTCTGAAAAATCAGATAAAGAATTGACGGAATGTGCCAGAAGATTCTATTCAAAATATGAATCCGATGTGTCCAATGCGATTGAGGAGGAAATTTTATGTTTTAGGAATGTAGTTGAACCTGAAATTAAGAAAAGAAAAACGACAAAAGTTTCAGAAGTGGCAAATTTTTTATTTATTGAAAATAAAATCTTGTCTGGTAGCCTTCCTGATATATGTACGGCTCTGCTAATCTTCTTGACTCTCCCAGTGACGGCGGCATCAGCCGAACGATCATTTTCAAAATTGAAATTGAGAACTATTTACGAAATTCTATGTCAGAGACAAGGTTGAGTGGACTTGCAGTTTTAAGTATTGAGAGTGAACGAACGTGTGCTCTTAACCTGGACAAACTTGTAAAAGAATTTTGTCAGTCAAAGAAACGAAGAGGGCTATTAAATATGTAAATAGATGACCTGTAATAATTCTATATCATATCATACATGATGCTTTTATGAAATGAAAACTTTATTATTATTGTTATTATTATTTTTTTTTTTTCAAAATATTTTTATTGCAATACATTTTTTTTTTAAACTCAATTAAATTTTTTTTTTTTTTTCAAAACATTCATAATTTTTTTTGTACGAAAATATTATATAAATCAACTGAGTTGTATACATATTTTGTCTGTAAAATAAAAATTTTCCAAGTTATTTTCAATTTTAAATATTTTAATGCATTTATTTATTTATTTATTTATTTTTGTATGAATGAACTGTCACCTATTGATACGTAATATTTGTCTCCAAGCAAACATTTATTTTAACTTTAAGTAAAAAGAAGTATCTTTATAGGATGATAGGAAAGGGGCGCATGATTTAGATTGCGGGGGGGCGCAGGACATCTTAGCTACGCCACTGCCACCACCACAGCCACTACCACCTCCTTACAGCATTGTACATGCATTTAAGGATGCAAGGACTTTCAATTCAACCTTTATAGAGTTTTCAAGAACTTATTATATAATTTTGACAAAGCAGTAGTTAATAAACAATGAGTTAAATAAGAATATAAATAAGGTACTATGTAAATTATTTATTGACAATAAATTACAATAATTGCATAAAGATTGCATTTATAAACATAATAAGACTGTTGAAATATTGAAGCCAATTTTTTTTATGATGGGATTCTTTTTTGTTTCTTCTTCCTAGGAAGCAGCATCCTGCCTTTTTTTTTAACCTGGGGGTATTGTTTCATCTACAGTATTGTGATAACTACTTATAGTGTTATGTGAAAGGCTGTAAAATCCATTTAATAAATTTTTTTATATTGTTTGAATATTTATACAGGAATGCTTGTAGAAAATATTCTCATAAAAATCAGATCAAACTGCCCCAACTAGCTCAGTGTTCTTTAGAATCCATTGCAAATAACAAAAGTTTTGGGGGACAAATTAAATTTTGAAGCATCTTTTGGTGTTTTAACAATGAAATTTAGATTTAACTTCTGAAACATTTAACAATAATATATGACTAGAAATTAAGTAGTTATCATATTTTATAATCTTACAAATTTAATGTTACTCTATCATCAGTTATCCAGAATGCAGAACTGAAGAGGTAAAAACACAATACAGGCAGTTACAGTTAAAACAAGAATATTGCAAGTTGTAGTTATTATCGTTACATGCTGCTATAGGGAGTGGAGACCATATCTGGCATAATGCAGATGGAAGATGCTGCTAAAGGCAGAAAATATCCCAACTGAGCTTTTGGCCAAATCAAGGTTGAGTTACAATTTTTTTCCCCCATGGGAGCTGATCGACTAATTTCAATAGAAATAAAGGAAGGTGATTCATTTAAATATAGTTACCAGTATAGTATTTAAAGCGCAATAGTGTAAAGAAATTATCAATTGTTACATTCTAAAATGTGAAATATTTCATTAGAGTGTGTTTTGAGAGCTGGAAGTTTCTTAAACTCTCATAATATAAATGTTTTTTATATTAACTATAAACCATAAATAAATATGTTGCTTTCTTTTGAAATTTCAGGCTGTTAATTGTTTGGATTACGTGTGCAGATTTTATGAAATTGGAAGAACCAAACAAGTGGGTGATGAGGTAATTCATATGTTTTATTATTAGTAAAATAAATTACTTAAAGCTTGTATTGCTTGATCTTTAAGGTGTATTTAATTTTTAAAGGCATCAAGAACATGGTGTAAAAGGTTTCTTAAGTAAATGCCATAAAATAAAGAATGCTTTGCCCTCATCATTATATTATAGTGCTTATTTACATAGTCTTTTTTCCCCATATCATTTTTTAATGTTTGTTTTAGAATGGTGATGAGTCAGAGGAGTCAACTGAAGATGAGGTGGAAGTGGAAGAAGAGGAATCTGATGACAGTGATGATGGTGAAGGTAACTTTTGTTATCAGTGCCTTAAAAGATAAAATATCTTATAAAATTTATTACAGAGTCCAGTGTTGCAAATTGGAAAAATTATTTATAAGCTGAAATTGGCCTATAGCTTATAAAGTTGGGTGCCAAATATGAAAATTTGTGAGTCATTTTTCAATCCTAGTACATATTCAATCCAAACATTTATACACTTTTAAAGTACAAAATCATAATTTGTAAAAACCTAAATTTCCAAAAGTCTTATCACTGAGTACAAAGAAAAGAGCATGTGAATTACGAGAGAGGTTTTGAAAGTTAGTTTCATCTATACAGCCTGCTCCACCTCAGCATTGTTTTGAAAGTGATGTCCTGAGATAGCTGTCTGCTAACACCATGTCCTGTACTCTTGAAATGTTTTCATTTGTGGATGTGGTGAGACTCCCACTTCGACCTTCATCCTCTACACACTTCTTTTACTTTACTGAACATGCAACATTGATGAGCAACCATTTGCTGAAACATAACTTCTTCACCATTCAATCTATAGATGCTCATGGATGATGGATGCACTAGTCCCATATGTCCATTCATACCAGATAACAGGATGCACTTTCATTGGTGTCCATCACTGTTGTCAGCATATGTTTGTCTGCCATCGTGAATTGTACTTGAATAACTTTGAGCATGTCAATCTACTGCTACACTCTTTTCTTCAGCATACTGCATATTTCCTCCTCCACTGATGCTTCTTCCATTGTTGCACCAGCAATGGATATGGTTTCTTATAAAGATTGTTTGTTTCAGTTGATATACCATCTTCTCTTTAAAAAAAAAAAAGAAAAAATGATAAAACTGACTTTTGGAACACCCCTCATATTTGTTAAAAAATAAAAATATTAAATAAATGACTAAAATAAAAATATTGGATTGGAGGAGAGAAAAACAAAATTGAATACTTTTTCATACCAATAGTATACAAAAAATAATAGAGAATTTCTAATTGGTCAAATTAATTGAATTTACCTAAATTGTATATCTACCATTGGTAAGCAACTAAATTGTGTTCTCATGTTTATAATAAATGTTCTTTATCCATTTAACAATGTATATGATACTTCTGCTCAGCATTCTTTTAGCTTCATATTGACTTTAATTACATCATTCATGATGACAATGAGAATTTTGTCTTTTTTCTTGAAGTTCCATTTTCGAAACAGTCCAACCAGTGGTCGAGAAATTATGTTCTCACAGTAGGTAGACAGAAGGTGCTGGGTTTAATCCCATGTTGTGCTAATCAACATAGCCATTCAGAGTTTTCTGTGATTTTCTCCAAAACTCACAAATGCAGGTCTTCACTAGGCCTAGGACTCTCGTGTAGTCAGTCGGCCCCAAGAAGATTCTTGGGGTATTTATAGTATTTCCTGTCAGTGTGGTTTATCATATATTGGCCAAACTAAACGCAGTCTTAAATTTCGTCTAAAAGAACATATGAATTACGTCCACAAACAAGAAACCAATAAATCGGCTATTTCTAAACATTGCTGGGAGGAAAATCATAATTTTAAATTTAATTCAGCTAAAATAATTTGCAGACCTAAATCCATTCATGAACTCAATTTCTTTGAAGCTTTTCATATTTATAAAAATTTTAAAAACCTTGTAAATTGTGATTTCGCTATTCCCTATTGTCTGACTGTTGGAAATTTTATATTCAGTCCACATTTTCTTAATTTTTCTACTGTTTACACAGCTAACTTTAATAAATTCCCATTGGCCACTCTCCCCACCTTTCCCGTAAATTCTATTGGTTGAACTAAATTCGGCCCCTCTCCTATTTATACGAGCACTTCTGCAGATTCAGAACCCTTTTTGCACTGAAGACGGCACACTTAAACTGCTGAAACAGCTGTATGCATTTCCAATATTTTTCTTTGGCGTTTCTGACGTAGTCGTTTATTCGAGTTTTAATATTCCAATGCCAAGTCTCCTGTTATTATTTATTGATTATGTTTAGTCTTTGTTCCCTTTTATGGGTCATTCCATCTGTTAAATTTTCCATTTTTTCAATGAAAAACTGATCTGATAAAAATTTTTTGAATTGAAAATTTTATACTCAAAAAATATAATACAGTAGTATCGCCAGAAAAAATTTCAGGGGGGGGGGGGGGGCACAACCTGAAAAAATATTTTTTTAAATAAAATTCTGATAGCATAGTTTTAAATTTAAAGAAAAAATGCTTAGTAGAATTTTCCGGGGGGGGGGGGGGGGCAAGTGTCCCCCCTTGCCCCATTCTGCCGACGCCCATGGTATAATAAATGACATTGTTAAATATTTAGTATTGATTAAAATTAAACTCTAACCTTAAATGTAGTCTACATTAATCTGTATGATTAATCCATTAATCAGTATCAAATTTGTTTTTTAAAATAGTAGCATAGACTACTAATTAAAAAAAAAAAATAATTGGCCAATTAGGTTATTAAAGAATTTTAAGTCAAATTACATAAACTATGTTATTAAGTAGTAGTTTCGGGATTCTTGTATAAGTTGTTGCATTACACTGTCCAGGTCCAAACTGCTGTAAAAGATAGCCGATGAAGTAAAACATACTATGTGATACTATATAATATAATTTTATTTTGAAGAAGCTTCATAAAGCAATTGAAAAGTTTTTTATAGTGGCAGTATATTTAGTCTGTGAGTTTCGTGAATGCAAAGGCACAAGGTGAGAGAGAGGGTTCGAGGGTATGTATTTACTTAACAACGATCTAGGAGCAAATTTTGTAGTTCGCTTAGCGACATTCCCTTGCAGAGTGTGCGAAATACGCCAAGAGTTAGAAAAATATCGCCAATTTATAGCCAAACACAATCCTTTGTCTTCCAAATAATTTAATACAAAAATTTGGCAAATAATTTGTTGTTACAAAAGTCAAACTAATTTGCTTTATGAAGCTTCTCCAAAACAAAATTAAACACCAGCTGTCAAACTAATGGACGCAGTCGATAAAATGATGGGCTTATAATCCGCGCCGGTCAGTCATCATTAAATCATTAAAAAATCTATTTTTAGAACTATAATCGTTTGCTCAAAAATAATAATAGCTTTTTTATGTAAACAGAAATATTATAATTACTAATGGAAATTTATTGCTCAATTTAGCTATAATAAAAACTTGCACAATCTAAAAGAATGAATCGTAATATATGGAAATGGTTAATAGATGAAAATAATATTCTTTATATTTTATTTTATTAAATAATTTAGCATTGGAAGATTAGAATTCCGAAAGACCATTATTTAATAAGAAGGCATTTAGACTAGCAGAAATAAAATTGTTAATTTTAAAGAATATGTTTTTATTCTCAACAGATTTATTTAATAGATTAAAAGATAAAAATATTATTCAAATTAAGATCTTTATTTATAGAGAGACAAATGTTCTCAAAATATAAATTAATATTTCCTAATTCCTAATTAAATATAAATAAATGGCCATACTTGGAAATATACTGCAAAACATTTTTGGTACGGGCCCGTACCATCCTAAGTGCAAACTTCCTTGTAGGTGTGTGTTGGCTTAACTGGCTCTAAAACTAAAGACTCTCTCTCATCTTCTTCTTGTGGCGACACCTAGTCAAGAAGAAGATGAGAGAGAGTCTTTAGTGTGAGAGCCAGTCAAGCCAACACACACCTACAAGGAAGTTTGCACTTAGGATGTTACGGGCTTGTTCCGAAAATGTTTTGCAGCATATTTCCAAGTATGGCCATTTATTTATATTTAATGAGACAAATGTGATTAAATATAAAAGATAATTTAGAATTTTATTATCTATTTTAATAGAAATTTTATTTATTAAAAATATTGTATTTAATTATTAAATTTATTTAAGAATGTAATTAAAACTAATATATGTGAAGATACTCCTTCACATATGTAGTATGTTTTTTGGTATAAAATAAAAAGCTTGTTCTCTAAAAATTATATGTCTTTTGCCTTAAGAGTCCCTTTAAATCCCTTTTACAAGAAACAGTGCATATCCATTGAGACAATAAACTCTTCAAAGAACTGCATAAAAGATCTTGTTAACCGTAGACCAACAGGGAACAGTGGATTAGCAATTAATCCCTATCTAAATCTTTTTTATATTTTAAAGTGCTAAGAAAAAAAAAGTTTAAACAGTTTAAAAATTTGTAAACTAGTTAAAACGACTGGGTCTATAAAAGTGTGCAAAATCTTACAACTCATAAGTGAATAACTTTTCCAGGTAACTGGATTTGAAAATTAGACAGCCTCTTAATCTCATATTGTATTAAAAACAGCTGAAAATAAATTTATATTTGAAAAATACAAAAACGAAGCTTAACATAGTTATAATGATAAATTTAACCTCTTAATGCCGTTGGCCATGTACATAGACATTTAGTTTTAATTATAACTATTGTCATTAATAGAAAAAAAACAAACAAAAATTTTATAATGGATTATTTGCTACAAAATCTTTCATAATAAAAAAAAAAGTACAAATGATATGGTTCAGATGCACTGATAACCTTAAAAAAATAAATAAATAAATAAATAAATAAATAATAATAATAATAATCCAAAAGCTGAGCTAATATTGATCCTGACATCAGACTGGATGGCATGGATTATCATCCTTAACATAAAAAAAAGGGGAAATCCTCCAAGATATGACAAAAATTGTGTAATACAAACTTGTTACATTTGTGAGAAATGTGAAAAATTGGCATGCTGGAATGTGTGATATTATTTCACTTATAATTTACTGTTAACGGTTAGCAGTCACAAATATAGACATAATGGTTTTTTTTGTGCATTGTTTCCCCCCCCCCCCCCTCCTCCTCTTTTTTTTTTTTTTTTTTTATATATTATTCCTATTGATATAAAATCATAATAATCAAGACTAAAAAATTATATTGACCAACATGCCCGGGACATGTAAAAATTCAGGTTGGGCTTGTATTTTTTCTCTTTTATTGCGCAGCCAGCCATGTAAACAAAGTTTAAACTGCTCTTTTTTTTTTTTTTTGTGAAATTATATTGTATTTTGTGAAAATGTCAGCAAGAGTTTATCCAAAACTGAAAATCGGATAATTTCATAATTTTTATTCAAAACAAAAATTGTGAAATCACTGAAAATATCTGAAATCTTTATTTATTTAGTATATTTGAATTTAATTTAAATTTTTAATAGATAAATTTAATTGTAAAAATATTAAAGCATGCATCAGTATTCAAAACATGCTTCTTAGGAGTGTGCTCAGCACTAGTATTGCACAACAATCTATTCCTACCCCTACCTTCACCTACTACAGGAGTGAAGCTACCTAACATGCAAAAACTCTGAAAACTGCAGACTTAATGGCAAAGGAGAAATTATTAATAATATATCACATGGCTATTATTAAAAGTTTTTTATTTTATACCTATAAGTGATATTTGAAGAGTTCTTAATATATCATAAGGCGGATGAAACATTCAAAATGAGAAATTTAAAAAAAAATGAATTAATTTAAAATGTGAAATTTAGAGACAGCAAAATTCTTAAATGATTTGAATTCAGTAGTGGTCCTGAAAAGTTTCAGCCCTGTTACTCCCATTTTAAATCCTTTTTGAATTTTGCCCACATCATATAGCTGCCTCTTTTTTTATTGTTTAAAATGATATAAAGTTTCATCAATTCATGCCTTTTGGCCCTTTGCAGTCAAGGCCTTTTTTGCTCTGGTATGGTAAGCAATTCACCAAACATGCAGAAAATTGTCTCAAGCTGCTTTTTTGCTCCGGCGAACCAGCAGCTCAAGACAATTTTCTGCATACTTGGTGAATTACTTATCGTTCACATAAAATTATTTCACACACAATTTAACATTTAAAAATTTTTATTTCACCATTTTATGTAACTTTATACTTCAAAGAAGAACATTTGTTAAACATATGAAACATTACTGTACCAAATCAAGTGGTGACTGAGAGCCACCTCTCTAGTGCACAGGGTTGAATCAGAAATATGGATGCTTGGTTAAAATCATTAGTAAAACAACAAGAAATGGAAATTGAATTTGAGGATAATTAAGTGATAAAAATTTAGAATAACCTATCATATCCCTGTAATGACCTGCAATAAGCATAACCTGTTTAGAATAGAAGGAGTTGATTATATATTATATTGTGTATAAAATTGATGATATGTCAAAATGAAATGAAATATAATTCATATTTTTAAATTTAAGTTTTCTCAAAATATTTAAGAATTTTTATAATACACCCCTTCTCATATTTATAAGGACACTTTATATTTTGAAATAACTAATGTAAAAATAATTGCGAACAAGATTATACTAAGTGCACTTAATATATCTAGTATTCTAAAAGCCAAAACTGTTATAATTTTTTTAATATGAAACAAAATTAATAAAAAATAATGCAAAATGTATTTTTCTCCACGTTTTTAGATGTTCATAATTATAGGGACAATCAAGATTTTTTTGTTTCATTTAACTTACTAGCGGATAAATTACAGTTGACATGCGAATTTGTTAAATACTGGGCTAGATTAATTCATATATAAGCCTTCAATTTTTCTTGGATGGACATTACTGATAATTCCTCGAGAAAAAAAAACGTTCAAGTAGTGAAGTATGATAAATGTGTTTTTTAAGTGGAAGGATAATTTCAATCCGCCGAATTTCTAATGAAATTCGAAGATCTAAAATTTGCTGAAGGAAATGTGATCAAACGTTGAACTGCTGGTTCGATAGGAGAGAGATCTGATGCAAAATCAGAGTTGTTTTACAGAGATCGAAGACTCATAATTTCTCTTACTGTTCTACTCATAATGACTGCTGCTGAATTTGCTCGTAATTTTTAACGAAAGGTTAGGGTCCACATTTATGCATGTTTAAAATAATTAATAATATGTCAAAATGAATAAAAAATCTGTAATAATCAATCAGCATTTAATGGGGGAAAGAACATCTGTATTAAAGTTGAATAAAGACAACTTTAAATGGTAAAATATTGCATTTTCGAATGAAAAACATTTTATTGTTGATTAACCAAATGGTTTTAACAGTTACTGGCACGATCTGAAGATAGCGAAAGACAGAGCAGATTTTTTAAAGGCAGATATGAATCGGGCATTTTAAAGGTGGATCTATGGTGCTCTGGGAAGCTGCTTCTACTGAAGGCAGAATGAATTTAGTAATTTTTTCTATTATTATGAACATCAAGAGAATATCCGCAAATTTTAAACGTGGAATTATCAGATTTTTGTTAGATTTTGGGGGGGTAATAATATTTTCTTCAACAAGACTTACATGTTTGCTCTACTTTTAGAGCAATAGGAAATAGTTTGAAGAAAGAAACTTCTGTATTATTGCCTTTCCCATGGCCTAAAAGTTGAAAAAACCTTAAATTGTGGTATTAGAAAAGTGCATGCACGTGAAAATCAATTTTAAATAGTTTAAATGTATTAAAAATATCATATGCTATACGAAATGGTATTGAAACTGAATATTGAAAAAAAAAAAAATGTATATATATATACCAGAGAGAATGTCTGACTGTTTAGCCCTAAAAAGAGATCCCATAAAATATTAATTTAAAGAATAACTGAAAAAAATTACAAAAATTCGAGCTGTCCTTATAATTGTGAACACCTGAAAAATTATCTTTTTACCATATTTAAAGTTTTTTAAGATAGAAAAACGATAAAACTTTTTAAATATAGTCTATTAATGATATTCAAATTAATTAAAAATATATTTGTTTAAATAATAGTGTTCAGTGTTTAGTTATAATAGAAAAACGGGTGTCCTTATAATTATGAGAAGGAGTGTATAACCCCCTTCCTGAAAATATATCTAAAGGACTTTCAGAAAACCTAAAATACTGCTTGGTATTTTAGCTAAAATACAATAGTAAATATTTTCTTAGGTTATACATAAGCATTGCATGTAAATATTGAATTAAAAATACCTTTCCAAAAAAAAAAGTGTATAAAAATATAGTGTTTTATCTTTGACTTCTATTAAAATTTAATATGAAATAAACAACGTTAATCCTATACAATATTAAGGAAGATGCCTACCAAGTAGTGTCCAGTATAACCACTTTAAAAAAAAAATGTTCTAGATGCCATTTTATTTTGATAAAATGGATGCCATGTTTTTTAAATTAAATTAATATAAATCATATATAATTAGAAACAGCTTTTTAAACTGAACATTTTTTGTGAGAATACTATATACATATAATAATTAAGTTAAAAGATATCTGATTATATAGTTACTTACTTTTAAAAGAACTGTTCAGTCCCATTAACCAAAAAGAGTCATTTATGCTATTATTTGTTAAAAGTTCATGGCAGTTAAATTTGTTGTTTTCAATATATTTCAAGATATTTGCAGAAAACTACATATACACTCATGTTTGTGAAAATTGCAACACCATGAAAGAATTGTCAGAAATTAAATTTATCCCATATATTACTGATAGCGGTACAAATAAACGATCAAATATACAAGACGAAAAAACAAAAAGAACGTCTGAAATCAGTACTTTGTGTGTCCGCCACGCTGAGCGAAGAAAGCCTGTATACATCATGCCATTGAATCATACAAGTTCTGAATGTAATCCTGGGGTTCCAGAATTACAGGATTTACATTCCAGAATTGATTACATATAAGTTGTATGAGCGAGTTGCCGACCAGTGAAATAAATCCCAGACATGCTTGATGGGCGATATATCCGGGGAATAAGCAGGCCATAGAAGAAGCAAAACCTGTTGTGCACTGAAGAAGGCTTGTGTAGTCTGAAAACATGTCCACAGGCATTATGCTGCTGAAATACAGCACCTGCAATGCGTCGAAAAATGGGAAGGACCTCTGATTCCAAAATTTCCCTTATGTAGCGATCACTGTTGAGGTTGCCCGCAATGTGCACTAGATGGGATTGATAATTATACCCAATAGCTCCCCATACCATGATGCTAGGCGTTTGTGCAGTAAGATGCTGGATAACACACTGTAGGAGCAGACGTTCCCCCCTGTAATGTCTGGAGAATTGCACTTCACCAGATTCAGAATTCTTTTTGCACTGAAGACGGTACACTTAAGGCTACCAAAACAGCTGTATGCATCTCAAATATTTTTCTTTGGCGTTTCTGACGTAGTAGTTTATTCGGGTTTTAATATTCCAACGCCAAGTGTCCTGGTATTATTAGATACGTTAATTGCTGTAATAAAAATCAGCTGATTATAGCTCTACTCGTGCTTGTACATTTTTATGCTTGGCAAAGGGTCGTGCTAAGTTTTTCATCACAAAACATATGTTGCTATTCTGTTTTGATTTGTAGACTCTGCTTTTCATAACAAGTATATAATGTATAAAGTTTTTTTTAATTCTGTCTTGGAGATGCCGAGATACGGTTATCAAGGAAAATGGGGCATAAAAGTGCCATAAGTCGAATGATATGTATAAAAAACTAATCATCATCAGTTTATGTAAGAATTCAACTGCACACTAGGTTTCATGGAATTTCATACATACAGTTCACAAGTTAGCTACAATATTTGTGTCTCAGACAGACACACACGTATCCGCAAGTATAGTCATAGTCATTTCAAAATCTGTAAATTTATCGAAAATTAGAAAGAAAAAAATTTGAATAAAATTCAATATTTACTTCTAATGAAATATTATTGAAAATAAAATTAGCATTATAAACTTCGTAAAATTTCTTTTGAAATTTTAATTTTGGGTTGGGGGGGGGGGCAAAAATGTCTGCTTGCCCCAGGTGAAAAAAAATCCTAGTTTTGGCCCTGGCTATAATTAATGAAATGTTCCTCTGATTTTTTTTCAAGAATTCAGAAATATGGCTAAATCTATAACATAAGCAAATGCTGCAAAAATGAAGTTTTTCAATTGAAAATTGCAGATTTTGTAATGTAGATATTTAATGGTAGTGTTTTTTTTTTTTTTTTTTTAATGACATTATGCATTTTAACCTGAATGAGCCATGCTCGAGCAGAAAGAAAAATGGATTGTATAAAGAACAAAATAGACTAAATTAAAAAACTTCAAAAGTAAATAAATTTTAGATATTAAAGCATAAAAACGCAACTATGTACGCACAAAAATCGTATTCAGGTATACCAGTAAAATATGAAAATTGACGACTTGACTTTCTGTCGTCATTCGCCGTCATGATGAAATTTAACCTATAGAAGTCTTAATTTAGCCCATAAATAAAGGACTATAGCCAGTCATAGTGCAGCTTTTCCCCACAAACAAAGGAAAACTCCGCCTCATTCTAGTCATCCATTAAGAATCAGCACCGCTGAGAAGTGAGTCAGAAAATGGTTGAGTGAAAATTTATTACAATTAAAAAAAAAAAAAAAAAGTAAAATCATGCATCACTGATAAATTAAACACTCTCCTGATTTACAGGATATAGTAATATAGTAGTTATAGTAAAACTGAGTCCGAGTATAGTTGAAAAGTAATAATTACAAGATTAAAAGAACTTTTTATGTACCACGTTTTTAAATTTTCTGTTGAATCATTTAAACTTGACAATTCTATGTATTAATAAATACTTATCAAAACTTTTTTGAGGAAATATCCCATCAATTTGAAAGAAAATGATAATGAATTCAATTCTGCTTAAAGATGACTAAAAGTATTAAAAGAATGCATTGTCATCGTGTTCTGAGCTATTTTAAATATTTCAAATGTCTAGCTAGTTGGGAAGTTAGTTAGAAATTGATTGCAAGATTTATACTGGACAAACAAACAAGAAAGCGGGTTAATAAAAATGTGGTAAAAACAATTAAATAAATAAAATCATGCTTCACTCTTAAATTCTAAAACATTTCCCTATGTTACTGATATGAAACTGCCCAATTTTTAGGCATATATTACCTAGACTAATATACTCGACAAGGCACCTAAAATGTTATAATTTTTATAATGAGGGAAAAAAAAAACTTATTTTTTGTATTTTACCAGGGCTTGAAAAATCTTAAGTTTTTTTTTCCTTATTATAAAAAATCACCACCCTTGAAGAGATTAATGTTATTAAATGTCGTTTTATTTATTTTGCAGGAGGATTTGCTAGATTGTAATGATATTAATAGATAATAATGAGATATAATTGTATACCATTTTAAAAACTTTATAGAAGTTTATTTGGTATCAAAGTTAAGCATTTTTCTTGTAGGACAAGCCAGTGAAGTTCAAATGGAACTGGAAGATAATGATGATGATGATGATGAATTGAGCTGGCTTACAGAAGAATCTAGTTCTGATGATGACAATGAAGCATTATTTGCCATCAATACATCAACAATTGATGACTGATCTTATACTATGATTTTACTGATAAATTTGTTAATATTCTGACTTTTTATAAATTTTATGGAAGATGTAATTAAAATTGAACTATAAAGTTTATAAACTTTTATGCATGTTTGTTTTGTGAAGTTTAAATATATATATTCTTTTAATACAGTAAATTTCTGACTTTTTTATACCTCACCAAGAGCATATCTCATTTTTACCTCACTAAGGGCATATATTTGTCTTTTCAATTGAAAAAACTATCTAAGCTATAATACTGTCATATATAAACTCACAGGTGAAAAACCAGATATTAGATGACAAGTAGCTTATTTCCCTCAAATCCCAACTGAACTGAAACAAAGTACATTTTCTTATATATATCTAAACAGGCAGTGGCGCACCCACGGAGGGGGCTTAGGGGGCTGAAGCCCCCTCCAGAACTAGCTGACATGGCAAAAAACATGCATGAAAAAATATTATTCAAGCACAGATATTGTAAGCAAAAATAAAGTTTATAAATTAAACCACAAATTTTTAGGAATTTTTGAAATTCTTACATTCAAACACAAAAACAGTAAACTAGTTCTTTGTTTTCTAGTTGAAAGATACCCTAGACATTCCATTGCAATTTTTAGGAATCGGCTTCTAAGGCCCTAAAGCATACACTGTTATTGTGAAATCGAGGGAGTACCGAAAAAGTCAAGCAGGAGAATCAATCTGATGTGAAAGTAAGCAGGGATGTATTTGTCAAAAAAATGGGATACCAGGCTCATAAAATTTTATATTTTAATTCATGAGTATTTATAGCATCTTTGTGAAAGTTTGTTTTGTCCTTGGGCAAAAATAACACATTCGCATTGGTAAATGAAAATTCTCGTTTGATATAAAATAAAAGATCAGCCCTGCTCTTAGTCGTTCCTCTGAAACAATATTTTAAATTAAAAATGAAATTTGCATATTCGTTAAGCCTTTCATATGTCATTAGCACATATACATGCTAGTAAAATTTCACATCAATTGAAGATAAAATTTAATTGGTTTAATCTCAAATACGCAAAATTATTTCTCAAAAAATATAATGATTTAGAGGAATGCCAAAAGGCGTAGTTTACTGTTCAAAATAGGAAAATATCCCGATAGCAATATGTTAAGATATCTTACAGATGCTTCTGAGGATGGGGGCACTTATTTATTTTTATCACGGTTAGTAGAACACACAGTAGGGTCCATGCACAGTTTTCATTTTTGCCTCTCATGTCACTGAGATCTAAGCTTCAATTTTGGATAATGCAATTTTTTCCTGTTATAAAAATTCAAATTTCACAATATATATAAATATTATACTGGAATACAATATCCTGTAATGAACTCAGAAAGGAACGCTTGAAATATTTGCTAACTGAACAAATTAAAATTCTAAGTAATATATATTAGAATAGAATTAATGATTTAGGATATTAAGAGGTTCTGCCCCCTGCTTGCTGTGTTGACTAACACCCACGAAGACTATACGTCCGACTTGTTTCTGTTAACCAAACCTAAAAGCATCGCCCCAATACTTCAGATAATTAAATGAAAATAGCAATGTAAAAATTTACACTGAAATTCTGTTATAATTCCTACATATTACAACTGTAGCTTTTATTTGGGTATAATTATTATAATTTCTTAATTACTTACGTGTTACTGCATATGCATGTAAAGCAGCGCAGAAGAGTATTAAATTTGATCAAATTTTATTTTAAATAGAAATATGGGGGAAAGCATTTCATTTCGGATGAATTTTGTGTTCACTAACTTGTCATACTGTACACGATTTTTTTTTTTTTTTCATAGATGAACAGACAACTTTATGTTTACAAGCTCAATGTCAATTCCAACTGACCGAACTACTGTAACTTAGCTTGTTATATACCGATATAAATTTCTCGATTGCACTATTCAACTTAAATTCAATTTCATTCATGCGTTTACTTATTTCAAAAAAAATATTTAAAGCAGATTCTTTACTAAATGTATGTGTGCGTATACGCCCATACTCCTATTTACTGTACTACATGACCCGATTATTCTTCAGCCCCCTCCAGACAGAAATTCTGGGTGCGCCACTGTAAACAGGGGTTACCTACCTGGCTTTTGCCATATGAAAAAGAACAACATTAATAGTTTTCTTTTTTGCATTATCATTAATTAATTTAAATTATTTAGCCAAAAAAAAAAAAAAAAATGGTATGTATATTTAATATTCATCAAAATTCAGGAAAAATTATTTAAAATGCATGGGGTACACCAACTGGCCCAGAAAAAAAAAAAAAAAAAAAAAAATAATAATAATAATAAAATAAAAATCTTATATTTTGGTCTGCATGTATTTTTTCAGGTAAATGACTATGTGCTAGAGAAGCTGGTAATCAGATCCAGACCTTTTCTTTCCCATAGGTGACTGATAGGGAGATGCTCTCCTCTTCAGTGGTGGATTTAAGGGGGAAAAAACAAACACCGACATTCACAATTGAATATTGTAAGTCTAAATTTTTTATTGGTCTAGAATAACACTTTGAAAAATCTCAGCCCCCGCCAAAAGTCAAGTTCTGGATCCGCCACTGCTCCTCTTTGTTTTTAAAACTTGAAAAAAATTATTCCCAATCTCAGAGCCATATGAAATACAATACCCACACTTTTATCTGGTAGTTTATTTTTATTTATTTGTTTTTTAATGTTGTGAGTTTGCTAGTTATACTTTTAAACTGCCAAAGCATAGATTGTGAGTTTGAATGCAACAGAACATCACAACATACATATTCAATGCCTGCACTTAAAGTCTTTGAGCTTGAAAGTCTTTCTAACTGTTAAGAGTAGATAACTTGTGAGTGGGTCCAAGTTCTTAAAACTGCCATTGGAGAGACGGCGTGTCAGTGGTGGATCCAGAACTTAACTTTGGAGGGGGGGGGGGCTAAGAGTTTTCAAGATATTATTCCAGATTAAGGAAAAATTTGCAATTGTAACATCCAGTTGGAAATGTTAGTGCTTTTTTAGGGGGGCAGGGCTTCAGCCCCCTAGCCCCCCCCCCCCCCTAAATCCACCACTGTGCCGTGTATGGGCAGTTTAAAAATCATATAAAGAAAAATGTGTTTGGCATGATATGTCCTTTTGGAAATTTGCACAAATTTATGCCACAAAAATTAAATTCACCTACACTACCTTTCCATAAATGATCAGATACATTCAATTTCAGATGTTTTGTCAAATGTCTAGAAAATTTCTTGACAGATTTTCCTGAAACGTTGGGAATATGTTATTCCTCATATTTTTAAGCAAAAAAATTGCTCTGAAAGCAAAAAGAGAATAGTAACAAGTTTAAGAAAAAACAAAGTATTTTCATTCACCTTGTAAAAAGTATTGCTTGAAATGCTTTCCAGCGATAGTATGGGATTATAAGGCTTCTTCTAATTATCTGTATTTATTTAAATGAGATTTGAGTATATATATTCATGGAAATATAAAAGTTTCTTTAAAAAACTGGATTTCTTTTTTTCCTTCCATTGTAACATGCCGAGAATTAAAGCCAATACAGTATTATTTTTAGGAAATTTGGCATACTACATTAGACACAACTGCAATCAGTATATAAAAACATTAAATATCTAATGAAATATGAGCATTTTATTAAATAATTTTTAACTGTGTATGCACAAGCTTTAATAAAATTTCATTTGCCAACTTATTAGCTAATGATAAGGAGTTTTATCAATATTTATTTTATTTACAATCGGTGAACACTATATTGTCATTGATTGTAGCAAAATAATAATTTAAGTAAAACTTCTTATACTTTTGCTTTTTCTTTCTTTCTTTCTCTCTCTCTCTCTTTTTTTTTTTTTTTTTTTTTTTGGAGGAACTGACAATCTGTTCATTCTGTCAAAGATAAATTTTGAATTTTCATGATATTTGGTTGGGGTTTTTATCTATGCATTTAGCTAATAGGTTATACAAATGAAGTTTCATTAGAAATTGTGTATGCACAGTGAAAAATCATTTAGTAAGCGTATTTACGTTTTATTAGATATTTAATATTTTTATATTCTGATTGTAGTATGTCTGTTTTCATAGAAATGGCATTCCATTGGGTTTCATACTCTACATGTTATATTAAAAAAGGGAGTAACTTTTTCTATAGTTTTTTAAAGAAACTTTTATATCTCCATGAATATATGCTTAAGTCTTCTTTAAGTGAATACAGTTTAGAAGAAATCTCATAATCATATGCTACAGCCAGTGGCGTCGCCAGAAAAAAATTCAAGGGGGGGCACAACCTGAAATTTTTTTTTTTTTTTTTAAATAAAATTCTGATAGCATAGTTTTAAATTTAAAGAAAAAATGCTTAGTAAAATTTTCCAGGGGGGGGGGGGGGGCTTGCCCCATTCTGCCGACGCCCATGGCTACAGCCAGAACACATTTCAAGTATTACTTTTTATAAGGTGATTTTCTTTTTCTTTAATTTTTTACTGGTCTTTTATTTGCTTTCAGGGCAAAACTTTTGCTGAAAAATATATGAGATATTACTGTTTTTTATATGCCTAAAGTTTCAGGAAATTTTTAGAATTTTTCTGGATATTTAACAAAAATGTTTTAAATCGAAAGTGTCTGGTCATTTATGGAAAGGTAGTGTGTATATTTTTTTAAATCATAAAATTATATTTTTAATTTTAAATATGTCTGAAAATTTCCTTCTAGAGTTATACCTTATTTTTTCTGGGTCAGCACATTGAAACATTTGAGGGGTAGAGTTCTACTTATGGGACTCAGAATACTATATGTGTCTTCTTTGCATAGTAGTTTTATTTTTAATTCATTCAGTACATAATTTGGAAGGGATAAGGAAGTGAGTGATAGAAACCTTATTTGATAGATAATGTAAACAGAAATATTTCTGATCATATATGTATTGGGTTGTTCGATAAATAATGTCGTTTTTTTTTTCATGTTTTTTAAAGTGAATTTATTTATATTAACAACAAACATTAATCAATGATAGACCATTTTGTTGGATGACCTTTTGCCATTTTTCGGTATGTTGAAAAATTCCACACTCGAAGAAGCCTTGGTTTTTAGAAGCGAAGGTTTTAAAAAACGACATTATTTATCGAACAACCCAATAGATATTATTTTAGAAAGATTTTTTTATAAACCAACCAGGGGGCTCTGCCCCCGGCTCGCTCCACTCACCAACCCCTGAGAGAGGCTTCACCTCTCCCCTACTCACTTTACTTACTAACACATGCAGAGCTCTATCTGCATATTCACTGCTTTCCTTTCACTGAATAGGAATATTAATTGTGCATAACACAAGACAAAAGCAGAAAATTATTATAAATATCTCCATATTCAATGTCAGATTGAAATATATAATATTTAATAGCACATTATTTAATCATTTTTTCAAAATTATGCTGAAAATTATTGTTATTATTATTATTTATTTATTTATTTATTTTGAATGGAGAGAAATTCATAATATCTAGACCATTTTGCATTACAGCTTTCGTATATGACCATTTTTATTTCTTTTTTACAACCATTGATCCAGACTTCTGTACCCCAGTCTGTAGAGCACCAAGCTCATAAATGGAAGATTGCAGGTTCGGTACTTGAGCTGGTCAAAGACCGTCGTGTACACTAATGGTGGCTGGTGCAAGTAAAATCTGTCATGGTCGAAATGTCCTCCATGTTCCCATCAAAATTATACCTTTGGGGAACATTTAAGCGGGGGAGTCATCCCCTCCATGTAGGACAAAAAATGTGGTGGCTTGTCTCCGGAACATCCCTAGGGTTGCATCCCAGACCATCGTCAATTATCCATAGCGCAGTAATGGTACAACGTCAAACCCAACCTACCTACCTACGACCATGGATTATATTTTAATTTTCCCATGTAAGAAAATTAATTTTCTAAAAGTAGAGAAAAGAGTTACTAATAGCAACATTGAAATTTTTTTTTAAATTTTTTTTTTACAACCATGGTCCTGGATCGTTGTACCCCATTAGTAAAGCACAGAGCTCATAAATGGAAGATTGCCGATTCGATACTTGAACTGGCCAAAGACCTTCAGGTACATTAATGATGGCTAGTGCACATAAAATCCATAGTGGTTGCAAAGTCCTCCATGTTCCCATTAAAACTATACCTCTGGGATCAGCAAAACGGGAGAAGCAATCTCCTCCATAAAGGATCAAAATTGTGATAGCATGTCTCCGGAGCATCCCATTTGTGTGTCCCAGACCGTTGCCAATTACCCATAGCGCAGTACTGGTGCGACGTTAAATCCAATCTACCTATCTACAATCATGGATCATATTTTAGTTTTCCCGTGTAAAATGACTTCATGACAAAAGAACAACGTCACTGGGAGAAACTTTTTTCAAGGTGGCAAATAGAGTACCTTCATAAACCAGTCATTTTTAGTCAAGAACGTGTTTAATTAAAATGATAAAAATTTCTAAGCAGCTGAAATGTCTTCCTTGGAGTATTTAGAACACATTGATACCTCTCCTGATGCGAAGGACCCTGCCCTCTGCAAGAAGATGCTGTTGCAGACAAGAAAATTTGATGCCAGCGACAGTTACTGTTTTTTAATATATAGAGACAATCTCATTTTTTTTTAACATGTTTCATTGTAATTAGATAAACAAAAAAGAGAGAGGGGAGGGAGGATGAATATTGCTAAAAAAATAATTTATAATTTTACTTATTTATATATATATATATATATGTATTTTTTAATAAATAAAAAAATTCTAAATATGTGCTAAAAACAGTTACGAGAACTTTTAATTTACTCAGTTGTTTTAAAATAATAAGTACTTGAAAATGAGTAACTTCTATAGGGAATCTAGGGATGAATGTGTATGATCTAGGCACCATGTCTTAAGAGTGTGCCAATCCTAAGAACAACAGGGATAAGATGTAAAATGTTCATTAAAATCTTTTATTTAAAAAGTACTTTTAGTTTTAATATATTGTATTTTTTGAAATAAAAACTTTCAAAATGACTTTTTTAGTGCAGTAACAAAGTTGGATAAAATAGACAATCTTATATTTGTCTTACTACCCTAATGCAGGAATCTTTCAGATTTCTTTCCCTTCTAGTTCTAGGAAAAAGTTCTAAACATTTATTTTTATTCTTCAAATCCAAGATGTGCCTGATCATAATAAACTCTTATCAGAGCTAAATTCTAATATAAAATCAGAAGGAGATTATGAGCACAAAGCAATGGAATTGACTATGAAAACATTATAAATGAAGTTTAAGAAAATACGAATTTCTGTTACAAAATCAAAAAGAAAATGTACATTATGCGTGACCTCTATGTTCTAAAATTAATACCTTTGGCCGGGTGCCCAGCGGTAAATGTTTGAGTCTTCACAAGAACTTCAAAAGGTATTTATTGTAAAAATATCTACAGGGTGTATCGGACATGCTTCGACAAACTCAGACGGATGATAGTACTCATCAAGATGAACAAAAAATGCAATGGAACATGGGGTTGCAAATTACATTTAATGGGTAAAAATGAAGAAAATGCGTCTGCAAATGGACAAACTGAGACATGAAAGAAACACGCCAGAAAAACAACAGAAAATCATTTATTGCACAGAATAGGTACAAAACAGCTCATGATGTCCAGAGAAAACAAAACTTACAATTATTCAAAGTGTTGACCGCAGAGTACTCTGTTGAAACACAGAGTACATTGACGGAGGAACAACTGGCGGACACGCTCGAAGTTTCCTGGATTTCTGTTGCAGCGGTCACAATATGCGCTACTACTTCTGGCATTTCTACTGGCGTCTCATAAATGAGGGATTTCATCTGTCCCCAGAAGAAGAAATCCAAAGGATTAAGATCCGGTGAACATGGAGGCCAAGCAACAGGGCCACCACATCCAATCCATCTTGCCAGATAAACTCCATCAAGGTGGTTATGCACGTCCAGAGAAAAATGAGTCGGAGCACCATCATACATGTACCAAATTTGTTGCTGCACACCGGCTTGTGAAGCAGAAAGCAAACCTGGTAGGATATTCCGTAGGAAACTCAAGTAAGTTGTACCATTGAGATGGTCAGGCAGCAAGTACGGACCCACCAGGTTATCACCGAGAATGCCACACCAGGTGTTGACACTGAACTGATGTTGCACATTTCGTGGACAGTGATGTGAGGACTCTCTGTTGACCAAATATGAGCATTGTGCGTGTTAAACATGCCATCTCGTTTAAATGTAGCCTCATCTGTAAATAGCACTTTGGAGGTAAATTGTGGATCATTCCTAATTGTATCCATTGCCCAGCATACAAATTCCAGCCGACAAGCATAGTCCCTTTCGTCAAGTGCATGCACATTCTGCATGTGAAGAGGTTGCATCCGTTCATTGCACAGAACTCTCCACACTGACATTTGCAAAACACTCCACTTCTGGAGTGTGTACATAACAATTTCGTCCTCTATTGCAGGATCTTGCATAGAAAGACCCAGTTTCCTGTAGGTATCGATCAATTCTTGCGAAAGTGCTATGGTAAGAACTGTACACCATATGCATATCAGCCATTTCGTTATTGGAATAGTAGCCATTCCTACTGAAAGCACAAACATGTTTTCTTGATGATACTACCTATCGTCGTTCGCGGTTCATCTACTCACAATGCATGCTTGCTACAAAGTTGCATTTATTGGTTTGTTTCTAAGAAGATGGAAAAATTGAATACGTGGATTCCTGCTCACAGATTTGTTTGGTTTTCTTCCAAGTTTTTGTTATCTCTTTCTGACCAGGTATATGCAAAGTGAAAGGAAAACAAGCTTCATGCTACTAGCCAGTTCTGCAGAAAAGCAGCAAGCAAGATTTCTATGTTTTTATTAGTTTTGTGATTTTCACCCTTTAAACGTCATTTGCGGCCCCATGTTCCATTGCATTTTTTGTTTGTCTTGATGAGTACTATCATCCCTGTAAGTTTGTTGAAACATTTCAGATACACCCTGTATATTTAAAATTTATTTAACTTTGAACTTCATTAGAGCATTTTCGTCTAATCAGCTATATCATTTGTGGTAGTGAGATTTTGGACTCTGCTGTTCCTGTACTTCAACATCTTGTATCACCTAGTGTCAGTGGAGGTTGGATTGTATTAATCAGAGAGGGTATTATTGATCAGTACTTTCACTGTTACACATCACAATGTATATTAGTTGTTTTTATAATTTACAAGTTTTTTAGAGTTATTAGTAGTTTCCCACAGTGACATGAATAAAAGGTCTTAGAAAGAAAGAAACAACTAGTTATTACAACAAGATACCTATATTTTTTATGTCCAAATTTCTGTCAATCATCTGCAGTGCACAACTGGACTCTTCTTTGAACTTTACACAGCAGCATACATGTTAATTATTATGTTACAATATGTGCAGTGTAAGTTTAAATAATAAACATTATGTGAATTGGATGACAGAAGTTTGAATATAAAACATAAAGGTATTTAGTGGTGAATAGCAGTTTTTTTGTTTTTAAGATAATTTCAGCATGTCCTGTGTAGAATGTTGTGTACAATTATACATTTTTTGAGCTTTCTGTTTTAAACATTCATGTCTACAAGGTGTCTTTTTTTATTAAATCAATGCTCTACAACTTTGTAATTCACTTTTTTTTTTTTTTTTTTTTGTGCCTATTTCGTACAATAAAAAAAAAAGAGCTAACTGCTCATCTTTACAATCTGTAAAGATTGTATCTAGTAGTGCATAACCATTTTATTAAAACATCACTTTCATTACTACAGCTCCAGCTGTTAAAAGTGTGGGAATGGACTTTAGCAGAGATCCTGTGTACACAGGGGCTGTTTGCACATTTTTTAAATAATTTTGGTTTGGTGCTTAAATAAGGTCTGCTTAAGAAAAAAATATTTTTCACAGCTGATACATTTGCGAAAATATAAATTATCATCTTGAAATATTTATTTACATGCAAAATGGTGTTTAAAAAAAAAAAAAAAAAAAAAAAAAAAGAGTTCAAAGATTACATTTCTGCACTTTCTGAAGAAAATCATTCTTTTTCAGTTATTAAAATATACTGTGAAATTAATGTTTTTTTTTTTTTTTTTTTTCTATATCAAAAGCTACAATAGATAATATTGTCAATAAGACAGGGGAAAATGTCAATTTCTTGCTCAAGTAGAAAAAATGTTCAAAATATGTATCTAAGAATTGCAAAGGCAAGATCGTTTATGATGAAAGAAAATCCTCCAATCCAAAGGACTCTTGCTAAAGTATTAAAAATGCTTAGTATTAACAAAATCAGTAACCATGATTTGAATTTTAAAAAAGTAAAAAAAAAATATATATATATGTATATATATATATATATAAATTGTTCATCATCTTTTTCAACATGTTTCCAAACAGAACATGATGCCAATTGCTGTATGAAAAGCATTTATTTTGTTAAAAATGGAAAAATTTTATTATTGATGAAGCTTAATTCTATTTAAATTATCGTTTTTTTTTTTTTTTTTTTTTTTTTTTTTTTTTAAAAAAAAAAGGACCCATTTATTATTATTAAAGGGGGGTCATTCTATTTTAAATCAACAAATTTTCAAAAATGTTGTCGCATCACCATTTTTGATTTTGATGAAAATTCGGATGTGCATTCCTCATGCTTCTTAGACCTCAAAAATATATGTTTTTTCTTTTAAAAAAATGTATTATGTGATATATAAACTATTTTTGTTGTTGGCAACAGCAAAAATTGGGTATTTTAATGCTTTGCCTTATGAACTATAACTTCTTTTCTATCAAAGGCATAGAGCTCAACCATAGCTCATACAAAAGCTAACATAATGGTCTTTTTCTTTATGGTATCAATAAGTCTTAGATTTAAAAAAAAATGTTCAACTTTTTAAGGTCAAAATGTGTGATGCAAAATTAATTTTTTACCACTTCTGAAAATTTAAAAACTCATGAAGGGCTTGGAATAACATGCCCTCTTTTTTTTTCTCTTACATACATATGTATGGTTACTTATTGCATAAAAAAAATTGGCTTGTTACTCTGCCCCCTTCACAAGATACGACCCCCTGAAGTTGCACATTTTCTAAAAAATCCAGTTTTCAATGCTAAAAAAAGTCATATGGGGGGGGGGGGGCAAGGTAAATTTTTTTTTTACTAGTCTGATTTTAAGTACTTCTTACCAGCTTTCAAACAAAAAAAAAAAAAGATTGCTTTGTTATTCAAAGGTTTTAGGTTAACCTTACGAATAGCAATTTAACATATTCCTACCTGTCCTCATTTGTGAACATGTATTTGCCATCTACAACAGGAATGGGCAACACATGAACAGTTCTTTGAAGGCAAACAGTGCCTACTAGTGGTTGGCACTGTGCTAATGACAAAAATGCTTGCATATTCATCATCATCAATTTCAGGCTTTATCCATCCACTACAGGATGAAGGCCTCTCCTAGCTGATTCCAAACTGCCTTCTTTTCTGCAATTCTTCTGTATTCTGCTCTTCCAAACTTCACAATTTCATCTCTCCAACAACACAGTGGTCTCTTCCTTGGTCTTTTCTAATCTCTTGGTATCCAAAATAGGACTTTTGTGGTCCATCTATCATAATTTCTTCTCGCAAGGTGCCCAGTCCAGCTCCATTTTATTGGGAAAAATTTCGGCTAATATAGGGTAAGACAAAAGATTTGCATGGTGATATCACATGCAATTGCTCAATAGCTCAGTTGTTTCTTTAACTCTGAAAGGAATAGATTGCTAGGCCAAAAAAAGTGGATCCTATATTTTTCTTCAACATCATATTTTTTATTTCCAACACAGAGCATTTAGGGTAATTCATAATTTATTTACTCATTATAGGCAGAAAGACAAACTTATATTTAAGAATTTTTAAAAATAATTTGCTGTTTTACCTTTAACAAGAAAAGTGTTTCACCAAAATATTTCATTAATATGTGGATATCTTGATCTTGGGAAAAAAAAAAAAAAAACTACCCCAAACATCAAACTTTACAATATTTTATAGCAGAAACACAGCCTAGCAATCTACTCCTTTCGGAGTTAAAGAAACAACTGAGCTATTGAGCAATTGCATGTGATATCATCATGCAAATATTTTGCCTTACCCAATATTGACTGAAATTTTTTCCAATAAAATGGAGCTCGGCTGGGCACCTTGCAAGAAGAAATGATAATAGATGGACCACTTAAGTCCTATTTTGGATACCAGATATAAGAAAAGACCAAGGAAGAGACCACTGTGTTGTTGGAGAGATGAAATTGTGAAGTTTGAAAGAGCAGAATGCAGAATTGCAGAAAAGAAGGCAGTTTGGAATTAGCTAGGAGAGGCCTTCATCCTGCAGTGGATTGATAAAGGAGGAAATTGATGATGATGATGATGATTAATATGCAAGCAACTTTGTCAGTGGCACAGTGCCAACCACTAGTAGGCACTGTTTGCCTACGAAGAACTGCTCATGTGTGTTGTCCATTCCTGTTGTAGCTGGCAAATACATGTTCATAAATAAGGAGAGGTAGGAATATGTTGAATTACTATTTGTAAGGTTAACCTAAAACCATCAAATAAGAAAAGTGCATCATAAATAACATATTTACAAAAAAAGACATGGAAAAATTGTATTGTTCCAATGAATTATTTGAAAATACAGACCCCCTAAAATTGTCAAATGCCTTTGAATAACAAAGCAATCTTTTTTTGTTTGTTTGTTTGAAAGCTGGTAAAGAAGTACTTAAAATCAGACTAGTAAAATAAATTTTACCTTGCCCCCCACATGACTATTTTTAGCTTTGAAAACTGGATTTTTTAGAAAATGTGCAACTTCGGGGGGTCATATCTTGTGAAGGGGGCAGAGTAACAAGCCAATTTTTGTTATGCAACAAGTAACCATACATATGTATGTAAGAAAAAAAAGGGCTTGTTATTTCAAGCCCTTTGTGAGTTTTTAAATTTTCAAAAGTGGTAAAAAATTAATTTTGCAACACTCAATTTGACCTTAAAAAGATGAACTTTTTTTAAATCTGAAACTTATTGATACCACATGGAAAAAGACTATTATGTTAGCCTTTGAATGAATTATGGTTGAGCTCCATAGCTTTGATAGAAAAAAAGTTATAGTTCATAAGGCAAAGCATGAAAATACCCAATTTTTGCTGTTGCCAATGGCAAAAATAACCTATATATCGCATAATAAATTTTTTAAAAATAAAAAATATACTTTTTTGAGGTTTATTTGTCTTCAGAATCAAAAAATGGTAGTACGCACCTCATTTGCTGATTTAAAATGGAATGACCCTACTGTATTAATAATAATCTGTTTATTAAATTTAGAGTTTTTGACCCTTCCTGTCTTTCCAACAATGAATGCCATATTTAGTATACTGATGGTTTGGGATATGGACGGTTGCTTTGGGGCTGCTTTTGTTCTTATGCAGAGCAAGTTAGTTACAAAGCCTCTTTTAGGCTCACCGATAATGCTTTGGTTTTTCAAGCTGAACTCTTTGAGCGTTACTCTGGTGTATCTCTTCAAGTTTATGCAAATTCAACATTATTTCAGATTCAAAAAGCGTTATAACTACTCTTTCTAAATATCCTACTTATAATAGCCTCGTGATTGATATTTGTAACTGGTACAATTATATTATCATTAATGGCAAAATTCTTAATTTTTATTGGACTCGTACACATGTTTGTACTTTTAATAATGAGCTCACTGATATTAAGGCTATATCTGCTACTTCTAATCCTATTACTGTTTTTAATGGCTGTTCTTTCAATCGCTGTAAGAGGTCTCTTTTAAAAGCAGCTATCAAAAGTTGGCAGGAAGAGTGGTTTCGCTCTTCTTCTTTTACAACTAATATTACCCTCACTGTTTCTCTTAACCATAACTGCTCCGACCACTTTTTATGTCAAATTCTTACAGGACGTGGTAAATTTACTACTTAGTATAGCAGGTTTCTTCGCAAGTTTCCTATTTGTTGTTTTGATTTTGCAGACGTTAATTATTATGTATATGACTGCCTTCTTTTGGACTATCTTCACACTAAACATTTTGCTGTTGATTATAAAAATGTCTCTCATCACACATTTACTTCTTTTTGGAATACTAGAAACTCCCTTATCAGCATTATGAAACCTGTCCAAAACAAAAGTTCTTTTTTGTCCCCCCCCCCCCAAAAAAAAAAAAAAGTGTATATATAATATTACCTTTAACTAAAAGTTCCTTTCAGCTTTCCTCTCTTTTCTTCTCATTTCCCTGGGGTAGCAACAGCACACTTAAGCCGGTTGGACACTACATTAGGATACGAAGTCTTCCCTGCAACTGGAGGCGAGTTGAAGACTCCTCTCATATTTAGTTTCAAAATTGTACACACACCCTTCAGGGTCACATATATTCACTTGGGGGGTTGTTTGTTAGAGCCTCCCCTTCTGTCTTCTAGAAAAAAAAAAAGTAGGACAGGGAATTTTTTTAACAATTTATTATTTTTTATTAAGTTTCAATTCCTCTTAATTTTTGTTGTTCTCCTTGCTGTTAGAGGGTTTCTGTTCTTATTGACTGTGCAAGTCAGTACGGTTAGGTGGTTATTTTGTGTTCATTTTATTGTTTCTACTAACCAGTTTGAAGGAAGGTGGAGCCTTATTATACTTCTTATCCCTAAGATTTCAAGAGAATCCATAGAGTATATATTTAGATATTCGAAAAAAAAATATATATCTAGATAGCTTAGCTATTGTCCTTCGTCCTTAGGTTTTCTTCACCAGTGTATATTGCCGATATACACCAAAATTCAATAAGCATAATTTTCATAATACATATCATACACACCAAGTTTAATGCATTTATATAGAAACTGAGGAATAGCTTTTCCGTAAACAAACTATTGCAGAATAGCAGCACCACGTGTCGCCTGGTATGCATTCAAAGTGAATCAGCATAGTTTTACATTATATTTATCTTACATGCCAAGTTTTGCACATTTATATACTATAGAAGCTTAAATATAACCTTCCCCAAATTGGGATTAAATTGCAATGTAGAAGAGCCACTTGTCGATCGATATGCACCCATTACTGAATCAGCAGAGTTTTATATAATGTATATCTCTTATACTAAGTTTGGTACTCTGTAGAAGCTGAGCCTTCCTTGAAATCGCAGCATCACAGCGCCATGTGTTGAATGATATTTCCCAAGATAATCAGCGCCAATTCGAGTCAGTGTCCATCCAAATATATGTTTGGTCAAATTAAGCCCATTGGTTCATGAGATACAGCAACCACAAAAATTTGCTAACACATACAGACAAATTTTAAAAAAATGGTGGAATCATGTTCAGAACATACCAAACCGTGTAAATTCATCGAAAATCATAAACCGAAAATCTTAACGAATCCTATACTTTTTTCTTATACATGCAGAAAATAGTAATGAATCTACTTTTTTAAAAATAACTAGTCAGTTTCAGTTAAATGAAATGCATTATGTTTTACCTAAAAAAATTTTCTATATAAAACATTGAGATATATTTTTAAAATAGAAAGTATATATTTACCAATCCTGTAGTTATCTCTATATATTAAAAAAAAAGTTACTGTCACTGGTGTGAAATTTTTTTGGTCTGCGACTGCATCTCCTCGCGGATGACAGTGTTCTCCACATCAAGAGATACATCAATGTGTGCCGAATACTCCAAGAAAGACATTTCAATCAGTTAGAAATTTCTATCATCTTAATTAACAAAGTTATTAATTAAAAATTTCGGGTTAATAAAGGTATTTTATTTGCCATCTTATGAAAAGTTTCTTAAATCGTTGTTCTTTCAATCTTATAACATTATTTTCCACAGGAAAATTAAAATGTGATCAATGATGTAAGAAAAAAAAAAAAAAGTCAATGTTGCTATTGGTAACAAAGAAATTTTTTGTCAGCAAATAAATAATAAAAAACATTATATTAGATATTTTCAATGAAAAAACGAATTTAGGATTTTAATTTGTCATCTGCAGATATTTTTTTCTTGGTTGTTTATAATTATTTTATTTTATTTTATTTTTTGAATAATGAAATAATGTGTCTGTATAATGACTGCATTTCTTTTTGTTTTTAGAGTGTATTTATTTTTTTATTTAACTGCATATTTTAAAATACTTCGTGTATATTTTGGTATAAAAAATATTTTGGATTCAAACTCATTTATAAATGACAGAATCTTCTAATTTAGCAGTGATAATTTTTTTAACGTTACAGAATTCAACATTTCTATAATACATTTCATATTTCTAATTATGGCAAGAAAAAAATTCATCACCTAAAATTCTTATAAAGGATTGAGTAGATTTTATCCTTCGTTATTTTAAGAAGTAGATATAAGAGAATTAAAAATAGAAACTATAGATGATTTTTCCAAATTAATAATAATAATAATAAACTTTTTTTCTTTTCAAATATTTTCGAACAGTTTTCTGAATTTCTCTTGTGTTATGCACTATTAATATTCCTATTCAGTGAAAGGCAAAGCAGCGAATTGGTGGCGATAGGGTTAATAAGTAAAGTGAGCCGGGGGGAGGCAAAACCTACCTACGGGGTTGGTGAGCGGAGCGAGGAGGGGACAGAGCCCCCTAGTTACCTAAAATAAAATACATCAGCTTGAGAAGTTAAATTCAATATAATATACCTTAAAGTTCGTACTCGAATGAAATGAAAACAAGAGTTTGACATGCAGATTGGTTTAAAAAGAGTTCATAAAGTTCAGCTCTCAGTCTCTCGAATTTTATATAGTGTGAGCAAAAAAGTATAACTTAATACTCCAGGAAAGAAATTTTGAACGAATACTAGATATTTTTGAAGATTACATTTTAATGTCGGGTTAAAATAAGGACGTTTCGGTTGATCTGTTGAAATTTTCTCAGACATCAAACTTTCAGATGGCGGCTATCTGCTGTTCCAAAAGTCTTGTATGAATGTTCTAGCAGCATTGGAAACATAAGGGGGTGGGGGATGACTGTATTTCTATGGTTCCATTTGGTTTGACTTTAAGTGGAGTAGCGATGTTGTGGCTTGTATGAAAAAGTTTGCATGAAGTCCGGCGCTGTCAGGGCTTTTTCCGCATGGTCTGGACTGTGCAAGAAGGTGCTTGTCTCTAGACGGCTGTTAATTGGCGCAGAGAATAAGTGGGTTTTCTGTTTGCAGATTTATTTTCTGAAGTAATTAGTCCTTTCTTGAACTGATGAGTACATTTATGACGTGCTTGACGATGAGGGAGATCTTCACTAGGCTACTGCGTGTCACGTACTTTTTTCTGAGTACAGTGACAATACGTCTAAAAACGGGAGGAACGTCAATTGCGTTCGAAATTGATTTCCAGAACTTTCGCTGGGTTTTAGGTAAGCTTTATATTTCATGAAAGGATTTTCCTTTGTAGTATGAGTTAAATTACTCGAAAAATGTGGTAGGATAGCTTCTGTGCTCTCGGGTGAGAAAAGGGGATGATTTGTTACTGACGGTGTTGATGAATAAAAAATGTCTGAGTATTTTCAGGTATCAATTCTGGTCAAGCGTCACAACGTTACGAAAACTGGCTCGCAAAGTGGGAGGGACTGCGAGAAAAAGGAAGAAAGCATTGCTGGTGACAATTCAATTCAAACGGAACTGATCTCTGTGCCTGCTGACGTCAGGAAAGTAAGAAAGGGAAAATTCATTCTAAAACCAGATAGCACGTAAGCTTCTGAAAAGGGCCATTCTCGCTTTTTAAAGGATTGTTATGTAAAGGTTTACGACCTGTACCATACATCACAGGTTTTATAATGTTGAAAGAAAAATGTTTTGTGAAAAACCCTTTAACAACCTTTACATTCTTACGTTTTGTAAGCCTGTATATAAAACTCTTAAAAACAACCTTTACGTTTTTACCTTCAGAAAACCTACATATAAAAATCTTAAAAAGTTTATACTTGTTTACCTTACAAAAAGCCTTTACCTGCTACCCTTGCCTGATTACTTTGAGTAAAGCTTCTTGCAAAACCTTATAAATTACCTTTGTTTTTGTCAACTAGCAACCTTTTACGAACATTGTTATAGCCTTGCATGCTTGTTCCTGCTAACCTTTCGAAAACATTGTAACCTTTTCATTTTTGGGGGTTTTAAATGATTTTAAAAAACTTAAATTGCTATCTGGGAATATTTTTATGCAGCCCCATCAATCTTAATGCCAATTGCACTATATACTATTAAAAACATTCTTTTGTGCATATCAATAATATATTTCAATTGCAATAAGATTTGTGCAAAGTAAAGTTTTAATATAAGGTTTATAGAAATACCTCTCATAAAATGCAATGCTTTGGAGTAATTTCGGGTGTCCCTGTACACAAACCAGGGGTGTTATTTACTCCATTTTCAATAGAGAATATCCCATAATGAACTTGAATAACATATTTCAATTTTTTAAAAATTTGTGCAAAGTAAAGGTACTAAAATATGGTTTATAGAAATACCTCTCTCTGCTTTGGAATAATTTCTAGTGTCCCTGTACACAAACCAATTGTGGCATTTACTTCATTTTATTCCAAATTATTATTATTATTATTTTAAAATTTGGTTTATTATTACACTGAGTCAAGGCCGTAGCCAGGATTTTTTTTCGGGAGGGGCCCATCACATTTCTAATACAAGGTCATCGAATATGATATAATAATACGTATACCCAACGAAAAAAACATACGCACATGCAATCAAGGGCCTGATTAACGCAGGGGCACATGGTGCCCCGGGCCCTGAGTAGCAAAGAGCCCTAAAACTGGCCCTGAAAATGCCCTTTTGCCTCTAAAAATGACAAAAGTGGTATCATAAAATGCAAAATTTTGTTATTTTAGTTTCATATACAGGTATATATATATACTTTTGCTGATTCCTGCACAGTACGAATGGTGGGGGTGGAGCCCACAAAAGTGTATTTACCCCGGGCCACACACGAAGTTAATCAGACCCTACACAAAAAGACCCTGATTAACTTCATGCGAGACCCGGGGGCACACATAGTTTCGTGAGCCCGCCTCCTCCTCGCATTGTGCACCAATAAACACAGGTACGTATATACCTGTTTATGGGAGTAATATGTCAGAATTTGCACTATATGATACCATTTTTAGGGCATAAAATGCTAAATGGCATTTTCAGGGCGAATTATATGGCCCCTGCTATTCAGGTCACATGTCTTACATGCCCCTGCTTTAATCAGGCCTTGCACACAAATCTTTCGTCTATATTTTCCTATAGAAATTCACTCAATACCAATCATTTTATTAAAACTTTTATTTATTAAAATTAATTTCCATGATGAATGCAGATGATTTGTTTCTAATAGAAATGTAACATTTAATGTCCAAAGAAAGTGAATTTTATGTTCACTAACAATATCTTTAAAAATGTTTTTTGCCCTTTTTCGTTTTGTTAAAAATGAGGGGAAAAAAAAAAAAGGAAAACTTAGATTCAAATTAACATACATTAATAGTTCAACTGTTAGTCTTAAAAATACTGACGAGTTCTTTTAAAAGATACCCATATCGAATAACTGTCCCCCTCCTGGGGGAAGGACTTCACCCTTAGGGAGAAGCGTTGCTCCTATGTGTCCAAAATTTTTTGCGTACTTGATTATTACTATGATAAATAATTCTTATTGTGTACATTTATAAGAAATTTTGTACTATACCGCCAAGTTAAAAACTGAGAAAAATTCACCACCTGTTGGACGATTTTCACCAAAAAGTGTTAGGCACTAATTTATGTCATGGTGCGGCTGCATATAAATGTATATGTAATTCTGTGCAGTGCAGTAGTTCCTGAGATACAATTGGAACAAAATATTTGTCACACACAGACAGACATTTTCTAAAAATGGTCAAAATGTGTTCTGGATCTCTCAAAACATGTAAATCCATCGAAAACCGGAAATCAAATTTTTTTTTCGAATCCAATACTTTCTTCTACTGAATACAGAAGAAAGTAAAAGGATTGAATTCATGACGTAGGACAGTCCATTATAGCTTTGACAAGAAGGTGGATGAAATTAAGCGAATAAATGTAGCGAAATTAAGGTTGAATGGGTTTTACGGCGCTCTAGAGCTTAAATATAGAAAAGAAAGAACGTAATGGGAAATGTAATTAAATTAATAGGTTTTATTAAATTATTTTTAAATACTTTTTTTTTTCAAGACAGCAATGTTTGCCTGATACATACTACACAAAATCAGTCTTTCATCATTTATTTCAGGGGGGGGGGGCTTGGGCCCATCGGCCCCCCCCCTTGCCTACGGCCTTGCACTGAGTAGTTATAAGGGTTACATACAAACGGAACGCTTGCAATTTCGATGACGTAAATTTTGCAAGTTTTTTGCAAATACAGTCGGCAGCAAAAGTAACAGAGTACTAGGAAAAATTCCTGTGTAATAAAAGTACACTTAATTCAGATTTGTTAAATAAATCCTTGTCGAATCCTGTTCTTAGTCAGTCTAACAACACGATTCGACAAGGATTTATTTAACAAAACAGTGTTAAGTGTGCTTTTTTTCATATAGGAATTTTTGCTAGTGCTCGGATACTTTTGCTGCCGACTGCAGTCATACATTTGGAACGCCTGCAAATGGCTTTGCAGCTGGAAGTATTTCATTTGTATGTACCCCTAAAGCCATTTATGGACATTATGCACCAGTGCCAACGATCGTGACGAGCCACACCTCTGCAGGAATTTACGTCATGAAACGCTTTAGGGTAATATTTGAACTCTGTGAGGAAATGGCTTCATCAGTGGCCAAGTGGTTCAATGCTCAAAGCTGATAGATGGGATGGGAAGTACCGGGTTCGATCACAGGTCGCTCTCATCGACCTTGCCGTTCGGAGTTTTTCGTGGTTTTCTCCAAAACTTGCATAAATATGGGCTAGGACCCTTTAGAAAGAGCCCTTTAGAAAGGCATTCCATCTATCGGCCTAGGATCCTAGTGTAGTCAGTTGAAGCCACATAACCAAGTATAGGAAATGTTTTGTTTTTTAGGGAAATTGAGAATGAAATATACACTTGGGTAAAAAACAATCGACGATTTAGCCTCGGACCCCAAAAACTGATCGGGTCCATTCTCTCAGTAGAATATGGTAAAACTTTTTTAGTAAACAGTGTCATTTTTTGAAATATTATAAATTATACATATTTTTAAAGATGTGCGGGGATTTGTGAATTATAGATCATTGTTTTGTCTAAATATTTTTCTTTCACAGTATAACAAAAAATTAATAATACTAAAAGAAATATTTGGATTAATGTAGTTTTATCGGTATTTTAAAAGTATTTTTATGCTTTTAATTGTATTTAAAGCAAATTTGACTAATTATAAATTACTAAGAATTGGTTTAACGCTTGTCACTATATAGAATAAGCAAATTGAGCTACATTATAAACAGCATTTTTTACAAAATATACGTAAGTTCATTCATTAATAAAATTTTTGGTTTTTATAACGAAGTTTTTTTTTTTTTATTATTTATTTACTTATTAATATCCATCTCAATGAGCGTCTTGGATAAAGAAAAAAAAAAAAAAAAAAAGGTATCGTTTTTATACTGTTAAAAATTTCAGTTCAAGGTTGAACCAAAATTTGGTACTACGCAATATGCTAGATTGGTCTGCAATATGCTAGATTGAACCAAAACATGGTGCTACAGTAGCTGCAACCATGTAATGGTGAAATGTTCTACCATGATTTGCTACCTCTTGTTGAAAAAAAGCACTAAATCGTGATAAAAAGGTCACCCCATCTTATGGTTACAATAACTATAGAACCAAACTTTAGTAGAACTAAGCACCAGCTCATGGTAAAAAATTTCACCATCTCATGGTTGTAGCTACTGTAGTACCATGTTTTGGTTCCGCATAGGACAAAATTTTTAACAGTGTACAATGTACTAAAACATTGGTTATATCAGCTTGTCCGGGCCACCCCTACAGGTGTGTCCTAGTCCGGTGATAATTGCCGAACTAATTCACATAACCCAACTGCCAATGTATCCGTTCACTCAATATATCATCTTGAAATAAAAAAATATAACAGTGCATTTAAATATAAGCTTCATGACTATCATATTTTAAAAATACGCTAAAAATCTATAATTATGCTCTTTTGAATCATTAGTATATTAGGGGAAAAAAAGACATTTTACATGGGAAGTATAAATCAGTAAAATTCCTATTGAAACCAAACCAACCTTAAATTAAAGAGCATGGTCAAAAACAAGTTTTGTGCAACAACCCCCTATGGGGCAAGATATGAACCTAGAAGTTTTAGGTTTTTCTATGAGAATTAAAGAAATAGACACGGATAGCAAGAAAAAGTGGCCCAGTGCCAGAGTGCTTGGCTTGAGTATAAAAAGTCTTGAGTTTGGGTCCCACCAGGTCCCCCCCCTTTTTTCTTAATTATAATTTTTCAGTACAGGTGAAGTAAGTTTTTTATATTTTTAATTAAATTAAATTATTAGTTTAAAAAAATATTTATTACGTTAAGATTTTTTTTAACGAGTGTACTAATTAATAAGATATTAACCAGGAGTTTAAAAATATTTTTTTTATTTAATTATAAAGTAGAAAACCATGTTTAAACTTATAAATTTAGTTTTTAATTTATAGTAACTATGATTAGAAGTAGAAAATTAATGAAAGTATAAACATTTTTTACAAGAAGCATAAGATATAAAATAAAATTGATCACAATTAATTACACTAAAATCTCGTTCACCGTCAAATATTCTTATCACGAACCTTTTAAAAAATACTTGGCTTACCGTCGAGATAATTAGATCTGTAAAATTCATATTTGACCATATTTTGAAATTTTTGAGATGCAAATTGATTATAAATTAGAAAAATCCTTTTAAGAAAATTTGTCCTTGTGTTAAATCTTATTGTCAGTTTCTCCAAGAACACGAAATTTGAGAGTTATTCAATAATGTATCTGAAATAAATGAGAAATCGAAGGGCTGAGCAACAGTTGTTGCACATTCAAGATTTTTCGTGCTCAAAATTGCATGAATAATAAAGAACACATTAAGAGCAGATGATTAACCCTTGCTATTAGTGGCATCGATAAAAAGTGCTAATTAAAATTTTACATAAAACATTAGCACAAATTTTTAACGAACTTTTTTCTAAATATAATGTAAAATTATTTCCCCTTAAATTATTCATTTATTTTGAATTAAAAAAAGACTTTTTTTTTTTTTTTTCAGTTAAAAAAAAAAAAAAAAAAATTAAGGGAAAAAAAAAATCAATATTTGACCGAGACGGGGGTTGAACTAAATACCTTATTCACTCAAGCCTAATACTCTGGCACGGTTCCATGTTTACGTTCTTTGCAAGCCTGTTTCGTTCGTTTTGATAAAAGCAGCTAAAACTTCTAGTGTTGCCCCATCTATAACTATCTTGCCCCACGGGGGATTGTTGCACAAAATTTATACCCTATGTTTTCAACCATGCTCTTTAATCTAAGCTTTGTTTGGTTTCAGTAGGAATTTTACTGATTCATTGTTCCCTTGTTAGTAAACAGAAAAAATCCATATCATCCGCTCATAGGATTAATGTAAAATTCATACAAAAATGGGAGAGATTATAATGCAAAAAAAGCAAGCATCATAATATGAAAACGGCTCGTTCTCGATACACGCGTTTTTTTTTTTTTTTTTACATTTATATAGAGCCCCTTAAATAAATTGTATAGGCCAGCGCATCGCCGCCATTTTGTTGCCTCTGAAGAGGACGGCATTCTAGCTTGGCATCTTTATTGCTTCACTAGTGATTTTAAGAAATCTTGATCTTAAGTTTAGAACGGTCAACAGCAGTAAGCAACAATAATGTTCCTAACAGTACATTTTGTTACAGTATCACGGTCCATTCTCAGGACATCCTTTCATCCTCATGATATTTTGTGGATGTACTGGGGATAAGATGTGTTGTTAGGGCTATTTCTGTTCCTAATACAAATCGTAATTTTTTTTCCTTTTGGGGAAGGGAGAGGGAATTAGCTTACCAATGTTTGTGGAAAGCAGTTTATTTATTTTTTTTTCTGCTATTTCTAGCATATACTATTTATAATGGAAATCTGAACATTTTACATTCTTTTCTTGTGTAATTATAGCAGTTTATCGCTAAACAAATTCCCATATCGTAGTTCACTTAGCTAAAATTATGAAAAATAATAAAAGAATTAACTCCAAAATAACACAATTCGATAAATGTAATGACTGTTGTTTGTTTATTACTGGAATGCTCTGGGTACGTGTGGCAACTCTAAGACAGTGTTGGGCATAATTGATTAAAAAGTAATTGAATTACAATTATTTTACTGTCAATCGATTAACAAGTAATTGATTACAAATAAATTGAATTACTTATTCAATAAATTGAATTACTTATTCAATTTATTTGTAATCAATTACTTGTTAATCGGTTGACAGTAAAATAATTATAATTTAGTTGTAATTCAATTTCTTTTTAATCAGTTATGCCCAACACTGCTCTAAGGCAACAAAATACCTGATGCGCCAGCTCGTATATATAGGAGCCTTACATTTATATGCCTGCAGTGACGTGACGTCACGTGCATAAGGCCAATTGTTATGTCAACAGATCTTAGTTCATTTATTATTTTTGTATGCAAATGACATTTTTTCTTCTTGTCAGTAATTAATTTATCTTCTGAGTTTTATTTTACCCCCTATAAATTTTTGGATAAATATACCTTGATTCCTGTTTAATTGGTTTCGACTTGTATTGAAATGAGTTTTTAAATTTATAATTTTTTGGCTATATGATTACAGATTTATAGAAAGTCACCTGCTTTTGTTACAATATTCAATCAATGCCCCTGATTACGTATTGAGTGTTGTATGCTTTCTTTTTTTTCTTTTTTTTTTTTTTTTGGATTTTGATTATCTTATTCTTTTTTCTTTTTCAATTAAATCTTCTATTTCTTAATGTGATATCTTTCGTTTCATCCCGTGAAATTTTTGAAAAGGTTTTCATGCATACATACATTATATATATGTGCATATGTATATAAGCAAATAAATAAATAATGTTCGGCAATTTTTAGCATTTGTAAAATAAATAAATAAATAAATAATGTGACGAAGAGCTTTTTACAAAGGAGAACTTTGGTCTGCAAAAGCAAAATAGAATTTATGATGAACACTTTAAAAACAAGTTTAATAGCGAAAACTTACATAGAATGGGGAATTTTCAAAATTTGATTCATCTGAAATCAACAGTAAAATTTTATACAGCCTTACTAGGAATTAAAAAAGTTAATTTCTCATGTACATTTGTACACACACATATATAAACAATAAATAAATAAATAAATAATGTTACGAAGAGGTTTTTACAAAGAACTTTGGTCTGTAAAAACAAAATAGAATTGATGATGAACACTTTAAAAACAAGTTTAATAATGCGAAAACTTACATAGAATAGGGACTTTGCAAAATTTGATTCATCTGAAATCAACTGTAAAATTTTATACAGCATTACTAGGAATTCAAAAAGTTAATAATAAGTTTCCCATGTGCATTTGCACACATTATAGATAAAAGGTTTTTAACTATGGCTTAAGTTTTGCCACTTCACACTTTGAATAGTATCACAAGGCCATGTGACCTGACAATGGAAGAGCATGAAGAAACAAATTTTAAATTCTTCAAACACTATAAACTGCTTTCTGCTTGAGATTCTGTACATTCACTTCTGTTTGAACTTGGTGATATACTCTCAACATCAAATGTTAAGTTTTTTTGATGCGATTTTATAGGTGATGATGTAATTATAGGATCTTCATCAATGGGATCGGTTTCATGAGTATGAGGAATGTTAACTTTTTCATGAGTTCTATGCATATAAGGTTCCTCTACTAATTTAAACAACTGTACATCTGAAACGGAATGCTCTATAACTGGAGATGAAGAAGGGCTAAGATTAGTGTAACCACAAGGTGTATACATGTACCCATGGCTACCATATTCTTGTTGGTTACTATATTCTGGATATGTTGGTACAAATGACTCACCCGAATTATACATGCTATCTTCAGATACCTCTCGTGCCATTCTTTGCTTATCATATAATTCAAATGTAACTCGCTTTGGTTCATGAGGGGTGAACAGTCTTTCTATTGTTTGCTCAGTACTTGTGCTTGCATATGTGCTGTCTGCACCAAAGTGAATACAATCACTATTAGTTAAATGGATGTTTTCATCTAAACCATCAATATCCAAGCATAGTCGTGAAGGGTCCATAATATGCGGAGAACAAGATTCTTCGGGCAAAGCATTCACTTCAACTGTTGCTTCTGTTATTACTTTATAATTTACAGGAAAACTAACACCATTTTCAATTCCAGAACTGGAAATTACTGGTAGTACACTAGCATTATTAGTATAAGCTCGAATGGAATCAGAATTTGATCTTTGAGCGGCAGGTGACTGTGCGATAGCTTCCATTGTTTGTACACCAGTCCATGACAAACGAGTTCCATTATTTATTTTTTGCTGGCTACTTTCTTTGGAAGATACACTTGACACGTCTGATAATGTTTCTGGGGAAGCAAGTGGTGCCATTTGCAACCATTCTTTTCTTTCCTCATTACAAATTTTACGATCTTCTACCGAAGAAGATCCATTATTATATTCCCAACTGATATTGGACTGATAATGATCTGTTTTGTTTAGAACAGCCTCTTCACTTTCAGGCTGTAAATCAGTGAAACTCGTTTCTAGAACTAATCTGTGAGGTGGAGTCCTTGCTCCTAAATCTACTGCTTCTATATTTGGAGAAAGTAATTGTCGTCTGTCACTTGCAGATAATTGCCTCTGTGGTTTAGCTGGACCAATATTAACAAGAAGCTGAAAAAACAAAAGAAAAAATATTTTATACATGCATTATAATAAAAATTTATAGAAATAATTGTTAAACTAAAATTGTTTAATATGTGAAATATGAAATTAAACAATGTAAATAAATAAGTGAATATATACTATATATTTTCATGAATTGTTTAATTTCATTTATATATTAATTTTATGCAAAACTGATTCGGATCCAATATTTAGTTTTGTGAGGTATGTTTTGTTTTGAAAATTAATGAAGACCAGTATATACTCCACTATAATTACATGAAATTACAAGGAAGGTTTCCATAGGCACACACGCAAAAAACTGTCAGAAGCCTCTTATGATGAGATCATGTATATATATACACATATATATAAGAAAAAATTCGGTTGAAGCTGTATATATCGTTCGTAAAAAAATAAGGAAAATGTCCTCTTCTTGGCTAATTCTGTCGCTCGTTTGCGATTCAATAAAATCTCAAACAAAACGGTTTTTTATTACTAACAAGGAAACATTCAAAATGTGTCGTCTTTAAAAAATATTAAAAAAAATATATGTGATTCTACTCTTCATAAAACACCAGAAAGTGAAAAAATTATCGGCTGAAATGAATTACAGAGACCACAAAAATTTATCCAAATTAAGCATTTTTGGCGATTTAGCGATGTTGCGCGATAAGTTCGCTAGCACCGAGATTTCCGTGTACGAACCGAACCGTGTTTTGCTTCTCCGCCAAGTACTCAAAATCAATCGCCTAACAGTGTGAAATCGCCAAATATGCTTAATTTTGATAATTTTTTGCAGTCGCTGTAATTCATTTCAGCCGATAATTTTTTCACTTTCTGGTGTTTTAGGAAGAGTAGAATCACGTACATTTTTTTTCAATATTTTTTGAAGACGAGACCTTTTGAATGTTTCCTTGTAAGATGAAAACACCAATGTTCGCCACCTCTAAAACTTGCACCAGTGTTCGCTACCCTCACAAAAGACATGTTAAAATAACCGTTAATTAACATTTATGAATTCGAATCCTCTCGAGCTAAACTCTATAACAAAAAAAAAAAAAAAAAAAAAAAAAAAAACGACGCTCCAAGAAGTGGGGACAAAAATTGGTAGATGTGATGTACATGTGGAGAAAAACAATTGATTACAGTTTCAGAAAATTTGAATGACTTAATCAGGAGAAAGGGCCTCACAAAGTAAACAAGTCAATAACGCGTTGGTTCACTTCTGGCCCTTATGTACGCAGTTATTCGCCCTTGGTATTAATTGATAGAGTTGGCAGATGTGCTCCTGTGGAGTATCGTGCCAAATTCTGTCCAATTGTTGCGTTAGATTGGTAAAATCCCGAGCTGGTTGTAGGACCCTTTTTATGATGTTCCAAACGTCCTCTGTGGAAGAGAGATCCGGGGACTGAGCTCAACCCCACTGAGCCGCTTATTAATGGTATTTGAAGTCCCTGAAGTACCAGTTGCACGTAGGATCGGCGATAATGATGAATTGGGGCTTGATTCCATCAAAACCTGCATGTATGTCAATTTGTGTCCAGTTTGCATGACTCTTTGGTGCGTCACTTTTTTTGTTATAGAGTATAGATTCTCAATCTAGCGCGGACAGATTCAAATTCATTGATGCTGATTAATGGTTATTTTAACATGTCTTTTGTGAGGGTAGCGAACACTGGTACAAATTTTAGAGGTGGCAATCACTGATGCCTTTACCTTACTCTTAGAAAAACGTTTTTTATAGTCTTCATACTAACCTTGTTAAGGTAAGTTTAATTTAAATGAATGCACATTTAAAACTAAAATTTTGTCATGTTTCTTTATAAGTATGTAAATTGAAACTTAACGATCGTATTACACAGATTTTAAACTAAACTTAAGCTTTACTTGTGCTTTAAGTATTATAATTTAAAATAAAATATTATGTACTTTTTAAAAATACATGATAAATTAAAAAGCACGTACATAATAATTTGCATATGAAACAATGGTAATCAGCAATCACTTGTCAGTATTTGTGTGTTCGAGGAGCACCGATTTCAGAATCATTAATTTAGAATAAAATTTTAATTGATTAAACAATATTATGAAAGTAGAACTAGAAAAAAAAATTATAAATCGTGGTAGTAAATGAGACAGGTAAATAAATATTAAACAAACGCATGAATCATACGCACTTCTTTTAGAGCATCTAGTACTTTATCAGGCATGTGATCTTGAACCATAACAGGAGAAATCAGAACTTCGTCAAAATCAGTATTTTCAGCCCATAAAGCTTGGTATACTGGATCGTGTTTTTTTACAATTTTTCTGAAAGTAATATTGTAAATTTATTTCATAATGAACTGCAAATAATTTCAGATATAGCAATAAATACTCATTTAAGAAAATATTTATATTTATTTACTATATGTGTACTCCATAAACATTTGAAATTTTAAAATCCCAAAATATATTTTTGAGATACCTCATGTCCAATATAAAACTTAACATTTGTAACGAAATTATATAGCAAAATTTAATGAAAATTTTCAACATAGGAAGATTAATTTATTTAGCATAAGCAAATGCTAGTTCCAAACTCTACGAGTAGTTGGCTGATATTAGCATTCTGTAGAGTATAACCATAGCCTCCTAAACTAGATACCTTCCGCGTAGCTTGTAAACTTGGCAACAGTTCAAGCGGTAGACAGCGCCACCTGGTACAGATTGCGCGACTTTATTCAGTAGTCACCAAAAATTTTTAAAATTGGGATTTGATATACATAAAAAGCGAATAGAATCGAAGAAACATCGATTATTTATATCATATATCACTTCTTAAAATTATTGGTGACAGTTGAATAAAAAAAGTCGCGTAATCTGAACCAGGGGGCGCTGTCTACCGCTTGAACTGTTGCCAAGTTTCCGAGCCACGCGGAAGGCATCTAGTTTAGGAGGCTATGGTATAACAAAGATTTTTAAAAAAATCTGATCGCGTGTTGACAAAACATGTTCAGTATGCGCCCCCTACACCCCTCATTGCATAAAATCGCGTGTTCAAAGGTTGAAAGCATTATATGCCACAGAATGCTACTCTGTATAAAAATTACTTTGAAAAACAGAAATTTTCTGTAACTTTCCTACAGAAAACTTGTTTTCTAAATTTGCATAAATTTACTCTAAAATTACATTTAAATCTGACAAAAGATACATTTTTTTTTTTTTTTTTTTTTTTGTAACAGATATAATCTATAACCATTGATACATATTTTATCTAATGGGTACTTTTTTGAATGTCTTTAAATTTGGCATCAAAGCAGGGTTGGAAAGTGAAACAGCATAAGATGTAGTTCCGTGAGTGAGAGATAACATAGTCGCCTACTATGCAGGGATAACCTGCCGAATAGGATTAATGATTTGCTCCCACATAACTGTAAATAACATTTAAAAGATTGAGAGAGACAGCTTGCAGGTGTTCGAGCTGTAGGGCCTCCTCGGAAATATTTATTAGAAAAGTAAATTCATTTTTAAAAAGTACACGAATATCATCAGAGAAAATTGCAACGCGTAAAAGGGCATAGAAATTACACAGAAGCAAAGAAAAAAAAAATAATAATAACACTACCGAAGCAACCAGCTTCGCGACAACAGTTAATAGCAGGAAAGGGTAACAGGTCAGATTAAAAATTTAAATTGAGGTATATTATTATTATTTTAGCTAAAGAAAATGAGGTTGCTTAAAGTGTTACAAAAGTTAAAAATATTGAAAAATTTGGTAAGCAGATATAGCCTTTTGAAAATATTAGGTAGCAACCGATTAGATGGACGTTTATGTGCCAATTAAGTGTAAACTTACAGCCAAAATAGGAATGTGTGGCACTGGCTAATTTACCATATTCGAACATGTCAGTTATTTATCTATTGAATTTAATGACCTTGAAATGACCATTACAAGTGAGGAGGGCATAAGCGTATTTTGTTAGAAAGTATTCACCTTGTTATATGTGGAATGATTTCGTATGTGTATCGTCCTTTGGATGAGTGGTCCAGTGGTTTTGCTTGCCATTTGCATAACAATTGCTATTTAAGTTTGCATTTGTAAAGTAATCGAAAAATGGACGGTAAATTATATGTGCCGGTAACAATCAGAGTTTATCATAAGACAAATGCACTACCAGAATGAACTTGGCAGAAATCCCCCCCCCCCCCCTCCCGTATCTTATATGCGGAGAGTGTGACGCAACGGTAATGTTTTCAGACATAGATACTGTCGGCAGCAAAAGTATCCGAGCACTAGCCAATAATTCCGATATCAAAAAGTACACTTAGTACTGTTTTGTTAAATAAATCTTTGTCGAATCATGTTCTTAGATTGACTAAGAACATGACTCGACAAGGATTTATTTAATAAAGCAGTATTAAGTGTACTTTTTTTAGACAGGGATTATTGCTAGTGCTCAGATACTTTTGCTACTATTTTCTGCTATTCAAACTCAGCAATTGTTCTTCTTAGCCGTACTATGGAAATAGAAGCAAAGAATTCCAATCGCACCCCCCCCTCCCCCCCAAAAAAGGCAAAAGGTTTGTCGGATATTAAAATTAGTCTGTAAAAGCTTCTGCTCTAGCAACAGCTTATACATATAGTAGAATAATACATTTTAATAAATCCTGTGAACAGTGGCAAAAGGCCGGTTAACGATTTCCTGAAATAAAATGAATATTAGTTTATTAAGTTTGCATAAGTCCACGATTATTATAATTACGTATATATATATATATGTGTGACATCTGACATAGGTATAGTAATAAGACATAGATTGATCATTGACGGGAAAAAAGTGATGCCTTTTCATTTGGGAAAAGACGGCCATTTTACTCTCTTATGAATGTTTTTCCCCGAGTGAATATACACGGGAATAAATATAGATAATTTAGCAAATAAAATTTATGAATAATTTATGTACTAAAAGGGAATGAACAACTCCAGATACCCATTTTTCTTTCTTTCTTTCTTTTCTTTTTTACTATACTCTAGTATACTCATATCTGCACAAAACTAACTTTATTTTGGCATTTATTATTACACTTCTTTGAGATAAAAATCATCTGCATTCATTATGGAAAATAATTTTAATGTACTAATTTAATAAATAATTTGTATTGCGTAAATTCGTATAGGATTATACATAAAAGAGAGTTTTGTGGTAGCCACAACATACTAGTTATATACATTAAAACTTCCGTGGCTGCTAACTAGATTTAAAAGAATTTTGAGAATTCCATATTACTTACTAATGTAAAATATTAAAAAAATATTAAAATTTAAAAAAAGTATTCCATTAAATATGAAGACAGTAATTCTATTATAATAGTAACAAAACAACTGATTATAAAATTTATATTTTTCATAAATTACTTGAATATAACTTATTTATGAAAACTTATCCCATTTCTTTTTATATATTTATTAGAAAACTTAAAAGCCGCGCAATATTTCGGCATTTTCAAAATTCATTGACATTCTATTGTATAACTATTTTCGAGTTTTAACTCTCTAATGGCTGATGCAAAAAACGTTTTCGGCATCAGAAATCTTTGCTCATTAACATGGGGATGATAGATCTATATAAATTACTATATCTATGGTGTGTGACGACATTTCACTTTGTCCTTCGCCAACTATTGGTGGTTATTGGAATTATTTTTATTTATTTTTCTTCTTCTTTTTTTTTTTTTTTCTTTACTAGATGGCATTCTCAGCATATCTTTACACACTTCCACAATTTTCGAGAATTCTGTTGCAGTTTTTGCCACGGTCGAAAATTTAAAGTTTTATCTTGGATGTTTGGTATATAAGTTCTTTTAAAAAGGTTTTATTTTAAAACAGTATACTTGACGGAACAAGTTTCTTAATCAGATACTGAATTTTGATCTAATCCTGAGATATGATGGATATTATGAATATGACTAGTAGTTTCCGTCCGTTACGTTGGTCAGCACATTGAAATAAATAACTTCTTTTTTCCCCTCGAAATAAAATTTCGTTGAAATCGGCCAGTTAGTTCCTCAGAAATTTGAAAATTATTTACGGCTGGCATACTATGGTTCCAAGTGCTTTTAACAGAATATTTCAAGGGTGCAATATGGGCTATTGAAATGCTCTTCTACCACCTGGAAGAGGTGCAGGGTATTAAAGAACTCTCTCACGAATAAAGATTCAAATGCAAAACGAATGAATTTCAATGGCTTATAGTTAGATGTTATTATTTTTAAAAAGAGTATAAATGTTAGTGATGATATTATATTAATGTATTTATGCATATATTCATTTATTTAGAGAACCCTTTTTTCTGTGGGTCTACTTTTATGAATGCTTTTTTTTCGTATCCCCCGAACCTACACACACATACTATATATAATTTAAATGTAAATGTGTAGCTTTTGAACTAATCAAGTCATCAATTCTCTAATTAGAAATCTATTAACACTTTGATCCGTAGAGAATCCAAATACCACCCAAATAATTTATACTTCTTTAAGAGTTTCGAACAGATAGAATAAGAGAAATTTGCTAAATAAATTTCTACGAATATAGTATGTTAAATATCTAAATTTTCAAATAACTGTTAAAAAAATACGACATAATATACACCTGTTTCTAAAAAAAATAAGGAAAAATAAGAAAAATAGCGACCACTCGTTCAAAACTAAACCAATCCGTATGAAATTTGAGCATGTTGTTAACGGTTACAACTCGTAATACTTGGCCTTGCCCAGGTAGGTAGGAGCTGTTCGAAGTTTTCCGAGTATTTTGTTAAATAAAAAGGTTCTGAATGAGAAAAACGCACCTCGGGATTAAAAAAAAAAAAAAAAAAAAATACTGCTCTATACAAATTAGTGGCACTGCAAATCGAAATGTATTATTTTTGAGAATATAAAAATGAACGTTGGAGAGTAAAGCTGCAGATATCGCCTCGCTGTGTTAGTGAGATAAGATATTTGGGATAGCCAATTCATTACAATGACTTCGAGGCATCAGTTGCTTAAAGGACTGCGATAAAGGGCCATTAGGAGACTAGAGGCAGGTGAAAAATCAGACAGAGCTGGCCAGATGGCTAAATGTGAGCACAATTGTGTTTCACAGAATTTGTAACAATATCAGACCACTGATTCGGTGGTTCATCCTGAGGGTTCATCTAAGAACGGCCAATAAACGCTACCACAAGGGCCGATAACTGATATTTTTCGTATATGTGCACAAAGGAATAGAAGCGAAACCCCAACTCATCTTAGAGCCTCTGTTGCTGGAACCATTGGAAGTTGCGTACCAATGACTATTGTGCATAGAAGGTTTCATGAAGAAGATCTTTACGTGAGGTGACATTTTCTCCTTCACGGAATAGGAGGGAACATTTGAGGTGGGTACGATAACATGTCGTTTGAATGATTGATCAGTGAAGACCTCTTCTCCTTACAGATGAGTCCAAGTTTAGCTTCCAAAGTGATAGAAGGCGTTGTTTGATTCGGAGAGAACATGGAACACTTTGTTATCCATAAAACATCTGCGAAAGAGATTCATAAAGAAAAGGCTGACTCTGTGTTTAGGGTGGTATCTTTTCGGGTAGACTCTAAGTCCTTCCACGTGGAACTCTGAATGGTCACGCCTATAGAGATGATAAACTCACTTAAAGAAAAAAAAAAACCTCAATAATCTTACTCCAGAACATAATATGATTTACCTTAATATTCGTGAGGATTCAAATGGGATTCAAAGAAATACTGTCCTGCTGAGTATCTTTTCAGAACATGTTTGCAAAACATTACTAGATATGATGGAACTCATTTATTGCGATGCGACTAAAGGCCGACAGGCAGTATTGGCCAAAGAACTTTGGCGATGAAATGACTTGCCTAACGGCATGAAAGCTGAAGGAGGAAGAGGAAGATGAGGAGAGATAAAAGATAGCGTTTTGGATGCTTTTGCTTGACGTTCATATGTAGCTCGTTTCGTTAATTTTTAATAAACTTATTCTTATCATTATTTAATTTGGATATACTGCATCTTTGCTTCATTCCGAATTGTTCATATATAACATGCCATTAAAAAAAAAAAACCTTTGAAGCAGAAAGATTCATAGGAAAGACATAAGATCTGATGTTATTATTTTTTATAATTTCATGGTTGTTTACGATTGGCCTTTCATAGACTCCTCAAAATTTTCTTGAGTAATAAAATGGAGCTTTTCGAGCTCCAATGAAACTTTTCGAGCAGTGCCTAAGACCGGTTTTCGATTAGAACAATTTCACAGAAATCAGATATCGAACCTATATCAAATTATCTGAAAACTTAATGTGCAATGAAATAATATTAAATATATTGAAATTTCTAGAAAACTGTTTAAATTGTATAAAATAAAATTGAAAGTAACGTTTTCTAATTTTTAAAAATGCTCCATGCTAATACATTTTTATTTCCCCCTAGATTTTACATTATCATAGTTTAACAGTATATTCGAAACATATTTGTGTATTACTTTGTGTATTTTTCGGTAAGTTAATTTTTTAAAAACTCTTTTATGTTATTAAATAGCAAGGGACATAAAAAAAAAAAAAAAAAAAAAAATGAAAATTTGAACTTATTTTACCTTATTAAATTTGAACAGGTTTCCAGAAATTTTAATATAAAGTTAATATTATTATATTTTAATGCGTATGCATGCAAATTTTCATACATATAAGACAGTAATATACGAAAAAAAATTTATAACGTCGACATCACGTTTAAAAAAAAAACAAACTTTTCTAACCCGTTGGTAGTCGCTAGTTGGTCGATTTGCCGCCCATTGTTCAGTTTTTCCAGATATTTTTATTCAATAGCCCCCAAAAATTTTTAGAAGTGGCATTTGATATACATAAAACGCAAATAAAATCGATTTAACGTCGATCACATCACTTCTTAAAATTATTGGTGAGAGTTAAATAAAAAGTTCGCAATCTGTAATAGGTGGCGCTGTTGATAGCGACTACTAACGGGTTAACCTGAAAAGTGAAATCTTACCTCTGCTCTGCCTATGTTACACAACAAAGTTGTGCAAAATTGTCAAATACGAGAGGGGAACCTTACTTACCAGTCTACGCATGTTACACAACAGATTCGTGTTGTAAGACCAGAAATTTACCTACCGGTCTGCTACGGTTTAACAATTACAGCTGGTAACGTTGCTCTACATGGCAAGTAAGCTGCCTCAATATTGTTGTGTAATGATAAGCAAAATATATTACAGTGCTTGATGTTTATCTGCACTTTCTTGTCAGTTCAATGAGTAATGATTTAATGCTATAGGAAGACAACACTAGACCGCATAGGGCTAACTTCGTGAAGATTACATACAGCACCAAAAATTTTAGCGCATGGAATGACTAGCTCGATCACCAGACATAAAATCCATCCAGCTTATTCGCATAGTTGCCAACATTTTAATTTATTCCGGAACACTTTTAATTCCGCCTTTATATCGCACCACTTTAATTTTTGAATATTTTTCTCCAATATATAACTATGATAAAGTAAGTAAAATTTACTCTTAAAAAATAGTGGTATGAAATAAAGGCGGGGCTAAAAATGCTCCGGAATAAATTAAAATGTTGGAAACTCTGCTATTTGGGATGGTTCAGGAAGACGAGATACTGATCTCAATCCTCCTCCTGACACCCCTGCCTTATTTACAATTACAAGAAGCAAGTGCAATAACTCTCACTCCCCAGAGAGTTCATGAATCACATAACTGAGTACCACGTCGCTGTATTTGCTGTGTTGTTTTGAGGGCTGTTCATTCTCCGTATTAAAGCCACTTTTTTTAATACCAAAATGAAACATTCAGTTTGTTAATTTTACACATTTTAAAACATTATCGTTGTCTGGTATTTTGTTTTCATGTTATTTCATACTTTACTATATGTCGTATAGTGTGACTCAGTTTTATTATATTCTAGATGTAACTTTTTGAGCTATCACTTTTTTTCGTAATATTCTAGTAATTTTTGAAAACCAGAGTGTAATAAAATTTTTATGAAAATAAGATATACTTTATTAAAATACTTTTCGAAGCAATTTAGTTTCGAAAGTTTAATTTCCGAATTTAAATTATGTAGTATTAAAAATTTAGTAAGGAAACTGTCTCAGGGGCAGATTTAGAAGGGAGCAAAAATTTTTAAATTATAAAATAGCGCAGCGGCCTTAAAAATTCGTGTTCTAAAGTTGTTGTTTTTTTTTGGGGGGGGGGAGGGGGAGGGGGGAGGAATAGATCCTATATACTTTCTAATGCGTAAAATTATTTGGGCGGCAATTATGGGGAGGCAAAAATTTTAGAAATTATACATTCTTAGTAGCACTGATCCATCCTATTTTGTTCATCCATTCATTGACTCCTAGAAACTTGATCGAGAAATAACATTGATATATCGTTTCGAGCAAAAAAAAGTCACCTAAATCAGATATAGTACCAATAACATATCACGGTGAAACTCGAGGAAAATAAAATTTTTCTTTCTGATTTTGATCAGTTCAATTTCTAAAATTCATCGAATGCCGATCATCGGATTCAAGTATCCCAGGTGGAACATTTCGGATGAATTCCCTTTTATCCTTCTCGATAAGATCCTGATTATTGACCATTCATAACCCTAGCAGAAAAATATAATCAGACTTTAAATAGCCTCTCATCGAGAAGTTTGATAACTCATCAGGCATTCATCGGAAATATATCATCGGGGATAGTTGGATCCTATGGTAGGAATCCGATAAATTTTAGAACTGATAAGATGAAAATCCGATAAAAAGACGTGATATTCATCGAATTTTCAGGTGATTTGTTATTGATTTGCTATCTGTTTCCGGGAAAAATTCCCTCATCGAAAACTGGTCTTACATACTTCTCGATACGATAGTACTTGAGCAAATTTCGAAAAGTCGTTCAAAACCGAGCAAAATACAATCAATCGATGCTATTAGGGAAATTCATCGATTTCGATAATAGGTCATTCAATGGCCGATTATATTTTTCTGCTAGCGATTACAGTTACGTCCTAGAAAATTCGTGTTTAAAAGTTTTTGAGGGTTAGGAATCCGCATACGTTTGAAAGTATAAAATTTTTAAGGTGCAGATGGGGACGAGAAAAAATTTAAAACATTATACTCTGCTACGGTAACAATTTTTAAGGATTGTTTTCATGGTGAGCATCAAGCTGTTATAAGTGTCTTAAAAGTGTTAAGGCACCGTAAGCGCCATCAAGCAACAATTTTCTACAACAGATTTTTCGAGGTCGCAAATATAGTCAGAATTTTAAAGGTCGTTTGCACGGTGCGTGAACAAACTCTTGTAGGTGCGTAAAAAAAGGACGATCCAAGTAGCATTAATTGATCACACATTGGTCAGACATTCTTTGACTCTTTGATATTTGCTCGAGTAGTAACATGGACATATCATTTCAAGCAAAGACACCGGTTTTCGACGAGAAAAATTTCAGAGAAAACTGATATCGAATTTCTGATAAATCACCTGCTAACTAAGTGAAAATCACGTCTTTCCATGGATTTGCATGGGATCAGTTTCCAAACTTCATCAGATTTCGATCATTGAATTCTATTATCCCTATGAGACATTTCTGATGAATTCCTGATGATATTGATCCATCTCGATGAGATTCCGATTATCGGCTGTTTAAAGGTTCATCGGAATTCTATGAGAGGCCATTCAATGACCGATTACATTTCTGCTCTTGGAAGACAGTTATATTTTTCTAAGCTAGTTTGCGTGGTGAATGAACAGGTTGCTGTAGGCATCTGAAACGAGGGAAGGGGGCTATACGCCCTACTGAGCGGGAGTTTGCTACGGTCAGATTTTTTTTTAAAGAGTTGTTTTCACGTTAAGCAAACTGGTTGTTTTAAGTGCCTGAAACGGGTCATTGTGCGAGAGTTTGCTACAGTTAGATTTTTCAACAAATCAGTTGGTCACCGAAGGTGGCTTGTAAGCAATGAAATTAATGCATATCACATTATCATAGTAATTAAAGAAGACTTAATGAGATGTATTTTAAAGTACTGTCGGTATATAGCGGTCTAAAAAACAATCAAGCATAAAATAAATAAACAAATAAAATTTATTTATGTTTATTAATTTCAGATTTTTTTTTTCTGAGATTGAATAATAGATTCTAGAGGTCAAATATAAATTAAGTATAACACAGGTGAAGAACATGAAAAATGGAAGTCATAAACAGTAACAGAACTCTATAAGATCCGAACGTCTGCTGCGAGATTAAAGTAAAATGCAAACATTCGATTCTTATAAGAATCTCTGACATGTTTTTCATAAATTCGATTTTATTCGTGTTTTAATTTAATGGTTCGTTATTAAGTACCATTGTTAGATAAAAAAAATTGTATTTTTAATTGTGTTTTTTATTTAGAAAATAATATTGTCATACATTCTCTGTCATAAATACATTTACATCGCTATGACCACCAGCATCAATAACAAAAGCTATGCTATTACTGGAAACAATAAATTTTACGCACTATTTTGAGCCTGAAATTGTATACACATTTAGTTGGATTCTGGTCATGTCCATGGATTTATTCATAACATTGAATAAATAAGTAAACTGGAATGCATAATGAGTAAAATATTCAACTTTTTGAAAGTTTTAAATTTGCTTTTAGAAGTAAAATTTTAATGAAATATTGTGCATAGAAATGTTTATATACAGGGTGATTATAAAAAAAACTACCCCGATATATGAGACCATAGCTGTCATACCGTTCACAATAACTGAATAAAATTTTGGTGGAAGGTATCTTGAGGTATGCGCTCAAGAATTATTAAAAAAAAAAAAAAAAAAAAAAAAAAAAAAAGAAAACAACAGTTAAACTCTAACAGTTACGGTTACAGTGACAAAATTTCAAAAATTTCAAATGGCAATACCTGCTTTTTTTTTTTTTATTGAAATGGAATCTCCATAGCAAAAAACCGTAAATAGCGTCGGAACGGTACCTGTAGCACGAAAATCGCCAGCGCTAGCAGGCTAAGAAAAAAAGAAAAACAACAACTGTTATGTGCCTACCAGAGTACGACTTTCATTTTTTTTAATGACGTCACATTTCCCACTGAGTCTTTGGTTCAGACTAGAGCCCCTTAAATAAAACATAAAGGCCGACGCATCACCGCCATTTTTTTTTTTGCCTCGGATGGGGGCAGCATTCTCGCTTAGCGTCCTTATCGCTTAACTAGCGGTTTTAAGAAATCTTGATCTGAAGCTACGATCGGTCAAGAGCAATAAGCAACAAGTAATACCCCTAATAAAACAACACATTTATACACAGTACATTCTTGGTATGTTTTTTCATCCTCAGGATATTGTGTGGATGTACTGGGAATAAGATGTGTTGTTAGGACTATTTCTTTCTGTTTCAAATACAAATCATAACTTAAAAAAAAAATAATAATAACCTTACTGTTTAAAAGTGGAAAATCTTTATTTATTTACTTACCTTTTCTGCTATTTCTAGCATATACTATTCATTTAAACGAAACTTAAAATAAATTGTAATTACGACACGGAAATGAAACAACTTTGGCGACCCTAGAAAATGTCGCCAAAACTCAAACGCACAGTAATAAAAGGTCTTTAATTAATTTATGGTTATTAACGTAAATATTATGATTAAAATAGCACATTCTTTGTATTTTTACGTTTGAACATGTGAAAAACACAAAGAAAAATGTAAGTAAATAAAAGTTATATTATTTTATTCTTCTTAAATTATCTTATGGAAATCTGAGCATTTTATGTTCTTTTCTTGAGTGATTATAGCAATTTATCACTAAACAATCTCCCATATGATAATTTACCAAGCTAAAATTATGAAAATGATTAAAAAAGTAACTCCAAAGTAATACAAAACGATATAAATAATGGATGCCGTTTATTTATCTACGGTAAACGCTGGGTACATGTGGCAACCCTAAGGCAACAAAATGGCTGATGCGCTAACTCGTATATATAGGAGCCTTAGTTCAGACTAAAGGCTACTGATTCTGCTTCGAAACGAAAAGAAGAGATCACGGTATCCTTAATTTCTTGTAAGGCTACTGAATAAAGGCTTTAATTTCGTTGTTAGTCGTAAGACGCCGTCATGACTGATGTCATCGCACTACGTGAAAAACAAGGCATTCTGAAATGTCAATCAAAATGATTTTGATGATGATAATGATGTTTCCCAGTAAGCCTCATATTGTTCACAGAGCAAGAAAGCAAGATACACTTCACGCATTTCACAATGTCTTATTTTTTACTTAGTGTGATGACGTCAGTCATGACGGTGTCTTACGACTAACAACGAAATTAAAACCCTTATTCAGTAGACCTACATGAAATTAAGTATACCATGGTCTCTTCTTCTCGTTTCGAAGCGGAATCAGTAGACTTTAGTTAGAGCTAAGACTACTATATAACAGGCTGAATCATTCGACGCCATTTGTCCGTCAAGTCCGTCATTGCTAAAACTAAGACTATTGTATATGACTATTATATGAGATTATATAAGAATATTATATAATAGTCTTAGGTTTGACAGTGACGAACTATCAGATTATTATATGAGATTATATAAGACAATTATATAGTAATCTTAAGTTTAGCAATGACGGACTTGACGTACAAATGGCGGCAAATGATTCAGCCTGTTATATAGTAGTCTTAGTTAGAGCCGAAGACTCAGTGTGAAATGTGACGTCATTAAGAAAATGAAAGTCGTGCTCTGGTAGGCACATCACAGCTGTTTTCTCTTTTTTTTCTTAGTATGCCTAGCGTTGGGGATTTTCATGCTAGAGGTAACGTTCCAACGCTACTTATGGTTTTTTGCTATGGAGATCCCATTCCAATAATTAAAAAAAATGTAGCCATTTGAAATTTCCGAAAATTTATCACCGTAACCGTAACTGTTAGAGTTTAGCTGTTGTTTTTCATAGAATTCTTATACCTTAAAATACCTTCCACCAAGTTTTTATTCAGTTTCTCGGAACGGTATGGTAGCTTAGAGGTCTGCACGGACCGGAATTTCAAGACCCGGCCCCAGCCCGGCCCGTACGAAAGCTTTGCTTACACGGCCCGGCCCGTTATGAAGTCGAAAAATGCGGCCCGGCCCGTTTATTTTTTAACGGTGTATGGCCCGGCCCGGACAAAAAACGATAAAATCAGGCCCGACCCGGCCCGATTAAAAAATATGTAAAATAACCAAAAAAAAAAAAAAAAAAAGAATGCCTTTCCTTGAAAAAGATTTTTAGTATGTGCTTTGCAGAGGTTTTATATAACCAAACAATAGTACGTTCTTTAACAAAACTGCTCAACATTTACAAGATAATTATATATAAAGAGAAATTCATTGTTATAGACAAGGCACAAAGACAAATAGAAAGTCAAATCGAAAATATTAACATTCATCAAACAATATAGGAAGGTATTTAAAATGGTTAATACTACTAAAAATGCACTTTCAACCATTTCCACTTATATACCGTAATGTATTCGAATCTTTCATCTGCTCCGGTAAACAAAACTTTAATATTAATCCAACCATATTTAATAGAAAAGTTGCTTTTGCCCATGATAAAAATGACGCTACTTTTGTCCACTGGAGAAAAGGAAAAGGAACCTTAGAGAAAAAGTTGCAGCGGAAAGATTTTTATAGCCTTTATACCAATAAACTCAACAGATCATAAGAAACAAAGCCTTATACACAGTAACATATCTAATTTCCTTTGTTATGTACATGTACGCAAACTGGTAGTGACATGCATACTATTTTGAATAGGAAACCATCTAATATTACTTGAAATAAAATATATTAATTTCGAGGCATGCTAAAAATGTTTGTAAAAAATCAGATTTCGGACAGACAGACTGATAGACAATTAAATTGAAGTTAGAGACACTTTATAACAAAATAGAACTTTATGCGACATACCAGCCTGTAAAATTATGTAAAATAAATGACTGAAGAAACATTTTATCATTTTCTTTTTTCGTTGATTAACGAGGAAACCAGAAAAAGATTCGGTCCGACACGGCCCGGAGAAAATTTCATTCAGGCCCGGCCCGGCCCTAATATACATAAAAAAACTGAGCCCGAGCCTGGCCCGGCCCGAGTCTGAAAATTTTTTTTAAGCCCGAGCCCGGCCCGGCCCGAGAGCAAATTCAAAAATTCGGCCCGAACCCGGCCCGTGCAGACCTCTATGGTAGCTATGCTCTCATACATCGGGGTAGTTTTTTTTTATAATCACCCTGTATACATATGTATATATATATTTTCAACTAAGCTATATTTTAAATATAAACAAAATTTTGAGCTCCCAAAAGTTCAACGCCCCTGGTTTGAAAGGCCCAGTTGGCCCATATGTTAATTAGGTTCTGCGCGTAAGTTTACAAAAATTAAATGCAATTTTTCTTTTATTGTTTCTGGAGAAAAAAAAAAACCTATTATTTTATTTTGAAAAAATAAATAAATAAATAAACAAATAAAAATAAACGAATAAAATATGCGGATCATTGTATAAAATAAAGGCAATCTACGTATAAAAAGGCAGCCTAATTTTAAAAAATTGAACATCAACCCTAGAATTCCATACTAAGTTAAAGGTAGGAGAAATTGCGCACATAGCGGATAGGAGATAGAGTCATGCATCGGGTCGAGTAACCCGATTTTACCCGAAACTGACCCGACCTGCTGTTCGGGTTCGGATCGGGCCGACTAATTTTTTTTCTCTTGCTGGTCGGGTTGACTGATTTAATTTTCGTGTGGGTCGGGTTGACTGGATTTTTTTTACTGCGGGTCGGATTCGGGTTCAGGTTGGGTTTAGTTTTCGAAGAGTCGAGTCGACTTCAGAACATCTTTCAAAAACAAAATATACCTTAATGAACAGAAATTTGTTTGCTATATACACCCATAATGAATATACGCTTGCCCAAATTATTATAGTAAAATAAACATCCGTATCCGACTGAAACAATTAGAAAAAAAAAAAAAAAAAAAACATCAAATTACTATTATTATTTAGAATATAAACAGTGGAAAACAGGTTCCCTCTCCGATAATAACTAGATGTGTGATTCATCTATTTTGATTACTCACATCCTTTTGAAATAGATAGTGAATTTAAACTGATAATTAATATTTTTTTCTCTTGCAAATGTTTTTTAAGAAGTTATTGAAATGTAGATTTAAATGAGAACGGATGTTTAGTTGGCGTCTGTAACACTGTATTATTTTAATAATATTGTATGTGTGTGAGAGAGAGATAAGCATTAAACAATAAATTACAAACGCTGAACTTGAAACCCATGTTTGTACATTTGAAGTGCACAACACAGAAATAGATAAAAAATATTATTAATCCATTTTTCAGATTTTTATTTTTTTTAACTTAGTGCATTAATAATTACATTTTTAAAATGATTTATTAACTGTGTGACAATGAAAACTTACCTTGTTTTATAACTTAAAAATGTTTTGCATGTTTTAGAGATGAATTATTAATTTTCATTTAGATTCGAGTTTCGGGTATAAAAAATTCGTGGTCGGGTCGTCGAAATTCTGTATTGCGGGTTCGGGTCGATTAAAATATTTTGTTGACTCGACTCATGTAGGACTCTGATTCGGAGGTAAGGAATAGAGTGCGAGCGCTGCTACTCTAGGTAGTTGTACAACAACAATTGTAGTGTAGAGCACCGAGTTGAATGTGCATATTGATTGCTTCGATAGTCTTAGGTAAATCGTGGTTATCTTGTTTTGTTTTAAAAAAATAAATGCTTGAATTTTCATATCACTTCCTAGGAATTTCTATAAAATAGCAGCAGAACAAAATATTTTTAAAATAAACGGTTTCTCATAAGCTTCTAGCCTAGAATAACGGTACAGACACAAACAGTTCTCTGTAAAAGCGAATAATTGTGCAATAAAAGGCTGCGCAATCTCTCCTACCGAAATGGGAGAATTTGCGCATTTGCTGCTTAGGAGAGATTGCGGATTGATTCCATTAAATTTTATACTACACTGTTAAAAAATGCAACTTTGCTGCCAGAAGTTCTCTGTAATTTGAGGAAAAAAAGTCGTAAATTACGGAAAAATTACGTTGTCAAAACTTATTTTTCTGTAATTACAGAAAAATTCTGGCAGCAAAGTTGCATGTTTTTAACAGTGTAGGAGAGATTATGCAACAGCTTATTAGTAATGACAAGACAATGTGGATGAGCTTAACCCATTCGAGACGATGCATCTTTTTGAAAACCGTCCAAGAATACGAAACTGGACATTTTCAGGAGTGGCAACGATCGACAAAAGTCTTACCTCTGGTAGTACGTAGCTCTTCTGTGTCAATGTTAGTCTATAGGAAATTTATAGCAAATTACTTAATGTTATGGTACATGTCTTTATTTTTACGATATTTTCAGGTATGATGCTTAAGTTTTGGGTAGCTGTCGGCTGCTTAAACAGAAGCGATAATACTGAATGCATACAAAAAATATCAGCCTTCCCAAATATGTTTAAGGACTGTAATTGTCTAAAATTCAATAAAATGAAATAAATTAAATTAATGCAAAGGTTTTTAAAATTGAAACGAGAAGATTTCAAATCAAGTGAAATTTAAATTTTGTATTTTGAACATACTGATTTTATAAAAATAACTTTAATAATAATAATAAATAATAATAATAAATAATAATTAAAAAATAATAATTAAAAAAAAGACGGGAGGATTCTGGTTATAAAAGTGGGGGACATCATCCATATATCATTGGACATACGAATACAGTGTGCCACCCGCCTTTTTGACCCAGAAATGTATTGCGCACATGGTGGTGTGTAATCCATTTAGAATGGGTTAATTTGTGACAGGTGGTTACATGAAAGCTGCACCATTTACAAGAATATGTGCAATGATTTCGGGCAACGACAGATTAGGTAAGTAAAGAAGAAATCATTCAATCTGAAAAGAAAATGTAATAATTTTAAGTTAAACGTGTTATCTAACAACCTAATGCTATTTTGTAATCTTATGTGGTCTTTTTTTTTCTCTAATTCTTTAATTATTTTCATTAAATAAAATTTTTAATTATTTTCTTTTCTTTTTTAATTATTAAATTGAAATATAAACTACAATACAAAAATATTTGTTTACAAAAATCTTACAACAATGTGATTTAAGTGCAAGTATTATTGTTAACAATTTCATTGTAGTTATAATAAGCGCAATCTCTCCTACCCACGTGCATAATTCCTCCTACCCTGTAAGGCAGTGTTACCAAATTTAGAAACTCTGTTATTCAATAATCAATAATAATTTTGAGGAGTGATATTTAATATACATAATATCTGATTAATCTTCGAAATAATTAGGCAACCGTTACAATTAAAATTTAGTGGTAGATATTGAAAAAAAAATTCCTAAATTTGCAACACTGCTATGAGGCGAGATTGCACAAAATAACGCTCTTGGTATTATTACAGTTGTTGCTGTAATTTATAGCATAACAATAAAGTAGTAAGGGAAATGCATAGAAAACGAATGAATTAAAAATTCTTCAGCAATAGTTTAACAAAAAGTAATATTTGGATTTTTTTATGTTATTCTGTTGAATTGTGCGCAAACTCTTCTAGCTTTACAGTCAGTAACAAAAGTGTCCGAACACTAGCAAAAATTCCTATGTAAAAAAAGCACACTTCATACGGTTTCGTTAAATAAATCCTCGAATCATGTTCTTACACTGCCTAAGAACAGGATTCGACAAGGATTTATTTAACAAAACTGCATGAAGTGCACTTTTTTTACATAGGAATTTTTGCTAGTGTTCGGACACTTTTGTTACCGACTGTACCTTATATTTAAATTCAGCGAATCATAAAACATCGAAATATACATTTTTATTACTTTTGGATGTTTATGAATTATTCAACGAAACCAATCAATAATGAAGAGAAATGTTGACTATTTAAATAATATTTGAAGAATGATTTTTACTTTTCATTCAATTTGGAATTAAATGATTGTCTGTAAAATATAAAGCACAATGCTCATAGGTATTTTTAATTATTTTTTTTTTTTTTTTTTTTTTTTTTTTTTTGTAGGGGAGATGTCATTAAAAATTAATAAAATAAAATTTTTTCTTAAAATTCCTTATAGTAAAAATGGTCTATAAAAATCAATTTTTAATCCTTTTTGATAATGGATGCGAAATTATGGGAAAATATAAAAAGGCTGCAACTTTATATTAAATTTATAGATTTATTTTCAGGCATCACGCACTGCTTAATTTAATACTAATTATAAAATTTTCGAGGAACATCTGTAGTCTTCTTAGAAAACAGTTTTTAATTAACTATTTTTCTGAAAAATCCATTTCTTGTCATCGATACAGCCCTGAAACATATTTTAACTCATACGGATTTGACTAGGTAGAACATAAAATAACTGTATTTAAGATTAATGTAACATAAGTGATTGTACAAAAAATACAGTAAAATAAAATATAAAATAATAATAATATAATAATAATAAAAACATACACAAAGGAAAATTTTCGTTATTCGACTGAAATAGATAATTAAGGTTCCTTTTTAAGAGTTAAACCATAACAGATGTATATAGAAAATTTTAATGAAACTTTGGTCTATGGCTGTTCAATATGGAGCTATTATTATTTTTTTTAATATTAGCAATTTTATGTTGTACTTTATACTGTAAAATACTGAAGCATTGCTGTAAATCTTCATTTGGAAGTTTACGGTGAGCCGTAAATTTTACGGCAAATAATGAAATATAGAAAGTACGGGCTAATCGTAAAATTTACGCGACAAATTTGGCAGCGAGGTTTCAATTTTTTACAGAGTAGAATTATAAACTTAACACTGTAAAGACATAAAAAATCATGTTCATTGTAAAAAACATACATAAGTGTTGAATGTTCATGGAGTAAAAAATTAATTAAACTTACCTCCATTTTGTCTCATATTTGCGGCTAGTGGGGAAAAAAATGGGATTACAATTTTAAAAGCAATTGCACAACATTTTCAAAGCAATACATTTCAGTATTTCAAAAATTATGGCATGAATCTAACTCTTAAAAAGTTATTCTTCGATGACATATGTTTAAAATTAACCATCATTCAGTATGCAAATAGATATTTAGTTTAAAGCAAAAAATAACTTAGCGTTGTATCAATAGTACATATTGTTGATACCAATATTGAAACAACTTTAACATTTTCATGAGAAACTAATATATTCTAAAATACAGGGTATACAAGAATAGTTGAGACATTTTACAAAATAAAATTGAAAAAATTCTAGAAACAGTTGTAGTGAAATTTAATTGGAACTTGTGGCATAGCTACAAAAGTTAATAGATTTCTATATGAGACATTTTGATGGCTCGTAGTACATTTAAACTATTCCAGTTTCAATCCATGTATTTCAAAGCATTTGAGGGTTTCTGACATTTGCTGCTAGAATTCCTCTACATCAGGATAAGTAGTCTGACAGATGAAATAGTTCATGTAAACTCACATGAAAGAATCCAAGGAGATTAAATCTGACGATCGAGGATGCTATAGAATTGGACTACCGCAACCAATGTATTTGTTGGGAAAATAGAAATTTACGCAATAGCTTACACACATTGACGAATGTGGAGATGCACTGTCTAGTTGAAAAATTTCACATTTTCATAATTGTCACATTGTCATAATTTTAGATTGTCATAATTTCACATTGTCATAATTTTAGATTTGGTGGATTGAGAAAATGTTCAACTTATCTAAAAAGCATCAACACTTAAAGTGTTTTCGGGAATGTGGAGGTGCACTGGCTAGTTGAAAAATCCCATTGTCATAATTTTAGATTTGGCGGATTGAGAAAATGTTCAACTTATCTAAAAAGCATCAATACTTAAAGTGTTTTCGGAAAAAAAAAAAAAAAAAATGAGAGAGAGTCAATAATTTCCTTTTTAGATAAGGTTCACCAAACATTATTTAATTTTGGAATAAAATTATAGGGAACAAAAATATAGTACTTTTGTTAGCCAGACGTCATTCAGACATCATTCGACGCTAATTCATTTTACCCGCTTCGTACTCCTAGTTTATTTTTTATTTGATTTTGTAAAGTGTCGAACAATTCTCGTACACCCTGTATTTATGCAATAAAATGATAATTTTTTTTTTCATATAAACCGAGACTTTGTGTTTCCGATATACTATATATTGTACTCATTGCTTTAAATATTATCTGATCTATGGTGATGCTTTGGCACGATAAGTTTTCGAGACATATTGAGATGAAAATATTTTTAAAACATTCATGAGGAGTTATTTTTATAAATTAAAATAATATCTACTCAATTTTAATAAATTTTGATAACTGAGCTATTTATTCTTAAGATACACTAATTTTTTTTTGGCTAATAGCTGATTCATAAACTGATAGATGTGGATTCGTCCAGTCATACAAAATAAGATTATTTCTTATTTACGATGTTACTCGTGTCAGAACATGTTTAAAAAAATCCTGAAATATATATTTTTACAGTTTGATGGTATATAATCTATCTATTCTATCTATAAAAAAAATTCAGAGTTTCAATTTAGGGTATTAAAAATAAATTTATAAATAAATAATAATAATAATAAAATGTGTTCTATATACCAATAAAATAAAGTGTAAAATTTCGACATTGTATTGTAAAAAGTTCTAGAAACATGTTTAAACAAAGTTGTTAAAGAATTAGTTCCAAATTAAAATGGAAATGTAATTATTTATTTACTCGTCATTATTTTCATGCGTATTTTGTGTATGACCACTAAAACGCAATTTACTGATTTTTTTTTTTTTTTTTTTTTTTTTTTTTTTTTTTTTTTTCCAAACGGAGAACTTTTGTCGAGATTCTGGAAAAGGATGTTAGCTGTCAGGTTAATTTCTTTAGAAATTGAGCTATTGCAATCATCTCGTTCACTATCTAACTTTATATCATGGAAAATTTTTATCACGATAATTTCCGAAACACCTACGCATTCAGAACCAAAGTTGGACAGCGAACTTATCTTAGAAATATCTTGAAAGAGTTCGTCGGCATTGTGATCCATCATCTAGTTTCCAAGGGGTTGTCACATGAAATTTTCCAACTCACAAAAAGTACACATTTATGAACCGGTATGTAAATTCGATATATTACATAGATAACATTGAGGTCGTAACCAAATTTATTAATCAACTTAATCTGCTATCTTATTTCAAAATGAAGCCACTTGAAAATTTGTTATTACGATAGCTTCCGAAATACTGAATCAATTCGAACCAAAGTTGCTCAGTGCACTTATCTTAGAAGTATTTTAGATGAGTTCAAGTCAACAATGATCCACCTTCTTGTTTCCAAGTGGCGGCCACTTAAAATTTTCAAACTCTCATAAGAAACCTATTTTTAAACCAATTTTTTAAAACACAGATATAAACATAGCCCATATCAAGTTCTCGACCAAGTTTATTAATCAATTCGATTTGTCATCTCGTTCCAAAATCGTGGCCACTTCAAAATTTGTAATTAGCATTTATGAACTAAATTGCATGAAACTTGGATAGTTTATAGTCCACAGCAAGGTTTTAACCAGGTTTATTAATCAAATTTATCCATTATCTCGCTACAAAATAACGGCCACTTAAAAAAACAAAGAGATCAACCATGCTTTTCCGACTGAAACGTAAGGACTGGTTTAGTTTTGTCATATCTCTGGAGCTGTTTATATCGAAATACTGAAATTTTATAAATAACTTTATTAGTGTATGAGACACCTTTTACCCACTGGAATGGGAGGCCTTATGAAAATTAGAATTTTCTAATTCTTCAGACTGAATCCCATGAAATGTTTACTTGATTTTATAAAATTCTTTACCTTCATTTACGCAACTTTTCAATTTGCAATATACGTCTAAGACCAATATTTAAGAAAGTTAAGCCGAGGTCAAGGTTTTTGGAAAACACTGTTTATGTAAACAATGTTTTCTTTTCATACGCATATACATTATAAGGAGCAAAAGCTAAAATGTGACACAGCTTACGTTGAACATTGTGAAAGAAACAGACCGATTTAGTTTCCAAACGAAAGTAATTATTCAAAATGTCCTTTTAATCCATATTTTAAAACTTACTAAAATGAAAATTATTTTTCCTAAATATTTGATCAAAGTCACTTTTATCGATTTAAAAGACACGCGAAGCTTACTTTTCCACTATCTTACAAACATTGCTGTTGCATAAAAAATCACTTAAAAAAGCAATTTATCAAAACTGTTTTCGTCTTGGATTATCTTTTATTGATTTTATTAAATACTTAAAAATGTAGTCTAAAATATTTTTTCAAACGCTGAAATTTAACGCAAGTTTGGAAAAAAAAAAAAAATCAATTTCTATAAAACTTACTCAGACTATTACAAAACACAATTCAATTCTATTTTATTTTCCAATTAAAGTATTTATTTTTGAGTTTTATTAATTTTATTTTTCAAGCAAGTGTACAGTTCCATTAAGTAATGTTTGAATATAACATTCACATAACTCGTTAGTATAGCTTAATATATTTTCGCCAGTTAGATATTCTGTGTCAAATCAAAATGACTGACCATTAAAACAAAAACAAAACTCATGCTTTTCAAATACAAGCAAGAAACTATTTTGTGTTAATTATTTTTTTGAAAAGGTTTTCCAATTTCGTGTAATTTGAACGGACAAGTAAATGGCCCTCAGTGGCGTAACATTATAGCGGATAATGATTGTATCAATTGTGTTTCAAAATACCTAATAAAAATTTAAAGACAGATAGAGGTGATAATTATAAGTAAATTTAGTATAAGAATTCCAGTAGGATAATGCCACGTTTAAGCGGTAGATGGCACTGATGAGATCAATAATTTAAAGCATGTTATTGGCTGTAATCGTCATTGCCGCACGGGTTTAGAGTAGAATGCATTGTTATACCTTCTCATATTGGGATAACTTTAAGATGCCTGCCTACCGTCAGAGGTGATTTTTTTTAATAATTGAAAAATTGCCTATTTATGTGCATTATATGATAGAATATAGTAATAAACAGTGAATAACCTGGAAAAAAAAAAAAAAAAAAAAAAACTTTTTATTTTCTTTTTTAAATTCATTTTATAAATTCAGTAACAAATTTTGATGCTTATATTGAGTAAAACATTTATGTAAACAAACATTTACGTTTCATTTCCGGTTTCAAAAACTGGCGAGTGACTAATATTAAAATGCCTGTAACTCAAGTTCCAAGCAAGATAGAAACAAAATTCAAACTGATTTATAAAGCTAAAATGCCAGACTTTAATACTAACCCAAAAATAGAAAATCGGAGTTTTGACCGAAAATTGCATTTTAAAGGTTGGCAGGCACCTTAAAAGTATGGTCTTCTATGAGAATGCCATTTCATGGGCGCTAGCAGGTATGGACAAACAAGGGGAGACCTTTTCTTCCTTAGAATTAAAGTTTTATTAAAATTACCTTTATATTTTATAATTTTGGAAAGAAATTACAAAGTTTTGATCAGGAACTGATTGCCAATTTGTCAGTTGATGTAGGAAATTTCTGTGACATATCTGATATTGTGCCTGTATACTAATTTATGCGCCGCAGCTGTGAGTCCAGTCTTGTATCACGACTGCAGATCCCGCTTCGTGAAATGTTTGATTAGTAAAATTCATGTTTTCTTTGACATTACATGGCTATTTCACTTATCTCTAATTAATATTTCTTTACGTGCTAGCGCTTACACGCGATATTACCGCACCAACTTACTATGAAAACAATCTTATTTTAGTCCCGTCTATCTGTTAAGTGTTTATTTACGATTATTATTTAAAACTAAATATCTAAATACACTTGGAAATTATTCTTGTACATTTACTTTACCTATACAAACTGAACGTTTAAAGAAATTGAAAACGAAAACCTTACTGATGTGGATGATATTTAATTGTGCTGTGACGTCTTAGTGCGTCATATTCGTTAAGGTAAGGCTAGCACATGAGGTGTACACTCGTCCTTATCACTAAACTGATAAGAAAGGTTTGATTTCTATAGTGAATTTTTAAATATTAAGTCAGTGCAGTTATTTGAAATATAAACTAATGCGGGATAAATTTTATATGGCCAACTTGTCATTCGGTGTAAGGCGAAAGAAAACTTGAGACTAAAAATGTGCAATTTCATGAAAGTAATACAAGTTATTTTTAAAAATGACTGACGGTAGATTAAAATAGTAAGAAAAAAGTAATTTTACTGCAAATATCGATACGTACTCTTCTTTCTTTGGATGGTTTCGAACGATATGGATGATTCTTCCGGGAGGATACAAAGGTTGGTGTACAGTTAAAGCTATAGATGAATCACTTGGATGTGTAGCAACATCACGGAAGTTGGATTTGTCAGCAAAGCCATCTGACATATCGATTTTCAAATCTTCAGGACAACAGCACAAAACACCACCCAAAATAATTTTCCACTAGAAACCATAATAAAACATATTTTAAGATCAAACAGTTTAAAAAAAAAAAAAAAAAAAGAAAAGGAAAGAAAATGCTTATGCTTATGCTATAAGAAAAATGGTTGAATAATATTAATAATATCATGAACGATTATTTTTTTCTTTAGATCGATTTATTACTATAGCGAATATTTTAAAACTCACAGTATTAATATATATATATATATATATATATATATATAGCGTTCTATTTATATAACTATTTCTATGAAGTTTTATTTCGCTCGGTTCTTAAAGATCTGTGCCAATGTTTTGGTTTGATGTTAAGTACTCTGCTATATTTCTCAAAAATTAAGAGCCATTTTTTTTAAAGCTGGACAAAGTCTATGGGGGTGTGATAGTTGACATATTCAATTTTCCCGAAACTTTCAGGATATGTTAGTAGTACTGTGATAAAGGGAAATTTATTTTTTTCTGAATTTCATTTGTTTGACCTAGAGAGGGGGGGGGGGGTCAAAGTTTGAGGCCGTAAATAAATGATGCCATTTTAATATCATTTTACTCCAAAAGCCATGAGTGAGCCATGTCAATTTTTTTAAATACGGATACTACTTGATACTAAGTACATTTTAGCATAAACAGTTTGGTGGGTCACTCATGGCTTTAAAGGCCAAGGTCATTCAAAAATGCAGTTTTCGTTGATTTTTTCCATGTTTTCAGTCTGAATATCTGCTAAGGCCATGAGTGCCCCATAGAAATAATTATGGGGTTAATTACACACCTTGCTTAACGTATCTGGCAGTAAACTTTTTCATACAGATGAAAGTAAATATCCAGCTTGAATTGTTGAAAATTTTACGTATTTATCAATTTAGTATTCTAAAAGATAATAATAAAAGAATAATTTTTTAAAAATAGCAAGTTAAAAATCTCAGTGTGGGTTATAATTGATGTACCGAAAATATTACAGTTTAAAATCGTAATAGTTTTTTTTTTTTTTTTTTTTTTTTTTTTTTTTTTAATGAACATCCATAAATTATTTCAATGTAACAGATCTTTACATATTGAAATCGAACTTAGACTTTGCATTTTCAGTAGCAGCTTAACGAGTAAAAAGGAAAACAAAATTACCGATGTAATAGGACAAAAAATAATTTTTAATATTTCGTTACATATAGAACTTTGTAAAAGTAAAAGTATACATGAATTTTCTAATAGAAAGCTTTGAAATTTTAATTATTAAAAAATAAATTGAAAGAAATATGATGTGACGGGAATTTCTTTCCCACTGAGATAGTTGATTGTTGCACTATAAATAAATATATGAAAGAATTTAAACAAAGATATACTGTATTCATCTGAATATCTAATACGAAAACTGCGTTTGGCTTAAACAGGGAAGTAACTTTAATATTTTGAAGTTTAAAATATTATAGCTTTAAATAAAACTAATCACTTCAAAATCTGTATATATTCTCTCACCTTAGGATCTTGACTTCTTTTAATTGCATCTATGAGGTCTGATCGAAGAGCCTCCATTTGATGCAGCCCTATGCGTGGAACTACATCTTTTCCTAAGACTACAGACGTGATGAACTGTTTTGTATATTCAACAGCAGGCATACTGAAAAAATTAAAAAGCTCGATTAAATATACATTTTGTCATTAATACTATATAAATCAGTTTACTAAAAAATATTTTTTACTAACTACTAAAAATACATTGAACGATTTCAAGATGTTTAATTAATTTTATTTTGCCAGTGCAATTTTTAATATCATTTTTGAAGTAGAACAATGAAAGGAAGATTATGCTTTTCGCATAGATTACAAGCATTCTCTAACTGCACTTACGCGTTACATCGTTTAACCTTCAAGTGCATAAAATGTATTTCATACATTTTATTTTTTTATTATGGAGGAAGAAAATTATGAAAAGTGATCTTTATGACTTTATTTTTATATAAAAACCATAGAACAGATTGCTTTTGTGTATTTGACTACATTGTCTAAAAATAGCAAGGCTTCAAAAATATATTTTATTTTTCACTATGGAAAAAGGAATCTTACAAAAGACCTTTATAGCTTTTATTCTAAATAAAAAGAATTAAAAAGATTTTTTTTGTGTAGCCCTGTATATCGTCTAAAATATGTATACTCACCATATATTGTACTAGAAAAATTCTGTAAAACTAAAATATTGCAGTGAGGAATTTTCATTAATACAGCATATTGTATATAAACAACTATATGGATCCTTGCAAACCAATAAATTACGCTAATCATACTTTATTCTACAGGAAAAAATATTTCGTACAACTGAATAATGTATATAAATTTCGTTACGTTGTGTGCTGTATAAAAGTATAAAAGTATGCTTTAAAAATACTTCTCATCGACCATAATAAATCGGAAATCTTTCACGAGTCCATATATACAAACTATGTGCCCTATTTACATCATTTTTAGGATAACATACCATAACGAACAGGAATAACATACACCAGTTTCAAAACATTCTGAAAATATTTACGGAAATTAAAGGGCGGACAGACAGATAGAGGGATCGAAGTCATAATCACTTTTAAACTTTCTTGGAAAACGTTGAAAAGGCGTAACATAACTGAAATAGCACTTCCAGCAACTTCCGATTATGCCCCTTAATGTATCTGAATATTTTTGTGTGTGGCCCTGTAATCCAACCCTTAATATTAATCATACCATATTAAGTAGAAAATAGAATTTTGTGCATACGAGTAATATATATTAATTTCATTGTCTTTTGTGTAGTACAAAGATTTTAAAATATGCCTTATAAAAGTACCTCTCATAGAATTCAATACATTAAAATTCTCTTGTCCTTTTACACAAACCAGTCGTGCTATTTATACCATTTTTCATAGAAAACATGCCAGACTAAACTTGAAAAATATATATCAGTTTCACAGCTTCCTAAGAATATTTACGGAAGTTAAAGCGTGGACAGACAGACAGACAAACTGAAATTATAAACACTTTTCAACCTTATTGAAAAGTTAAATAAAGAATGAATTATTACGTACCTCAAAAGGCCTCCAGGAGGTGAATAGGCATAGCAAATGAGATTTGGGTATTCACTTTTTAGAAGAATAGCAAGAATAGCTGCTGTACCCGCACCCAAGGAATGTCCAACAAGAACAAGATCATAAGTTTGTGTACTTTTTTCCTAAAAAATATATTTTAGCTTATAAAAGTTTGTAAAACTTCAAAAATCATACAAAGAAAGCCATACAACTTTTCTTAATTATTACAATTATTTATAAATTTATTTATTTTTTGAAATTCTGTATTGTTTGATACGTGCAAAAATGCTTTGTTTTGGAATAATTAAATAAATTTTGTAATATTAATTATTAAAGAATATTGCTTTTAGTAAAACTTTTTAAAACAGAAATATATATTCTTCGGCCATTACCAAAACCACATCATTCCGAAAAACTGCTAAAGGTTAAAAAAAAAAAAAAAAATTTTTTTTTTCAAACCTTTGTTTGCTATATTGCGCACAAAATGCTGAACCGGCAAAGTTAAAAATCCATATTTTATATTAAAATTATAAATACATATTTTATATGCAAATTTATTAGCAAACTACATATGTTAGAATTTACAGGAAAGAAAATTTATTCTTTTATAATGAGAAATCGAATAAAAGTAGTATGAAAATATGGGATTTATATTTTAAAATTCAACGATTGGATAAAAATAAATATGTGAACAGTTCTGCAGTATAGGAAATAATTTTTAGCAATAGAATGCCATTAATGAGCATTTATATTGAACTTAACAATATCTGAGATTTTTAATGAATTCTGACGAACTTTCGTTTCCCTTTTTTTCTCATACTACATACATGGCGCATCTATTAATACGCTTGTAATTTTTCATGATGTACTTAATCTTTAGTTAATATAATTGTATTATTGTTAGTTTGAAATAGATTACGCAATTCTATATACATATAACTGCTAATAAAATTTCTTAATAATAAATTGTTTTTCTTTAGACCGAAAAAAGAAGTGCAAAGAATAATTTTTATGAATATGTTTGTATTTCTGTAAAGCTGTTTACATTCTTTTACTATTCCGTTTTAATTTATAAAATTAGATTTTTAAATAAGAACGTATGAATATCAATGTTAAATACATATAATTTCTTTACAACGATGGAATTTTGTTGAATTAATACAACAAAATCAATTAAATAATCCATTAATCCATATTAATTCCACTTAAAAATATGTCTCCATTTCTTGATTTACTATGCAATATCTGATACTTACTAAGCGGGGAACTGGAAATCTAAAATGTATATTAAAAATTTTTCCTCGCTAATTTGAAAATATTTCAATCTATATATATAAAAAAAAAAAAAAAACTAAACAGTTACGTAAATTTCTCAAACAAAAATATTTTGGCGAATGTTTTAGATTATTTGTGTCTTATTTACACACCCATTTCATAAAATAGCTCAAAACTCTGTATCATCTGAAATAATGTGACATATTACATAAAAAATAACTTACCGGACAGTGGTTTAATGCTTGCGTTAGAATAGCTTCATTAACAAGTTTCTGTCGGATGTACTCTGCTGCTTGGACCATTCCCTGAAAGAGATTGGAAAAAAAAAAAAAAAAGGTATTTTCCAAAGAAGTTATTTTGTATAAAAGTAATCTTTTTCTACTTCTACTACACGCACATATGCATACCCAGATGTTTTTCCATCTACAACTTACTTAAATAAGTTGATGAATAAAACGAATACAACTCATGGACGAGAATCTTTAAAAAGATAACTTTATAAATAAGACAAAAAAAAAAAAAAATTGATTTATATATTTAAAAAAAAAAAAAAAAAATGGATTATTAGGCCATTTCTGCAAAGCAATGATAATTTTATGCCTTCCAGGGGTAATTAGGTATGCCCTTTAACATGTCAAAATATTCCGAAACTTTCTCAAATATACCAAATTGGACCAGTTATAAAGACCCCCATGCAGGGCAGCCCCCTAAAGTCCAGGTCCCTGATATAGACAATCAGCCTAAACCTGAACACCACACCACACCAAATGGGACCAGGATTTAAACCCAGTAGTTCCGACAAATATCTTGCGTCACAAACTTAATATAGAATTACGAAAGAAAAACATGAGCATCTGCTTGTTATTTTTAATTAGAGTGAACTGAAAGATTGATGAAGATAAGATTGTAATATCTCAACAACTCAAAGATTATAGCAATTATCGTAATATACAAGATTTTAAGGTTGGTTTTGCGCCAAAGCAGAAATATTACAAATGAGTTTAAGCTTTGAAACACTTTTGACAATTAAACTAAGACCACGAGAGAAGTTTCGTGTAAACCTAAAAGAGTCCCAATGAGCAAGATTAACCCTTTAACGTTCACTACTTAATTTATTTTAAAAATTACTAAACTAATTTTAAAAATGGCTTTTAGACACATAGCTGATCATAAATATTTAAAAAATAAAAAATTAGCATTGTTCCTTTTCAAGAAATTTTCGGTTTGAAACATTTGTAAGTAAACCTTATTAAATTCAAATAATATTTAATTTAATAAATAAATCACTTTATAAGTAAACATTATCGACAACAAAAACTCGTAAAAGTTGCATGGATCCTAACATTTCAATTTATTCCGGAGTATTTTAACCCTTTTCGGCGCAAGGTAATTCGGATAATTTAAATTACACTGCCACCGGAATTTACGAAAATAATTAAAATAGAATACATTTTAAATTTTCACGTTAAAAAAAGGGCTTTTTCTGCTATGTTATAAATGTAAATTTTTGCTAAAAAATTTCCGGGATGAGTTTTTGCACTTGAGAATTAAAATTAGGTGTTCCATCAGCGGGAACACTGCGACTGAAAGGATTAAAGAACTACCAAGATAAAAAATAAAATATGTATAATGCCACTGATTTTTTCGTTGCGATTGTTAAAAGTCTAAAAAGTGCATCCTTTATATTTATATATGTATATTAAGGAAATGAGAAAAAAAAAAGAGAGAGAGTTTGAGGTTTTGAAATTTATGTTGCATTAGAGCGGCGCTATAAACTATTCGGAACTCTATATGAATCCCCTCTAAGTTTAGTCCCGAGACATGCCATCACAATTTAAATTTTCCGTGGAGAAGATGTTCCCCCACAAAAGTAGCCCGCCGATATGCTGATCACGTGCGAAGTTGATCACTTGACGGCAGAATATATCACTGAAGAACAGACGCCATCACATCCTCAGTCTTTCCCAAGATTAGCCGAAAAAAAAAAAAAAAAGGGCCTAATCCTCTTAGTACTGATCGGATTCTGTTCTGATTGACTTTCTTATGAGAACTTATTTTATGTTCTTAAGGGAACCGAGTTTAACCAATTAATCGGGTACGGAACTAAGAAAAAAGAACCGTTTGTGTTTATGTGTTTAGAAAGGTTATAGTCCAGTCAAAATAGACAAAAAAAACTTGAAAATTCGGAAAAATTCGCATAAAGCTGAAAATTGGTACAGACCTCATATACATCATTATAAATGAAATATTAAAAGTCCCCATCGATCCCACTTGTACTAAAATTTTTATGCAAGGTCAAAGGTCAAAAATCGGTTTTACACAATTGTCTATCTAGACGGTACTTTACAGTATCATTAATTTAAAAAGTACATAAAATAGAATTTAGTAACGACATATGTCAAAAGTGTTTATAAGAATAGAACGTATGTATGTCACTTTAATCTCACCACATGGCACTAGACGGTACATATAGCAGTTTTTGTTTATGAAAGATCTTTATACATTGCTCTCACTGTTTTTGCCAGGCACATTTTACGATTTTCACGTGTGTTATAATTAATTCCTATATTACCTTAAGAATCCACCATCAATCTTAAAAAATGTATAAGGAACATAAAAATTAATTAAAATTTTTTTTTTCAAGGTTCTAATACCTTTTTCGATCTCTATGTATCAATAGTACAATAAAGTATCGCTCACAAAATCCTCGTTAATTATTATGATGAGAAGATATGCACACACACACACACACATATATATATATATATATATATATATATATATATATATATATATATATATATATATATATATATATATATATACTTTTTTTTTTTTTTTTTTTTTTCATATCCTTAAAAGATATTGTTAAGTAACTAAAAAAATATGTATTTGAAATAATTTTTTTGTATATTTCATAATGCGCTAGATAAAGGATTAAACAGTAAGAGTTATCACAAAAATAGTTCGTGCAAAATTTGTAAATTGTGCAGTTCTGTGCAAAAGAGGCTTTTTTTTTCTGTTCTCTCTATTTTATGAAGCAAATTTTATCATACAGCTTTCTGCTTATATTTTTAAAACGGTGTTATGATTCATCTTCAATTGTCATCTAAGAAATCTTCAAATTCTTCAACAGTGAAATGTTCTTCTTCGCTTTCTACTTCTCCTTCTTGCTAGCGTTCTATAGATTGTTCGAAGAAAAAAGATGGATCAGGTATCTCTTCATTGATATCATAAGCATAATCATCTGTTGTGCTTGTTTTAACATTGGAGCAAGACCGGCCTTGGTAATTACTACATACATGTAAACGAAACAATCCTACTTTTTTAAGCCACAGTTATAATTACAACCCTTCTTGCAATTACAAAAAATAGTATTGAGAAGTTTGTCTGGAGCAGCCGGAAGTAGAGTCTGAACTGGATCCAAAACGTTATATTTCAAAACCTATGCCCAGTCTTCAGGTTCCAGTTCGTTACCAAGCAATACTTGGATTTGATAGTAGACCCAATGTATAAATGTTTATAAACAGCAGCAGATGTTGAAGGAAGACAGGATAACTGTTCACGTTTATTGTTACGTGCATTTCTCACAAAGCTTACATATCTATACTTGTCAATGGAATCAAATTTTTTTGGATCTCTATACATTGCAAGAAGAAAACGAATTCCATTTGTAAGAATGATGTCTGGAGAAAAGTCGATATTTGGGAATACTTCAGAGCAATCAATTTAATCAGGACGTTTTTCACATAATTTAAATGTTTTTGTTTTACCTCGTTAGAAAAATGCTAACGTAGTATCGCATTCAGTTATTGTATGGGGAAATAAGATATGAGCTTGGAATTTTGGATATGAAGTTAAACTTTGTGATGAATACATTTTTGCTTTTATTTGTGTTTTTCCAGGTTTTAAAAAGGAAATAATACTATCAATAGGAGTTCGTGCAGTCAGTAATATTAACAAATTGACATCTTCACCAACAACAATAGTTGTATTTGTATTGAATTTTTCTAAAGCTGTTTTGAATTATAAGGACATTGACGTTTATTAGCTTTACAATAATATCCGCAGATAGCATTTTCAGATAGCTTTTTCAGATAGCATTGAAATAAAGCGAGATTTGTTATGAATAATAGAAAGAAATTGCTGCTGGTTTATTGGAACAGTCATAAATCGATCGAAAAGAATATCAGATGAGGGAGATATTTTTGTAGACCGACGACGTTGTTCTACAGCTTTAATGTTCTTCGTATAATCAGAATAACCATCAAATACTATAAGAATGTTATGACCAAAATGGCTATGTACATACGTACGAACGAAATAAAGCAGTGCGTAAAAGTATTTTCAAATTTTTATACCACGATATCTCACGAATGGTCATTCGTAATCGTAAGGGAAAAAAAAGGATTGACCTTTTATGTAGAGAATCCCATAATCTGCAAATTTCATATGAGCTTTTTTTACAATAAACGTTTCAGAGTATTTGTGATAATCCGATTTTTTAACCTTTGACCTTGCATAAAAATTTTTGCAGAGATGGGATCGATAGGGACATTTGACATTTTATTTATAATGATGTATTTAAGGTCTGTATAAATTTTCAGCTCTATGTGAATTTTCCGAAATTTCAAGTTTATTTGTGTATTTTGTCTGGACTACATGTAGCGTCTAGTGCCAGGTGATGTGATTAAAGGTAAATGCGTACATTCTATCCTTATTCCTTCAACATGTCTTTATTAAATTCTATTTCATATGCTTTTATGTACTATATGTAGCGCCTAGTGCCATGTGATGAGATTATAGGGAGATACATGCGTTATATTCTTAGAAATACCTTCAACATGTCTTAACTAAATTCTATTTTATACGTTTTTTAAATTAATGGTACTTTAAAGTACTGTCAAAATAGATATTTGTGAAAAACCGATTTTTGACCTTTGACCTTGCATAAATTTTTTAGCACAAGTGGGATCGATGGGGACTTTTGACATTTCACTTATAATGATGCATTTAACCCCTTAACGCGCGGTGTCCTTGCCACGAGGACGCAAAATTTAAGTTCCAGCTGCAAAAATTCATCCCGGAAATATTTTAGCAAAAATTCACGTTTATAACATATCAGAAAAGGCCGGTTTTTTAAACCTTAAAATTTAAAATTTCTTTTAGTTTAATTTAGTTCATGAATTCCGGTGGCAGTATAATTTAAATGTTTCAAATTGTCTTGCGCCGCAAAGGGTTAAGGTCTGTACAGATTTTCAGCTGTATGCGAATTTTTCCGAAGTTGAATGTCTACTTTGACTGGACTATAATATATATGAGAAACTATCGCTAAGGATTTTTTAAAAAGAAAGATCTAGATTGTTTCGCGTGTAATTCTTAACCCGATTTTGATGTTTTTTATCCTAGTAATTGTTAATATTTTCTTACATTACTACATGCTTTTGTGTTCCTAGAATGTTTATTTTTTAAATAAAAATAGTGTTTGCACATATGTATTTAGGATTTTAATGTACCTGAGACACTGTGGCAGATAGAGCTATGGATTTTGGTTATTCCCTTTTGAAATAAAAGGGTAATTATAGCGCGTGATTTTTTTTTAAAATCCCTAAACACATTTTTTGTACAATACAATAAAGAAGTTTTCTATTTTATTAAATAATTTCAGTATGAATGCATTAATCATAGTTTTTAAATTTGGAACTTAAGTGGAATAATTCTTATGGGTACTTGAAAAAGTAAAAAAAAAAAAAAAAATCACGGAATTATTTCATAGTGCTGCCAAAAGAGAAAAATGTTTCGAAAGGTCTTTCTTTCTGCATCTCTAATCCGACTTGAAATTTTACTTTGTTTTTTAGTGAAAGTGATATTTAACATTATAGTTTTATCGTTCCGATATATTTAATACAACTCAACTTTTTCTAAAACAAAACTGCATAATAATACTTAGTCTATTTTAAACATCTTATGTCCCATATCTCTGTAGAAATTTTAAAATTCATAAAATTTAAAGGAATTGGTAGAATTGAACGCGGTTTGCGAAAAAGTTATTTTCTTGAAGGGAGATTTTATTTTAGTAAAGAAAAAAAAATATATTAAAAATTTCGTCGATAGAGGGCGCTGTACGTGAGCAAATCACACAATCTCGTGAAAAACTATATTTATTTGCAAGTAAATGTTTACAGGTATATAAATCGTATTCTATGTATCCACCATCCCTACAAATTACAGTTTGCAAACGAGTTACAACACTACTAACTACAGATCTATCGGCAGTTCTTACCTGAGAGAAAACGCCTTCACCAATAATACTTTATCCACCAAGTCAACATCGCAATTAAAACTTTATGTATGCGTAAGTAGGAGGCAAAATAAGAAATAAGCTGTGTTAATCGTAAAACCGTGCACTTTATAGGACTTTGATTTGCATATTTCTCGTTACGCATACGTGCAACGCCCTCTATCGACGAAAAATGTAACTATTTTTTTTCTTTACGCCGCGTTTAATCCTACCAATTCCTTCAAATTTTTTAAATTTTTGAAATGTGTACAGACATATGGGACACCCGGTATATCAGAACACCCGGCCCCATCCTAATGTACGTAATCAAGAAATTCCTAAATCTTTTATTGACATTTTGTTTTCAATTACTGCACGTAAATCATTGTTATGACTCTTGTAAAGCTAATACTATTTTATACGCTATTTCTTCTTCTTAGTTTTAATCCCATAAAGTTTTTTTTACATCTTTACTAACTTCAAAAATCTTGTTAACAAACTTTCTTCAACGCCTTTTATGTCTGATGCCTAAAAGTTGTATACGTAACATTTTGCCTCTTTAATTTTACTTAAATACTAACGGGATATGTCCGCCTCGCTGGTAATACATTAAATGAATTCTAAATTAAAATGAATCACTTTTAAATTATTAGCTGTCTTTATTTAAAATATTTGAATAAAAACGATTGAAATTGGTAAAAACAAATGTCTTGTGTCTCCAATGCCTTTAGCAGCTTCTTCTCCTCCCGCATCAATAAAAACTTTGGAAAAAAAATTCCGTTGAAATAAGCCAAAACTGTTCTTTGGGTCCCCATTGTCTTCGATAGCGTCTTCCCAGCACACATTACTTGTGGAAGCGCCTTACCTTTGAGCGCTGCGCTCTCGGAGAAAAGAAGAAAAGAATGAATTCGCACACGAATTTCAGTTAGAGGTCCACTGCTTTCTGCAGCATTTCCCCCACCCGCACTATTTTGGTTCCAGGATCCAACTTTCTGCGGTAACACTCCATTTGTTCGAGTTGAGCGTATCTCATATCTCTGATTTTCAATTTTACAACTTTGAAAATAAGTGCAATTGGTTATCTTCGCCCGAAAATAAGGTAACAGGAAAGGGAATTCAAACCCATAGCTCCATACGAGATGAAAGCAACAAAAAAGCGGATTAAAAGAAGACGTTCTTGTGATAAAGTAGGCAGAGGAAACTACGCAGGAAACTGTGTAGGAAATTTCAAATAGGTCCAGTAGAAAGAAAAATAAGCACCGGCGACGAAAGAAACAAAATGGTGACTCAAAAAATGCTTTTACTTTGATAAAGATAGCAAAAAAACAAAAGAACCGTTAGAAGAAATTTCAAAGAGATAAGTTCAACAGAAGAGAAAGATAAGAGCAGGGAATGAAAAAGACAAAATGGCGGCTTGAAAAAATTCATTACTATGCAAAAGGAGATAGAGGAACCTTTCAACAAAATTTTAAAGCAATAGATCCAATAAAAATAAAGATAAGCCCATTGGATGAAAGAAATATGGTGACTTAAAAAAAGAGGATACTATTTAGCCCCTTAACTTTATTTTTATTGAAAAGATCGGGATTTCAATAGTTTTAAACCTTTTCCGGACAACGCAAATTATTTTGTAAAAAAACGCCCGTAAATAGGTCCAGTAGATTTAATAACGAATTACACTTACGAACATTTCCTTATATAGTTATAGAAAATATTAGATTATTTTATGCTTTATTTTATTTTAATATCTTTTTTCTCCATCTTGTAATCAGTTCAGTGTTCAAGACATGTCATGCGCTAGTACCATAGCGTATGTAAGGTGCTGAGATGCCTAATACTTTTTGCATTAGTATTGTGCCTGTTTTCAGTTTGTACCGGTGTGTTGTTTGTAACTTTCAAGTGTAAATATTTAGTTTTAAATAATATTCCTACGTAAACATTTAACTAATAAAACAATTATTTATTTCAGTGTTCTACAACAGAATTTTTAAAGAATCTTTTCCCTGTCTTTATAATGCCCTTTTGCGTAATTCTGATTTCATGTTGCATACATCCGTGACTATTTGATTCCTCTGATGAGGATAAATGAAGGGAATCGAAATGATTCCGTTCAATCATTTCGAATCAATTTTTTATTTTTATTTTTTTTAAAATACAATAATTACGTGTTTGTGCATTTTATTTATTTACTTTTACATGATTCTTCGTTTTCCTCATCTAACTTCAAATTTCATGGATATCTTTTATTACAACAGTATAATATTCTTTCCAAAATGTAAAATCTGCAAGCAAACATGGGGAAAACAACTTGATAAAACTCAATTAGCATTCAAATTATAATGACGGTGCTTTACTTAGAAGTTAGATATTACTGTGTATTTTTATTCTAATGAATGAGACTTAATGCTTGAAAAATAAAGTTTTGAAAATGATAATTAAAAAACCATTTTGAGTGAAGTGATTTTAGAGAATTCCTATTACTCTTACTTTGTGACCGAGCCAATCATCGTGACGAGGTTCTGTTGGAAGCTGGTCTGCCTCTGCATTTAGATCTGTCACCACATCCTGCAATAGAATGTGAATAATAATCAGTATATAGTTTATTTAAACATTCACGTTTTACACAATTTAAAGGAAATATATAACAATCTTTAGGTGTTACTGTTTCTAAATGTTACCTGCAATGATAAAGTGCCTCTAATAGATATCACAATAGTCCTTTTCTCATGATCCAGTGCCACAAAGAAAGGAGTTTCACCAATCTATATATATAAAAGTACATTGAAATAACAATTGTTATAAATATTTTCGATATATTCTAATAATTCCACACATTCTTGTAAATTTGATGCAACGGGAATTGTTTTTAAATGTCTGTTTGAACAGGCTTGATTTCACTATGGTCTATACCTTTGCTTCCATGTGTTAAAAATGCTAGCATATAAGATCAGGGACTGGAGTGGAATCTAAATACAATGCAAATAATACCATACCAAAAAAAAAAAAAAAAAATGTTTTTTCAGTACATACACTGTTAAAAAAAAAAAAAAAAAAAAAATCCTTCTTTTTTTTTTTTTTTTTTTTGAGGGGGGGGGGATGTTTTAAAGAAAATGCTTTTTTTTTTTTTTTTTTACAGATAGCAGATAACAAAAATTTTAAATTGTAAGCGAGCTAGGATTTTCACTGTATTAGCCAGTTGAAATGTCGTCTATATTTATAGAATTATGGGTTAGAGATTTTCTGAATTTTTACTTCAGTATACCCCCTAAGAAAACTTACCAATTTCTCATCTTTTTTTTTCTGAACATTTTTATAATATTAAAATAAATAAAAATGATGGAGGACGTATTATAACATATTTTAAAGAATATTTATTTGACATTCATAACGTTTAAGGCCAATGTAGTTATGTAACTAATAACTGTTTAAATAGGGAAAAGTCTAAAAAAAATATCAGTTTTTTTCCCCTGTGAATAATAATAATAATAATAATAAATAAGAGTTGTTTATTGGCTCTTTGGCTAACATTTTTTCTTTTTGTAATTTTAACTGATTATTATTATTTATTTTATTGTTGCGTACTCTTCATTATTTAACATTCATTTACCTTTCGTAATATTATAATGAAAAATTTGTGCAACAGAGTTAGAAATGTAACGTTGAATATTATTATTATTAGCATTTTTGGCGATAATGTTTGAGTATTACTTCTATTTTGGATTCTTTATGTATTGTAATTTTTCTCTTATGTGTTATAGGTAAGTATATTATATTTAATTTAATTTAAATATATATATATATATATATGTGTATATTGTTCGTTATATTCGGCCGAACAAATTGTAATCTGATAGATATTTTCAGTCGATTTACCTATATCTCTGCATCGCTAAAGAGATAAAAGACAGTAATGCGTAAAATAATAAGTTAATAATTGTATTACAAAATAAATTAAGAAATGTGTAAAAAATTAAAACCAAATTTGTGAAACACTACATGCCGTTACGATTACATTTGCATTACAATTTTAAAAATGTCTTTTAATCTTTTTAAACCGCTTAAATCTTCTATGAATATATTTTTGCTAGTATGTAGTGTATATTACTTAAAAATAGACAAATAGTGCTTTTAAAATGTTTAGGATGCAGGTAGATATCTTTTCTTGGTCATAAATGAAAGAACAAGCAACCATTTTGGAAATGTCAGCAAGTTGCTTTAAATATGTTTAATATTTTTAGGTAAGTATTTTCTATTTTTGATGTTTGGTTATTTACTCAGTGGCACCACCACTAGCTGAGTGTATATTACTATGATAGTCTTAAATTATGTCTTTTATCAAATATGCCAAGCTAAATAAAATATGTTCATCTAAATATTATAAAAAGCACAAAACTAAAGAAGTGGTCAGAACATAATTATTTGCTAAAACAGAAATTTTTATCACTGGACGTCACCTCTATGTACATATTGGTTGTAAAGTAACGATAACTGTTCACAAAAGTACTGTTCAATCACGTTTTACAAAATCAAAATGCAGTTGATCTATGTGACATACATCGTGGATATATTTATACTGTCAGCTGACAGTCAAATTCTTTTAAAGAATTTATCTTGAAAATTTTAATTTGAAAATTTATGTAAATTAATTGCAAGTTTTCTGTAGACTGACGCATATATATTTATAATATTTATAATATTGCAATAGCTCAATTCCAGAAGATTATTTTCGCTACTCATTTTTTCCAAATTTCAAAACTGTATCTTTCAGAATGTTATTCGGAAAATTTTCTTCTTTTTAAGTAGAGGAATATATGCATTGTTATTAAAGAAAACAGCTTACTATCGACTATAACTAACCATTTACAAAAACATAATTCTTTATTAATATTTCTTACGAATTCAACCTTTAACTATTAAAATAACTGACATAAAAAAATATGCTTACTTTTTGAATAAAGATGAAGTGAAATTAGCATTAATTTAATTCAAAATGTACACAATTCAATGTGATACGCCGTAAAAATACATAGGAAACGACTTAGGCGTCGTAATTCAGCGTGATTGTACATAAAGAGGTATTTAGTAATTGTAGTAAATTAGTGTAGATTTGCCTTATTACCATCAGTGGCACATTGTAGGTTCTAATTTATGCAAACGGGATTCTGTTCAAGTAGTATCTTCGACCATTGGAGAACTTTTTTTTTTTTTTTTTTTTTTAACGTAAATACATTTTGAGATTTCACATTAAATATTAAAACGACTTACATCGATAATTTTACTTATCGTTTGAGAAAAATAAAAAGAAACTAACATTAATTAAATTCAGAATTGACTTACTTCATTGTGGCACTTTGCAAAAGCAATTTCCATGTCGTTCTACATAGGCGTCGTAATGCATCATAATAAAAAAAAAAGTCTTCGAAGATAGTGGTGGATTCGTACAGACTTATATCATTACCTGAAATAGCACAATGATTCTCAGATCAAACTGTACCTTTGGCCATTAGCGGTCTTTTCATTATATATATATAACAATGTCAGCCATTATAGAGCTCGCCTTCTGGAGAACATGCTTAAAAAAGGACTGTGTCTGGAAGAACGAACCTGATTTAAATCCATTTGAGTATGTCTGAGTCTGAGAAATACTCAGACAGCATATTGCTACGAAATCATTGACTCCATTGTCCAGAATTAGGGGATTATACTTCTGGAAGAATGTAACAGGATTCCCCAAAAGGGATTTGAGCATAACTAACCATTTACCGTAATACACAGTGTTTTATATTGATTTTTAAAATATTAAAACAAATTATATAGCCATATTTGCTTACCATTTCAAACAGATAATGCGAAACTAGCATTAATTAAATTCACAAATGACCTACCTCAACGTGGTATGTCGCAAATACAATTTCCATATTTTGCTCTCTACATAGGCGTCGTAATGCAGCATAATTACAGGAACAACAATTATCTTCAACAATTGTAGCGGATTCATAACGGTTTTTGTTATCTGTTGTAAAGCAGTAGCATCTGAAACCAAAGACATTTTAATTTTGATTCATTATATTGTTATTCTGAAGAGATGATAAAAATGTCTTAAATTATCATTTTTAAAGTAACAATGAAATTTTCTGTAATTAAAATTCTAGATTTTGATATTAAGGGGAATGTATACATGGAGCAGAATTACCGTATTTTCCTGCATATAATCTGCGGGTCAGATAAATAAATTTTACACCAAGAATTTGGATTAGCAGAAAAAGTTATATTTGTACGAGATAATGCTTCGTAAAGATGCTGTCTGTTAATTTGTCTGTTAATTAAAATTTCTAGCGTAAGAATGATTTATCTAGACTGCGAATCATACACACAGAAAAAATATTTTGGTGGAAAAAAAAAATTGTTGAGACTATACAACAAAAAAAAAAATTGGTTGATTTAACAAAATTTTTGTTGCTTCAACAAAATATTTTGTTAAAACAAACAATTTTTTTGTTCATAAAGCCTTAATTTTCTTCTTTTTTAACAAAACATTTTTTTCTGTGTGCAGGAAAATATGGTACTAAGAAGGGACAATATAAAACAAATTTATGTTTCATTCCTCACTTTTCCTTAATTTATGTTCATTTATGCACTCAGAATTATAAGAGTTTTTTATCGTTTTGCTTTGAAAACGCATTACAAGTCCATACTCAGTACTTTTGAAAACGCATATATGAGTCACTTTCTTTCATATATTTTTCGTTTTTCCATCCAAAGCACCAACTAGTGAACATTTTTTGCATCATTTTTTAATTACTTAAGAGCACTTCATGAGTAATCTATATCCAAAATTTGGTGACAATCCGCTCATTCATTTTAGCTGCATGATATTGTTTGTACAAGAAGTTTAATTATAACCAATATATATTTAATAAAACATACCCTATACATTAACAAGTAAAACAAAAATGTTTCACTTACTTAAAATTAAAATTAATTAAATTATAGAACTGAAATTTTTATGAACTTAGATAATTTTCAGTATCAGAGAAGCATTTTTTTTAAGGTACTTTGGGAGGACGCAAATATACAGTATAATAATGTTATCTGTCTATTAGTGATTAGATTTAATTTTAATAAAAGTCGGAGTTCTCCATAAAATTTTATAGGGCTACCATACATTTTTTTTACATCTGGAAAAGTTTTACTTATACCATTTTATATTATGATATATATATATATATATACATAGTATATATATATATAAAATAACTAACAGGCTACGACCGCTTCGCTGGTCATTATATTTAAATGAATTTTCAAAGGAACTGAATCACTGTTTTTTATAATCGCTTTAAAAATAAAAAATAAAAATTATTTAATGTCACGGAGACATCGCGCGGGAAAGATCGCACAGTAGGAGAGATTGTGCACACAGGGGATCGGAGGGAAAGAGTAGAGTGGGCGAATTAAAATTTTAGGTGGTTGTACAACACCAATAGTAAAGTGCCGACTTGAATTTGCATATTGGTCGCTTCAAGAGTTTAAGATAAAACGTGGTTATTTTGTCTCGTTCTGAAAAATAAATGCTTGAATTTTTTATAACCTTTTCTAAGAATTTCAATACAATGGTAGTAGCACAAAATATTTTTAAATTAAACAATTTTTCATAACCTACTGACCTAGACTAACGGTGGAAGCACCACGATTTCCGCTAAAGGTGAGTAATTATTTAAAAAAACACTGCGCAATATCTCCTACCAAAATGGGAAAGTTTGCGCTTTTGCTGTTTAGGAGAGATTGCGCATTTAAAATTCTATACTAACAGAGATTTCGCAGCTTATTGGTGATAACAAGACAATGATGATGAGATTGTTCAATGCCTGGGACTGTACCAAAATCTAACTTCCATAAGTCATTGGACTAGTTCAAACCATTGGAGACGGCGCACAACCTTTATGGAGATTAACCACAGAATCTGAAATTGAACATTATTTAGGAGTGGCAAAATCGACAGAAGCCACACATCTGACCAGGATTTGCCTCTAGAATGCTGTTAGCCTATGAAAAATTTATCGCAAAGAATTTAAATGTTATTGTATATCTATTTAGTTTTTCAATACTTTTAAGTAGTATACTCAAGTTTTGTGCAGCTGTCGGCTATTTAAATAAAAGAGATAAAACTAAATGCAAGAAAAAATTATCAGCCTATTCAATCTTTTTTTAAGGAATGTAATCGTCTAAATTTCAATAAAATAAAATAAATAGATAAACGTAAAGGATTTTAAAGCGTAAAGGATTTTAAAACGTAAAGGATTTTTTTGCGAAAGATTTTGAGGAAAAAAAACTTTAATAAATAGTAAATGGTGGGCGTATTCTGCGCTTAAAAATGGGCGTGACTAGCCACATATTATTGCACGCACAGTGTGCTAACTTTTTTTTTTTTGCTCAAAAATGTTTTTCGAGACTGATACACCGTCCGGAACAGGTTAATTTGAGGCAGGTGGTTGCACAATAACTTCACATATAAGGTAAAGCTAGGAGAGATTCCGCACATAGGGAAGGAATACAGTGGGCGCTCTAAAACTCCAGGTAGTTCTACAACATCGATAGCGGAGTGCCCAATTAAATGTGCATGTTTACTGCTTGAATAGTCTAAGATTAAACGTGGTTATTTTGTCTCGTTTTCAAAAATGCTTGCTTAAATTTTCAAAACCCTTTCTAGAATTTTTATAGAATGGTAGTATTACAAAATATTTTTAATTTAAGCGATTTCCCATGGACTCGTTTATAAATTTTACTTGTGGCAGGTGGTTGTATGAAAGTTGCATCATTTATAACGACGAGTGCAACGATTATAGACAACGATAGATTAGGTCAACAAACAAGAAACCATTCAAACTGAAAAGGAACTTTATTAATTTTAAGTTAAACATATTATCTAGTAACTAAATGTCACGTTTTATTATCTAGTCTTTTTTTTTTACCTGCTTCTTTATTTTCTTTAAATAAAAATTTTTAATCCTTTTTAATTGTTTTTTCATTTTCTGTTTTTTAATTATTAAATTGAAATATCTACATGTAATATAAAATTATTTGTTTACAAAACCCTTATACCAATGTCATTTAAGTGCAATTATCATTGTTAACAATTTAATTGTACTTAACATTAAGCGCAATCTCTCCTACCCATTTGCGCAATCTCTCCTACCCATTTGCGCAATCTCCTACCCTATAAGGAGAGAATAATAGCTCTCTTAGTTTTATTACAACTGTTGCTTTAAATCATAGTATATCAACAAAATAGTAATGGAAATTCGTAGAAGAAGGATCTCTTCAAAGCTATGCACCAACAGTTTAGCAAAAAATTAAAATTTAGATTTTTTATAACGTTTTGTTGAAATGTGCGCAAACTCTCCTAGCTTTACCTTAAAATAATATGTGCAATGATTGTGAACAACGAGAGATTCGGTCAGCAAACAAGAAGCCATCCTAGCTGAAAAGGTAATGCACTAATTTTATTGTTTTCTGGTCTTGTTCTACATCTAATTTTGTTCTTTTTCTGTTTCTTTAATATTTTTTCTTTAAATTTTTGTAGTTCTTTTTAAATTTCTTTTATTTTTCTGACTTTTTAAAAATTTTTAATTAAAATATCCACTCCCAATGCAAATACATTTGTTTACTTACAAATACCTTACAACAATGACATTTAAGTGAATTATTATTATTGATAATGTAATTGTAGTTATAATTAAGCACAATCTCTCCTACCCATGTCCATGTGCGCAATCACTCCTACCCTATAAGGAGAAATTGCGCAAAATAGCTCTCTTGGTTTTATTACTACTGTTGTTTTAAATTTCAGCAGAGCAACAAAATAGCAATGGGAATGCATAGATGAAGGTCCAATTCAAAGTTATTCACTAAAAGTTTAGCAAAAAATTAATATTTGGATTTTTTATATCATTTTGTTGAATTGTGCGCAAACTCTCCTAGCTTTACCTTATATTTTTTCAAGACTTTTATGGGGATTTTAGTTAAAATATTAAAATTTCGAATTATTATTATTATTATTATTATTATTATTATTATTATTATTATTATTTTATCAAAATAAATTATAGCCTATAGCACTCAAGGATAGTGTAGCTTTTGATTAGTGAAATTTTTTTTTAATTCGGTTCGGTATTTCCAGAGATTACCTTCCACATACAAACAAATTCTTCCTCTATATAAATTATTATAGATAACATAAACATAACTAGCATAATGGCTGAATGAAAAATAAATAATTTATAGTTTAACAAAAACTATTTTTAACTATTTCTCTTCATGGGGATCCAACTAACAAACTCTGTATTCGGAGCCCAGCGCTTTACCTCGAAGCCACGGTGTTCAACAGCTTTCTTTGCAATATTTCATGCTTTTTTTCATGGTTTTTATGGGGATTTTAATTAAAACATTTTGAATTGATAATTAAAAATTTTAAATTGAAAAAATATTTTATCAAAATAAATTATAGCCCGTAGCACTCAGGGATAGTGTAGCTTTTGATTACTGAATTTTTTATTAAATAGGTTCAGTAGTTCCAGAGATTACCCTCCACATAGAAATAAATTTTTCCTCTTTACATATTTGTATAGATAACATAAACCTAATTAGCATAATGATAGAATGAAAAATAAATAATTTAACAAAAACCATTTTTAAACTACACTACCTTTCCATAAATGACCGGACACTTTCGATTTCAGACGTTTTTTGAAATATCTGAAAAAGTACTAGACAAATCATCTTAAAATTTCAGAAGTGAAAAGAACCTGTTATACCTCATATATTTCAGTGAAAGTTTTACCCCGAAAGTGAAAGGGGGACCAGTAAAAATTAAAGAAAAATGTAAGTGATTGGCATTACTCTGAAAAAAGTAATGCTTGAAATGCGATCTGGCTGTATCATGTGATTATAGGGCTCTTTCTTATTATCTGTATAAATTTTTATGTCTCTACCGCATGTAATCAGGGAGATATAAAGGTTTCATTAAAAAATTGCAAAACAAATTATCACTTTTTTAGCTATAACACGCAAGGTATTAAACCCAGTACAAAGCCATTTTCCGGAAACTTGATATACAATATTAGACACAGCACACTGTAATCAGAATGAAAAAATATTGAATATCTAATGAAATATGAGCATTTTTACTAAATAATTTTTAACTGAGCATACGTAAGATTCAGCGAAATTTCATTTGCATAATTTAATAGCCAAATGTATTGAGCTACTTATATAAAAACCTCAAACATGTATCGTGTAAACTCAAAATGTTGTACGCGATAGAATGAACTGTTATTCAGTTTCTCTCGAAAAAAAGCTAAAATATAAGGGGTTTTACTCACATTTTTATTTTGATTCAATGAATAGTAATACAGTTTTCGATGATTGGAAATAAATATTGAGAAAACCCCCTTACCATTTTCATATTTTAGGGAACGACTGAAATTCAGTTCATTCTTGCACGTACAACTTTTTGAGTTGCCATGATACTTGGTTTGGGATTTTATATAAGTAGTTCAATGCATTTGGCTATTAAATTATGCAAATGAAATTTCGCCAAATTTTGCGCATGCGCAGTTAAAAATTTAGTAAAAATACTCATATTTCATTAGGCATTTAATATTTTTTCATTTTGATTGCAGTATGATGTGTCTCATATTGTATGTCAAGTTTCCTGAAAATTGCTCTGCACTGGGTTTAATATCTTGCGTGTTATAGCTAGAAAAGTGAAAATTATTTTTGCAATTTTTTAAAGAAACCGTTATATCTTCCAGATTACTTGCGGTAGAAACATGAAAATTTATACACATAATAAGAAAAAAGCTTCATAATCACATGCTGAAGCCAGATCGCAATTCAAGCATTACTTTTTACAGGGTGATGCCAAACACTTTCATTATTCTTTAAATTTTTACAGAACCCCCTTTCACTGAAATATATGAGATATAACATGTTCTTCACACTCCTGAAGTTTCAAGATTGTTTGTCAAGTATTTTTTGAGATACTTCAAGAAACATCTGAAATCGAAAGTGTCCGGTAATTTATGGAAAGGTAGTGTATTTCCCTTCACTGGGATCCAACTCACAAACTCTGTCGGAGCTCGACGCTTTACCTCGAAGCCACGGTGTTCAACAACGACCGTTGCGATATTTAATTCTTTTTTATATGGTTTTTATAGGGATTTTTTTTATTAAAATATTGAAATTTCGAATTAAAAAATATTTTATCAAAATTAATTATAGCCTATAGCACTCAAGGATAGTGTAGCTTTTGATTAGGTAAGATTTTTTTGAAATCAGTTCAGTAGTTCCAAAGATTACCCTCCCCACACAAATAAATTTTTCCTCTTTATATATTATTATAGATAACATAAACATAAACAGAATAATGACTGAATGAAAAATAAATAATTTAGATTTTAACAAAAACCATTTTAAAATTATTTCCCTTTATGGGGATCCAACTCACGTCTTTGTATTCGGAGCCCGACGCTTTACCTCGAAGCAACGATGTGCAACAGCTTTCGTTGCAATATATCATGCTTTTTTTCATGGTTTTTATGGGGATTTTAATAACATTCAAATTTCGAATTTAAAAATATTTTATCAAAATTAATTATAGCCTATAGCACTCAGGGATAGCGTAGCTTTTGATTAGGTAAGATTTTTTTGAAATCGGTTCAGTAGTTCCAGATATTACCCTCCCCATACAAATAATTTTTTCCTCTTTATATATTAGTATAGATAACATAAACATAATTACCATAATGATAGAATGAAAAATAAATAATTTAAATTTTAACAAAAAGCATTTTAAAACTATTTCCCTTCACTGGGATCCAACTCGCAAACTATGTTGGAGCCCGATGCTTTACCTTGAAGCCACGGTGTTCAACAGCAATCGTTGCAATATTTCATTTTTTTTTCGTGTTTTTTATAGGGATTTTAATTAAAACATTGAAATTTTGAATTGAAAAAATATTTGATTAATTTTGATTAATTTGATTAATTTTGATTTTATCAAAATTAATTATAGCCTATAGCACTCAGGGACAGTGTAGCTTTTGATTAGTGAATTTTTTTAAAAATCGGTTTAGTAGTTCTAGAGATTCCCATATACCAATAAATTTTTCCTCTTTATATATTTGTATAGATAAAGTTTTCGTTTGACTAGTATCGAACTACAAATAATTCATTCTTGTTTTTAGATATCAATTGACTTACCGCATTAAGAGTCTTGAAAAATTGTTCTTATTGATCCAAATAAAGTTACTCTTATTTTTCTAGATTCTTGAATTCAGGCCTAGGACTCTAGTGCAGTCAATCGGTCTTAATCTCCACAACCCACAATCCAACCCAGATTCTTGAAAAATTGTAAAAACCTAACAGCTGGCTAACAACTACCAACAGAATTTACGAATAACTCTGGGAAAAAAAAAAAAAAAAAAAAAAGAAGAAGAAGTTTTTTCCTGTATATTATTAAAGTAAAACTTTGTGAAAAATTTCCAGGACGTGTTTTTGCAGCTGGAAATTAAAATTATGTGGGATAAAATGTATTCCACCGCCCCTGAAAGGGTTAAATAAAATATTGTCAAATTAATGACGTTTCTGCCATTGTTTAGTTAAACATTTAGTAAATTAATTTAAAGTACTTTTTAGTGATACGATATTAATATAGATAATTCATTTTAAAAGTCTGAAATTTTGTCGTAAATAGATAAGATAATTTAAATGAATACATTCGTTTTTTTTTAAGCTCTGGAGAGACAAGCCATAGACATATAACGCTTCCAAATTAAAAAACTGTATTATTCATACCACTGAGAAATATTCTGTTAAAAAGATAATGAAAAATGGAGTACAAATGACGCTGCAAGATTTACCAGTAAAAGCAAATGTAAATATCGTTGTGAAACAAATGGGAGTTTAGAATCTTTACCCGATAATGCATGTAAAACTTAACTGTTTCCAACATCATACGATTTGTTACTATGAAATTTTATTACTTCATACTTTATATGTGTAGGCATTTGATTAGAAAAGATATCGATATATATAGGGTAGAAGGTGGTAATATGAAACCGCTTCTTTCTGCTTATCTACTGGGGCCATCTGTGTTTACTAAAGTAAACTTAATTAATGGTAATCATAATAATTGCTATACCGCTTGGCATCAGTATAGCTTGTTTTGTTTATGGTGTAACAGGCGGATCTTTGTTTATGCAGTTCTAAAAAATTTCACAAGGTAAGTTTCATGACTATTTTTCACATCCTTATTGATAAATATAAGATATTGCTAATATTGTTTTTATTAACTGTAAGATTGAATAGTAAAATAGCAGGATTAAATTATGGATAAATATTTTTCAACTTTAAAATTCATGGGATCGTTTATAAAATGGCGATTGGTGGTAATATGGAACAATGTGTTCCATATGACCATAAGCCGGAGAACTTTGAATTAAATGTGTTGTATGCCAACAATGGACACATGTTTTATGCAGTGGATGTGAAGGTGACATTTATATTTGTGACTTTTGTTCCTAAGTATGACTAATTTGAACTTTAGAATTATTTTTTTTACAAACAATATTTTACAGGGAAAAAAAATTCCTCTTTATGTTTTTCGATAAAATATGCTTATTTTTTACAATACTTTCCTTTAGATGTTCAGGTTTTCCTTTTTTTAGTAATGTTTTCTGAAATAAATAACCCAATAAATATTTTTTTGTTTCACTTTTTATTGTTTCATATTACCACCCCACTTTCTAAGACAGCTATTTTTGTATTATGTTTTAAAAAAATTAATGGTTTTCAAATCGTTTAATGTTTTACCTTCTAATAACTTTAAATGATCAGTGGAAGGATACTTTGTCAAATTATAGTAGTTATTGTTGAAAAAATTCCATTGAAAAGTGCATTTTTTGTTAAAAAATAAAAAGTGGTCTATATTACCACCTTCTCCCCTATATATATAGAAAACTATTGAAATGATTTTATATAAATATAAGTTTAAAGATTAGAAAAACCAAAAAGGTTAGAAAAATCAGAAGGAGAATTACAAACCAATGCGCAAAATTGCAGCAAAAGGAAATGCAAAACTTAAATGTAGGAATATATAAACAAATTAATGAAATCAAACCCCCAATCTTCATCAGGGAGGCCCTTCAGTGTAGGGGTGAAAGAGAAGTTTCTGAAAGGACAGTAGCAATTAGCTAATAACTATCCTTAGCCCCCAACTTCTTACCAAACAGAAAAACACCATTAACTGAAGAGAAATCAAACATGTATATAATGTATAAAATACTAAAATAGTTATAAAATTACTAAATTGCAAAAGTTATAAAATTACAGCAATTCATTTAAAAAATATAAAAAATTTTATAACTTTTTTAGTATTTTATATATTATATACATGTTTGATTTCTCTTCGGTTTATGGTGTTTTTCTGTTTGGTGAGAAGTTGGGGGCTAAGGATAGTTATTAGCTAATTGCTACTGTCCTTTCAGAAACTTCTCTTTCACCCCTACACTGAGGGGACTCCCTGATGAAGATCTTAGTGTTTTTTGGGGTTTAATTTCATTTATTTCATTCATTTGTTTATATATTCCTATATATATATATATATATATATATATATATATATATATATGTATATAACGCAATAAACAGAACAGAAAAAAGGTGGTTCTACAAGCTGTCTTAACATAGTTTCACAAGCAGTACTAAGCAGGTCAACAGCATTTCAAAGACAACATTTGATTCCATGCTATAACTCATCAACATTGAAATTACCTACATTCATGAAACTCTCGAAAGCCGCCAAGTTTTCAATATTTTTTTCATAAACTGAAAATTTCTGGTTTTCCAAAACCGCAAATCAAAGAAATCTACTGTGTATGGTTGCCATATTGCATCAAAACTACGAATGAAATGCGATCTTTAATGAAAAGACAAAACAACTTCTTAAATTCAAATCCTATACGTAAGGGACAAATTACACATAAGGTCAACATAATTATCTAAACAACTAATATTTACTTTGTTGAAATGATGTTGTATCGTCTTCGAGCTCTTTTAAATCCACAAAATTTCTTTTAAAAAAATTAAAAAGCCTAGCTAAAAACATGGCTGTGAAACATATATATATACAATTACTTTCCGAAAATGCAAGCACATCTACCGGACAACCAATAGGTTTTTATTCTTCTAATCGCAAAGTTTTAATCATAAAAGAAGGAGACTTTTCTTTTATATATTACTTTTATATATTGCTGTCAAGTGCGTTTTACAAAACTTGTTAAATCAATACTCCGTTGAAACTCAGATCTCGTAGGTTGTTTAAATATATATTGAGTTTTTCAAACAGCTACTAATACAATCGTTCGTTTTTAAGTACTTTTCTATCTGAAAATGTGCATCTACAACAAACAGGGATTTAGAAAATAACTATTGACGATAGGTAATAGTGGACACTCTGTATATTTATATATATATGTAAGAATACACTACAACGGGCAGGTAAAAATATCGGTAAACTCTTTGTGCAGAAAATTTCAAGCGTGTTGTAAATAAACGCATCATTGAATAAAGAGCAATGTAAAAAAATAAAAAAATAAAAAAATAAAATAAAAAAATACAATTTTTCAGTATAAAATGCTGTATCTAAATTTGCTCAAAAATATACACATTAAATAAAATAGTCACGTTTGACCAACTGGGAATCGCTAAAAAACCATCCGCGTAGCAGATGAGAACATTGCCAATAGATTACAGACCCACGTTTGTAGGTTTACTTAGTAATTCATAAGCATTGTTGAACAAGGTAAGTTATTTTATCAAGAGAATTACTAAGTAACAATATAACTCGTAAATCTGGGGTTATTCGGTAACGTATTCGTCTCTTGACTATTTTTTATTTTTTTATGTATATGCTTTTTAAGTAAATTAAAATCCATTTATGTTGCAAAATTATTTAAGTTTTTTTAACCTCTCGTTTATTTACAATGCACTTAAAACTTACCGCACAAAGTTTTGAGAATATTTTTTACACGTCCGTTGTGGAGCGTGTTGTATACACGTTTCTATTGTGCTTCTTTTTACAGTGTACATCGCACTATTAAATTTTTTTCTATGTAGAAATGGGCAAAAAATACAAAATAAATAAATAAATAAAAGACGAATTATTACGATAACTATATAGATAACAAAGTTATTTTGAGACTAGAAATTTTTTTAAAAAAGTTTACAAAGCTACTTTATACACTAAGAAAAAATTATTACATTAGGAAACTTTAAAATGTAATAGTGTTATAATGAATTTTACAAAATATAGATTGTGTAATTAACCAATTAAAAAAAAATTAGTTTTAACAAGAAAACTATTTTGAAGTTTTCTAATATATTCAACTTTCTCTAGTGTGTGTCTCTGTATAAAATATTTTCGAAAACTTTAAAAAAATTCTGATGTTAAAAATAACACTGCGTTGAAAAAAAAAAAAAAAAAAAAAAAAAAAAAATCGAGCTTTGATACCATTTTTGCTGATTCTTATTGTAAAATGACCTCCTGAATCCGAATATGACACCCATTTTGTCCAATCATCCACCGTTTTCTCGGAACGCCACCCCTCCCCAACTATTATCACTGTTCGGTAATTTTATAGCCGTGAATTTAATTTGGAGAATGGAAAAAAAATATTTTAACACTAAAAAAAAAAGTATGAAAAATAATAATAATAATTGATTAATAAAATATAACAAATGCAATTCATAATTTTAGTGGCAACCCCCTTCCCCTCTAAATTTTTTCCTTACTGCAAATGTTCATGTTTTAGAATTTTCTAGCTCTGTAGTCCCTCAGAAGATATTTAACTGTTAAAATAATCCTTTCCCCCTGGAAATCAAATTCATAGCTATGAAATTACCGAAAAGCGATAAAAAAAAAGAGGAGCGTCCCTAAAAATCGGTGGGTGATAGGGCAAAATGGGCGTCATATTTGAATTCAGGAAGTCATTTTACATAAGAATTTGCAAAAATGGTGTTAGGACTGATTTTCAAGCCGAGCAGTGTAATTTTACAAACAAAAAAGATCAATAAAAAAATAATATACCTAAAAAGAAACTAATTTTTTGAAATAATTTTTTTAGCTTATATTTCCTTATTCAGAGACCTCACATAATAGAAGTCAAAATGATCGTATCGACCATATTTTTCAGAATCTGCGAAAACTTCCCTCTGCGTATTCAATGGGACACCAAGAATTTGATCAAGCCAAATGTGAGGTCAGAGGCCAATGTGCATTCGAGTCCCAAATCTGCCGTATTCTACTGTCAAAAAATTTTTATATGCATTAAAATATATTATAAATCAATGTATAAAATGGTGCTAGTAAGTAGTATTGCACGCAATTTAACATCTTTAGAGAAGTGAAATTTTAACGGAGTATTGCTTTTAGAAACATTTTTGGATATTTTAAATTAAAATACATAAACCGAGTTCCATGCATTTACCAGGCATTAAGGATACCTTATTGTTATTTAATTTGTGGGAATATTAGAGCTAAAACTATATATATTTGCCTCTTCAGACATTTTACTTATAAGTAATCTTTTTCCATCTATCTATCAGATGGGAATTAAGTGACAGTTTCAAAGTAAATAAATATAAAATCCCTGAATTCAGGTTATATGAAATTACTATTCAATGAAAATATACGCGTGTGCAGTTATTCTAAATCTAAGTTGTGTGTATTTTAATTATAAAGGATCACTGTACATTTTTTTTTTTTTTAACAAGACTGTATTACACAACAATATTGAGGCAGCCTACTCGCTACAACTATGTAGAGAAATGTTACCAGCTGTAACTGTGGGACCTTACACATTATGCTATGGTTACACAGGTATAGCTGGTAACATTACACTGTAAAAAAAAATTCAAGCCAGATTACCGGCAACGCCCGTCAGCAGAGATTCCAAGCAAAGCCCGTAAAGAAACATTTAAAACATAAATGATGCATTCCCTCGTAATTTTACGTTGTGACAAATGTACAACTTTGAATTAAACTCTTTTAATTAAATTGGGAAAACAATAGCTCTTTTATATCTATCGCTATTTGTATGAATGTATAATTAAACACATTCAATCAATAAAATTACAATTATATTTTCAGTTTCAAATACGAAATGGTTTTTATTTCACGTCACTGAAAAGCTAACACTTTACGTTTGAAGGGATTTTACCGTAAAAATACAGTTTGGTGACAGATTTGAACAAATTACGTAAATTAATAGTTTTTGCCCGTAAAAAAAAAATGCCAGTTTTCTAAAATTATACTTTTATGACATCAATTTACGGTCTTTGAGCGTTATAAAACAGTTATTTCTCGTAAAATTATATGGTCAAGTCCCATGATTTTACATTTTTTTTTTTTTTACAGTGTTCTCTTTACGGTTGTGGTACAGTGGTGGTCAAAATTATAAGGACAAAGCTACAGTTGGCTGGAAAATTATGAAATTTTTTTGATTGGAAATCAGTGATAAATGAAACATTTTTTAATTAGGTTTTATAAAAATATACGAGAAATTGATATTTATAAAATGTATTTTGGATTTAGATAGCCATGTTACATGGAAAAAATTATAAGGGCAAGTGTTTATGTGTACTCTGAAAAGCAAAATTTTCATGGTTTTTTGTTTAGTACATGGCACCCCCAGACGAAATAAATTCTTACACCGATTGGGAACGTCGTATTCGATTTGTGCAGTCATATCGTTAGGTACTAAACTTTCGGAGTTTGAGAAAGGGAAAGTGGTTGCTTTCAAAATTTCAAGACCTACAGCACGTTAAATTGCGACAAAGCGGAATAGATCGAAAACGGTCATTTGTAATTTTCTTAAAAATACAGGCAAATAGGGACAGCAAAGTCGTATAAATAGGCGATTTTCTGTTTCTGTGCGTAAGAAAAAAATGATTATTATGTCGTGATTTCTTAAGAAAAGCCATCATCGTCGGAAATTAAACGGAAATTAAACTTACAATGCAGTGCTCAAACTGTTCGGCGTGTTTTTCAAAAATAAAAATAAAAGGTTCTTTATGGAAAACACTTATCACGACCGCCTCTTACAAAAGCTCATAAAAGTCTGAGGGGCGAGTTTGCCAATAAATAAATAAATAAATAAATAAATTAATTAATTAATTAAATAAAATAAAGAAAGAAAAAGAAAAGTGCATTACTGTGGCGGAAATGTGGGATAATGCATTTAGTTCATATAAATTAAACTTTTCTCACCGGAAAAGATAACAAAAACCCAGTTATTTCCTATAGTAATGCATTTTTTGGTAAACTGTCCCCTAACGGCTGTATTCATCAATAACTTTAACTCCCGGTTGAAGACGAAAGCTTGAAAAGCGTATAAAGTCAGGGCTGAACATTTTAGCAAAGTTTGACGCGTTGCATCTGCCATCTAGCGGCATTGTTATTTTTAGATTTTTTTAGCTGAAAATAACCAATCATGAAACTTTGACGCTAGATGGCAGAAGCAGCGTGTCAAATTTTCTTGGAAAGCTACACTCTGCCTTTAGGCACTTTTCATGTTTTTGCATTGAACCGGGAGTTAAAGTTAATGGTAAATAAGGCCCTTAGTCTGTTATGAACTTTTGTAACAGGCGGTCGTAACAAGTGTTTTTCATAACGAATCTTTTTCTCTTTTTGTAAGACACGACATTGTAAGTTTAATTCTCGTTTAATTTCCGTTGATAATTGTTTTTCTTGAGAAATCACGCCTTATTCTTATTCGTTTCTTACGCCTAAAAACACAAAAAGGCCTACTTGTACATCTTTGCTGTCCATATTTGCCGGTATTTTAAAGAAAATTATAAACTACCATTCTCGATCTATTCAGCTTTGACGCAATTTGACGTGCAGTCCTCAACTTTTGAAAGCAACCACTTTCCTTTTCTGAAATTCGGAAAGTTTAGTACTTAGAGACATGACGACAAAAATTGATTACGACGTTCCCAGTCGCTTACTATTCATATCGTCTGGGAGTGCCATGTGTAGAACAAAAAAATGCAGATTTCGCTTTTTAGAACACACAAATACAGTTGTTATTTTATGAATAGCAATTTCCCATATATGTCTATAAAAACTAATAAAATATGCTTCATTTATGATTGGTTCCCAGCCATAAAATTTGTATACTGTTCCGGTGAACTGTAGCCAAGATCTGGCGATTTTTTCATTGTCCTTATATTTTTGACCACCACTGTATTTGTCTACATGGTAAGTTGCCTCAATACTGTTGTGTAATTTTGCACAATTTTTTTTTTCTGTGATAAAAGCTGTTATAATAATAATTTGTTTTGTTTTACTCAATTTACAAGTAAAGCCTTGACTTTAGTTGAAATTAATTTAACATTTGGGAAAATAATTATATCCTTCTTACTTTAAAATGCAACTATAGGACATTTTTTCTTAACCATCTGATCGCTGCTGACGGCACTAAGCTGTTCATTTTTTCACAATGCACTTTTAATTCAGAATTATATAATCATGAATTTTTAGCATGTTTTTCAAGTTTGAAGGTCATTAGATTTATAATCATGCACACAGTTAGATTTTTAATCTCAAATTGAAATAAGCATTGAATGTGTACATTGAAACAATTGTCCAGTGAAAACAATTTTACAATTTTGCTCTTTCCATAGGCAGTCAGAGGGTTTTAAGGGGCATATGTATGTAAATTGTAAAGATAAAATTTTACGCTCCAATGAAGAATAATAGATTATAAATATTACATAACTATTCTCTATATTTAAAATAATCTTTTAAACATTGTTTTTGTTTTATAAATGATAAATTATTACCTTAGATAAGGAAATAATTGGCAGCACCCTGTCTTATGAATCATCATGAACATAGGCCATCCATATACTGCTAAAGCATAGTGGAAATAATGCGTTATTGTCAACACTTCTTCTGCTATAGCCTGAAAACAGATGCAGATAGTTGAACGAGAAACTTTAAAAGAAAAAACAGGTTTACATTGATAACACGAAGCTCAATATAAAACGTAAATTCGCGTTAGGATGAAAATATTTATATATTCTACATTTATGTACTCTTGTTCTTAACAGCTTCTGCTCGAACAATTTCATTGCATCTAACATTTGAGAAAGACCTGACGAGTACGTTCTCAATAAATATTCACACAAAATCTTAAAAAAAAAAATAATAATAATAAAAATGTGTGGACTTTATTATATTATGCACTCTACATAGGTGTCGTAATTCAGCATAATTAAAAAGAAATTGCTTTCAAAAGATTGTAGGGTATTTTTACGCTTCTGTGTCATTCACATGAAATCTTACCTTTTACCTTATCTCGTTTTCTGTTTGCACCTAATAAATATGTACTTTTTTTTTTTTTTTTTTTTTAATTTTATGTCCCTGCTTGGCTGTCTCGTATAATATTTTTCTCTTTTGTAGTTGATTGTGCAGTGTACGTATAAGTGGACTCGTTTTTTTTTTTTTTTTTTTTTTTTTTTTTAAGTATCGATTTTTCATTTTGTTAAAAATATTATGAGAATGCACTTTAGACAAACCTTTCTTTGTATGATACACAGAACCTTCTGCAGAATGACATATGATCAGTGTAATCTATTATTAGTATATGTCTTTTGTTATTTATGAATGTTTTGATAAATATAAAAATATTTTCCGAAATTTATAATACCGAAATTAATGTTTCTGCATCTTTTTAAAGTGTTACTCATTTCGTCTATACTATAAGAAAGTTAAGTAAAATTCGGAGAATTGTATTATGCGGTCCGCTCTCTTCTTCAAGAAAATTGACCAATTCCCATATTTGTGACAAATAGCTGTAAAATTCAGAATGTTGATCGTTCATTAAATGTCACTTCCCTTCTTCGAGAAAACAATCCATAACTTTTTCGGGCATGACTTTATTTTTACAGTCACTGCCTTTAGAAAGACCTCAAAATATAATATAATCTAGCGATGAAATTTTTGACAGTGTATGAAATATTTCCCTCTTATGAAAATTTGTATACTTGCAGCATGAATCTTTAAACATAAAATATGCAAAATAAATGAGAAAAATATTCACAAAAAACTAACCAAGTAATACTCACGGGATGAGTAATGTCAAGAAATTTCGTGGCGGGAGTAATTGGAACACCAGACAAGAACTGATAGGTATCATCTTCTGGCTATATGTAATATAAAAAATAAGACGAATCATTTTATATCCAGATCATTATATTATTATCAATATTATAACGCTAGGCAAATAAAGCTGAGAATATATATATAGTTTATTATGCATTATATAAGTATATACAGGAGTGTTATAAAAAAAATTGAAACGCGGTTTTATTCTTTACATATTGGAGATAAGTGGGCAATATAAATGGCTGTTCAAAATAGGGTAGAAAATAAGACCTCATTCATAAATATTTCTCGCCATTAGTCAGTCTAAGAACATGATTCAACAAGGATTTATTTAACAAAACAGTATTATTTCTACTTTTTTTATATAGGAATTTTTGCTAGTGTACGGATACTTTTGTTACCGACTGTACATGTTAATGTCCAAGTTTCTGAAGCATAAGTTAAAACAGACAAAATGCAATGATCAAAAACTTTTCTTTTCAAACAAATTGGGCGGTCGCTATTGAATATAGCGCTATTTCTTCTTTATGGTTTCCATACAAGTTTAACTTGGTTGTTAATTTCTTCCATGATGTTCCCGTTCATCGTAAAGACTTGTTCCAGATACGTATAACTGCATACCGTTTCTAATTCCTCCATATCAACAGTGACCTTCAGTGCAGAAACAGGCATTTTCAAATATGAAGGAGGAATTGGCCACCAATGCGACTTGGTGCGAGCCCATCCGTGTTGGTTCGTAATGCTAGGCATTATTAACAGCTGCACCCCTTGAAGGTACAGATTGGACATTAGGCCTATGTCCTGGTCGGTTCCTCCTAGCCAAAAATAACGGAATATTGTCTCCTCCCAGTTAATAACACAGACCATTATGCAACCATATATATATATATATATATATATATATATATATATATATATATATAGATAGATAGATAGATAGATAGATACAGTCGGTAACAAAAGTATCTGAACACTAGCAAAAATTCCTATATAAAAAAAGTAGAGTTAATACTGTTTTGTTAAATAAATCCTTGTAGAACCATGTTCTTAGACTGACTAAGAACATGATTCGACAAGGATTTATTTAACAAACAGTATTAACTCTACTTTTTTTATATAGGAATTTTTGCTAGTGTTCGGACACTTTTGTTACCGACTGTGTATGTATATATACTTGAGTTGTATATTGCTTGAATTAGCTATACAGCGATCAGAAATCTTGCTTATGCTGACAGAGATGCAAGTTTCCTGATGAAGATCATTTCCGGTTTTCAGCATTTAAAATTCTAATTTTCATTTCATGAATTCTCTTTTCTTTTAACAGATCCTTTTGGTTACTTTATCTCTTTCCATTTCTATTATTTGATAAATGTTTAAATTGGACTAATTGATTATGCAAATTGTCTCATCGTTAGGCTTATGATTTATGTGTGTCATTTCTCTTCTGCGTAAGTACTTTAATATGTTTTTACTACTCAGTGTAATTAAATTAAATTATCACCGTGACTATAATATTACTCGAACTACATCTCATTTAAAATTTCATATGTTGGTATTTTCATCTCTCTTTCATTTGCTGAGTGTTGTAAAGGAATTAAATTATTCAAATTATATATATATATATATATATATAGTAACCTTGTAAAGACGTGTCGTGGCACCCTAGTGATAAGGTGGCACCTCCGTCTTTCATATTTAACCTGCTGTAAGTGTAAGAAAATAAACACTGAGACTTTGATGATTAATTTAACAAATATTTAATTAAATCTCGTAAGTGGGGAAATGAGGCTACTTCTTAACTGTATTATAAAATATAACTTATATATATCTTTAATTCAAGTATAGTAAATGGTTTTATATTACCCGTATACTTCTGGCAAATTAACGGCGTGAAACTTTACTTATACCTCACTATAATCCGAGCGACATTGGCTATCCTTTCCCCCGTCGTAAAATTCCTTCAAACTCTTTAAGACTTTATCAAACAACCCCTTCTCACCTCACCAAACACCGCAGAACTCTGCAGCACTCCGCAGAACCCCCAAGCATCATTTTAAAACCCCTTTTATACTTTTCCAATTAATTTGCATTTCCTACGTCATTTGACTTGCTGACCACTTTATTCTAATTCTTTCTACAGTTCGCAAAATCTGAAACTTACTTTATTTCGTAGAATACCTTCTTCAGTAGAGTAGTGACTCTTAACCGAAGATTCCTCGCAACTCTTATTTACGAATTTCGTACGGAATCTTCCCCTAACCTTACAACCTTTGAAATCAAAAATTTTATGAAAATTTAATCATTATGCAGTTTTTAATTTTTTCTTTTAAATAAACATCTTAAACGGCTAAGTTACAGTTTATGAAAGAACTAATCTGGTGCGGCACTCACACGAATTTCTCTTACCCGTTTAAATACCGTAAAGACAGATTACAGAATAAAGGGTAAGATAACGGGTACTGTACATGAAAGTATCTTTAAAAACAAAGATAAAAGTAGCTTTATTTATTTATTTATTTATTTTTTAATGCATTTCTCTGCATTGGGGGCTGTCGCCCTCCTCAACTTCTCGTTTGAATATAATACTCATATCTTTAAAAAATCTAACGCTGTTGTTAAATTCAGTCGTATTCAGCCTAAAATTAGTTTATTCCAAATTATTCAGACAAATTTCACCCGCATCACGGCTCGAAACTTAGAAGTCTTGATCAAACATTTGAAACGGCCGTCTCGTATGATTTTCACATTTAAAAAAAAAACTTGACATGTGTATTCAGGGAATCTCAACACGCATAATTAAGAGAAAAATCCAGAATTAAAAATTGAACATCAAATATAATACTTTGTCTACTGTGTGGGTGCAAAGAAGTTATTATAATCCCTAGACAGTTTTCCTGCACTTGGTAAAATGTACTATGTCACTTTCCTCAATTACTTTCAATAGAAAAGAATGTGGAATAGCCTTATATATTGTTTATAAATTACATACACAACATACACTTTACTTAAATTTAGCACAATACGATATATACACAACACAACTCATACTTGCCAACATCCTAATTAATATTCCGCAGTGTTGTTAGTCACGCTCTTTATTTCACACCAGTAAATTTTAAGAGTAATATTCTCCAAATGCAATTTCGATTAAACGAGAAGAAATATACACTAAAAAGGTACTGATGTGAAAAAGAAGGCGGGGCTAACAATACTACGGAACGTTAATTAGTATGATGACAACTTGAAATCACTTCCAGCAATTTCTAAATATAGCTCTAATATATACCATTTCTTTTGTGCTACCTTGTAAATGAATGATGAATGATTTTTCTACCATATTAAATACAAAATATGCTTTATGCATATAAAAAAAATATATATGCTCATTTCATTTTGTTTAGTACAGTCTGAAGATGCTAAACTGTATCAGCCAGATTTTTCGTCTATGTATGTAATGCATTTGAATTCTCTTGGATGTCCCTGTACGTGTACACAATTCATTTTTTCAGTCTCAACAAAATGTTTAATATACTAGAATCTAGTGCTGGACGATATCAGAAATTAAATATCGCGATATATCGCCAAGTTAATATCGATATTAGCGATATATTGCGATATTTCTTTCAAGGCAGAAAAAAATAGACATTTGTTATTTTTTAAAGACATATGCACACGAATTTTAAAGTATACAAGTATAGAGTGTTTTCCATGTATTTTCTGGTATATTACTACCATAACTTTATCATAAAAAAAAAAAAAAATCATAAAAAGTGAATTAATGTTTTGTGTTTCTTATAACTTATACTATTGCGTTTTAGTATACCTCTGTATAGTTTATCCTCTATTCTTCCCATTTTAAGCTTTAATTATTTAAAAATCATATTTTAACACAGCTAATATGTGATCTGTGTTTTATTTGTACCAAGTATATCAAAATTCATAATTCTACTAAAAATAAAGCTTCAGAAAAATTGTCTTAAGATGCAGGTATTAAATAAAAATGAAAATCATTTTAATTAGTTCAGAATTGCCATTATAAATAGTTCAGATGGTGTTAGGGATTAAGCCGATTGACAACAGTGGGGTCCTAGGCCTGAGGGGGAGTGCCTTCCGTGGAGGTCTTTCTAAGGGGTCCTAGCCCGTATTTACGCAAGTTTCGGAGGAAACCACGGAAAACTCCGAACGGCTAGGCCGACGAGCGCGACCGGGGATCGAACCCGGCACCTCACGTCTACCAGCTTTGAGCGCAGATAAATAGTTCAGAATTGCCATTGAATACACCTTTTTTTGGTTGTAGAAAGTAATATTTTTACTTAAAACTCTTATATGCATCCTAAATGTCAGTTACTTGTCATTTTTATTTTTGTTTCCTCTTACCAAATCATTACAATATCTTTTAAATATATATGTTCAATTCACATTCGTAGTAGTTTCACAGTAATTGAAATTTGAATTACATATTATAATGTGTGTGTGTGTCTGTGCGTGTGTATTTATGTATACATTGTCAGTATAAAAATTATATTATTTATATTTATTGAAATTTTTTTTTTTTTTTTTTTTTTTTTTTTTTTTTTCCGACTGAGTGAAAATAATGCCTGGACCGGGAATCGAACCCCGGATCTTTGACTTACAAGGTCAATGCTCTACCACTGAGCTATCCAGGCCGACATCCCGGTCTGCATTACTCACTCAGACAACCCTGAGGGTTGTCTGAGTGAGTAATGCAGACCGGGAGTAATGCAGAGTAATGCAGACCCGGTCTGCATTACTCACTCAGACAACCCTCAGGGTTGTCTGAGTGAGTAATGCAGACCGGGATGTCGGCCTGGATAGCTCAGTGGTAGAGCATTGACCTTGTAAGTCAAAGATCCGGGGTTCGATTCCCGGTCCAGGCATTATTTTCACTCAGTCGGAAAAATAAAAAAAAAAAAAAAAATTTCAATAAATATGATTTTCTTCCACAGTTAATTGTGTGATTTTAATAAAAAAAAAAAAAAAAAAAAAAAAAAAAATTATATTATTTAAACAAAATTATGTTGAAATTTCATTTTGTTACTTAAAGTAACTCATTTTGCATTTAAACCAATTTTATTTAACATGTACGGCTTTAAAAATAAAATAAATAAATAAATAAATGGAAAGAGAAATATAAATGCTACATAAAAAAAGTAATAAACTATTCAATATTATATAATTCTATAAAGAAACTGTCACTGTAAAATTACTGACGATAAAACTTTATTTTACATCAGTTAGATAGCATCCTTTCTCCCTTCCCATGTTATCCAATAGGATTTTTGTCGCTTCGTTTTATAAAAATATTTTATTCAAAAATGAACTTTTTCGAATTCTGTTTTTTGAATAGTACTCTTTGAACAGGTCGTCTTTTAGCTTAGTGAGCAATTTTTCGAAAAAATAAATTTAAATATTTTACTTAGAGATCCACACTTAGAGTCCATAATTTACTTATTGAAATAAAATATTTAAATTAATTTTTTCGAAAAATTGCTCACTAAGCTAAAAGGCGACCCGTTCAAAGAGTAATATTCAAAAAACAGAATTTGAAAAACTTCATTTTTTAATGAGATATTTTTATAAAACGAAGCAACGAAAATCCCATTGGATAACATGGGAAAGGAGAAAGGAAGCTATCTGACTGATGTACAGTCTTAATAAAAAAAATATTTTATGGAAATATTTAATAATAATAAAATAATATTAAAAAAAAATACATTCCATAATTGCTTATATTTTCAGTAGTTTTTTATTAAACGCTAAGAAAATTTGCAAAAAACTCTTCTAGTAGATATCAGTTCAGTGACGCCAGATGGTCGAAAATTATTTCCCCAAACAAGTCTTCAAATTTCCCCAAATCACGGTTTTTTTTTTTTTTTTCGAAAAAATCCCCAACTTGATTTCTACTAAAAAGGGAAAATAAAAAATTTTTCAAAAAAAAAAAAAATATCAAGCAGATTTTTCTATGATTTAAGCTCAGATTTTTCCCCAAATGAAGGCAATTTTTGAAAAAATCCCCAAATAACAATAAAGCTATTGAAAGTCTCTAGACATAGGGATAAATCATTACGTTACCAACATTGACAGAAAGTTGAAAAACGCCCCAGATTTGTCCCCAAAAATTTTAGAATTCCCCAAAAAAGTCCCCACAAACATTTGGTCTCCAAAATTGTCCCCAGAAGCCTCAAAACTCCCTAAAATGGGGACAAAATCCCCAATCTGGCATCACTGTATCAGTTCGGCTTTGATGATCTTTATTAAACACATGTTGAAGCATGTTATTGGCCATTTTATATCGACACTTTGAAATAGACCGATATCAATGAACCAATAGCAGGAAAGGAGCTAAAACAGAAGATATTGTTTTCATTCGTCATATTGCCTTTTCTGTGGTTTCCATCACCTACGATATGCATGAATGTAGAGTGGGAATCTGGGAAATCAGTATAGTGTAATATATCAGAACCCATAATAGATATCTCGGATAGGGATATATCGTTTCGACTAATATCCTAGTAAACACACCTGCTGATTATAGGTATTGTGATATTGGAGTATGTCTGATGAATTTTTTCTGAAGGGGTAGAACCGTGACCTTGAACGAAGTCAGCTTATTCACGGGATAATCAAAGCAGATGGCTTTCAATAAATATTTTTTATTATTATTATTATTATTATTTTTTTTTTTTTTTTTTTTTTTTTTTTTATGCGGTGGCCTTTTTAAAGCAGTGATGTTTAGATTTGAGTTTATGAAGGATGAGGAAGTATATGTATATGTGTTGCAATAGAAATCGTTTGGCGTGGGGCTTATTTTTTCTAGTTTATCAGTGAGTAATTAGAGGAAAGTAGAAAATGAGTATTAAAATAAGATATTCGGCGCTTTTTTTCTTCCGGTTTCGCTCTCGTTAGCTGTTGTATGTTGGCTGATCGGGTTTCATTCGCTCGAGTTTCGTACACTCGGGTGCGCACTCGGCAATATCGTTAAAGGGATATATTGAAGGAGCTAGATCTTAAATATTGTTATCGGGATATTAAAAAAATATCGATACTTAGGGATATATTGATAAATAATCCAGCCCTACTAGAATCCTTATATGAAACAAATTTAGAATACCGAGTTTAGACTTTTTATTAATATTAATTCTTAGGATATGTTTATAACAGAGTTACACACAGACAGACATACTGACCAAAAACAAAAAAACTGTTTTTCGGATACGGGCGTCTCAAAATATATAAACATGACAAAAACTCGATTTCAAATATTTAACATCAAAACAATGCTTTCTCTATCACATATGGATAAGCGAAAGCAAATAATCTGGTGTGTCACCCACACGACTTTCTCTTACCCTGAAATTTAATACTATAAATACAGGTTGCAGATTAAAATGTAAGATAACGAATACTGTAATGTAAACCTGCGTTAAACAATTCATATTAGGCTTCTGAAGAGTTTTATATGATAATTAGTTCTGTGTGAGGGGGGCTACCGCCCCCCTCAACCCCCCCGTTTCATTAATGCACCTACATTTATATAGGATTTAATTCGGTTATAAAAAATAATTTATTAATATTATTATTTAAAAAAATTATCTTTTATGATAATGCAGACGATTTCCACATTAGAGAAGTAGTATAACACCAAATATCCAAAAAAAGCCCATTTTATTCTCAATATTTAAAAAAAAAAAAAAAAAAAAAAAAACTATTTTTTTTTCTAAGTTTTTTTTTCGTTAAAAGTAAAAAAATCGATAACTTTGTTTTAAATTATCGCATATCGATGGTTCAACCATTCGTTTTAAAGGTATTGGCGAGCTCTTTTGAAAGATACCCATCATGAAAATTTACTCCCCTCGAGGGGGGACTTCCCCCCCCAGAGGGGGGGGGGGAGGCGAGGCTCCTACATACACAAAAATTTTTTCCCAGTTAACTATCTCTATTACAAAAAATATATATTCGTTTCATTTGGTTTAGTGCAGTCTATAGACGTTAAACACTACTTACCTGCAATTTCCCCCATAGACGTAATGTATTAGAATTCTCTTGATTGTCCCTGTACACGAACCATTTGTTTGATCTTAACGAAAAGCTTACTGTAGCATCCCTATATGATACACATTTAGAATACCAAGTTTGAACTTTCTGCCATAATTTGTTTTTGAGATATGCTGATAACAGACAGACACACAGACAGACACACAGACACACAGACAGACACACAGGCAGACACACAGACCATTTGCTAAAAACATGATTTTCGTATTCAGGGGACCTCAAAACGTGTAAATATAACAAAATCTCGCGTTCGAAAATTTGACCCAAAAACAATACTTTCTCTACCTTATGGGTAAGAGAAAGTAAAAATCGTCTGAGAATTCATTTGTTAATACATCGTTTTGAATTTTTTTTTTTTTTTTTTGAAATTTGAAAATAAACTATACGTTTGCATATATAGTAATTATTTTATATTTTTTTCATATAAAAAAAATGGTCAGTCTTAATGTAAAAAATACTATTTAAAATACCGGAATGGATCCGTTTTGGCCTCTCTTAATGCCCCTCGAAGTCCGATTTTCGAATTTTTGTTTAGTTTTTTTTTTTTTTTTTTTTTTTTTAATTGTTTAAAATTTTTGCAGCTTGAGAGATTGGTGCTGCCATAGAATGAAAATTTAAATATCTTCGAGAAATGTCTATGTGTAAAATGTAGTTTTTGAATAATAGCAGCGTCACTTATTGTACAGTTAGTACCTTATTTGAAATGTCCGGTTAAGGCGCAAATACAAGCTTGGGGACCCGGAACCGATACAGCGTGGTTGAGAAAGACGCTGCCGAATGCAGCGGGGACAGGAAGTGAGGTTTTAAGCGATTTCAATAGAATTTTATTTATAAAGTGATTTAAGATGCAGTGATTAATGATTTTATTTATTTTTATTTTTTTAATTGCTTTAAATATAGTGATTGGCAAAGCCTGCTAATTAGAAATAAAACAGTTTTCTCTTGATCAGCACTATTTGCGCGCTGTTCCTTATGTTTTATCTTCTTTCGCCTAATTAACCGACTTAAAAAAGGAGGAGGATCTCAATTCAAACCGTGTTTTTTTTTTTTTTTTTCATTAGCTCATAACTTCCGAATGGATGCTCTGATTTTAATACTTTTTGTTTTGTTGTAAAGATCTTGATCTGAAATAGGTTCCATTGTAATACCTTTACGATCAAAAGAAAATACAGGGTGCCCGCAAAAGTCAGTCCCAACTCTTTTAACTGCTGAATGGTTGCAGCTATAGTAATAAAAGTGGTACGTAGGTATTGTAAAGTGGCCATGCTGTACGAGATTACACTTACAACACCACCTGGTGGAAAACAGCGGAATTAGCATTCCTATCTCGAAAACGGTTCAAGATAGGAGGCGAAAGAGAATTACAAAGTTGTAGAGCATCGTCGATTTAGTACACATAGACAGTTTGTAAACCTTAATGCTAAAAATATAACGCTAAAAACGTACATTTGTATGTTCGCGATTTCCTACACTAGACACACTTGAACTGCGTTGCACACATTGTAGCGGAACGGGTGGCACGTACAGTCGGTAACGAAAGTGTCCGAATACTAGTAAAAATTCCTAGGTAAGAAAAGTACACTTCATACGGTTCTGTTAAATAAATCCTTATCGAATCATGTTCTTAGACTGACTAAGAAAAGGATTCGACAAGGATTTATTTAACAAAACCGTATGAAGTGTACTTTTTTTACATAGGAATTTTTGCTAGTGTTCGGACACTTTTGTTACCGACTGTATGCTATACGTAAAGTTCAAAGTACGGTTACTGTAAGCGTTCACATCGATTAGTGATTAGTCTTTTTTAACCGACTTCATTAAAAAAAAAAAAAAAAAAAAAAAGTTTCTCGATTCAAACCTTTTTTTTTATTGTTGTTAGCTTATAACTTCGTAACAGATTCTCCGATTTTAATACTTTTTTGTTGTAAAGATCTTGACCTGAAATAGGTCCCATTATTATTTCATTAAAATCTAAATAAATTACAGGGTGCCCACAAAAGTCCGTTCTCACTCCTTAACTGCCGAATGGCTGCAGCTATTCTCTTAAAAGTAGTATGTAAGTATAATAAAGTGGCCATGCACTAAGAAATGCGACCGTTTACGGCATCACCTGATAGAAAATAGCGGAGTTAGCGTTTCTATCTCGAAAACAATACGAGCGTTAGGGGAAAAAATCTGATGTGGGCACCACATGACTTCCTTATACACTTTTAGAAATATACATAATGTTAAAAAAACATTGTCATTGGACCCGAAACAGTTGGCTAAAAATATTAAAAAAAAAAAAAATTATCACCATGTTCTGAGCTTTTCTGAAAGTTAGTTAAAAACCGATGCAAGATTTGTACTGGTAACGCTGACGAAGGCAGCAGGGACCCGAAAAAATTGGCTAAAAGTATTTAAAAAAAATGCATTTTCACCTTGTTCTGAACTATTCTGAAAGTTTCAAATGTCTAGTTAGTCGGGAAGTTAGTTAAATAAATTTTCTGTTGAACCATACAAACGCTGTCGAAGGCAGCAGTCACCTGAAACAATTGGCTAAAAATATTTTAAAAATGCATTGTCACCGTGTTTTGAGTTTTTCCAGAAGTTTTAAATGTCTAGCTAGTCGGGAAGTTAGTTAAAAATCGATTGCAAGATTTGTACTGGTAACGCTGCCGAAGACAGCAGGGACCCTAAACAGTTGGCTAAAGGTATTTAAAAAATGCATTTTCACCGTGTTCTGATCTAGCCTGAAAGTTTCAAATGTCTAGCTAGTCGAGAAGTTAGTTAAATAAATTTTCTGTTGAATCACATAAACGCTGCTGAAGGCAGCAGGTATTAGAAACAGTTGTCTAAAAATATTTTTAAAAATCCATTGTCAACGTGTTCTGAGCTTTCCTGAAAGTTTCAAATGTCTAGCTAGTCGGGAAGTCAGTTAAATTGCAAGATTTGTCCAAACCGTTTTTGAGTTATTACCGTTTTTTGATACATTTTGGCCATTATGAATCTAATTTTCCTAAATATCTCCAAAACGGAAAATCATACAAAGTCCAAAAAGGGAGGTGCACAACTAGATGTTATAACAAACGTATGTACCAATTCGCAACTTTCTACGTCCAACCGTTTTTGAGTTATGCGACATACTCACACACACACACACACACACAGACACACATACATACAGACGTCACGAAAAATCGTGTAAAGTCCCTTATATCTCTAAAACGAGAGCTCGTGTTAAGACGACACTTGCAGGTGTACAACTAGACATCATGACAGTCACACGTATAAATTGGCAACATTCAGCGATCATTCGTTTTCGAGCAATGTGAAATGCAAAATCCATTTCGCAAATCGGGATTACTATACTTCCTTATACTTTGTATAAGGAAGTAAAAAGTGAATTGCAATGTTGTAAATCATCATCGATTTAGTACGAAAAGACACATTGTAGACATGAATGTTAAAAACAGAATGTTTAAAACGTGCATATTTTTTTGTTCGCAGTTTCCTATTTTGTAACGTAATGAAGCCATCTTAGAAATCAAAGAGACCTTTATTTCGAAGTTTAAAGCTCTGTCCGTCAGCTGGAATGTATATTTGGATCCTTGTTTGAACTTTATATTAGTAGCGAGTGACACGTACGTGCAGAATTCAATCAGAATCCAGATATACATTGCAGTTGACGTTATCGTTAAACAGTTTCTATGTCTTTTTTAAACTTATCAAAGATATACGCTGCAATTTTTTTTTCTCTAGAGCTTTATTTGGTAGCCTATTACGAATAACAGAGAGTCATCGATTCTTTTCAAGCTATTTCTCTTTTGAAAGTTTATATTTAATCTGTTTCATATATTTACTGATACTGGATACTTTTATAATTTGTGTCTATCAGGATTTTTAGTTACGAATGCAGCGCATCCGTTCTTTACATTTCTAAAGCACTTTTTAATACAATATATGTGGATTCAAGACATATTTTTTCTTATGTCGCTTAAAGATAAGAAAAGTGACACGTCTTAAAAAAGTAGTATTTGAGAAAAAACAACTTAAAATTTTGAATAAAATTGATACACATGCCTCTCTAGTGCAAATTTTTCAAGTTGGAGATGTAACTTTTTTGTGCACATTAGGGTACTTCATATATTTTTCAGTGACATAAACTCGAAATTGCCATTTTTCTGAATTGTGTTATTACTTTCTTCTATATTCAATAAAGGAAAGTATTGGATTCATAAAAATTTTCGACTTCCGGTTTTCAACGGATTTATACGTTTTGATAGGTATAGAACACGATTTAACCACTTTTAGAAAATGTCTGTCTGTCTGTGTCTGTCTGTGTCTGTCTGTGTGTGAGGGTGTGAGTGTGACAAAAATTTTGTGGCGACTGTATCTCCGGAACTACTGCTCAGAATTGTATATAAATTTATATGTAGATGCACCTTGATCTAAATTAGTGCCTATCAATTTTTGGTGTCAACTGCTCAACAGGTAGCCCTACTATACGGCGATTTCCGTAATTTAAAGGGAGGCTATATCTCAGGTTCTATTGCGTAGAATCAAACAAAACTTGATATGTGAGAAGGCCCATTAGGCGGATTCAATTTGAATACTTATCGGCCAGCAGGTGGAGCTGCTATACAGCGATTTCCGCAATTTAAGGGAATGTTATATCTCAGGAACTACTGTACAGAATTGCATATAAATTTATATGTAGATGCACCTTGACATAAATTTGTGCCTATCAACTTTTGGTGTCAATCGCTCAACAGATGGCGCTGCTACACAGCGATTTATGCAATTTAAGGGAAGGCTATATCTCAGGTTTTATTGCGTATCATCAAACAAAACTTGATAGTGAGAAAGCCATTAAGAGACATTATGCTGATTCAATTTGAATGCTTATCGGCCAATAGGTGGCGCTGCTATACTACAAATTTCCTCGATAACGGGAAGGCTATATCTCAACTTCTATGGCATATAACTGTACGAAACTTGATATGTGACATAACCATTAAAAATACGCATTTTTTAAGATGTTATTTATAGACATTAAAATTGCCTTTCTTTGGATATTCAGTGTTAGTAGTTTTCTCTAAGATGAAAATCATTTGCATTCATCATGTTAGATAATTTTAATAAATAAAAGTTTTAATAAATTATTTGCACTTAGAGAATTTGTATAGGAAAATATAGAAGAAAGTCTTGTGGTGGCCACAACATACAAGTTTTTCTTTCAGGTTGCGATATATGAAACAGCCTCTAACTCACGTTCTTCTATACGAATACATTTTCACTGAAAAGAAAAAAAATAAAATCTTTTTCTAAAAAAAAAAAAAAAAAAAAAAAAATAGAACCGACTCCAAACAGCAATTATTATTCAAACAACTAAAAAGAAAAAAGAAAATTGGCATAAAATGAAATTGTAAATTGCGCCTAAAAGTATAAAATTAATTCCTTCGCCAAACAACATAAACACTACAATTTTTCATAACTTTTGAAGTCGGTGCAAAATTAAGTAAAAATTCATACTTTTATTCAATATAAAAATCAAATTCTATTCAAAATATACATCTCATTTTGGCATCTGCAAAACACAGCCGAAAACTACTTTGCTTCAGATAAACAATTAAGATTTCGTAAGCTGCAAAAATTTGTGGAACTGATTTGGTATTTGTTGTCCGTGACGGCAAAAAAAAAAAAAAGTTCGCTAAATTATCTGGCGAATGTATTTAATTCCTTTCAAAAATAATGGTCATTTTAATAAGGTATATTAAGAGAGGAATCAAAAATATGAAACAATATTTCGTACAATATATATTACGAAAATATGCATCTCTTGTGTATATTTTTGTATTATGTTTAGATCGCCAAATCCAAAAATTGCAAAGGACGGCTGATATCAAATCTATACCAAGTTTGCAAAGAAAATTCTAGTAACTTCTTAAAAACATAAATATTGAATTGCGAAGGATTTTCACAGTTCTGTGTAGACCTAGTAATGGATCATTTGTATACAGTGATAAAATAATAAAGGAAACTATGAAGATGGAACATTTGAGACAACAGCATTTGTATATCAGTCTAAAATAAGTCTGTGAAAAAAAATAAAGAAAGAAACAAAGAAACAAACTTCATTTAACTTTACGCCGACTTCAAAAGTTATGATTAATTGTAGTGTTTATGTTGTTTGGCGAAGGAATTTATTTTATACTTTTAAGAGCAATTTACAATTTCATTATATGCCAATTTTCTTTTTTCTTTTTAGTTGTTTGAATAATAGTTGCTTTTTGGAGTCGGTTCTATTTCTTATACAAAAAGATTCTTTTTTCTACATTTTATCGAAAACAATCCCATGCTTTTCTTAAAATGTTATGTAAAGTCCTTTGGAGGTCTATCGTCTATGACCTGAAATCACACATGTGCCGTCTCAAAATACAAATTTCTACAAAATGATTTTTACGTGATAGACTACATTTATTTCTGGAATAATACAAAGGGAATTGTTCATTTTTCATGATTTCTTTCCCATGCCTTGTAACAATGTTAAGAAATAAGGTAAAGACACCAGTGTTCGCTCCTCTCACGAAATACATGTTAAAATAAGCGTTTAATAACATCTATAAATTTGAATCCACCCGCGCTAGATTCCCTAGAACCGGAGAATCTAGCTCGAGCGGATTAATATTCATAGATGTTAATTAATACACTTATTTTAACATGTCTTTGGTGAGGGAGGCGAACACTGTTGTCTTTACCTTACATTGTTTTGCATTTAATACTGAAAATTTTATTTTTGTTATATATTGTCTCGCTTCAAAATGATACGTGATGGAAGAATTTCGGTGACATATTTGGAATCAGGAATATCAAATTGACACAGTTCACCCAATTTTTATTTCCAATACCCGACTACCGTAGGTAATGGGAGTACTGTATTCGTTCCAAAAATTCGATATCGAGTTTTCACCTGATTTATACCTTTTAAAGTCTCCTGAGTTCAAAAAAGTGGCTTTTGGCAATTGGTCAGTATATATGTGTGTATGTATATGTGTGGGGAATCTTCTGACTATCATATCTCCAAAACTAATAAAGATACAACGAAACTTCAGAATTAAGACAGGCCTCGTGTTCAGATGTTTTTCCAACTTTTGATGAAACTGGAAAAGCAGAAGTGGGACATTGGAAACCGGAGTCCGTATTTCAAAAATGGCTCTAACAATTTTCTTCAATGTTGCTATATAAACACCCTATTAAATGACCTTTCGTATGTATTATTTAATTAGTTCACGAAGACTGATAAGCGTCTTGTATAAATAGTTCAATTTGGGGAATTTTCTGACTATTACAGCTTCAAAACTAATAAAGATAGAGCGAAGTAACTTCAAACAGGTTTAGTGTACGGATGAATTTTCCAATTTTTGGTGAAAACTTTAAAATCAGAAGACCGTTTTTAAACCTTTTTTTTTTTTTTTTAACACACTTAACTTTGTGAGTTATTTTTCGTTTTCATTCCATGCTTTTTCTATGGATTTTTAGATTTTTTCCCTCCCGATTTTTGCATTCTAAAGTGCGGTGGTCTTAAAAACGGCTCTAACGATTTTCTTCAAAGTTGCTACATAAGCACCATTTTAGATGTACTTTCGCATGTATTAGTTGGCTAGTTCAAGAAATTGATAGACGTTCTGTATAAATAGGTCAATTTTAGATTTCTCAAGTGCGTTCCTTTAAAAACATCTCTAGGCTATGGCTCTAAAGATTTTTTTAAAACTCGCTATATAATGTTTATTTGTCTACGTGACTTATGTATTTGTTTGCGCTTACAAGGAAATTATTAGGTGTGTAACTTGTTAAACCAATTTTACATCTTCTGACAACAGTGTTTCTAATATATATATATATATAATACGTATAAGTAGCGAGTAAATGAAAGTCCTGTGGCTGTTTACGCACCAGATTTTATTTTTTTAAACTATGTAAACTTTGTTTTATATGTTTTTACACATGTATCAGTTTCTTCTTATAGGAAAATTGTCAGGTGTCTAATTTGTTAGGTCAATTTTATGCCTTCTGACTATATTATCGCCAAAAAGTGCATATAATTGTAATAATGGGTAATGAAAGTCGTGTGGTTGTTACACATAACAATTTTTTAATGGAGAAAAATTATACATTTTTTCGACCATTGTTATTAAGTTTAGATGATAATTAAATGAAAACAGAAATTTAGTTACCTTATTGACTATTGCTTGTCTTTGAAACTTTTGTAGCTTACGAAGTAGTACCAGACCAGCTACAACATCAGATGGAACAACATCCAAATCCCGGAAGAAGTCGGATAAGAGTTTGGCTATGTCAGCAAAATTATTCTGAAAACAGATATTAATAATCCTGTTAAATTTTCAGGAATATAACTTATTTCCAAAGGTTGCAAAATGTACACTGCTAAAACTTTTTTTTTTTCAACTACGCCATGGCTGTTTATTAAAACTACTAAAAAAAATAAAATGCTTAAATAAAGGAATTTTTTTTTTTTTTTTTTTTTTTTTTTTTTGTAATGTACTTGAATTAACTAGATTGTAGAGAAATTTTGTGCTCAGTTGATGCTGATGATTGAACAATGTGAATAGTTCTACTATTTAACCTTTTAATATTTATTGGTTACGCACTAAATGCAAATATTTAAAACAAAATTTCCTTTTTTTTTTCTTTTCTTTTTTAAATTATTGTTTTAATCTATTTTTGAACTTTTGGTTCTTTTTAGTTTGGTATAACGAAATTTAACGAATGACGTTTCAGAGGAAGCCAAATAAAGAAGTCACTGTAAATTTTTTAGTAGGCACAAGTGCGCAGTTGTTTTAAAGGTGCACTCCGTGCCTAGTTTTTTCACCTGATGAAGGACCATGCCCTTATTTTGGACAGAAATAACTGTCGAGAGGTCTTTTCTTTTAAATTTATTTATTTATAGTATTACTTGCAAAGTTATATTCATGAAATTAATTATTATTTCAATTTAATGAGGTTAATACACATATGCTTCAAACTAAATATTTCGCAATATTAAAAATTAACATATTTATGATTTAAAAGAAAATTGCATATTTATGATTTAATTATTTATTTAATTACGTATTTATGATAAGCTATGTGTCTAATAACCTTATTTTTAAAAATTAGTTTAGGAAAAAAAATGTGAAGTGAACGAAGATTTTTTTTTTTTTTTTTAAATACATGTAAGACATAATGAAATTTTAAGTTGATTTAACGCATTTATTTCAGTGATTTTGGGTTTTCCACTTTTAAAGATCTTTTAAATTCATTTTATCGTTGGTAAAACTTTCACGCGTATATATCAGCCAAAGAAAGAAACGTTATCGGATGTGGAAATAAATTGCAAACTAACAGTTGTACACAGGTCCTGATTAAGACCGGTGCACACTATCACCATGAATTTTTAAGAATTAATTTCGTCTTATAATAAACAGGAATTCTTCATTAAAATAAGGAGAAAATTATTTTTATAAAATAGTGGTATCTAACTGACGATGACTAATTTCCATTCTCCGACACCCATAATTTCTTATAACAATAATTCCCTAATTAAAACAGGGAATTTCTGTCCTAACTATTTAAAAAAAAAACTATTATCAAAACACTGAGGTGACAGTATGCTCCGGCCTTAATCAGGCTTTGCCTATGCAGAAAACTGCAAAATTTGACACAAGTTTAAAGAAACATATCACATTTAAAGTCATTTGTTCAGGTATACAAAATGCAAGCAATGAGGGAAATGTAATATCTAAGTGTTTATGCAAAATTATGATGTCGAGCTGATTTAATTAATTTTCCACGAGCATTTGTGCTTTAGGAAAAAAATAAAAAAAAATATTTATTAAAAAAAGAAGCTAATACCATATTTCTATAATTTAACTTCAGGGATATGTGAAATATATACGCATAAAAAGCGCTGCAATTTTTTTGGAAAGAAAAAAAAAATGCTACAGAAATTTTTCTTACAATTATTTTTTTAACAAAAATATCTGTAACTATACAAATTTTACTGTAAAAGTATTTGCACAAAACTCAAGCAAATTTTGATTTGTTTTTTGTTTTCCTCTGATAGTATGGATATTATTATACGATACGTATTATCTTGATGTATTTAAGAGTATTCTCTAATCTATTATTTTTACTTTATTTTATATCAGTTTATTTTTAGTAACAGAAAACCAATTGAGTTATTTTTAATAATAATAATAATAATAATAATAATAATAATAATAATAAAAGCTCAAAAGTTTCAGGTATTTTTATTAGCATGATTATGAATTGAATGACGTTTATAGATCTTCTTTAAATAAAAGAGATAAATTTAACATATGAAATACATTTGATTGCTTGTTTATAACAAGGTGTCCGCAATTTTAGCAAAAGCAGCGACAAATCAGTTCAAAGAGTTTTAAAGTACTTTGAATGATTTTTCGAAAACTAATTGTCTTTATAGAAAACCAGAAAACATCTTTGTATTTTAAAATCATTAAATTTTATTTTCTATACATATCATACTTTTACGGTGAAAATGTGTTCAAAAGATTGTCAGAAAGTGAAAGTTTTGGTTTAAAAATAATCTTAAAACTTTAATCATTCATTCATTGAGGAGATTCATGCATGGTTTTACGTGTAGTCAATGAGATAAATAACTGTTTGTCAATAATTACACATACATGTAGTTTTGATTTAAAAACAGTGTCTTAATACTCAATCATAGCAGAGATTCCTCCACGTTTTATAAACCATACCATCTCAGTCAATCAGATAAATAATTATTTGTGGCAACAAAATTTGTGTGCAAAAAAAAAAAAAAAAAAAAAAAAAAAAGACTCCTATACTCTGGTACTTTCATCATATTCTCGTCTTCCAGCTCACTGATTTCCAGTAAAAAGATGATTCGGATGTGCAGATGTATTATAACGCGATGATTTCAACGCCGATTCTGATACTTAGATTATTGATTGGGTTAACTGAGTAATCGTAATCACTTATGATATTTTTTGCATTTTTTATATCGTCTACATTAAATTTTTACTCATATCGTTTTAATATAAGATAAAGATTTAGATCTCGAAAGTTTTTTTTTTTATGTTTTTAATGAAACGGTACTGCTTTCACGCTGCACCGATGCTTCTTTTCTTTTACTTTTATTTTTTATTTTTTATGAAGTGGTTTAAAAAGATATGAAGTGGTCCGATATAAAGTGTGGAATTTTTTATGAAGTGGTCCTGCTTGGCGGCTTCAACCCCAAATAACTATTGAGTATTTCTGAAATTTAAGATAATTACTTACAAACGTCTTATTCTTCATTATAATCAGCGTTTAAATGTGTTTAAAAAATTTAGTTGATATGGTTTAAAAAAATAACAGATATATGCAAAACAAACTACTATCTTTATGCTTACTTTATTGAGATATACAGTTATTAAGGTATATAATTTTAAAAGCTAATGACATGCAAACAGAAATGAATACACTTACTCTTTGACTATCGGAATGCCCAATGCAACAAAACAAAAGCTTACATCTCCGATTCCAACTGTCTTGATATTCCCTCATTGCCTTCCTGTAAAACAAAAATTAAAGCAAAATAAAAATCATTCGTACGAATAATAAAAATAATAATTAATGGAATTTATGATTTTAAAAATTAAAATTAGTTTATTAAGAAGAAATTTACAATAAAAAATGTATGTTTTTTTAAAATAGTTATTAATAGTTTAACAGCAATAGTTTTAATAGACATCTAGCAATAGATTTAATAGCTAGGATTTTTTAATAATCCTATTTTGTAAATATTTAAGATTGTTTAAATAGTTATAATTTTTTAATAGTTAGTTGTTTAGTTATCTGTATTCATTTGTAAGTCACTAATACGTATGAAAGTTTATTAACACAACTGAAACATTTTTGTAAGATTTTGTTTATAACATGCAGGGTAAGAAAAAGAGAAAAAAAAGAAGAAGCAATATTAGTTTTAGAAAACTTGACATACTATATTAGAAACAACATATTGCAATCAGAATATAAAAATATTGAATATATGATGAAATATGAGCGTTTATACTAGATATGTTTTATCTTCATTTTCGCAAGCGTTAACTTCTCCCCCCCCCCCCACCACCATCCATAATTTATTAATGAAACTGATTTTATGAAATCCTACTAATTTTATTCTTCTTATTTAAATTTATTTTATGCATTTTTACACATCTGGCATAGTCTTATTCATTCATTTATTTATTATTTGAATGCCTTGATAAAATATTTTGAAAATAATAAAATAACTTCATTGAATCGGTTTCAAATGAAACTCAGAAAAATAATACATAAAATTGTGTTCTAATCCTTTTTTTTTCTTAAAACAGTTTTTAATTAAATGGATATTTAAAAATTTTCTTGAACTGCAATATAAATTGAATAACAATAATAAATTTTCTGAATAATTTAAAACATTTTCCTTGAAAAAAATCAGTAGTAGAGACTTTTTTTAGTAAGAAATATATCGTAGTAGTCGAAGTATATAATTCTGTTTAATTATTTTGAACGTTTACAATGAAAAAAAAAAAAAAAAAAAAAAGACAACAAACAAGTGGACAAAGCAGAAGTCTTAAAAATGGTACAGAATGGGCATAAAATATCGTGAGGTGTTCAGAGGTTTATAGCTCTTAGTTTCATGGGCCAAATGTATTAAAAATTCGCGTATATAATCGACTGATAAGCGGTTTCGAACTCTAAAGAAAAAAAAATTGTCGCCGCTAGAGTAAACTTTGGCGATGCAAACATAATATGTGGTAAATAAGTAAGCAATTTCAATTAAAACAGTAATTTGACATCTTGACATCTATTTGACAGAATTGAGATCTGTAATTACAATGATTTTAATATTGAATGATCCACATTACATCAATTCGCGGTAACAATGGATGATATCTTTGAATACATAGGATAACTCATATATCCATTCTTGCACCGGGATTCGAACCCGGGACCCGAGGATCCAATGGGAAGCACCCTACCAATGGGATCAATTAAAATTGTAATATAGGGTTACATACAAACGGAACGCTTGCAATTTCGATGACGTAAATTTTGCAAGTTTTTTGCAAATACAGTCGGCAGCAAAAGTAACAGAGCACTAGCGAAAATTCCTATGTAAAAAAACTACACTTAATGCAGATTTGTTAAATAAATCCTTGTCGAATCCTGTTTTTAGTCAGTCAAAGAACATGATTCGACAAGGATTTATTTAACAGAACAGTGTTAAGTATGCTTTTTTTATATAGGAATTTTTGCTAGCGCTCGGATACATTTGCTGCCGACTGCAGTCATACATTTGGAACGCCTGCAAACGGCTTTGCAACTGGGAGTGTTTCATTTGTATGTACCCCTTACAGTTTCTTTATTTATAACAAAAAACGTTTATTGTTGCTTAATAATTTGACTCAATGCGACCTCTATTCTTATCTTTCAATATCTGCATATGATATACAATGTTTTCAAAGGAAGCTCGCAGCCTATGGGCCTTCATTAGTCTAAATCCGTTAAAGTGGAAATGTTAGAAAATGTCCTTGATATATAACGCTTTTCAAATATCCCTACAACTAAAAATCACAAGATTGTTGTAATTCTGGTATCACAAAGTTTTTAAGCATTTTGACAGCACTCGCATTTTCGTTTTGCTGATAAAACAGTTTGACTAATACAATACATTTTCGAAAGACAATTCATGTCTATGAATGATAAGAATTCTCCAACCTTTTCTTTTAATCTTCATCGCTCTGCACGTTTAAGCAAATTTCTACAGCGTCAAATATTCCCTATCGGCGACTTTTCGAACTATTTATTTTTTCAAATTAGAAGTCGAAACCGCATATTTTGCTATGCATGTGCGCAAATTTTTATTACATTTAGTCCATTACACCCTGAGTTATAGGGCTGTGAACATTTCACGTTACTTTATGCCCGCCCTGTATGTAGTTATGTAAGAAAGAATTTATCACAAACAGTTATTTTAGACATAGTTCGAAGAAATGAAACTCCACTAGTATTCTATGAATATATGCATTGGATATACACATAAATCAAGTTTTTAAGTATATATTTTTTTTAATCTAAAGCTCTTATACATATATGTATATATAGAAAGAGAGAGAGAGGGGGGGGGGGGAGCTATTTAAATAAAGCACAATAATAAAAATTTTCAGTAGCGATATGAGATACTTGAATGGGGTTTTACATATAAATTCCATTAGTGCCATAATCCAGTTCCAGTTTCAGTTCTGTATAACAAACATGGGTTAAAGGATTTTATGGAAAAAATACAGATTTCAATGAAATGATCTTAGATTTTATAACAGACCATTTAGTGGAAAGAAAATATATTGCCAAGTATATTTCAAATAAAAAGTTAATGCAGAGTTTTTAAAGTAGGCATTGAATTCTAATTTAATCGCTATGTACCGCCAAAAAGAAGAAAAAAAGAACTTGAAATTTAATAAAATAAATTACTTGATAGAGGGAAAATATATATATATATATATATATGAAACCACATTTAACTAAAAATAAATAAATATAATAAATAATAAAAATAAATGTATAAATTCAAGGAGTAAAACACAACAGTAAATTTAAAAAAATGTTTCTTAAAAATAAAATTTCTACTGTCATTCCAGCTGATGATTACTTTATGTTAAATTTTATTTGATGAGTACTGAGATTTTTGCTTGTCTCGGAAAATAATTATGTCTCGGAGAAACCCGACCACATGAGTTTGACAAGTTTCATTAAAATAAGATTTATTTTATAAAAAGAAACAACAAACATTCATATCTGACCCGGGATTCGAACTCAAAACCTGGTGTTTCAGAAATCATCTTCCTGCCAACTGTGCCCCTAGATTGTTTATATTAAGGGATGTGTTTCTTTTTTTCTTTATTTCTAATATAACAATTGTGTTAGTACATTCATTGCAATTAACAGTTTAATTTATCGAAAAATTTCACATTTTAAATTTATTTTTAGTTAGTAACTATTTTTATTTATTTATTTATTTATTTTTTTAAAGAAAAGCACAAAACGGTTCATTTATATTTATAAGCAATCTTCAACCAAAAGAAAAGAAATCGACACAAATCAATGCAAATCAGTAAATTACGTTTCAAAAGAAAAAGGCTTATTGTGAATAAAATTTATATTTACTTTCACTTACCCATAAGTTAGAAAAAGTATTGTTTTTGGGTCAAATTTTTGAACGCGAGTTTTTGTTATATTTACATGTTCTGAGGTCCCCTGAATACGAAAATCATGTTTTTAGCAAATGGTCTGTGTGTATGTCTGCGTGCGTGTTTGTCTGTTATCAGCATATCTCAAAAACAAATTATGGCAGTAAGTTCAAACTTGGTATTGTACATGTGAATCATATAAGGATGCTACAGTAAGCTTTTCGTTAAGATCAAGCAAATGGTTCGTGTACAGAGACAATCAAAAGAATTCTAATACATTACGTCTATGGGGGAAATTGCAGGTAAGTAGAGTTTAACATCTATAGACTGCACTAAACCAAATGAAACGAATATATATTTTTTGTAATAGAGATAGTCAACAGGGGAAAAAAATTATGTATGTAGGAGCCTCGCATCTCCCCCTGGGGGGAAGTCCCCCCTCGAGGGGAGTAAATTTTCATGATGGGTATCTTTCAAAAGAGCTCGCCAATACCTTTAAAACGAATGGTTGAACCATGATAATTTAAAACAAAGTTATCAATTTTTTTTTACTTTTAACGAAAAAAAAAAAAAAAAAAAACAACTTAGAAATCGTATTATTTTTATTATTTATTATTATTTTTTTTAAATATTGAGAATAAAAGGAACTTTTTTTTTATATTTAGTGTTATACTACTTCTCTAATATCGAAATCGTCTGCATTATCATAAAAGATAATTTTTTTAAATAATAATTTTAATAAATTATTTTTTTTTAAACAGAATTATCTTTTAATAGCCGAATTAAATTCTATATAAATGTAGGTGCATTAATGAAACGGGAGGTTGAGGGGGGCGGTAGCCCCCCTCACACAGAACTAATTATCATATAAAACTCTTCCGAAGCCTAATTTGAATGTTTAACACAGGTTTGCATAACAGTACTCGTTATCTTACCTATTAATCTGCAACCTGTATTTATAGTATTAAATTTCAGGGTAAGAGAAAGTCCTGTGAGTGACCCACCAGATTATTTTTACTGATTTTCATGAAAAAAATATATATATATAAGTTCAAACTTCTGCCCATTTCCATCCGGGTATTTATTTTATAGTAACAAACCTGTGTCTCCAGTTCCTGTGACTAATTTGACATCCTCGAGCTTTCCTGGCTGCTCTCAAGCTTCGCTGGTACCGTTTCATTTTCACCCATGTTCTCCCAGCTGCATCAAATGTGCACCAAAGTGTAACCAGCACACTGAGGAGTACAATCCAGTTACATATTACAATCCCTGAAAAAAAAAAAAATCAAATTTAAAAATGAAAAAATGCACACACACAAAAAAAAAAGTGCTAATGATAAATAAAATCTGTAAGACATTTTATCATAATGTCTTATAATCGCAAAAAGTTTCCAGCTATGAGTTTACGTTTAATTTTTAATAATTAAATAGCGATTTCGGGTGTGCATAAGTTCTGATTATTGATTATTTATTTATCTATTTATTAATAGAATGACAATTGATTAAAAAAATCAAGAAGATCTAAAAAAAAAAAAAAAAAAAAAAAAAAAAATTGCTGAGAAACCACGTTTCTTTTTTTTTTTTTCTTTTTTTTTTTTCAGAAGCACATAAATGTGGGATACTTTCACAAAGAAAAAAAAAATAATAATAACAGTTTTTAAATAACAATATATAGTTTGTTTTCATATGGCTGTGTATGAATCCGAAATATCTTAACATTTTTTCATGCTCTTATTTGTGTTAACCATTACTTTCTGAACACAGAAATGCGAAAAATGTAATCTATTGGTATTGAGTACTGTGTAAAAAAGTAGAAGGCCGGCTGTGTTTTGTAAACTATGTTATATATTTTTATTATTGTTATGAGATATTTTATTTGAGGTAAAATTAAATATTCATAACTACTGGAATTGAACTTTATAATGATTAACATGATTGTGTTAAAGTGATTGTTTGTATACTACACACATGTTAGCCACAATTCACTTTATAAGTTTATGAAAAAAAAAAAAAAAAAATCAGACAAATAAGAGTCGTAGGCTTAAAAGGTTAATGCTTGTGATGGAAGAAAAGTTATTTACTAGTTAAAATAATATCGACAGAAGTATTGTAAAGGGTGAAATTCAATCAGGACCTACTCATGTGGCCAAGAACAGTAAGCAACTATATAAAAAGGTCTAAACAATTTATGTTCAGTAAGTAAAAGCATCATCCAATGCGGAAACAAGCGCATATTGAAAATTATTAGTCTGGAGCAAATGAACGCGTAGCACGAAGCGCCAAATGGACACTATGATATTTTTAGATCAGACAAAACTGAACTGAGACAGTCCATGCGGTTAACAATTCTACTAGTATTGTCTGAAAAATGAAGAAAAATTTTATTCAATCCGAAAATTGTAGGCAAGAAATTCGAAGCGATAGATATGCTGGAAAAACCAGTCTGGTCTTTCAGAGTAGTACAGGGGTCGTAATTTCAGCACTTTTTTCAGGTCACTGTCAAGGATGAGAAATTTACGTCTTTTTTGCCACCACTAATTTCATGTAAAATGTTTATAGTATTTTTATAGTAATGTGTCATGATTAAATAGGATACTGGTTATATGGTATTATTTTTTTTTTTACTTATATTGATTATTCTATGGGAATGACAGGTACTAAAATGCCCCATGAAAACATCGTCCACACCATAATACCACTAAAACCTTCTTGTATCCGGCCAACTATGGCTTCGGATACCAGGATTTCCGTTGGAAATCGGTGTATTCGATCTGCCCATAATATTTTTTTAATCGCAGATAAAATTTATTTTTTAGACTAACAATTTTAAAATCAAAATCAATTCACTTTCTTTTAGTTTTAATATTTTTTATAATGCCCATTTCGCTTATGTAAAAATTCTATCGAGAATTGCTTAAGCTATATTTTCAACTTATTTATACTTTTAGTTTTTTATATCTTTCAGTATTCGTATTAAGTTAAAAAAATGGTATATACAGCATTTAAACAATATACAGTGCCGATAAAAAAAAAAAAAAAAAAAAACCTTAAGCGGGAAAAAAAAAAAAGAAAAAAATTTACATGTCAATTGCCGTTCTTGCCATAAAATGTGTCGAACCCCAGTGATGACACGTGGCGTTAGTCGATCACAGACGACTTTTCCATATCCTATCAACACTCTGTTCGTCTCGTGGACTTTTACAATCAGATTATACGCTTTTTGCTCCCGCCGACCAATATTTCGTTTAAAAAGTTTGAGAACCTACACCAGTATTCCCACTACAAATAGTGGGTCGAAAGAAGTTTAAAATAGAAGAGAAGATCTGTGCCTTCACTCGGCAAGAGAAAGAGGACTCTGTGATTGATGTAGCTAGAGATCTGACTAGCCATTCTAGATGTAGCCAGAGATCCATGCCTTACTCTAAAAGTCCTTGAGGCGAACTGAGTGTTGATAGGATAGGGAAAGGTCGTCTGTGATCGACTAACACCACGTGTCATCACTAGGGTACGACACATTTGTATGGCGGAAACAGTTATCGACATGTAAAGTTTTTTTTTTTTTTTTTTTTTTTTTTCACTCAAGTGTTAAGATTTTTTTTGCCGGCACTGTATGTTTATAAATATAATTTTAATATTTGGTAAACTACATTTATTGTTAAAAATGTAAATGCTTTCAAAATCAGTTGTATTAACAAAAACAATCAAACAATTGCTATTTATATAAAAAAAAAAAAAAAAAAAAAAAAAAAAATCAGAAGTATAACTGGAATATAAGTAATATATATATATATATATATTATATCATTTGTGAAGTTTTAAAACTTTAACTATAAACTTTTAGATTACAACCTTTTTATTTAAGAATGTGACAGAAAATGTTTGAAACATCAAATAAATGCAAAGATATTCACTATTTTAAAGCAACTGCTCACAGTAGAAGAACTTTTAGAAGTTATATAATTCTTCTTGTGTTCTTGCACGTTATAAGATTCTTAATGTAGAGCTGGCTAGATTATTTGTGTGTTTTGAAGTTAACTGTCAGTTTTATAGTTTGTTAGTTTTGCTGTCAAATTTAATAAAAGCGAATAGTATCCGTTTAGCTTAAAAGAATAAAAGTGAATGCAGAATTTAATTCCAACACTTCAATTTTGCAGTTTGTATTTGCTTATTTTTGTAAAATTTGTTGAATATCTTGGTAGTTTTTCCAATTCTAACTTTTCTGGTTGGTAACTTTTTCCAGTATGTATGAGGAAGAATATCACTCGATTCTACTTAGAATATAATGAACATATTACTTTATTACTTTTTAAGGTAAGATTTTAGATTTTAAATTTCTTACAATCATATTAGATTAACCAGAGATGTAATTTTCGTGTTTGTTTCATACTAGTATTTTCTAACAATGACCACTACTCTATTTAAGCGCAAAAAAAAAAAAAAAAAAAAAAAAAAAATGTAAAAACGTATTTGTATAAAAATAACGGATGAACATTAACAGATATTACATCCATGTTAGCTATTTTGTATGAGTGAGTCAGCATAGCTTCCTAAACTACATGCCTGTGGCGTGGCTCGAAAACTTGGCAACAGTTGAAGCAGTAGATTGCATGACTTTTTTTTTCAACTGTCACCAATAATTTTAAGAAGTGATATATGATACATATAATTGACGTTTCTTCGATTATATTCGCCTTTTATGTATATCATGTCCCACTTTTAAAAATTTTTGGTGGCTGTTGAATAAAATAGTCACGCAATCTGTACCAGGTGGCGTTGTCTACCGCTTCAACTGTTGCCAAGTTTCTGAGCCACGCGACAGGCATCTAGTTTAGGAGGCTATAGAGTGAGTAAGGGAGACCCCCTTACTCACTTATGCTACGCTATGGGCCATTGGCGACGGTCTGGGACATACCCCTAAGGGTAGTCCAGAGACATGCCATCACAATTTTAATCCTACACGGAGGGGATGAATCTTCAGTTTCGGTGATCCCCAGAAGTTTAATTTGAATGGCAACATGGAGGACTCCGCAGACAGGACAGATTTTACGTGCCACTAGCAGGTGTTTCCTGTGTGTGTGTAGAGCAAGGTGAACTTTTCACATTTCGGAATTTGTATACTTACTACAGAAGCGAAATTTCATATTGGAAAAGGGATTTCGTCCCCATATCATTATTCAGCTAATAATTTAAATGTAATGGTTTTCAGGTGAGTAATGGTTACTTTATATGGTAAAATTATAGGTGCTAAAAAACTAGCTAAACTAAAACTTAAAAGCTATACTCGGTATTTTCTGCCATGAAACTTAGTGAAAATTAATAGATTAATAGAAACCTAATTTATGTTCAGAAAAAATGCTATGTTAAACATTCTGTTCCGGGATGTAAAAGAATCCTGATGACAATACATGCTCAAGAAGTACTAACTGACTTTGGGGAGGACCTGGGGCTCCTAGGCCCCCGACTCTTATTAAAAATTTCACTTCGAATTTTAATGCACTTCCTGTCATCCGATTGAACTCAAATTTTGCCTACATGCTTCGATAAGAATACATGCTCAAGTGGTAACGGACTTAGGTAAACAAGGGCACTGGGCTTCCAATTCCAGTTCAAAATTTCTTTTTAAATTTTAACCCGATTCCTATCGCCCGTTTGAGTTAAATTTTGCCCATACGTATATTTTCGACGACAATACACGCTCAAACAGTAACGAATTTAGGCGGCGTCTGAGGACGTGAACATCCAACTCCAGTTTAAAATTTGTTTTCGAATTGTAACCTACTTCTTCCATCTGATTGAACTGAAAATTTGCATAGATATATATCATCCACTTCCGTTGAATTGGAGATTTTAATACATTTTGATATAAAAGTGTGGTTTATTTTTATTTTTAATTTCAGCAATATTTATACCTTTTCAATGCAATTTTTTGTGTTTCCACCATGTTATTGAATGCTAATGTGGTGGTGACATCATTGCAGCGGGAAATTGTTTGTGCAAAAAATACACGCATCGTAAAAATAAAAATAAAATAAATAAATGCAAAAATCACCATGAAGAAAATCGCACAATCACAAGTTATAGAAGGATACGCGCACCACCAAACCTAAACAAGAAATCAAGATACGGCAAATGCAACAAAAGCAGATTTAACGTTCAGCGTTTGGGGTATTTGAATTTTCTGATTAGGTTTGTCGTTTCCGACCTAATATGTGACTCAGTGTCTCAATATCTTTTAATATTCTTTGAAAATTTCTTTATGATTTTTGATTTTTTAGTCCATTTCAATAGCATTTTTAATGATTACAGCAAATGTTATTGCCATTTTTAAGCGGATAATTGCAGAAAATAAAACAATAAATGTTGCAGTTCTAGCTTCTTGTAACTGTAAGCATTTTTTAAATACTTATGAGATGTTTTTGAGATAATTCAGAATTATTTTAAAATATAAAGTTTGTATAATACTATTGTTTTACATTCTTCATTTGGAATATGCATTAATCACTATGCCATTTCAATGTGAAGCTTACTTGGCAATTTTTTTATACATTGTTAGTACTTGTTATAGATATTTTGAGTATGAGTTATATGATTAAAATTCAATTATATTATTCTATAATTCAATTATATAGACAGGGTGGTTATAATTAAAATTCCATTATAACGAGGCAAAACGGGTGAACGTATTGCCACAAAATTTGGTATCTGCACGTTTTTGGAGATGCGCTCAAGGGGAAAAAATAATAATAATAAATAAATAAAAATAAAAAAGTTAAATATCCTCTAGGTGCACTTTGGAGGAAAAAATGGAAAATATAACAATAGAAATCCATTTTGCGTAATGCGTAAAGAATTTTGAACAAATATTGATTAGGTTTACATTCCACATGGATTCCACATTTCAATTTGTTAAATTTGCCCTTTTTATGTAAAGCGCCGGCTGGTGGAAATTTTTGGAACTAAAACTTTCATTGTTACCTTAAGGGGACAGACTACTTTTAAAAATGAAAAAACAAAGAAATTTGCGATAAACTTTCAGATTTTTTTAAAAAAAGAATGAATGCATGTACATACAATTTTTGTTGTTGTTGTTGTTAACTAGTATGATATTATTCTACTGATTAAAAATACTTTAAAATAGAAAATTATTTTTATTGCAGATTATTTAAAAAATAAATTCAAGGGTACTTTCTCACTGCGCGCATGATATCTCAAATGCAATTTTTTTTATCCTTATAACTTTTACATTAAATGAAACAAAACATTCAAATAAGGAATCTGAAATAAAAGGTTTTAATTAGTTCAGTAACATGGAGTTTAATTAATAACTAAGTTTGAAACATGAAATTACCTTTAAAATTTTTATACTTCCACAATCATAATTTTTTTCCCTATCGAACAGAACTTTTTATTTTTAGTTCATTTTATTTATTATGTCAAAATATATGGTTGAGAAAAATTTTAAGTTCACATCTCAAATATTTTTTGAAATATCATGCGCGCAGTGAGAAAGCACCCTAGAATTTTTTAGAAAATAATCTGGAATAAAATAAATTTCTATTTTAAAGTAAACCAAAATAATATTTTTAATCAGTAGAGTAATGTCATACTAGTTAACGCACACACACACATAAAAAAAATCGTTTGTACATGCATTCATTCTTTTTTTAAAAATTCTGAAAGTTGATCAAAAATTTCTCCAATTTCAAATTTTTAAAAGTAGTCTGTCTCCTTAAGCACAACTTATTAATCATCCATATACTGTATTTGGTGGCAATCTAATTGCCTGTTTTAGCTGTAGTAAAAGTTGAATTGTAATCACCCTGTACATTACATAAATATATAAAGAAGATTAAAATGACATTCTAAAAATCTTATTTTAAATAATATCTGAAGAAATAGAAATGTGTATTAAAAATATTATATTTTAATTTTATCTTATTACAAAACGAAATGCTGAGTTATTATAATTGACAGCGACACATAAACATGAAAATAAATCTTGTTCATTGCTATGACTTGTATAAGATATTTTTTGGTATTGTAATACGGACTTTCAAAACAAATTTATTCATATAAATTTTTAGAAAAAAATGTGAACTATTACCAGTAAAATTTGCAAAAACTTTTAACAATAAATGCAACTCATCATAAATAACATTTAGATTTATCTAAAGAAATCATCTATTCAAAGCAACTTATTTTGCGGAAAGTTAAGGCTTTTGATTCCCTTTTAAAAACTTATTATTTTTCCTTTCACAAATTATTTTCACATAGAATATAATAAGGGCAGCAACAGCAACAACAACAACAAAAAAAAAAAAAAAAAAAAAAAAAAAAGAGAGAGAGAAAGAAAATCGTTTTATTTTTTTATTGTCTTTCTCCAATATTTTACAAGTGGTTTTGTTTGGTTTAGTTTATAGCTCTATGGACATTTTTTTGTGCACTCGGGCCAATTAGAGCGTGACCTACACTGTTAAAAAAATAATAGTTATGAATTAGACAAATTTAACCGCAACCAGTACTTTGGTGCTAAACTTCACCATTTTAGGGGTGCTTATTATTAAAATGCACTACTTAAACATACCTACCTACCTACCTACCTACCTACCTATATATATAAACTATATGTAATATAATTTTTAACTTTACGCAATTCAATGTTTTAGATATAGTCTTAAAATCTCTTGCAAAAAGTTTAATTTTTGACATTTTAAAAGCTATATATTTATATTTTCTTAGGATTTTATCGTGAGTGACTTCAAAATAAGATATTTTTTTTATGGCATTACCCTTAATAGAACGCAATTGTATATTAATGCAAACAACATTAACAAATACACAAATTTAACAAACGAATATTAGCATACATTACAGAAAAATTACCGAGTTAGTGTTATAAAGATTAAAAAATTAAACAGAGTCAAAATCCCCCCCTCCTCCCTCGGTGTTTAACACATGAAAACCTTGTGAGTAAAAAAAAAGGGGGGGGGGGGAGGGGGCTCAAGATTTTATGGGAAAATATGTTATCTATCAAGAAGAAACTAACTAGCATGACATTTATTACTTTTATGAGGAATTTGAGATTAATAAATGCGTAAATCAAATTTAAGGTTATAGGGATTTTAGAGATATCTTTAATGAATATCGCTTTTTGACTTCCGTATACAAAGTATGATGAAGTATTGTAATCACGATTTGCGAAATGGATTTTATATCTCGCATAGCTCAAAAACGAATCATCGTAGAATGTTGCAAATTTATATAGGTGACTTTCATGATGTCTAGTTGTACACTTACAAGTTCCGTTTTAATACAAGCTCTCGTTTTAGAGATATCAGCGACTTTACACGATTTTTGTGAAGTCTGTATGTGTTTGTGTGAATGTTTATATCTTGCATAACTCAAAAACGGTTGGACGTAGAACGTTGCAAATTGGTATACAGCTTTGTTATAAAATCTAGTTGTGCACATCCCTTTGTGCACACTCAGCAGTTGTGAACCCTCACCAGTGACTTTCCATTTTGGAGATATTTGCGAAAATTATACTCATAATGACCAAATATACAAAGGTTTTGGCCATCATACAAATTTCAAAATAACATAATGATATTATTATAAAAGTTGACGACATTTTTGCGTGTAGATAGTAATTTGTAAAGACATAAGCAGGTTCTAGTCGACGAATGCATTTTTTTTAATGAATATTCAGTCCATAAATAGAGCCTTTAATGATATTTTTTATGAAAGTTGCCGACATTTTTGCGTATAGAATGTAACTCTTATAGACATAAACAGGTTCTAGTCGACGAATGCACTTTAATGAATACTCAGCACGTAGATAGAGCATGTAATGATATTGTTATGAAAGTTGCCGACATTTTTGTGTGTAAGAAGTAATTCTGAATATATAGGCAGGTTCTAGTTAACGAATGCACTTTATTTTGTTTTAGTCTTGTTTGTCATTTAAAGAATTTTCGAAGAATTTAGTTCAGCACCATAAACCAATGAATCTTTCCGAAAAATTCCAGAATTCTGTTCTTATTGAAAGTAGAGCTTCCAAACTTTAACACTCCTAAACTACAAATTTTCGCCAAATTCGGCGTAAAATCGCCAAATTCAATGCCAATACCAAAATCAGCGTTGGCTACAAAACTTGGCGAGATTAGCGATCAAATTTGGCGGCAAATATTGTTTTAGAACAGACAGAATTAGTAAATCCTTTCTCGATTTTAACTGAATTAATTGTTTCGGATGGATGGTTGGGTTTTACGTCGCTGGGACACACCCCTAGAGGTGGTCCGGAGACATGCCATCACAATTTTGATCCCCCACGGAAGGGATGGCTCTCCCGCTTCGGTGACTCCCAGAGGTATAATTTTTGATGGGAACATGGAGGACATTGCGGCCACGACAGATTTTACGTGCACCAGCCACCATTAGTTACACGACGGTCTTTGGCCGGCTCGAGTACCGAACCCGCAATCTTCCAATTACGAGGCCGGCGCTCTACCGACTGGGCTACCTCGGCCCTTAATTGTTTCGGTAAAATGTATCATTTTTCACCTCTAATTTTTGACAAAGAGAACAAAAGTAGGCCGTCTATACTCGAATGGTTTTCATTAAACAAGCTGTGAATCTGACAATGAGAGATTCTGTAATAAGCCATTCCTGAAAAAACTAGTGTATTTGTTTGGCGGTATATACAATTCTATTACCATGACTTTTGTGGTTAGAGTAGCAGTTTTCAGTTTTTTTTTTTTTCTTTTTTTTCTTTTTTTTGAACCTGTCTTTTATTTACGAATCCGTTACCTCACTCTCAAAAATGTTAATGTCTTCGCAATAATATGTTATTTCCAATGGGTATATATAAGGAAGTCATGTGGTGTCCATATTAGAATATTTTTTTTTTTTTTTTTTTTTTTTTTTTTTTTTAATGTAGAAAACTTTAGCAGTCGTTTACGATGATTTTTTCGATTGAATAATACAAAAATTCCTACATTATAAAAGTGGTATTCAGTTAAGGAATCGCTTGTGATTATTTTACAGTTTTTTGAGGTATGTCACAACTTAAATATAGTACAATATATATTCATTATATTATCTAAAACAAATAAACAATAAAAGGGATTTCTATGGAAATATTCATGGAATATGGAAAAGAAAAAAAAAACTTTTCTCTTTTATTTCTTTATAATTTTTATACTTTTAATTTTTTTTTTAATTTAAAATATTTTTCATAAATGAAGTTTTAGATAGTTCCATTATTAAATTTACTTTAGTTGTTTTGACGGTGTACATTTAATACATGATAAAAAAATATATATAAAGAAATATTTAATTACAAATTCGAATTAAGAAAGAACATACTTTTAATTAAAAGAAATTTGTTGATTTCTGTTAATCACTTTTAGTTTTAAATAGTTTAAATGCATTGCATGGCTTAATGAAGATTCAGAAGCGTTTATTTCAAATTAACTGCTAAGCTGTTTATCTAATTATATGCAATGTTAATCTTTTTTAATGTAGTTTTTCAAATTTTCCTTAGTTGCGCTTAGATTTATTTTTCTTTTCTTAAATTAAAACCATTTCCTTTTTAATTTCTTTAAAAAAGTCAGAGTTTAATTTTGTGGAAGAATCGATTTTGTCAATTTTAGGATCTTTAACAACATATTTCTGTATAAATATCTGAGCATAAAACCCGAAAAGATATTGACTTGTATAAGTTTCTGTTCACTAGTTGGTTTGTAATCTCTAACGTCACGTCATACCAAAATTATCGTGAATTTTTAAGTTGCGAACATTTCTTACACCCATTAGAGAAGAAATATAATAATTGTTCAGCTTCATCCTGACATATAGTAACTGACTATAAGAAATTCCCACAACGTTCCTGGGAAATTTGAGACAAATAGTTGCTCAATATTTACCAGTAATTTTCCCTGAATATACCCGTATCTATAAAATATATCATTAAAAATATTGCTAAATTTCTGAAATCAGGAATGTTTCATGAAAAAAAAGCCTGTTATTTACGACTGCTCGAAACTTATTAAAACCAAGAACGTTTCCGATATATCACAGTAACGTTACGAATATTTTTTACAGTGCACACTAACTATACAGCATACAAAACCTTACCATACAACTTCAAGCAGCCTGAGTTACAAATATGTCTCCATTTTTACAAAAATGGTTTTTCTTACCTTACCCTTTCTTTTTTTTTTTCTTTCCTCATATCCAAGCGGTTAAAGCGAGTGGAAAGATGATCCATTTCGCCAATCGAAAGGCGAAATTTCTTTATATCCCATCAAATTATTCATAACTAATGAGTTGTGAATGAGTAAACTTTCTTTTAGACAGGTTCGTTTTTATGTATAAATTGAATGAAGGGGATTATTAATAAATTCTTTGAAAGAGAAAACTGTAAATAACACAATACTGTGGGTTTAACTCTAGGTTTAAGAACTTTGATCCCTGTTTATCATTGAGATCTTAAAACAAAACCATATACCATATATATTTTGAAGCTAATTTAATCCAGCACCAATGTTGACACGTATTTTCCATTTAATAAAAAATGAAAAATAGGTGTCATCATTTGATAAATGGTGCGTTTTTAAAAACTTTAATTGACCTTTCATGCAAAAAGAAATCATTTTTACTTTTTTTTTTTTTCTTCTTTTTTTAAGGTTGCCTTAAGATTGTCCAAAATCTGGTGCATTATTTCTTTTGAATGGGATTGTGTGTTGCATTAATTTAAAAACTATTAAAAAAAAAAAAAAAAAAAAAAAAATTATCTTTTGCGAACCGTATTAATCTCATACGAATTAGTAAATTTATGCCAGCCCATAAATATATAAATAAATAAATAAATAAAAAGACCCTAAAATTTCTTTTATAACGGTTAAACTATTGAAACCTTTTGAGTAATAAAAAACTACAACTATATAGGATCTTAAGTTTTTATAGAAAAAGCACTTTTTCCAACACGCTAAAATGTGTCATCTATCAAACAGAACAAAAACTTGTTTGAAATTGATTGATTACTTTTAAAAGAAAATTCACATTAAAAAATATATACACCGAAAAAAGGATTATTTTATGAAGGTTTTGGATAAATTATTCAATTTAAAAATAAATTTGTAATGATGCACATTTATTGAATTTTATAGAATAAATCCGAAATAAAAGAAGACTAGTATAAAAGCACATGCAGAATAAATTGAAATGCGTCTATACTACTAAAAAAAAAAATATGATTGTTTTTTTTTCAAAAAAGATTAATCTTGTTTCTAGTATAAAATATTTTATAGAAGTGTTATATTAAATCTTTTCAGTATTAGATACTATTTTTGTTTTAAGCGTATACACCTAACAATTGGTAAGAATAGTTTTAATTCTATTGCCTTGCTTAGAATTATTCAAGATGCGTTTGGTTCAAACTATTTGGGTTGGGTTGAGGGAATTAAGGCCGATTGACTGATTTAGGTTCCTAGGCTTGAGGGGAGTGCCCTCCGTGGGGGGTCTTTCTGAGGGGTCCTAGCCCGTATTTACCCAAGTTTCGGAGAAAATCACGGAAAACTGTGAGCGACTAAGCCGACGAGCGCGACCTGGGATCGAACTGGGCACCTCACGTCTACCAGCTTTAGCGCAGAACTACTCGGCCGCTAGTGGGCCTCAAATTATTTGGCAAGCAACTTATCCAACTGCACATACTATTAAGTTTGATTAATATTTTTTCTTCAATGTTATCTTAAAAGCTCGAAGCTTTGTCTTATTAAAACAATTTTATACCAGGTAAGTTATTTTTAAGTTACAGTTAAGCAGTGGAATTACATAAAAAAAAAAAAAAAAAAAAAACTTTTATAAACTTTATTTACATAATATATATCCATAGAGTTTTACTCGTGTAAGTTATTATTTAGTAGTTAGTAAATTATTTTATATGATCCTAAAACAACAACATTGTACATATCTGATTTAAGATAAAATTACCTTTAAAATAAATTATCTCACCTAGTAAAGCACTTTTAGCTGTACCAACTGGACATGAACTGTAATGATCGTAAAGCCACACAATACCGAATCCGAGCCATATAACTTCAACCACTAAAATTCCTGAAAGAAAAAAAAGAGCAAAAAACTTTAAAGTACAGTGCATAATGTTTACCGTAACATTTTACTCCTGAATTTTTTCAATACAATAAAAAGCATTAAAATAAAAGTATGCGAATTTCTTCTTAAATTGCCATGATAAGGAAAAATAAAAGTAAATTATAAACATGTTTAAAGCGAACCTGCAGTGAAAGATTCAAAATATGATTGGTTTTATGATTACTGTGCAATAGATTAAAAAAAAAAAAAAAAAAAAAAAATCGTTTACAACAATGGTTGTTAAAAATATGGAAGATAATAACATAATAGTTTTTGGAATAACATTTCATTACCGTTATAAGAGAAAAATAGTTATATATGTGCAGTCGGAAAGAGAAAGAGAGAGAGAGAGAGAGAGAAAAGCCACCTTCGACTAACTATCGAGAAACATGTGACTGGTGCCTATCGATCTGTAATAACGTCTAATTATTAATGCAATAATTAAATTTTGCTTGCGGGGGGGGAGGGGTCTGCATATTAAAATATACCTAAACTTCATTTTTTCCAATAGTAACACCCATTTTTGACTGCATATTCCAATTCCTGAGATCAAGTCGATTCGGAAAAAGGCATGGTTTTTATACTTTAAATTAATTCTTGATAGAGTTACAAGCGAAAATGGGTTAGGGGTAAATCCTTATATTTAAAAAACTTAAATTAAGATCTCACACAGAAAGGTCTATTCAGATAATAACCAGAAAAGAAATATGGCAATTTTAAATATAAAATAAACTAAAGTAATGCTAATTAATAAATGATGTGTGAATCTAAACTATTTTGAATAACTATTTTAAATCATGTGTATGCAAAATTATAGATTACACAAATGATAGGAAGTGACAGCCAATAAAAAGAGCAATAAAAATTGAAATATCGCTGTAACTCGAAAAATTTTGATAGGATGAGCTGTAAATTTGAAAACCCATATTTTTGATGATGTTCGTTCCATTTATGCAAAAACTAATATAGGTCATACGTCATATATTTTTTAAATCTGCATTTATTAATAATTTTCATAATTCCAAATATGTTTTTTAATCAAAAATGTGCATGGAATATGTTTGGGTCATTTCATTCTAACGCATTAAATAAATAAATAAATAAAATGAAATTTGAACATAATAGTGTTTCAGGAAGATATAAATTAATGTTTGACACATTCATTTAACATTAGCATCCCCATATTTTGACAAATTACGACTCTATGAAAAATTGAGAGAAATACTATACCATTTTCCGGGAAATGGGTGTTGCCATTGAAAAAAAAAGAAGTTGATGACAGTTTTAATGTGCAGCTGAGCCCCTCAGCAAAATCTAACAACACCGTTATAAATTAGACGTTATTACTAATCGACTGGCATCACCCGCATATTTATAGGACGATTTGCAACGAAATTGTTTGAGGAGGGGGGGGGGTACTTTTTTCTATATGTATATATAGAGAAAGTATTGGATTCGTGAAAGTTTTCGAACTCCAGTTTTCGATGGATTTACACATTGTTTGATGTCCTGAACACGATTTGACTGTTATTATAAAATGTCTGTCTGTCTGTGTGTGTGCATCACAAATTTTCTGGACGCTGTATCTCACGAACCAATGAACGAAATTTAACCAAACTTGGTACTTAGTTGGACCCTGACATAAACTGTTACTGATTAGATTTGTGGAACAATGGCTCAACAGGTGGCGCTGTGATCGCATTTTTTTTTCTAAATTTTTAACATGGCAGTATAGGACAAAATTTCGTATAAATGTACATAATGAGAGTTATTTTAATCGTGTGATTGTAAAATTAATATGAAGTATTGATAATAGTAGTAGTTAACTAGGAAAAAAAATTTTGTGCATGTGGGGGCATCGCGTCCCCGCCCCTTCCTGGGGGAGGAAGTACACCCCCGGGGGGAGTAAATTTTCAATAGGGGTATCTTTTGAAAGATCTCGTCAATACCTTTAAAACGAAGGTTTGTACTATAGATCTGTGATAATTTAAAACAAAGTTATCAATTTTTTTTAAAAATCTTTTAACGAAAAAAAACTTAGAAAAAATCTCATTTCTTCTGATAATTGCAAAAAGTTGACTTCCTTTCGGCATTTAATGATGGATATAACTCTGTCAGATAAAAATCGTCTGCATTTATAATGGAAAATAATTTATTAAATAATTTGTATTGAATGAATTTTGTGTAAAATTATATAGAAGAAAGTCATGTGGTGGCCACATCATACTAGTTTTTTTCCGACTATATATATCTTTCGAAAACGCAATTCATACTTTTCACACTATAAAAGAAATGTATAATGACACAATTTTAGGCAAAAGGACTCTTTTAAGATAAAATAATAACTTTAAAGAGAATAATTGCCTTTAATGGTTGTTCTTAAGCTGTTTTCATGGAAAAATCCTTGGAAAGTTTAATGTTAATATGCACTATCTACCAATAAGTATTTGGACCCTTTCGAATTTAGACGTTTTGTGAAATATCTAGAAAAATTCTTTAGGAATTATCCTGAAACATTGGGAATATAAAGAACATGTTTTACCTAATATATTTCAACAAAATTTTTGCCCCGAAGAGAAAAAGGGACCAGTAAAAAATTAGATCACTCTATAAAAAATAATGAATAAAATGCGTTTTGTTTATAGCATGTGATTATGAGTCTTATTATAAGTATCTGTATACATTTTTGTGAGGCTACCATATACATTCAAAAAATGGAAGATGATAGGGGTTTTTATCAATATTTATTTACAATCAGCGAACACTGTATTACTATTGGACACTGATTGAATCAAAATAAAAATGTGAGTAAAACCTCTTATAGTTAACTTTTTTTTTTTTTTTTTTTTTTTTTTTTTGAGAGGAACTGAAATTCTGTTCATTCTATCTCTCATAACTTTTTTTAATTTACCCGATATTTGTTTGGGGCTTTCATATAACCCAATGCTTTTGGCTATTAAATTTTGCAAATGAAATTTCTTAAAAGCTTGCGCATGCGTAGTTAAAAACTATTTAGTAAAAATGCTCAGATATCGTAAGATATTTAACATTTTTTCATCCTGATTGTAGTATGCTGTGTCTAATATAGTATGCCAAGTTTCCTAAAACTGGTTTTGCACTGGGTCTAATACCCTACGTGGCATTTTTTTTTCAGTTTTTTAAAGAAACCATTATATCTCCATGGGTATACGTGTTAGCCTCATAAAAACTCATCCAGATAATAAGAAGAAGCCTCATAATCACATGCTACAGACAAAACGCATTCCATGCATACTTTTTACAGGGTGATCCGAAACATTTTTTTTTTATTTAGTTAACTTTTATTAGTCCTCTTTATCTCTTCAGGACAAAACTTTTGCTGAAATATATGAAGTATAACATGTTCTTTATGCTTCCAAAGTTTCAAGATAATTCCTAAATTTTTTTCTAGATATTTGAAAAAAATGTCTATATTCGAAAGTGTCCAAATACTTATTGGTAGATAGTGTATCATAGCTCTTAAACACTAGAAAAAGTTTGATGATTACGAAAAACTTCTTTTATATGGTATACATCAAATTCCTATTTAATTTAGAACTTTGACGGGCGGTGTTGTTTACTCTCTAACTAACCTTTCTTTAATTCCCAACTCGAAGAATTTACTCTCGAATTTTTCAACAGAATTTTACTTTTATTATTTACTGAAAAAAAAAAAAATCATTTATATATTTTCTTCTATTTTTGTTCGGAAACTCTCGTATTTTCGACATCCGCTTTCGTAACATACAAAATTTTCCTCTTTAGTTAAAAAAATATACTGAACATTTTATAATATAGTATGGAATTACGTAACTATTAAAAACATTACTTTCCAAATTATTACTTGCTGCCAATTAGACCGAAACAATTTCATGGCTTTTTTATATTAAATTCGGTGACAAATATACCGAGATTTATTATGTTAAAGTTTATATTTTGTACTAAGGCAAATCACTTTGATAAAGGAAATAAGTATTGTCAATCACAAAGTTATTTTCTTGAATCATGTCTAAGAATATTTTTTGATCTAAAATCATTGAAGTAATACCTAAGCCAGGAAAAAAAAAAAAAAAAAAAAAAAAAATCTGAAAGGAATATATGAACTTTAAAATATATTTTTCTTAAATAATTTCAGATGCACCTATAATGTCTGTGTTATTATCTTTCAGTTCAAAAATGTTTGCAAAGCGTTGAAAAAATACACGAAATTCAATATAAAGTAAGAAATATTGTCTGTTTTATATAATGAATTTGTGTAGATAAATATCGCTGAATTCTGGAATGTTGGTGATTGTAGTTTAAACAAAACTTCGAATCCCAACTCTTATATTATTTAAATATAGTCTAAACCTTTATAAATATAACCTGTGTGTTATTCTTAAAGTATCAGTCTTTAGGAATAGGAGACAGAACACGTTTTATCGCAAATTAGGTTAAATCAATCAGAATACCTTTATAGTTGAGTACTCGATATTAAAATGAAAGTGATCTAGAGGATTTTTAACAAACCTGGCGATTATTCTCAACAATTCTTTTCCCCAACGACATGTACTTTTTATGCTTGAATGCTGCCTATATAGTCAAATTAAATTACTTTTCCCTGTCTAATTATGGACGGTTTAATTCACACAAATGTTTAATTCATGCAAAATTGGTTTAATTCATGCAAAACTGCGCCATAAGCTTAAAAAAAGCTTTTTATAAATTAAAATATTAATCATGTAATTAGATGTTATGTTATTATATAATGTTAATCATTAACATAATAATCTAATATTGCTGTAAAAAAAAAAAAAAAAAAAAAAAAAAAAGTAAAATCTAAAGAAGAATGGTGAAAATGATGACCTCACTTATACCATTACCGCATTATTATTGAATTATAAATATGAAATTATACTAATTAACAATATGAAATTATACTATTATCGAATTATAATTAAGAAATATTCTGTCTACTGTTAAAAAAAAAAAAAAAAAATAAGAACTTTAGGTTTTTACTCATTACACTGTTCATTTTTTAAATTTTAATATTTTATTTTTATATATTTTGATAAAAAGTAATAATTAAAAGTAGCTAAGAAATGTAGTAATAATTATTAAAATTAACCTTAAACGTAGTAAATGTCAAATTAATAATTAATTTTCATTTCTTATATCACGATTTTACAAGAAAAATTATTCATGAAATTCTGAATGAATCAAATATGTTTTTATCAGATTTATAAATTTGAATGCATAGTAATTGTAATCTTAATTTATATTTATCCTACATTCATGGTTATTTAAAAAAAAAAAAAAAAAAGAAATAAAGTGATTTATTAGCTATTTGATGATTAAAATAAAATAGAGAAAATCACGTGCAAACTTAAAAATTTTTGCATGAAAAATTAACTTTTGCGGGAAAGGTGTGCAAATTAACGTGTTCTTTTGTTTTCCCCTTAACGCCAGGAAACAACAAATTTTAAGATTTTTGTTATAAAGTGCATTTGACATTTTAATGGAAAACTAACAAAAGAGTCTGTCCTAGAATTTTTTTTAATTACTTTACGTGGTTCTTTATGTTTTAGTACTTTAAATAGATGCGTTTTGACGAATTAAAGTTCTAGCAAAGTTTTGCATTATTTAGGTTATTTATTCTCTCCAAGTTTTGTGTCAGAACTGTTGCTACTAATTTTGACTCATTGATGTAATTTTAGCTTATATTTTCTTAGACGAAAATTAAATAAAAGTTATGAGTAAGAGAAAGGAAATTTCTTTTTTCCAGTAAACCTGCATATATATATATATATATATATAAAGGTGCCTAAAGTAGATTTTTTTATTCAAACTACCAAGGTCTCAGTAAAGTATTTGAATTATCCAAATACTGACTAAAGAGACTGTACTTTATTATATGTATATAGTGATTAGGTTGGTACACGCTTTGTGTTCATCGCCGTATTGCTATCGGTACTATCGCTACTCTGGTTGTGTATACTAAGGGACAAAAAAAAAAAAAAAAAAAAAAAGGAGCACTTGGACAATTTTTATTTCCCTCTGAAAAACGTCCAATTTAATCGTTTAAATGTAGGAATGAAACGGTTAGCGATTTTGCCGAATATTGCATATCTGTACCCAGCAGACACTAAAATTTCAGATGTTCGATATCCAGCAAAATTACTATCTGATACAACCCTACATTTAAACTATAAAATTGATGATTTTTGAAAGGAAAAATAAAAGTAACACAGTGCGGCTTTTCTTTTCTTTTTTTTTTTTTTTTTTTTTTTGTCCTTTAGTATACTCACAAAAAAAGTTTTGTTTGGATCAACAAAAATTTTGTTAAGTCAATTAAACTCCCCCCCCCCCTTATATAGCATCATTTTTTTTTTTTTTTTTACCAGAATTGAAAGGAGCACACCACTCGCTCATTGGCTGTTTACAAAGATATCTGTAGAGCTTATCGGACTATCCAGTGATAGTGTCTATTTTTTCAACTAGGCTGACCAGACGTCCTCGAATCCCGAGACCAGTCCTCGAAAACTACCCTTCGTCTCCAAAATTAGAACACTCTAGAAACAACATAGGTTTAAAAATAGTTAAGCGCAAACTGTGTATTCATAGAAAACGGGTTTTTCAGTCGAGAGGCAGATGAAACAATTGCGAAATACAATAATGAGATCATGATTATCGTCGAATAGGCGACCAGGTATACTTTTTGAGTTGAGTTAGGTTGGAGTTGTTGCTCGTCGATAAGATTTTTCACTTTAACGCTCGTTATCAGAGCCTGATTAAGGGGGAAGCACACATTATCTCCGCTCTCACCGGAATATTTTTACAAGTATTTTTTACTTCATGTCATAAAAATTCCACGCTTTGACGAAGAAATATTTTTTATAAAAAATGAACGGTGTAAAACAATCCAATTTACTCACCGTTATTAGACACCAGAATTCCTTTAAAATAATTTTTAATGAGAATTTTCTGTTTATTATAGGAGGAAAGTATTTGTTAAAAAATAACGGTGTAAGTATAAATAATGTGTGCTTCCCCCTTAATCAGGCTCTGCTCGTTATATCGGAACCTTTGTCTTAAAATGGATTCGGAACCATTAAGATAATCCATACCTAAACAGGGATTCGAACCTGGTAACTGAAGTCCAGAGCGCTAACTATTCAGCTACCAGATGGGCATGATTTTTAAGTAAGAATAAATAAAAACACGTGCATTTCTAGATATTCAAATAAGTATGGAACTATATACATAGTCTCTTTAATTATTTAATTGTTTCATAAATATTTATTCATTATTAGAAATTAACTTCTATCATTTGAATATACACTAAAATCTTCTCCAGAAAAAGATTTTTAATCAATCATAATGTATTGTAATGTGAATTGTTTCGTAAAACTCTGAAAAATGACCATAAATGTTAAAAAAATACTTTTCAAAAGTTGTTTCAAAACTGAATAATATACGTAAATGTTATTTGTTTTAAAACAATTTATAATTGTACAAGTATATTCCAAACAATAACCTTGTCTAGATCGTAACTTATGTAGATTCTTTTGGATTTCCTTTAAAATTAAATAAATACATAAACAAAAAACTATAACTCACATGATTGTTATCTGTGAATACATTATTAAAAAAAATATGACACATATAAATTTTATTGCGTAATTAAGATAAGTCAACACTTTATGTCTTACATGTATTAGTTGAAGATCCTTAGACCATAATTTATTCGAAATCTATTTGTGTGTCCCCCACTACCCCCTCCGAAAAAAATTATAAGTACAACGCTTAATACTTTTCAGGAACAGACATATTATACTCATCTTGGACGATTCAGAGTAGTTCCATAGAGATCCAAGTACATTTACAAGCGAACAATTTAACGGCAGGTAAAACAGATAGACAGGCAAACTGAAAACAAGAACTTTTTCGCTCTTAATGCTTAATCATTTTATGTCAATATATATATTTATCAAATTCATGTAAAATAAAGAAAATGTTTGAAAAATCCAATTTCCTCTTTACTATCTTTGCTGGCGTTCATAAGTTATAATATATGAAAAAGTTATAAAAAGATCATGAGAATAATTATGATTATTATTTTTCCGTTAAAAACAAATTCTGCATTATTTTTGAAGTTTCATATTATGCACTATAATTTCTCACTGTGCATTTAAACTTATTTCGAAATTAAATATTTTTTTTATTATATTCTTTCATGATCTCCACTTCTCTACACAGATCCCGCCTAAATAATTTTGAATTTCTCTTTTAGAAGAATTTCCTATCGAGTATTTCTCCTGGGATTCGTCCATACTCTTACCTAATAGTCTCAAACGATTTTTCTCTCTTCCCAATCTTTTTCTACTCTTATCATCATATTCATGACCATCTTCTAACCATATTAGCAGTTCTTTAAGGCATTTCTGTTTTCCAATCGATTTAACAGCGTTTTGCTCTTTGCAATTACTTCCTACAACCGTTTTTCCAACTGCGTCAATTTAAGCTCTAGGAATGCTTTAGCTTTCTTAATTTGGCTCTTTTCTACAGGACTTGTTCTTTATTTAGTTGAATTAATTCATCTTCTAAAACTTTTCGCTTTATCAAAATACCTTTAACCTGTAAAGCTTTTTTTCCCCCAGCAGTATACATGTTTGTCTAAGAAAAATTTCTTAAAATTTGCTATTTGAAAGTCCCAATTAATAAGTAAATCTGAAATGGTATTATTTGGTTCTTTGTTCTGAAATTTATGTCTAATAGCTGTTTCTCGCCCGCCCCCCCAACCTCTTTTTTTTTTTTTTTTTGTCTTGTCTAACAACAATACAGCGTGTTCTAATTTGTAATGAAAAAAATGGTTTTATCCTTTACGATCCGCATATTTACAACAGTCTTTAGCTTAATTTAACCCTTTGGTGTTTTGGGTTAAGGCCAATTGACTATACTAGTGACCTGGGCCTAAGGGGAGTTGCACTCCGTGGGAGGTCTTTGTATGGGAATTAACACTTTGGAGACGAGTGTCTACAAACAGCAAACAAAAGAAGAAAAAAGTGTTCCGTTTCAGACGTTCCTGAAAAACAATATATTATTAAAAAAAAAAGAAGAAAAAATGCATATTCGTGTTTAAGTGCCGTAAGCATAAATATATGATAGCAGCATTTATTGCTGTGAATAAAATTAAAATGATTTTTATGTGAATACGTAACAATATTTTGTTAACACATTCGCATCGTACAACGAGAATTCTCGTTTAATATAAAAATTAGCCCCGCCCTTAGGCGTTTCTGTAAACATTATATTGTTTTATGATATAACGTTTGCGTATTTGTGTTTCCCCCCTTAAGTACCATCGACATATATATATATATATATATATATATATATATATATATATATGTATGTGCCAATAAAATTTACATTATCGATTGCTGAGGATAATTTTTAATGTTTTAAATACGAATATCTAAAATTCTTATGTTAAAAAATATAATGTTTTTGAAAAATACCAAAAGAAGGGGGCTAACTGTTCAAAACAGAATAATCTGCCGTCCTCAAATGGTTAACCGTCTTCTCTAAAAATGCATAACATTATTTATCTTATATTTACAAAATCAGGCAGCCACAGTTTTCCAATTTTACAAAAGTAAATGTCCTAAATAAAATTGGTTCACTTCCATTACCAATTAAAAAGTTATGTTTATTTCTCAGTTAAGGATTTTCCCCATTTTATTAAAATATGATTGCACGTTAAAATAAACGGTTGCTACTTAGTACCCCTTATTAGATTTTATATAATTCAGGGTCTTGTAACAAAAAGCGTCTCTTCCATAATACGTAAAATCATTTTATAGAAAACATTGCATGTTACAATCGTGTTTATATTTTTTTCGCCTGATAATGGTAACTTCCTAATTTTTTCGATTCAAACCAACTAGTGCATTTATTGCGTTAACATACAAATTTTAATTCTTCATAAAAACCTTCAGATTGGAAAAAACAATCTCGTGAAATTATTTTTATTACATACTTAAAAAGAAAAAATTGACAACAGGATCATGAGAATCATTAAAATTTATACAATTTTTTCATAAATACCGGGTGTCCCATAAGTCTGTAGACATTTTAAAAAATTACAAAACTTGAAAGAATTAAACGCAGTTTGTGAAAAATGTATTTTTTTTAAGGGGATTTTTTTTAAATTAAAAAATAAATAAAAATCGTCTAGAAAGGGCGCTGCACGGATGCGTAACGAGAAATATGCAAATCAGAATTCTAAAAATTGCTTGGTTTTACGATTAACACATCTTATTTCTAATTTTGCTTCCTACTTGCGCATACATGATGTTTTAATTGCGATGCTGACTTGGTTGTAAAGTGTTATTGGTGGAGATATTTTCCCTCTTGTAAGAACTGCCGACTGACGCTACAGTTAGCGGCGTTCTAATTTGCTTGCAAACTGTAATTTTTAGTTATGGCAGACACATAGAATAGGATTTATATGCCTGTAAACATTTTCATGCAAATAAATACAGTTTTTCATGAAAATGTGCGTTTTTTCTTACCTACAGCGCCCTCCAACGACGAAAACTTTAACTATTATTTTTTCTTTATTAAAAAAAAAGTCCCCTTTCACGAGAATAATTTTTTTGCAAACCGCGTTCAATTCTGCCAATTCTTTCAACTTTTATAAATTTTAAAAATGTCTACACCCAGATAACACACACATTTGCAGAAAGTTTAATTTTTCTTGATATCATCTTGCCATGACAAATTTGACGCGACAAATTTGCTGTGAAATTGCCGCAAAGTAGACAGAACATAAATCTATCTTTCGTTTTAATTAATATTTGTTTTTCTTTCCTTTCACACCCTTTATGCTGAAAACTATTGTTGCTATGTAAGTATTTAAAATTCAACAACAGTATCTGAAGGCTGACGTTGAAGCGCTTCCGCAACGTTGTCTTCCTCGTGTTGTTTATTAGAGGAAGAAGTATGGCGTTATCCGCGGGGCTTCCACAATATTCGAAGTCTTGTATTGGCAAGGTTGCCGTGAGATATGTGTTATGTTTGCATATTTGTATGCGTATTAGCAAATGGTGTGAAGTGACAAGAATCTGAGTTTGCAACGCGACAACAGTTAGTGTGACATGACAAGCTTTCTTGTTGCTGCAATGAATTTGCAGTAATCTTGATACGACAATGCTTTTTCTACTAGTTTGCAATAAATTTGCAGCAAATTTAAATAAGTAAGAGTGCAACTTGCACGACAGGTTTGCTGCAAATTTTGCGTATGGGGACTTCGGAGTTTGCGCTATCTTGCTTTAGTCTTGTTATGAACTTACAAGCTTGTCATGCTGAACTTGCTGCAATTTTGTTGGCTTACAAAGCAAGACTGCTGCAGTTTTGCTGCAAACTAAAATTTCTATATGGGCAGACTTATATGACACCAAGTAAATCTTGACTTTATTTAAAACCAGTCAACTTTCTCGCTTTTTTTGTCCTTCATGATCATGGGAACAGCGAAAATGTTTAATATTTGGACGCAATCTATTTTGGTCATTAAATATTTTTCATGTACCTCAATTTTTCTATACAGTTTCGCAAAATCCGGAAATTACGTAACTGTTTTATTAACAGTAATACAGTACAATATTAATGCAATGTTATATTGCAGAATTGTTATTTAGAATAACACTAACATGATTAGCAATATATGCTCTAGAACAAGAGAATGTTCAAGAGATGATTCAGAAGATCTTGCTAAATCGTCATCAGTAAAATTTTCAAACAAAATAATTTTACATTCATCGTAAGTGAGAACACATGTTAGCCGGATAAAAATTGTAAGAACGCCGCTAAAAGAAGAAAAGAGAGAGTAATTGATTCTGTTGATTATTACCGACAGCCAACAGTGCAACAGAAATTATCAGCGCTATTGAAATATTCTATACATTAGGCGTACCGAAAAAAAAAAAAACTATCGTTTTAAATTAGTAACATGACACCGGAAATTTTTGTTTAACAATACTTAACCATATTAAAAATTATATAAATGTTGTCCCGGATGTATTTTCGGTGTCAGTTTTTTAAATGTAAAACGACAGAACTTTTCGGTACACCTAATATATATATTTTAATGTGTTTAGTCTCCTGAATTAACAGACATAAATTCGTAGAAAATTTATTAAATATATCAAAAATAACAAAAATATTACTAACCACTTTAAAATTTTTGCACTATTTTGGTTAATTTAAAAGTTATTTTAACAGTCAATTCAGCGGCTACCAAACTAAATTATTATAATACTGGTAGATTATAATATATTGTAACATTTATAGCTATTACAAATAAAGTTATATGAAGGAAAAAAGAAATGAAATAATCTGAAATAAATTTTTGTGTAAAGGAGCAAAAATAAATAAATAAATAATAATAAATAATAATAATAATGAATGCATCGAATGCCATTATTATCGGTTAACAGAAAAATAATTGTATGTTCAATTTTCTGGCTTATTCTGTTGGAAAATATTATTTTTAATACCTAACTGATATATTATATCAAGTGAAAATATTATTGGTTTGGAAACCAACAGTTTCTTTCATATTCACATACAGTAACGTAATTGGTTAAGATGTTAGGCTTTTAAAATTATGGAGCATAGCAGTGGCGGATCTTGAACTTAACTTTTCGGAGAAGCTAAGATTTTTCAAAATATTATTCCATGTTATGAAAATGTTAGATGATATTCCAAAATGTTATGAAAAATTTACAATCGTAATACTAATCTGCATTCCGTAGATACATTAGACTGCATCATGAAATTGTTGTAACAATTTTTTTTTAACTACTATATGAAAATTTTTTGAAAGATTTTATCAAAAACACTTAGAATGATACAAGTGCGCATGTATGTAACGCATTAATGGGAACTGCAATTAAACATATAACATGTAATTAAGGTGTCTATAGGGGGAGGGGGAGGTGATAATAAATTAAAAAAAAAAAAAAAAATGATTACCCCATTTAATATTATACGTGTACAACAATAATTACTCCCAAAATTTGCATAAAATTTATATTTTTAAACATTGGAAAGGGCTTTCATAACTAAACCAGTTCGAGATAATATAAAATTGAAAATTCTATGTAATGTTTTTGAATAGGATGGGGGAAAACGATATATTACAGTGTATGCTATCTATGATTACCGTGTGCATATATATATATATATATATATTATTTAATTATGGAAATTAAAGTTTGTCTTTTTACAATAGCTGTAAAATTGTAGGTTTATAGTAAATGCAACCAAGTTAATCCAACATATTTTATGAACTTGTAACACTAGCGACTATATGACTTAATAATATGATTTTTTTTTTCAATCTCTCTTTTAGCCTACTTATTCTGAATCTTCAAACATTTATCTTAAGAAATTGTTACTTTCTTTTTTAAGACATATTCTAGCATTTGAAATCGAAGTTAGTCTAAAGCTGCTCGCAAAGCTGCTCGCAATTTTTACTCGTAGCAGGTAGAAATTTAAAGATAAAATGCTAACTTTGCTAATTCACAGCAACAACAACAATGGGAAGAAAAAAATAGTCAAACCTTCCTAAGAAAGCCACCCACGATGCTGTAAAAAAAGGCTCTTTAGAGAGGTTGCTTTTTATAAGAAGTTGTTCAGAAAATCATAATTCAGGAAAAAAAAAAAAAAAAAAAAAAAAAAGGAATAAAACAGATTAAATCATTCAGATTTACGTTATTTGTCTGCACTGCTTTGTAGTAGTCATTAATATTAGTTTGAATTTTAAACGCTCTTTTAATATATTATCATTTCAATTCAAAGAGGTTAGCATAAAATTGCAAACAAAACATCAGAATTAGTCAGAGACCATGTATATATATATACATATATATTTGTTTATCTGATATAACGTAAACTTCCATACGGTTATTGCTCAAACTTAAGCTATTTACTATTTACTAGAGTAAATAAATTATAATAGTAACTTAATGTAAGGTATCAAGATCAATAAATGTATTAATCTTAATCTCTGAAACTTGATTCATTCTAATTTTTGTACTGTTAAATGGGTATAATATTTTTCTTGATTAAATTTAGAAAATGCAGACATTGAGGTTATATACTTTGAGAAAAAGTTGTTTTTCTTTAATTTATTTGAGATTATTATCTTTTTCTGGCAAAAAAAAAAAAAGAAGTTACTTAGAAAAAATAAATAATTGTATCGCAGAATATTTATATCCTCGAACCTGGAATTCCTAAAGTTTTTCTATCAAAATATGTATTCTAATTTCAAACATTTCTTTTTTTCTTGCTAAAACTGAACTTTCAAGAAAGTTCTATATTTTTAGAAAGTATTAGAAAATAAAATAAAGCATGTAAACTGGATTGTTCGTGTTGCTTACGAGTTTAACTTTCTCCTTTGCGATTAAAGTTTTAAATTGTTTACGGAAAGGATCGTTTTAACTATTTTTAACTTGTTTGAAATGAGAAAGCCCTTTAGAATTATTATCTTTAGAATATGCAAAGCCTTTCCTTTGATTTTTTCTTGTCAGTCTTTCTAAAATTATATTTATATACTTATTCTAATATTAATTATTGCCTGCTTATTACCGTTTTCCCTTTAGTACTAATAATATTACAAATTTATCACGAATACTGAGAAACTGATTGTTTTCTATTTAGCAAATCCGCAGCACTGAATAAATGATTCAGAAGTAAAAAACTCTGACCGTGTATACACGTTCATTGCCATGAAAGGGTTAAATTATTGGTAATTGTTTTTGTTTGCCTGTGATTGTTATTTTTACTGAGAAATTGTCGGACAAATGAATAACCATAGTTGTCAACTTTTAAGCTCTTTGATAACCGGAAAATTTTATTAAAATTTTTATATGAATTTTTGTAACATCTTTCATTGATTAGATAAAATAAAAATTTCTATTAAATTTTTATGGAAGCCAAAATGTGTAAAATTTAGCAACTATGAATAGCGATATTTTGGATTTTTAATCCATTGCTAATATTAGAATCATCTTAGTATTTTTTTCTTCTCTTGCAATAATAAATTTGCTCTTGAGAACAGTGTCGTCAGAGGGAAAGTACTTCAAAATATTTCTATTCTTATCTTGCTTACTTTAGATTAATCTTCATTTGTTATTTTATTTCTGCGTTATTTGTTTGAATTTTGCCCATGGTACACTATATATACATATGATTAAATATAGTTGGAACTAATCGTTGCTGATGACTGTGCAATTTTCAATCATATTGTTAAAACCATAAATAAATATTTAGAATTCAAAATAAGTTTATAATTAAATTTCATAATAATAATTAAAAAAAAAAAAAAATTATAATTTTCGGTTGGATATGGTAAAATTGACTGATATAAAATAAATTTAGAATAAACAATCATTTAGCATTTAATTGTTATTTTTTTTTTCACTTTAAACTAATCAAATGAAGCTATAAAACCTTTTAAATTAAATAACTACTCCACTTAATGAAATCATTATTGATGGTATTAGACTATAGCCTCCTTAACTAGATGCCTATCGCGTGGCTTATAAACTTGGCAAGAGTTGAAGCGGTAGACAGCGCCACCTGTTACAGATTGCGCGACTTTTTTATTCAACAACCCCCAAAAAAATTTAAAAGTGGGATATGATATACATAAAAGGCGAATAGCATCGAAGGAACGTCGATTATATATATCATATATCACTTCTTAAAATTATTGGTGACAGTTGAATAAAAAAGTCACGCAATCTGTACCAGGTGGCGCTGTCTACCGCTTCAACTGTTGCCAAGTTTATAAGCCACGCGACAGGCATTTAGTTAAGGAGGCTTATGATTAGACGCTACTACAAAGTCTATTTTAGCGTGATACGAGGCAGTAGAAAATCATGTAGCAAAACGTATCTAATCAAAATTGTTCCAATCAAAACCCTTACTAAATAAATTATTGATGGAAATTGGAGCATGAAATGCAACAAATCATTCAAAGGTTGTATGAAATTGATTCAGGGACAATTTAAGCTGTCAGTATTAAAACTATGTAGTACTAATAGAATGATGATTATACTTTAAATTTTGATTCATCCTCTCTTAAAAAGCACTTATTCAAATACTGAGGTGAATTAATGTTGGTTTAAACTTTAAACATTGATATTTACAACTTCATTTATATACAACCATATATACACATATATGCGTGATGTATTTTTCTCTATCCAATTAAAAAATAAGCTGTTGTTTTCTTTGACTTCATCCTTTTTCTTCTTTCTCCCCCCTCCCCCTCAACGTGTGAAATATATTACTGATTAACTGGATGTTTAGAACTTTCATCTCCCAATGACTTTCACACTTATTTAAAATTTTAATTATCACCAGAAGAAAAATAATAATAATAATAAAACTTAAATTTAGCAAAAAATTAACAGGATCAGATTTCCTTAGTTTATTAAAAACTTTCTTTTTTACATTTATCAATGCATTTTGCCGAAATAAGATTGACATTATTTTCAATATTCATTTGGAAGAGCTTTCAAAGTTAACAAGCCTACAATAGTCCTGCATTCGATAGTTATAATGTTTCTTAATAAATTACAAAAATATACGCGTTTTTATGTGTACTTTTATAATAATATTGCAGCTGAGCCAAAGCATTTTTTAAGAGAAATTCATTGGAAGAAACATGACATGAAGCTTGTCAACGAATATTCCTGAAACTTAAGTTATGACGAACTGATTGAATTTCTGAAAGAAATTTATAGAAGAAATAATTTAAGTAACTGTCTGATGATAAAAATATTATTTTTTACAGAAATTTTTTGAAAAGATATAAGGAGTTTCTTAAAAACTGAAATACGATACTTACATAAAATAATAATTTTTTTCTATGGAAAGGAACTTTTCCAATTTTATCTCCTATGCACGTGTTAAGATATTATTTTATATATTACTAAAATAGTATTTTCTCTGAAAGAATTAAAATTTTCAGCATGAATTGTATTAAAAGTTAATGGATCGTTAATAACGACTACAATAAAGTTTTCGATTATTATTTTTTATCAAATTAATTTCTCAGTTAATATTTCATCTCATAAAATTATGGAAATTATAAGAGACTGTTTGTGATTTTACGTAGTAAGTTCTTATAATAATTATGCATAATAAGAACATTCGTTATTATAGGAGATACAAAGTAGATCAATATTAAATTGTCTAAATATTGATTAGTTTTAATTTCGAAACGATTGGACATAATGACTTAAAACTTTGTATCCAATTGAATATAAATTAAAAAATAAAAAATTACCAAAATTGCGTATGGGCATTGCAAATTTAAACTTTCTTTCAAATTTTAATACGGAGGTCATTTCTAAAACTTAAATTATAAACATCATTAAATAATAAACTTTATCTCTAACAGGTGGATTCTAGCATGGATTTTGATGAACAATGATGAGTTTTTACTTTTTTTGCGTGTCTATATTCATTTCTAAGCTATTTTGAAAGTATATTGATTTTCTTACATCGTGTATTCGTAATATTAAAGAAATACAGGTTTCCCATGATATTTATTTTTCACTAAATTTGATTAGAAATTTTTATCATAAAATAAGCTTATATATTTAGGATGTTATTGTTTGAGAATAATGGTGGAAGAGTTATTAGAAAAAAATCAGGTCTGTGGTCTGTGGAAACCACGGAATAGTAGACTCCAGAAAACCACAAACAAATTCCGCTTTTTTTTCATCATCAAACAATGTATTTGTAAACAATGATATACTATATATATATATATATATATTATTATTATTATTATTATTATCAAATTTTGTAAATTTGGTATTGCTAATTTTTTACTTTCTTTTTCTTTTCTCTTGCTCTCTCTTATTTTCTTTTCTTTTTTATTTAGGTGAATTTATGTAATTTCATATGTTTTCATTTTGAAAAAGTATGATTAAAATTAACGATTTATTTAGAATTAATTTAAGAATTATGATTTAATTTTTCATAAGCTATTTTTTTACTTAGGTCTGTAACCTTACAAGGCTCCACTAGTGACGGAGAGGTTCTGCTCTCTAAACTTTTTGATATTTAGGTGACGGGTTCGTATCCCTGTTGCACTCTTCGGTCTAGCTATTCGGAGTTTTTCGTATTTTTTTTGTCCCATAAATTCGCGTAAATGCGGTCTTAAGACTCCTTAGAAAGACCCCTCATAGAAAGCACCAGATGCGAGCCTCGTTTTCTAGTGTAGGCAATTGGCATTAATCTCTACACCAACACCTGTAAATATTTATATTAGTTCACTTTTCAAAAGTCATTATATTTTTATGATTTATATATAATAGTATAGTTAATTATCGTCAAGCAGTAGAGAGTTTTGAATGTACCATCTACTAAAAAATGTATTTCGAAATAGATAAGTAAACATAGCAAAAATGTAAAGCTTTTAAGCAAAAGTATTAAGGCTTTATGGAATTACTTAACAATTCCAGCATTGTTTTGAGAATATAACGAAAATAAGCGGATTTAATTTTAAATCTGAGTTTACTTTAAAATCAGGATTACTCGAACATGTTGTTTTGAGGAAAAATTTCGCGATCGCGATTTTCTGAAAAATCTTACTGCCAAAGAAATAAATATTATCTAGTCACAGTTTTTAAGAAGGACGTCGTAGATACCATAAAGGACTCAAAAAAGCTATCGCAACCAAATGGTATCCCGAGCCAAAATACAAGTAATAAAAATTCACTGTTATATTTCTCTATTTCTGTATACGTATATTAATCTAAAAGTGGATATTACTGTGCAATATTACACTTTTATTTCGGAAGAATAATTGCAATTCTTACTTTGTCTTCATGTGTTAGAACCAAGAATAACTTTTTAGATTTAGTCTTTTTAAATCACAAAATCCCTTCAAAAATGCAATTAAAGAAACACAGATGACACTGGCAATCAGTCAAATTTCCTGTTCATTTTGGGATACAAACTACATTGTTAAAAAAGTATGTTTAAAAATGAGCAAAATATTTACAGTAGTTTAGTGTATTCATATCTCAATAAAAAATATTTAACTCTCTTTTTATTTAATATTTTTATTTATTTTTTAATAAAACTTGCTTATAGTGTAACCACGTTTCCTACGACTAGCAGTGAGGACGAGTCCAAAGGCTTGGAGGGGTGCCAAATTGACCGACTGATTGAGATTTGGCAAACAACTAGTCATTTGGTATTCCCTTATCGCTTATTTTCTCCCAATGACAAGGATTATCACCCCTATTTAACACTGGACTCGTTCAGTTCGCACTTGCGCAGAGGCTCCCATTGGTCTCTAGAAATGGGGTTAAAGAATATTTTTGAGTACTTTTCAGCTTTGTAATTCCGAGTTTCAACTCTCAGCTTCAACAAATAGACGTACTTTTTGAGCATATACAAAAAACTCTTCTATTGTAGGATTGTTTTTTTTTTTTTTTTTTTTTTTTTTTTTTTAACTTATTGAAAAGTACTAGAATGTACACATAGGAAATAGGAAAAACCAAAGCAGCTGCCTCTCATTCAAAGCTTGTTTTTCGTATTAAGACAAATTTTCTTTTAAAGAAAAATTAATATCTTAGGGTCTTCGATGCTTATATTTAAGCATCAAATAAATTCATTTATGAGGCATTTATATTTATTGAAATATGAGTAGGTTCACGTTATCATTGTGTGTAGCTATTTTGGTGGACAATACCGAAATATAAGATCTGGTGATTGCAAGATAATGATTAAGCTTCCTATAATTTTCCGAACAATTTGTATTACGAGTAGTTTGTACCACCTCGAAAAATTTTATACAAGTCTAAGATTAAAATAATGTAAATAAGAAGTCCATATAAAAAATGTCTGTTAAATAAAGCTGATATGATTGTTAAAGCATACTGACTTTACATATTAAAATATTTGTTATATGTTTAATAATTTTCAACATGAATTACACAAATCTTTTTATGCTGCCAACATGATATCTAAAAAATATTTGAATATGTGTTTATGATAACTTAAAACTACTCTCTAACCAAAGATCGTATTTTATCAGAGTTCACACTAGATTCCTTCATCAGGTCGTGTACTCGCGGTTTCCGCTTTACGGGTCGGATGCGGGCCGAGTTAGCATTAATTTTTGACCCGCGGGTAAAACCGTGGGTCTACCTGCAAAGTATTTTCCTTTGAAGAATTTTTCATGTTGACTTTTTTATGAATATGATCTTTTGAATGCAGAGATTGAATGTCATTGTCTTCCTTTATAGCAGTTTAAAACACGATGACTCATTACATAAGTTTAATTTGTAAAGAAGAAATGCATAAATATTAATACTTAACGTTTAAATGTTTTATGAGAAAATTATCTGACTTCCAACGTATATTTTCTTCTTTTACTTTTTTATATATACTACGAATATTTAAAACAGTGGATTTTTCAAAAGTAAGTGTAATACGCAAGAAGTTTGTTATATTAAACACTGAAGTTTTGTTTATATATAGACTAGTTATTTTTATTATAATTTTCTAGTTTTAATATAATCATAGACTTGTAATATTTATGTAATAATTAATTCTCTGAATGATATGTTCAATAATATAACCGTATTTCGTGAAATAGAATTTTAATTCAGTTTCTTTTATAATGTAAAATGAATATGTTTTGCGGGTCGCTGGTCAGAAGCTGCGGGTTTGTGTCGGGTTGCGGGTCGAAAGTCTTTCTGCGGGTTAAGTTTACTCGACCCACCCAGGACTCTAGTTCATACTAGGACAAAAATATTGAGGGGAATTTTCTCACCCTAACAAAATATATGTAAGTGGAACTTTTCAAATTTATGTGAGAAATCATAGATTACATTTTGCAGATTTTTTTTTTTTTTTTTTTAGAATTACAAACAAACAAATCAAAAATTTGTAAAAAAAAAAATCAAGTAAACGTAAAAAATGAAATTTTAATAACTTTTTTCTTTCCCCTTTGGTAGTTGATACTGCTTCTTCAAAATCAAAATATTCATATATTAAATTTTTATCAGAGATGCAGACGGAATTGCTCAAATTTTTATCACTTAATTTATTTAAAAAGTTAATTTGATTTTGATTTTTGAACACTAAAAGAGCACTTCACAGAAGTGTAGTAACTGTAATAACCAAAAAATTTATTTCATATATAATTGCAATCTTTAGCTTCGAAACTTTGTAGTAGGTTGATAATGAAATATATTCATCTCCAAAATATTCTCTTAACGAACCTTTAAAATAATTATCCAAATTTTCCATTTTTTTTTTTTTTTTTTTTTTTTTTTTTTTTTTTAACTCAGGAAATTTTTGAGAAGTTAAAAACAGAGGATTGTATGCTTCAAAGCAATCAATATGTATCCGAATGCAACTATAAAATTGGTGAAATACTTGATAAACAATATGAAAAAATCGGGGGATATAGACGCTTTATTATATATTTTTTAGTGGGATTTTTCTTTTTTTCTTTCTTTTTTAAATATATTGGAATAGTCACGATCCCATCTTCTAATGTGAATCCTGTCTATGCGGAAATTTGTTATGAGTATTACTCTTTACCTAATATATATACATATACAGTAGAACTTGGATAATTCGAAGTTGAAGGGACCAGAGAAAATTTCGAAATATCCAAAAATTCGAATTACATATACTATTTTGTCAAAAAAAAAAAAAAAAAAAAAAAAAAAAAAAAAGGAGATATATTAAAAAATTAAAACTCTACGATCAAAGATTTAACACATAAACTTTATACCTAAGAATACTGCTACATCCCCCCCTCCCCCATTAAATCAATATTTTTTACGAGCTTAATTATTCATCACTTTCTAAAAAATAGTCAGATATTTTTTATTTCTTCTTTAAGTACAATCTTTGTGTCATAGCATATGACTTGATACAAAAATAGAATCTACTTACTGCAGAGCTGCCAATCTAATCCGGCAAATTGTTAGTACCGCCTCTTTTTCTACACCAATTAATTTTTGGAGTAATTCTCTTGAAATGCAGCTACGATGAATTAAGAAGAAAAATACTCTAAAAATTATGTGGTGTAGAAAAAAGGGCGGTACTAACAATTTGCTGGATTAGGTTGGCAGCTCTGGGCATGACTTTCAATTAAAAAACCCTGGAAGTTCATGTATATTCACCATATCTTCTGATGCACTAGCTAGGGGCTTCTCTTGTATTTCCTTATCCTTCTTTTGAAAGACTGTTAAAATATATAATGCACTCTAGCTGAGAAAAAATCCCGGGAACAACTTTTACTATAATATTTTAAAGGTATCGTATGAAAAATTCGAATTATCCAAAATAGAATTCGAATTATCCACGATTTTTTAACATTATTTTAATATAAAATTCAAGGGACTGAGTAAAAAATTCGAATTATCCAGCATTTCCAATCAAACAAGTTCGAATTATTCAAGTTTCACTGTATTTCGTTTTCACATTGAGAAAATTCCCAACAGTTAAATTTGTTCTCGCCTTCTAAATATTTATTATTTCATTTTGTTGCGATAAAGTACGAAAAATGCACTTAACTCACTTTTGCAGTTTTTAGTTCCTAAATAAAATATTGAAAAAAAAAAAAAAAAAATCGATTTTTGGATGACAAGAACAAATTTAACGGTGGCGGATTTTTTGAATGTGAAAAAGCGGTATTGAAAACACTATATTAAATAATGAGTAAGTCTCATCACAAATTTCACCATAAAACTGATCTTGGCTGCCGACGACGATAATGCATCCCCTTAAATAAACATATTGGAGATTAATATAAATATTATTTACGTTTAATCAACTTTAATATAATAATTTAAACTTATTAAATGTAATAGCTTATTATATTCAAAGCTTTGACTAACTAATAGTAATAAGTAAAAATATCTATAATAATTTGTTGAAAATTTCCATCGTGTAATGTTTACTTTTAAAACTTTAAATGTTAACTATAGCTGAACTTACTACAGCAAGCGAAATTTTTTTTCTTTTTAAATTTCTACGAACAAATAATTATTATTGTTCGTATATGAAAAACAAAAACAATGGAGAAATTAGGCAGATTTCATGTATTATTCTTCGCAAACTAAATATTTTGATGTCGAATTTGCCAGATGGTCTATATAAAGAATATACCCTTTTAAAATATAATAAATTTTAATATGGATAACTATAAATATATTATTTTCTCTTTATTCCTTGTTTATATTTCTCATTTAAGTACGCAAACAGAATTAAAATAAAACTTTAAATTAAATTAAAGCAAAGTAAAAAGAGTTTGGGTTTATGGATTTCACGCAAGCTTTAAATGGTCGTTTATTCTGACATTGCCGAAAAAATAATAGTTAAGTTAGAAAATAAGTTTAGATCATAAACATCCAACTGGATTTTCCAGATTGCTTTACTTAAGAAGAAATAGCTTTTCTGAAAATTTGGAGCTGAGTTCTAAAAGGAAATCTAAGTTTATAAATTTAAATGTTTATCGGCAAGTGCAGAGGATACTTATTTTAAACTCTGATAAGAAGTTTTTTAATAGGGAATATTTTGATTTTTTTTTTTTTTTTTTTTTTTTTTTAATAAATAAGAAATGTTCAAAGGATTTAAACTAGAAAATTAGAAAAAAATTGTATGTCGTGGTCGTCACAAAACATTCTTCTGTATTTTCCTATACAAATTCACGCAGTGCAAATTAGTTATTAAAATTATTATCTATGGTGAATATAGACGATTTCCATCTCAGAGAAATAAAACACAAAATGTTGAAAAAAAGTAAATTTTGTGCCTTAAAGACGACGTCTGAAGAAAGGCCATTTTTTCACCCTGAGATTATCATTATTATTTTTTAATGAAAAAGATCGATAACTAACTCACAGATCTATGGTTCACCATTCGTTTTAAAGGTACTAACGAGTATTCTTTTGAAAATACTCATATTAAAAATTTACACCCCCAGGGGGTTAGCGATGCTTCTACACACAGAAAAAAAAACTACTTGTCTATTACTATTATTAATGATTCTTTTTAATTTATTTATGATTAGTTAAAAATAACTTTCATAGAGCACATTTATACGAAATTTTTTGCTATACTGCTATATTAAAAATTATGAAATAAACAGAATGGCAACGCCACCGGTTGAACGATTTTCATCATCGTTCATAGGCATTAATTTATTTCAGGGTGTTATTACACTCAGAGCTGCCAACCTAATCCGGCAAATTGTTTGTACCGCCCTTTTTCCTACACCACTTAATTTTTAGAGTAATTATCTTCAAATATATATACGATGAATTAAGAAAACAAATACTTTAAAAATTTAGTGGTGTAGAAAAAGGGGCGGTACAAACAATTTGCCGCATTAGGTTGGCAGCTCTGTACACATAAATATATGTGAATATTCTGCACATTAGTTGTTTGTGTAGAGCAGAAACAAAATGTTTCTCACATACACACAGACAGACCGAGACATTTTCTAAAAATGGTTAAGTCATGTTCTAGACTTCTCAAAGCATAGAAATTCATCGAAAACCGAAAGCTCAAAATTTTTATAAAACCCATATTTTATTCTATTGAATATAGAAGAAAGTAATAGTTAGATATCAATAGAAATGAAAGATAACACAGGTCTACCAAAATAACGTTGTCAAAATTTGATTTGATTAATTTTAGAATGATACGTATGTTTTTTAGGTGTGCTCAAACCAAAAATGAAGCCAGTTTTTCTCTATCACGTATAGATTTCTGTCAATACAAGATGTCTACCGACACAATTTCTTCATTTTCGGCAGTTTCCAGTATGTTTCATGATTAATTATAACTAGTATCGCCCAGTGGTCGAAACTCGACCATTTTTTTTGCAAAGCGAGGCAAAGCAAAGTTATTGCCTTGTCCTATACGGAATGCAATTGCAACACAGCTGCGGCAATTGTTTGCCAATATTCACTCTAACTGAATCAGCAGAGTTTTACTTAATATAACTATTTCTCTCTGTAGATGTTAGCCTTTCCTGAAATGAGAGAAAATCGCAACGTGAAAACGCCCCTTGTTGTGTGATACAGCCCAGAAGCTAATAGGTACCATGTCAGACCAAGGTCCAACCAAGTATCAAATTCTGTTAAATTAATTCGATTGGTTCATAAAGTACAGTGTTTGAACAAAAAAAAAAAAAAAAAAAAAAAAAAAAGACATTTTTCAAAAATGGTCGAATTGAGTTCGGGAAATTTCAAAACGTGTAACTTTATCGAAAACCGAAAATCTAAAACATTTCTGAATCTTATATTTTCTACTTATATTATGCAGAGGAAAGACTAATAAATCCACTTTTTAAAAAATAAAAATAAGTAGTCATTTTCACTAATTTCACTTAATTAAAATGCAAGGAAATCTCAAAACGTGTAAATTCATCGAAAACAGGAAATCAAAAGTTTTTATGTATCTTCTACTTGCTTCTTCTACCCACAAAAGCTAGCAATAAAGACACTTTTTTAAAAAATAAGTAGCCAATTTCAGTTAATTGAAACGTAAAGAAAGCTCAAAACATGTAAATTCAGCAAAAAACGGAAATCGGAATTTTTTCCGTATCGTCTACTTATACATGCAGCAGTTAGTAACAAATCCATTTTCCTTTTATTTAGTATATTAGTTCAATATTTATTGTTTAAATATCACCCTTTGAAATGAAATGTTTATGTTTACATTCGAAACTGGAAGTTTGCCATTTTTTTTTCTGGAGTTTTGTGATTTTAAATTAAAATTTTATCAATTTTACAGAAAAAATAACTCAATCAAACACATGTAGACAGTAACTTATATATAACTATACCCAAATATCGGAATTAAAATCGGCAGATAATTTCCGTTATTTTTTAATAATTTTTTACAAAAAACTCAATGGACAATTAACATAGAAAATCTTTTACATGGCTCCATGGACAGACAGTGACGTCATCACTTCGCTTGCGTATAGTGATGCTACATTATACAAATTACTGTGTCTATGGTTTTATTTGAGCTTTATGAAATTGCCAGATTTAACAACTTTCTACTTTTAGGTATTTTTTAATGTGAAGGAATACGTGTATAAAAGGGAAAAATGGGGGAAAATGCATAAAAAATAAATGTATTTTTAAATACCTTCTTGACATCTTAAGAAAATAATATTTGTATTCGCACCTTCCGGCTAACCATACCTTTCGAATGATACCATTTTCAACCCTCTACTCCCATAATTAATATGTTAAAAAGGGACAACAAATTTTATGCTTGTCTATTAATATATAGATTAATTATGGAAACATGCTATAAAAGTTACCATATAATTGTAGTGGTGGAAGAGTAATAGAAGAAATTGTGTCGGTAGACACCCAGCATTAAACAAAAAATCTGTACGTGATACAGAAAAAACTGGCTTCAGTTTCGAATTCAGCACACCAAAAAACAGAAAGATCAGCCAAAATTATCAAATCGAAATTTTGGATGTAGTTTTGTGCAATTATTTCATTACAAATGCAAAAAACTCAATTTCTCCATAATGAGTTTCAGTTATGTAAATAGATGATATATAAATTTAGAAAGACAAATAAAATAAATAAATAAATAAAAACTAAAAATTAGATTAATATTATAATCACCCGTCCTTGTTTATAATCTTTCACATTTTAAAAGGGGTAAGGTTCTTCGTGAAAATTGGTTACGGACAAACATGCGTGTTTATCTTTCATTCTTTCCTACTAAAGTATTATTCTTCAAAATCTCGTATATTTTTATTAACATATTATTCAACTAATTATCAAAAAGTTTCTCTTACAGTTTCGATTTAACAGCAGCTATACTCGTTACACCCTATTCCATAACTGATTTAATAGTCACGCTTTGCCATTTGGATAAGTATAACCATAAAAATAATAGCGTATTTCGTTTATAAATATGGATTGTTTCGAAAGATAATTCGACAAACAATTTTCTTTGATTTTAACTTTTCGTTAATTAAAGGAATATGATACAAATCTGATCTGAAAATGTTAACTCGCCACTTACTATGTGGCGATTAAAGAAAACAAAATGGTAACGTAAACTCCCGTGATCTTAGCAGAAATTCATTGATCGACTACGTTAAAATGATGTATTTTGGTGTACAATTAGTATACAATTAAACGTAAATTAAGTCAATTTTAGGAAAATTGATCATACATTTCGGAAACTGGCCGCAAAAATGCGACGAATTTTGGGAAATTAGACACCATAAAGAAAGGGATTTTTTGTTTATTTGCAGTGAAATAATCATGTCTTCGTCTTTCGAACACCAGTTTAAAAAAAAGCGCGACTTCTGTATAGTTTCGAAATAATTACGCATTTCTGCAACAGGATGGAAAAAAAAAAGAAAAGAATAAAATTATACATTTCTACAATTTACTATGTTTAAACGTAAATGAATTTAAATAACAATGAAAGGATTTAGCATTTCGAGAATAGACTACAAAAATATCACATATTTCGGCATTAAAAAAAAAGGTGAAATTTTGTTGATTTTCAGAAAAATAAAAATGTATTTCAGAAAACTGTATTAAAAAAGCGTGAATTTTCTCAATTAGCGGTAAAATAATTTTAGCATTTGTCAGCTTAAAAAAATAAAATAAAAATGAAATCGTGTATTTCAGAAATTACCTGTGATTAAGCTTAATCTATTTCAAACAGCGGCAAAATAGTTTTGCATTTCTGCAAATAGTTACAACACAGCCTCCTAAACTAGATGCCTGTTGCGTGGCGCAGAAGCTTGGCAACAGTTGAAGCGGTAGACAGCGCCACCTGGTACAGATTGCGCGACTTTTTTATTCAAATGTCACCAATAATTTTAAGAAGTGATATATGATATATATATAATCGACATTCCTCCGACTCTATTCCCCTTTTATGTATATCATATCCCACTTAAAAAAATTTTTGGTGGCTGTTGAATAAAAAAGTTGCACAATCTGTACCAGGTGGCGCTGTCTACCGCTTCAACTGTTGCTAAGTTTCCGAGCCACGCGATGGCATCTAGTTCAGGAGGCTATGGTTGTAATCAACGAGATATATAAATTAGAGTGCTGATTCAATGGATAAAGGATTAGCTTTCCGTGTTTCAAGATGAATCACGTGACATGCTCTAATAGGTTGCTGTGTTTGGCCCTTTATCGCTATTTTGGCACTTAAAATATCAGTTCGACAAATTATCATTATTATTAGGTAACATGACAGTCCTATGACCGAAATAAATTGTTTTTAAAATAATTTTACACATATTTCACATTTTAATAAATAATAAAATACCTTTTTTTTCATCGTTTGCCAACAAAGTTTAAAAGTGTTTATAAAAGAAAAATTAAACTTTTAAAGAGCTAAATTTAACAAAAAATAATTTTTCAACTATTTTTAAGCATTATAATAAATAGAAAAAACGAAGTAAACTTATAATTAAAGACATTTAGATAAAAAACCTAGCATTACTTCGTGCGTCGTTTTAGATCTTTCAAACCGGGTACCCGGTCCTCTTCAGAAACGGCAAACTTCTGTGCTGGAAACTTGAGACTGAGTGATCCTCTGTTGACTTTGTCAGCAGGTGGCTCCATGCTCTGTCTGGGGCTACTGCGCCGCTGTCGTTGCATAAACAAAACATTAAAATAGATTTCGATAAAACCACTAAAATAGCCAATTATGAAGATTATAATTACGCGATGTACCGAGAATCTATAGAAATTTCGACTAATAATGATGTATGCAACGACAGCGGTGCAGTAGCCCCAGACAGAGCATGGAGCCACCTGTTGACAAAGTCAACAGAGGATCACTCAGTCTCAAGTTTCCAGCACAGAAGTTTGCCGTTTCTGAAGAGGACCGGGTACCCGGTTTGAAAGATCTAAAACGACGCACGAAGTAATGCTAGTTTTTTTATTTAAATGTCTTTAATTATTTTTAAGCATTTTGTCGGTTAACGTTAAACTACACGAAATAAAAAAGAAGTAAAATCAAAATCAAAATGATTTTGAACAAAAGAATATTAAACTACGTAAGTAAACAAAAACATTGGCGGTTATGACTTATGCAAAGAACAATCTCCAAACGGTTGCCATAGAAATTTACTGAAAATAAGCTGTTACCAAGGGAACCACCGAATACGCAGGTGCAAGGAAAGCATGTCACATGACTCATCTTGAACCTTCTCAAAGGTTACCATTTATCACTCTACTTTATATATCTCGTTGGTTGTAATAATGTCTCGTTTATCAATCGGCCACAATAACTTTAAAATTTTGTCAATTAGCTTTGTAAAAACGACATTTTTACGTATCTGTCTAGGAAAATTTCGAATCCTAAACAAAACTTCACAAAAATCAACGATTTTGAAATGGACATCACAAAGAACAACGAACTTAAAACGGACTCTTCACAAAAATTCGGCTCACAAAACATGATTCATTCACAAAAAATCTTAGACCTTAAAAAAAGCTGATTTTAAAAAGTTTATTGAAATTAATCGGACAAGAAATTTGTTTTTTTCGCAATCAGTTTAAAAATTTGAGGAAGATTGGCGAGTAACTTTATATTTCAATATTCAGGTCTAATACAAATTATGTTTTCCGATTTTACATTTAGCTTGAAAACTGCACACTAATGTTCGATATGTCTTTCCGTAATTCAGCAGTTTCCTATACCTAATATATTTTTGTTTGCACTTTTGTCTTACAAGGAAACATTTAAAAGGTGTCGACTTCAAAAAATATTGAAAAAATATATATATATGTGTTTCTACTCTTCATAAAACACCAGAAAGTGAAAAAAATATCGGCTGAAATGAATTACAGCGACCACAAAAAATTATCAAAATTAAGCATATTTGGCAATTTCACACTGTTAGGCGATTGATTTTGAGTACTTGGGGAAGAAGCAAAACACGGTTCTGTTCGTACACGGCAATCTGGGTGCTAGCGAACGTATCGCATAACAGTGCTAAATCGCCAAAAAGGCTTAATTTTGATATTTTTTTGTGGTCTCTGTAATTCATTTCAGCCGATAATTTTTTCACTTTCTTGTGTTTTATGAAGAGTAGAATCACATATATTTTTTTCAATATTTTTTGAAAACGACACCTTTTGAATGTTTCCTTGTTAGTTTTTAAATGTAATAATATGTAACTTGAGTACTTACCAAGACGAACGTATAGTAAGTATTGCATAGATGTCCGTGGAGCAGTAACCAGTATTGTTCCACGCATGCTGACCCAGGAAATAAAGGTTTCTACGATGATACAACCGGATAAGATGACCATGTAGCCAAGAACGTGCTCGTAGAGTTTATTTGCGCACAATGTTGTCTCATCTCGAAAATCTGCTGTACTAAGAATTACTGTAAGGACAATTAACCTGTAAAGGAAAAACAAATACATATATTAACACAAAGTACAAATAGACACAAATTTTGTGAATTTTTTTAATATAGACACTAATAAAAGGTTTGTTTTTCGTTGTCAGATGAATGCTACTATTTTATTTTTTAACACTACTAATTTTATATCAAAACAACTGCTTTATACAAAAACTAAATCAGGTGTAATTGAACCAATAGACTGACACTCTAAAAACTTAGTGGTGATAAAAAATAAAATTGTAGTGTTCATCTGGTCAAGTATGTATACTTTTACTTTAAATGCAAATCGAAATGATATTTTAGTAACAAATGCCGCTTGAACTTACAGTATTATAGCAGGTAAATGAATTTATAAATTATAGGATACTGATGCAAATTTGTTTATCTTCGTTCCACAGTTTACAACCTCCCGATTTTTGTATACCAATAATTTTTTAGAGTAAAAATAGCTTTCAGTAATAATGGAATTTTGTGATTAAATAAGGCGACGGTAACTTAAAAAATAGTGGGAGAAAATCCAGAGGAAATGCAGTTACGTGGTTCATAATGAGTGAACAGTTATTATATTATTATTATTAGTTTTTTATTAAAAAAAATTTTTCATATAAGCAAAATTGATAAATAGCACTAAAATTAATGTGATCTGTAATGCATTTTATAATATATTTATCACAAACATTTATACAGACTAAATTTACGATTAAGAGTATTGGTATCTATATTTAAAGGTTGCGTTGTAGACTGAAAAAACAGATTTTTATTTACATTAAAATAACTTAATTTGTGTAAAATCCATCGGAAACTCAAAATTTAACAGTATATTTTGATTACAATCAGAAGAAATTTTTATGCCATATCCATTGTTTATATTTACGAAGCCAAATTCGAGTAACGATAGCCGCTTTTCAAACGTTTCAAGAAATGGTCTTGTTGTAAAGAATCCCGATTAAAGGATTTATTTCAGCGGAAAGTGCAAGTGTTCGCCCTGTGTGAAAATAATAATAGTTCATTCATGACATAAGTTTTCATATCTACCTTTAAATTGACCCTCTCATAAAATTTGTATAGCTGAAAAGTAATCATTTCAAATTTCAAAATATAACTTTGCCTAAATATTTCTACTGGAAAAATGTATTTAAAAATTTCCGTTTGGAGTAACGTTCTCATAATATTCTACTAAGGTATTATAAGAGGAAGTATAAAAGATAATAATAGAAATAAATGTAAATTACATTAGGTATTTTTCATATGTAGGAAAAAAAAAAATCACAGAAATCAAAGATCAGAAATATCTGTTAAAACTCGAAGCAAACTTTTTAATATTAAATTATTAAATTATTTTTAAATACGCTCTTTTACAGAAAAGGGAAAACACAGGAAGAAGCATATTATGTGTTTTGGATGAAGTAAAACAGTTTAAATAAATGGCTATATAAGATTTAAATATTTGGAATTTAAATGCCGAAAGACAATTTAATGGTTAAAAGTCATAAATACATCTTTCCTTCATTAGCATTTGCATAGTCTCTGTAAAAAACAATACAGGCTCTCAATACCATTTTATAACATATTTACGATATGTAGCCTTGTATGCTTCTGTGCTGTTTCGAACCTTCGATTGTATATGATTCTAGCCATAGCCTCCTAAACTAGATGCCTGTCGCGTTGCTCGAAAACTTGGCAACATTTGGAACGGTAGACAGCGCCACCTGGTGCAGATTGCGCGACTTTTTTATTCAACAGCCACCAAAAATTTTTAAAAGATTGATATGATATACATAAAAAGCAAACTGAATCGAAGAAACGTCGATTATATAAATCATATATCACTTCTTAAAGTTATTGGTGGCAGTTAAATAAAAAAATCGTGCAATCTGTACCAGGTGGCGCTGTCTACCGCTTCAACTATTGCTATGTTTCCGAGCTACGCGACAGGCATCTAGTTAAGGAGGCTATGTCCTAGCATACCTGCCAACATTCTAATTAACACTTTCGCGACCGCTGACGTAGATTCACGTCATTTGAAAATCTGAAACTCAGCCAGTGGGCGTTTCTTTTGCAATTTGTATGACATTTATTTCTTAAAATACACACAATATCCATATTTGTGCAACCAATATACTATGGATATAAATGCTTTGATTAGAAAGAGTAAAATTATAATGTATATCCGTTTGTAATACGAATCTGAATATAGGTAATTACGATTAAATAAGAAGAAAAAAGACTTAAAAAAAAAAAAAAAAAAAAAAGACTGGTGTGAGGGAAAAAAAAAAGCGGGTACTAATAGTACTACGGAATATTAATTAGGATGTTAGCAGGTATGGGTTTTAGCCATGACAACTTAGTATGTGTGCTCAATTAATAAAACGATTGGGTACTTAAATACCTAAGCATGACATGAAGTTCTACGAGGGTACTCTAGAGGAATATAGCGAATCATATGACCCCAAGAATTATTTAGTTCTAAAAGGATCACTGCATAACGTACCTTGATGCATTGAACAAAACTGATCACAGTATGTTGTAGAAAAATATATCTATGCTGTTAGAGCTGCACGCATCATCAACATCATCAATAGTAATATATTATCATTAGAGATGATATTATAGTACACTGTAAAAAATAGCTAAAAGTTTCCTAGAATCTTTTGCCAATTTGGATGCTAGGAAATTTTTGCACTCTAATTATTGTGACTTTTGTTATAAATAAGTAAATATAAAACAGATTTAAGATACATGCTGCTGTTAATTTACAGTTTAATTTTCAGTTAATTTTCAAATAGCTGATTTTCCAAGTTTTTTTTTTTTTTTTTTTAATACAGTGTACACTTTATACTGTGCACACTTATAACAAAAACTTCGGTCGTGCTCAAGGTTTTTTAGCAGTATTGACCTGAACGTCTTCCTATGTGGATGCAATGATCAACTTAAAGAATAAATGGCGATTCATAAAAAGGTCCATTTTTGTCTTAAATTATGATCATGATTATGAAATGGTAGAGGTTACTAAAAAATGCCTGAAAGATTGTTAAAGAACATTGTATATAGTGGTAATGTTAAAACAATTCGAGAATTTCGGGTATTTATAGGACTTTTGTATCGCTTTTTTACATCGTGATCAACCTGGATTCTCTCTGAAACACTAGATTATATGAGATTTGCAGCAACTGTTGCAATTACTTGCAAATAGCTGTATCCATACGGACTAATGCTTCGCTGAACCAGCCATTTCTCGAAAACTGGCGGTAGCGACATATTTTAATATTTGTATCTTACACAATATGTTCGAAATTTAACCCTTTCAAGGGCGCACCTAATTTGAATTGCCAACTGCAAAAACTCGTTACGATTTTTTTTTTTTTTTTTTTTTTACAAAATTTTACTTTAATAATATAGAAGAAAAACTTCATTTATTACTTCTCTTTTAGACTTGTTTTTAAATTCTGGTGGCAGTTTATTTTAAATGAGCGAAATTACCTTGCCTCTTAAAAGGTTAAAACGTGTGTTTTTCTCATCATGGTGCTTCTTTAGTAACCGATTTGCCTAATATCATTATAAAGCACATTGACACTGAGAAAGAACTAAAGCACTTTCCCATTTCATTAATTATCATATAATTTGCCTAACTCTTTTTTTTTTAAATCTGTTCTGTTATTTTTCGATCAATAAATAAAGCGACATGTAAAATAAAAATAAAACAAAAATAACACCAAGAAAACATTTTATTTCATAAAACTAACAAAAAGAGGCTTAACGAAATCCAGGAATTTATTATAACTAAGCTTCTTATTCTGGAAGCTAGCAATTATTATTCTTCACGAAATTTATTCGTAGAAAAATCTTTATACGAACATCATAATCTAATAAAGACATTTGCACTTCTTTAACAAATATACGTAAGCGTTCAGGCTGTTACGAAGTAATCTAAAAGGAAATTATGCTGTAATGAAATTTATTACTTGGTCCTGTCACTTTAAACAACGCAATCAGCATAAATAAATCAACAATCAGTTGTTTAATGTGCCGCGTTGAAATTTGTTTCACGACATTAGAGACCAATAAAAAGATGCAAGTAATTACTTGATAATCGCTTAATCATTACCTGTCACAATCACTTTAGCACAGTTAATGAAAATAAATAATTAAATTTATATAAAGTTTATTACCAAATTGAGAAAATATGCAAGCGGAAAAGTCATATAGATATATAGCTTCTATCGATCGAGTTCTAAATAGTTTAACTGTATTATTTTTTACAATTAGTACAAGAACTTGAGTGTGAATCATATTTATTATTTTATATTGTTGCCACAAAACCAGAGAAAAATATATAATTTTGCATTGATTAGTGCGTTTATATATACAGGACTGCCACAGGCGACATTTTTAAATATTCTTTTTGTATCACTATTTCCAAAAAATTAAATTTATAATGCATTTTCGCAGTTAAATCTGCACTTTGCATAAATTTATTATAAATTTTATGTTATGGAAATAGTGGTACAAAATAATAATAATAATAAAATCGCTTGTGGCAGCCCTGTATATATTAAATATTGAGCTTGATTATTTTTAAATTATTTTTGATAATTGATGTTTATTGATATAACAAAGTGATTTGCGACTAATTAAGCATATAGATTTATATGTTTGGTAAACGGAAATGTCTTACCTAAAATGTAAGCAAACTGAAATTACTTACCTAATTTACTTACAGCATAAGTAGATTTTTAAAGCAATGTGAAAATGTATTTTGAGACATTTTACGTAGTTGAAAATCTTAAAGTAATTAAGAATAAATTATTGAACAAAATAATTCAAGCACTGCTGTTCTTCTATATTCTTATAATACAAATAATTTAAATTAATTAAGATTCAAATATCACAATGTTATTTTACTTTCATTTCTTGACATCATGGTTAAGCAATTAAATAGCTTATACTTAAAAAGTACATTTTTTTTTCGTAATTATGACATTAGATCAAGCTAAACAGAACTCTAACTGGTATGATTATTCCAGCTCGTTTCTTTTCCACCTATGCAATTCATGTATCCAATTTAATAAAATATTAAGAGAGATTATTGATAGCATATTCATTTACATAACAGAAGAAATCAGTTACAGAAAAACAAAATTAAGCGAGAGTTATCAAAGAGAACAACATCTCCCCTCCCCCATTTTTTTTCTTGGATTTTTTTTTTCAGAAACTGCAGAATTAAATATAATATCAAAAATCCATTTCTATGAAAGTCAGGAATTCTTAAACTTTTCCGCCTTTTTCCATTAAAATAGACTCCGAGAATTCCGACCAGCTATTAAACCTTAAGACCATTAGACACCAAAATAATCAATTTTGTTCAGTATTACTAAAAAATTCCCTTTACTAACATTGAATTAATAAAAAGTTCGTCTGAATTTCAACCTGTTTACAAATGTAATTGGATCATATTTCATTAACATTATTTTAAGAAAAAATTGCTGCAATACGATTGAAACTGAGTTTTGAGTTATTGCATACAAGCAGAGATAGAAAATAAATACATCACAGAAACTGCAGAATCAAATATTATTTCAAAAATTCATTTCATTGAAAGTCAGGAATTCTTAAACTTTTTCGCCCTTTTCTATTAAAATAGATCCCGAAACTCCTACCAGCCCTTGTACCCCAATTTCAGACCATTAGACACCAAAATAGTCTATTTTGTTAAGTATTATTAAAAACCCCTTTTATTAACATCGGTTTAATATAAAGTTCGTCTGAATTTCAACCAGTTTACAAATATAATTGGATCATATTTCATTAACATTATTTTAAGCAAAAATTAATGCGATAAGGCTGAAACTGAGTTTTGAATTATTGTATACATGCAGAGCTCCAATATTTCAAATTTATTCCCTAGCATTGCTAGTATACGTCCTGATATTTATTTATTTATTTATTTTTCTTCATACCACTTTTTTTGTAGAATAATTTTCTCAAATATGTAATTGCGAATAAATAATAAGAAAATTACTCTTCAATTACTCTTTCTCTCTCTCTCTCTCTCTCTCTAGAATGGGTTAAATGTCTGTATTATCTAACTGCCCTTTTTGAAGCTTGTCAAGAAACCAAAAATCTGTAATCGTCGATGCAACTACATAGGGATTTTTCATCTCCATGCCAGTATATTTCAATTAGGCATTTATACAATGCATATATTAACTCTTTGCTAGTCCTATGTTATTTCACTTCTCCGGTCAGTGTTGCCAAATTTAGGGACTTTTTATTTAATACCCATCACTAAATTGTAACAGTAACGGTTACCCAATTACTTCGAAGATTATTCATCCATTATTTGTATCAAATATCACTTCTCAAAATTATTGATGATAGTTGAATAAAAGAGTCGCTAAATTTGGCAACACTGTTTAGAGCGCTTTAGAGCGTTAGGGACAGCAAAGGGTTAATCAATAATTGATTTTTTTTTTCCCTTAGTAATTTTGAGCTATTTTTTAAATTAAAATTTTTAAGGAATTTCTAAGATTTTTGAATTGCTACACTCATGCCTACTTATATTGAATAGGTAGGTACAGGTACAGCAGGCAGTTACATTTTTCATTTAGAATGGCCGTTTGCGTATCATAGGTGCTTGAAAATGAGCGGAATGCAATTTTCAGGCAAAACAGAAAATTTTGCTTATTTTTAACTGTTGATTTTGACAAAGCTATTGAATCAAATTAAATGTTTAAACAGGTCATTGAACACAAAATTAAAGGCTGTTCAATTTCGTACGCGTGAAATCTTTTGTAGGTTGCACCTTTTTAGATGTTAAGAGGCAAAAACTAAAACAAAGTGCTAAAGTTTTGCAGTCTTTTGGCTCTTAAAATTTAGCCGATTTCACAAACTGTCGCAAACTGATATTACTCGTATGCGGGATGCTGAAATAAAATAAGTTATAGATTTTTACAAATTAAGAGAACTAAAAGTCTTTTATGACTGGGCTAACTGTAGAAAACCTATGAACTTGGCAGTTCGTTTTGAAAATTTTCCGAATGTAACTATCTTTGGAGGGGGCCAGGGCCACCTCGCCCCCCTCCTGGGTGCGCCACTGCCATAAGTTACGTTCTCGATGTAACGACTCTTCAAAAGCTAGTTTCCTCTGACATTCAGAGACTTTATATTAAAAAAATAAATAAATAGCTGATATTGTTAAGTAACTTTAATTGAAAAAATCCTCCAAAATATCCTGAAAATTTATCAAGTGGTTTGGGAGAAACGAGGCATCAAAATTGAGCCATAAGGAGCCTTGATCGTAAGGATCGTCAAAGTGGTATACTCCCCTTAAAAAAAAAAAAAAAAAAAAAAAAAAAAAGTATAAAATTACTTTACTACTTTTATTACTTAAAGCTACTTTAAATTTTACCTATTATACTACCCTTGATCTATCCTTTTAATAGAAGTTAGAAATGCACCGAAGGACTGGTATTGAAAAACATTAAACAGTATCCTTTAACTTCTTCAATATTGCTTCTTCTTTTACAAACAAATATCCTGACAATTTGAAATTAAAATTTGTTTGCGTAGCAAGATTCTTAATGAAACTAAGATGGGGACAGAAGATCCAAAAGAATTAAGAACATATGTTTAGATTTTGGATTCTCTAAGTGCATCCTCGCTTCAGTTATTATTTTTGAAAATTTCGATTTTTTCATCAGTTGTAAATGCAGGTGACCATGACAGCTGAAACGTTCAGCAAATTGCGGAAACCATCAAATTAAAAAGTTTTAACAATTCATTGTTTAAAATATAAAAAATACTGTTTCTCTGTGATATTTTAATCACAATCTTTCAACGAACTAGTTGAAAAGTGATACGTTTTTTAATTACACAAAAATATCTTTTTTCGATCCCACCTTACGTATACAAATCTGTGGGAAAATTATTATAGAAATCGTAATGCTTTGTTTTACTATTTTTAAAAAATTATAGTGTTGGTGTTGGGGTTAAAGCCGATTGGCTGCACATAGGTCCTAGATCTGAATGAAATGCCCTCATTAGGGTCCTTTTTAAGGGTTCCTAGCCCATATTTACGCGAGTTTCAGAGAAAATCACAGAAAACTCTGAATGGCTAGGTCGACAAGCGTAAGCTGGAATCAAACCCAGCACTTCCCGTCTACCATCTTTGAAAGCAGACATTATTAGCTACCATTAAAAAAATATTTTTAGTTTCTTCTTAAATATAAATGACAAATAATCAAATTATGTATCATTTAAATTTTTTTTTCTACTTATAATATGCAACTACAAAAAAGTTCTTTTATTTTTTAAATTGATGGATTTTCGTTTTTCTTTTAAAGTAAGATGCTTGAATCGTTTTTTCTAATGTCAATTCACGCAAACTTTTCCCAACAAAACAGAAAAAAATGCGCCGTTTCATATGATATTAAATAATGTGACAACTTTATTAAATAAAATAGTTTTCTGTACTTTATGGTCAACTAATTTAATCTGTTTCTGTTTAGTTTAATTTAATATCTGCCAAAAAGAGTGCTAAATGTCGATTTATTATAGCTCTAAACTCTAAGTTTCTGACATGAATGTCAAATCATAATTTAGGGTTTTTGTATCATAATGTCAGTGCATGAGTAAGTAAATCGAATTATCTTTGTAAAACAGTTGTAGAATTTTAATAAAATAGTATTTCAAACAATAATGAAAGCGAGTTGAAATCAAAAGTGTATTGAACTTTACTCTAATATTTTATTTACTATTTATGTTTTTTTTTTTTTTTTTTTCTTTTGGGGGGGGGGGGTGAGGGGAGGGAGAAGTATGATTATAACTAAAGTGAGTAAAAAAAAAAAAAGAAAAAGAAAAAAAAAAGGACATTAACGGTAATAATATTTTATTTATTTTTATTATTTTTATTGTTGCTTTAACTATTTTTATTATTTAAGCAACACCAGAGTAGCTTTGTTATGCATGGCGCATTAGATAAAATACTTTTTAATTCTCTTTTGCTTAATAATTTCTAAAAGTAAAATAAAAAGTAAAATAAAAACCTGAAGAATTAACAAAGTATTTCTTGTACTTTCCACTGTTTAGTTTTCAGTAAACCGTTCGGCTATGCAATATCATTCTCTTGAAGGAATGATATAAGAGAAGATGACATGTCTATAAAAACCTGAAGCCAAAATCGTAATCGCAGAAGCCATTAATCAACACAATAAAATAAGAAAATTTGCTTCGTTATTGTCAAATTATGTAGTACGGATCATTCGAGACGAAAGTCATTGTAACATTATGTCTCAAAGCTGTCCAATAAAATAACATAGTTCTAGCCAATGTTTTGGTATACTCATAATGGCTTCTGCGGTAGCCTTGGCTACTATTGCGGCAGCCAGCTTGAATCGACAAAGTTAACTTCATTTGCCGTGCATGTTGATACGTCGTCACTGAGCTGAAGAACAACTGGAGGAAATGCTAGACCGGTTTTCGCGTGCCGTTTTTTGAAGGTTTGTCTTCCGAGCGTTGCATGGCAAAAAGCATTTGATATATTTATATTTCAAAGTAAAATTGTGTAAAGGTTGTCTGTTCGAACAACCATATGCTAAACATGACATTACAATTTTAATTTTTAATTTTTTAAAGATTATAATAGTAATAGACGACCCGACAAATGTTGCTTGCCATGCAAGGCAGGCGAACGATTGCAGAAAAACTGGCACGCACGAACACTGTGTAAAAGTATTGGAAGCATTTGCTCCAGTTGTTCTTCAGCTCAGTGTACGACGTATGCCATCTCCTCTTACATCATTCCTCCAAGATCATTCCTCAAAATCATACCTGTTTTACCCGCGTCATCACCATTTTCGACCGATATTCAATGTTTTATCGTCTGCTAAACTGTAGAACTTTTTTCACTCAGTGCTTTAATGCTTTCTAAAAATGAAATAAAATAAATAATAATAAGAATAAGAATAAGAATAATTTTAAGAATAATAAATAAATAAATAAAAATAAGTTTTATTTATTTATTTCTAAAACCAAATGACAGGAATCCAGATTAAAATTATGCCAAAGAGTCTTTTGAGGTAGGATATGCCATTCTTAAAACGTTGAAACGAAGTTTCAACAGTTGCAAATTAGTTATTTTATTTATTTATTTTTTTTCTTCTGGTAAAGGATATACCTTTTCCCGAAAAACTTTAAGCATTATCGTTTGTAATCTTGATCATTCACAGAAAAGTCACTTTACAATAATTGTTGTTGTAATAATGTTTGCTACTTCACATTGTCGTTTCTGAAAACCTGATCGCTTCTTTTTTTTTTAGCTTTTTATTCATTCCATCGTATTTGGCAATAATAGTAATAATAATTAATAATTAGAGTATCCACGGTATTTGATAGCATAATTTTAAGAGAAATGACCGTTTTGCTACCCAAAAGTTCATAATCCGTAAATTAATGTTTTGAAAGCATAATTTAGGAATTGACCGTGTAATTTTACGGGAAATGACCGTTTTGCTAGCTAAACGGTCGTAGCTCGTAAATTGTTGTTTTGAAAGTATAATTTTGGAATTTTTACGAGAAAAAGCCGTTAATCTATGTAAATTGCTCTTATCTCCCACCAAACTATTTTCTTACGTGCAAATCCCTTCAAATGCTGTCATTTCAATGACGTCATAAGAGAATAAAAAAGCACCACAAAACTGGCGTTGTTTAAAATATTACTTACAAACTTTGAATAAACACCATAAAATGCAATAAACTCGCAACAATATGGTGTTTATTCAAAGTTTGTAAGTAATATCATAAGAGAATGCTTCCATTTTCAAACTGAAACTATATGATTGTTATTTATGCTGATTGAATGTGTTTAATTATGCACGCATAACTCTGCTTGTGCCATAAAATTACCCTAAATATATTTTATTTTTTACTTACTTTTTATTTTTTTTTCTAGAAACAAATTTTCATTACAAAATCTACATAATCAAATTAAAGTACAATACGCGCTGCTGATTATTACTCATATACATCAAGTATTAACATGATCTATGTTTTATATTTATTATTTAAAAAATGTAGAATTTTTATTATGATTGTAAAACATATTAGAAATGTCATTTTTTTTCAATTATTATACACCACTCTTAATAGTAGGGCATTCCTAAATTTAAACATATATTTAGTACACTGACTTCTAAAAATTAAGGTACAGTTTGTTTCTCGTTTTCTTCTTTTGCACATAATTTTGAAACAAATGAACTTATGAATATAAAATTTAGATTTCATATTTATTATGAAATCATTAATTGAATTTTATATAACTTTAACAGGAATAGTAATTTTTAAACTGATATATTAATTCGAATTTTCTCAAAAGTGCGCTTTGGAAGAAATGATTTTCTTTTTCTTAATTTTAGAAAAAACTATATGAAAAATGGTGCTAAGGATGAATTACAGATAGGTGAAGATACACATGCATGGAAATGTTTGATTAAAACCAGTTTTTTTTTTTTTTCTGTTTTCACTTCCCCCCCCCCCCCCTTCTCTTTTCTGTATGTGAATAACTTTTAAAAAAATATACACACGAACATGAAAATTAAATGAGATGTTAGTTTTAAAATTATTTACTGATATTTTTATTATTTTGACGGTGCTTAAATTTTACAAATTAATAATTATATTTTTCCAAAAAGTCCCTTGTGGAAGAAAAGGAAAAGTAAACACAAGAAGAAAAATCCGATTTTAATTTAACATCTGCAGGCATGTGTACCTTCATCTATCTATAATTCACCTTTGACACCTTTTCTCATTTAGTTTTGTTTGCTAAAATTGTTTATTCATTTCTTCCAATGCTTACTTTTGAGAAAAACTGAAGTTATATCAGTTTAAAAATTATTATTTATGTTGAAGTTGTAAAAAAATTCATTTAAGGATTTGATAACGAATATGCAATCAAAATTTTATTTTCATATGCTCATTTGTTTCAAAATTATGCGCTAAAGAAGAAAACGAGAAAACTGGTTGTACCTTTTGGAGGCCAGTTTATTAGAAACAAACTACAATTTCTATCACATAGTGGTCAAAGTATCGTATACATTTATTGAATTTATGTTATCTTAAGCTCCATATTTATTGCAGATATTTATTATACTTAGATATGTATTTTATACGCTTTATTTATTATAAATATATTGCATATTCTGCGCCTTGTAAGTTGCATTTAGTAAATATAAGGACGTTTGTTTTCCGGATTTTTTCCAAACACAAATTTTTTTCCAATAATATATTTGATAGTTTTTTCGTAGTTTTTAAGAATTCCCTATAATGAAGATTACAGTTCGCAATTACTGGTTGAAAAGAATTCAGAACACAAATAACCCCGCAAATATTTAAAAAAAAAAAAAAAAAAAAAAAAAAAAGATAATGTAAGACAAATGGGTGTGAGGTATTTTTATATGACTCGATTGAATAATAATGGTTCAAATGAATTGATTGATTTATTATTGCACTACCTGATTGGTATATTACTTGATTAGATTGATGAATGGATTATTTGATTGTTTCTAGCTTACTTTTATAATATACTCAATGAGATAAAGTTTAGATTGCCAATTACACCTTGTGTACTTTCCCAAATCTTATAAACGACTTTATAATGAGAAATGCAATTTTACAATGTAGTGCAAAACATCCGTATGGATAAATTATATAAGCATTTTCTTAATTTTCTTAACATTTCATGAAATTATATTTATTCTTTTCTAAACTAAAACGAAATAAAAGATATGATAAAATAATCAGCATCTGCAATATATTGCAAATATAAGCAAATGAACTATTTTATACAAATTTACAATAGTCTAACCGACTTTTAATCTAATTTATATAAAGAGAAGCTTTAAATATAAATAAATATTTCCCTTAATATAAATCCTTTCAAATGTAGGGAATTTGTACATTAAATACAAGAGAAAGCGATATAAAGAAATGTCTATATCTTTCTACTTACATTTCAAAGATATGTTTTTCATGGAATCACGATCCCTTTACTCCCAAAACCTTTTAAAGATATTATTTTCAAATACATCTAACCCCCACAAAAGATATTGTTTCATATATATTTTTTAAATCCAGCTTTAAATCCCCGATTTTTCGAAAACAAAAAGGTTTAATGGGTGTCTTATTATTATTGTTTGAGAAATAAACAACTGGAATCGTCCTGAAGAACACGAAAAATATATTTAAACTTTTGAAGCGTTTATTCAGATTCAGTAGATTTTTTTTTTAAATAGTAAAACGTGACAATTAGAGTTAAAGATACACCAACGGTGGGAGTTTATTTAGGATTACAAGCTTTCTTTCCGAAACCGCGATGTTGTATGCCATGAAATCCATGTTCTTTAATATAAAAGCTGCTGGATATTTTTCTGTAAAAACACGTAAAGAGAATTTTGTTAACTTGATTTTTTTTTTTTTCTTTTATATCTTTTTTTCACGAAATTCAATTTAAATCTCTCTCTTTCTCTCTCTCTCTTTTTTTTTTAAAGAAATTTTTGGTATATAATTCAAATGCATTGTAAATGCAAAAATATTTTACCACGTTGGGTATATCACCAGTGTAAAAGCTCATTTATAAAATAATGGATAGATAACATGAATGCTATTTATATATATTTTTTCATTTTTTCCCCGCTTAAATACAATGCTACCTCTTTCTAAATATTGCATGTACTACATGAGAATTTAGGAAAGCGTTTTTTAAAGAATTAAAATTCGGCATTGCTCTAAATAAGATGGATCACGAATACTTTCTTGATAACAAAATTTTCAAAAAGGAACATATAGTAAATAATTTACAGAAAACTGAAATTGCATTAACCCGTTAGTAGTCGCTAGTTGGTCGATTTGCCGCCCATCCTTCAATGTTGCCAGACTTTTTTATTCAATAGCCACCAAAAATTTTTAGAAGTGGCATTTGATATACATAATACGCGAATAAAAATCAAAGAAACGTCGATCACATCGCTTCTTAAAATTATTGGTGAGAGTTAAATAAAAAGTGCGCAATCTCTAATAGGTGGCGCTGTCTATAGCGACTACTAACTGGTTAAACATTTCAATAAGATATAAAATAAAATTGAGTCTCTCGCTTAAAGAATCATATATTTTAAATGCTGTCATGCAATTTTTATTTATATTGTCGTGTATAAACAATTTGTTATTTATTTATTTTTAAACAAGATAGCTGCTTCCTTAAAATTCAAGCATTTATAAGAAACAATCTTTTACCAATGAATAAATAAAGCGTAAAAAAAAAAAAAAAAAAAAGAAACTTGTGAAATTTAGCACAATATAATTTTGTTAATTAAACTCTTACATGTAAGTGTTTAATGTAATCTTTTCTAACTTTTTCTAAATAAATGATTACTGACATTTGAAAAAATATTTCCCTTATAATTATCTCATTTGTTGATAATTCATCCAGTACTGTCATTTTGTAAGTACTTTTTCTTTTTTTCAAATTCAGCACCTACCGCTATTTTTTTAATCTATTATTTATATAAACTACTTTTTCACAAGATTTGTATAATTCTTAGAAGTTATTAGTAGATCTTGGATCAATATAAGTTGGGAATATTGCTTTCTCTCTGATTACTCTTTCGCAGATATTCAAATTGAAGTTTTTAGTATTAAAATACTTTTATTTTGCTGAAACTTCTAATCAGATACACCAGTACGATTAAGAGCAATTGTAAAAGCTATTTACATGCAAATTTAAAGTTTTTGTATTGAATTGTACATGGAGTCTTTTCACGGATTTCTAAAAATATAAAACATCATCATGAACATAACCAGTAGTGCTAGTAGAAGATTACTATTAATTACACGTAAATAAACTATCTCTTTTTTTTATGCTTTACTTTTTTCATATCAATTTTAAAATTCACTCCGTGTTCTTGTATCTAAATAAATAAAAGTTTTATTTTTAATAGTTAGATATGCATATTTATAAAAAATCTTCATTTAAAAAATATTAATGAATTATGCTTTCATTTTATGCAAAATAAATATCTTTTATATTTCGAAACTCGCTGCAGAATAAATATTTGAAATATACAATAACATCAACATCGAAAAATATACTTTGACTTAGCTATCAACTTTTTCGAAAATAGTTTTAAACTTTTTTTTTTTTTCTAACGCCGTTTTAGATAACTTAGACAGTTTAAAAATATGGTGAATATTTTCTTCAGAGAATTTGTCTCAACGTAAGAATGCTAGCTTATCATGCTCAAAATAAAGTAAAAAGTTTAACGCGGAAAAGTAATTTCTGTTGAAATTTGCCTTATTGTTTGCTTCCTAGAATTTATTATTATTATTATTATTTTAAAATATGTTACTATAAACAGGTAACTGTTAATAAAAATACAGAGTATTTAAAATGAATCTGACGATTCTCAGAGGCCTGTAGTTTCGGATTGAAACTTCAGATGTGTGTTACATTAATCATGGGACTGAGGATTACGTGAAAAAATAGTTTTACACATCGCCAACAGATAGTGCCTTGTGGTATATTAAAGCCAATGCAAATGAGTATTATGCAAACGAATTTTACTATAAACGGGATTCTTGTCGTTAAAACAAACCCTTTGTTCACAGTGACCATGCTACTGAACTAGATTGAACTTGCAATTTTTTTTTCTTTTATTTTTTATTATTTATTTTTTTTTTAATAACAATATTCATGTACATCTTCTTTAGGCCCCAAAGCTCCATTTGTTTCATCAACTAACAAATTAATGTCAGCAAGCTTTAACAATAAAAGTTGTTGACAAAAAAAAAGAAAAAAAAAAAGTGTAAAATCCGGTTTTATGATCTACACAGCACACATTTGGGATCTGATCAAAAGAACCGGAGCTATAGACCTCTGTGTACATCAGGTGAATTTTTGTTATTCTGTACTAACATTTACAGTTACCTAAATTAATATAACTACATTAGTTAACATAGTTGATTGTATATTCCACAAACATTGTTCAAAGTGATAAAACGTATTGTGAATTTAGTGAAAAGAACAATGAAACCAGCTATATTAAGTAATATAAAACTCAAGAAGAAGGAATTAAAAAAAAAAAAAAAAAACTTGCGAGGATAACAAATTTGACAATAAATGTACTACATTTTTTTTTTGTTATGTATAAAATTACACGTGTTATATAAATACTAAAAAATAATTTGCACCATAACTCATAAAGGAGATTAAGAAACTATGACACACATTGATAAAATGGCGGCGTGTAGGCCATTGTCGTTCTGATGATGATGATGATGATGGCCAAATGCAGTACTACGATGGAATTTAAAATGCATTCAGTATTTTATCTCTAAACCATACCATTGCAATTTAAAAGCCAGAAATAGTAAACAATGATAAGAACAATGTCGGTTATAAGTAAAGGCACAAAAGTAAATTAGCAGTAATACAAATTTGCAGAGGAAACCCACAATATGAACACTTTAAGTGCGAAAGAACCTTCAAAACCTGCGAGTGTTAGATCATAACCTCCTAAACTAGATGCCTGTCGCGTGGCTCGGAAACTTGGCAACAGTTCAAGCGGTAGACAGGCATCTAGTTTAGGAGGCTGTGGCTAGATATTGACTCAAACTGCTCAAATTTGATTCCATCATATTAAAATGTTTGCTTTCCAGTCTATGGTTTGTATTTTGTAAACCAATGTGTTGTCACGAGATAGCCATAGTTGCCACCTTTTGGCTATCGGAAAATTTTAATATATATATTTTTTTACTTAACCAATGAAAACCATTAGTGTTCGTTGATTAAATAAAATAAATATTTCTATTACAAATTTCCGGTAGCCAAAAGGTTCTAAGTTGGCAACTATGGAGATAGTAGACACAGAAGCACATAATTCTTGAAGAGTAGATGAATAAAGCTTTATATATATTTATATATACATAAACAAGTTTCCTTTTAGTGTATAATAGGAAAATAAATGGCACATAAATCTGAAAGAACATGGCGCCTGAAACAATCCTGTACTAGTACATGAAAGTGTTTAGTTTTAGTCAGACGAAGATGATGTATTGCTGACAATTTCTACATTTTTTATAAAACTGCTTTTGTGAGTAAACTTTTTAGATTAATTAATCATGGAAAACTTTTACAAAAATTAACAAAACATTTCTATTAAATATTATTAGTGGAAAAAAATCATACCAGTTGGCAGTTAAGGACGTGGGCTAGTATCTCTATCCACAACTGTGTTACTTTGTACTTAATTAGAAAGAATTACTTACGTCAAGGAAAAAAATTCTATGGTCCTTTATGCTGCAGAAATTCCGGATAAATACTTTTACACTAGAAATAACTCCTGGCTGCCATTGCTCACCATTCAGTATTTAACTAATGAATGGTTTTCTTTTCGACAAAAAACCTTTCGAATGAAATGCCGCAGATTTGAACAAATCAAGCATGATTTCCGTATTTTAAGGAGAAGGGTGAGAGTTCGATTTTCATCCCCATAATCAATTCAGTAGTATTTAAAAAGGTTTTATTTGCAAGAGTGGGTGACGAACCTCATTCTCCTTTAAAACTCATTGATATCAGGCTTCAAAAGTGTACGGCATTGCTTTTGGACAGTAAAAATCTGTACTCTCTCTCTTTTTAAGTCTTTATTCAAGAAATAACTCCCCCCCCCCCTCTCTTCAGATTTATGATAAAAACAAATTTTATGTTTTTTGTTTCTCACAAAATTTAATTTTTGTTTGGTGCTTTTATTTTCTTATAAATTACGTAAAAATTATTCATCAGTTATCGATACTTTATTAATCTACAAATTAAATTCAAAAGCACAAAATCCTCTAACTTTTTAAGTGTTTTTTCCGTCGGAAACGTCGGAAAAAAAATTAAAGAAAAGAAGAGGAAGGAAAAAAAAAAGGCTTGCTTTTTTGCTTAATTTCTTCCACTTCAATCACATTTTTCAATCAATGACGTTAGAAAATGCTGAAAACTTTTGGCTAATGCTAGTACATAAATTACTTTATTTATACTAATTAATAATATTAAAAACTTCATTTGAATTCAACAGTTTTATCAGAATACATTTCTCTTTCATAACTCAGTGCTGCCGATTAATCATGAAATCGACAAATTTTTTAACTCCTATGATAAATTTGAATTTATAATTTTCGATTCTTACCTTTTTAAAGTATTTAGTAATATATATATATATATATATATATATATTAATATTACAATACTTCTATTGTAAATTCACACATAGTAAAAAGTATCAGTCACACACACTGCTCAAGCGGAACTATACAACATTTTATAGTGATAATAATTAGAAGATATTATTTTATGTACTAATAAGGATCAATTATGCTAAAGATTCTAAATTCGAGTATTAAAGTTCATGGTTGAAGAAAAAAAAAAAATAATAATAATTGAAATTGGTTTCATTCATTTTGAAATTATTATATATTTTCTTAGTAAAAATAAAACAAATTCCTTTCACTATTTTCTAAATTTAAAAATTATATAAGTTTTAAGGAGTAAAAACAATAATTCTAAAAACCAGTAAACGAAATGAAAATTAGTAAAACTCTAAAATAAAACTGTGTACCAAACATAAAAAATAATAATATTCTAAAACAATTCTTTGAAACATCTTCATGGGTAATTAAAATATAGAAAAAAAAATAAATTTTTCTTTCTTTCTTTTTTTTTTTTTTTTTTAAATGAAATAAGCATTTCTATAATATGCATATAGGCTAATTCACTATTTTATAGAATAAAAGTGCTTTTTAAGTATTAAAAAAATACTTTAATTAATTTTTTTAGAAAAATATGCATATCTGTTCTTGAATAGAATAAGTTAATCTTTGATATTTTAATTAAAAACGAAATCCCATGTAAACTTTGAATATCACATTTATTTCTAATAAAAATGGAATGAGAAATGAACTAACTATCGATAAAAGACATTTTTTAATCATTATTTTTCGCGTTTTTTGAGGAATCACATGTAATTTACTATTTTGGTAATCCTAAAAGATAATAAAATAAATCTATAAATCCTGCAAATTTGCTTTAAAAATATTGACTGATTCGTATTATTATTATTATTATTATTATTATTATTATTATTTCTTTTTTAAAAACGCATGGTTTATTTGGCAATTTATCCTTTCCAACATTTTCGCAGGCATTGTCTTTGCTTTTAATAGTTTTATCCCCCCCACCCCTAAAAATAAATATATAATATTTCTTTGAAAGCGTAAAATTCCAGCAAAAATAGGCAAATCTTACACTACCGAAATTTAATTTTTTTCTAAAATAGAGTACGGTATATTTAACACTTTCGCGACTGCTGACGTAGATTCACATCATTTGAAAATCTGTAACTCCGCCAGTGGGCGTTTCTTTTGCAATGTGTATGTCATTTATTTCTTAAAAATATATGCAGTATTCATATTTGTACAACCAATATACTAAGGATATAAATACTTTGATTAGAAAGAGTATAATTATAATGTATATCCATTTGTAATATGAATCTGAATATCGAAAATTTTGTTCTGAAATATTGTAACTTACAAGCAGGGGTCGTACTGTCCGCCCTTTTTTCTGGACACTTTCATGAATGAAAAATTTTCAAATATATTGCTACCACTAATTTTATAAAATAATCTCTGTCCTGTATAATCATGGAACATTACTATAAATATGCCATAGGTATTTGTGCATGAAATTTGTGGTGGTAAAGAAGGCAGAAATTTCCTATTTCTGAGAGTGTCCTGAAAAAAAGGGCGGAGAGTACGACCACTGCTTACAAGGAACATCATCCAAGTGGCCGGCTGCGATTTTAATGAAATTTTAATTTCTGATACAGGGCATGTACCAAATATTTTTGATCATAGATCTACAGTTATTGAATTTTTAAAATGTTAAAAACCACATATCAACAGTAAGCTCCGCCTTTGGGCGTGACTTAAAAATACTAAATCAGGGTTCCCACGGCCACGCCTTTTTTCAAGGACTCTTGCACCAGAATAAGTTTAAGATAAATTCATTCTTAAATATATAGAGTACACTTAAGAAGAAATTTATTTTTAGATAATATTGGTGTAAGAATCCTTGAAAAAAGTCGGGCCGGGGGAACCCTGTAAATGATTTTGCGCTTTCGTGTTTAAGTTACAAATGAAAATTTATAGTACTGAAAATTATTACAACTGAATTATTCATTCGACTATTCACTTGCTGTATAAATACAAAATTTTCGCATATTTTTGAGTAAAATTTGATAGCATATCAAATATGAAAGAAACGCCTCTCTCTCATTGAAATACGAGCCGGACACTTGGGTGATGTTCCTTGTTAGAAGAATAACGCCCACAGGCGGACCTTACTGTCAAAAAGACAAAAAGATGCGGTGACGAAAATGTTGAATTTCGCTTATTTAGAACAACTTGATCTAAGTGATAAAAATGTTTAACAATAAAATTTGTGCATAGATTTTTTAAAAGACCCAAAACAAATTTTTAGCGCAAAAATTTCTTCTGAGGAGCTGTTTTTACTTAATGATACATATGTTAAAAAGTAACATACAATGGCGACCTCAACAAATCTATCATTAGTAGCATTTATTGCTAACTCATACCACAGCCTCTTAAACTAGATGCCTTCCGCGTGACTCGGAAATTTGGCAATAGTTCAAGCGGTGGACAGCGCCACTTGGTACAGATTGTGTGACTTATTTATTCAACTCTCACCAATAATTTTATGAAGTGTTATATGATATATAAAATCGACGTTTCTTCGATTCTATTCGCCTTTCATGTATATCAAATCACACTAAAAAAAATTTTTGGTGGCTGTTGAATAAAAAAAGTCGCGCAATCTGTACCAGGTGGCGCTGTCTACCGCCAAGTTTCTGAGCCACGCGGAGGGCATCTAGTATAGGAGGCATCTCTATATGTGCTCATACAAGGTAATATTCTAATTAAAAATTAAAAAGTAATCACCTAAAGTAGTTTAAAAAGAAAGATAACAACATATATTTACAAATACATACAGATTACTGAAATGTACTAGGTGTGTTTCGTTAGGTAATGCAATGAATACTTCTGAATTCCCCTGCAGCTTGTCTTGTGTAATTCTTCATACATGCAATATGAAGGATTTTTGATTCCTCAAACATCGCAATATCTTTATAATAAACAAAATTTTTTGATTAGCTCCCATTCACAAATCACGAGTATTGAGATTCTGAAAACACGATATAAAAAAATTATTAAGTTAATCAATAATAATAACTTTGTTTTTGATATGATGCTATAACTTTTTTTTTTTTTTTTTTCAAATTCCCCGTTAAAATGCAAAATCTGATTTGAAAATGGCACCAAAAATGTTGCTAATTAGACAAATTTTGCTGCAACCAATATTTTGGTTCTATGTTTCATCATTTTACTAGTGGTTACTACTAAAATGGTGACACGTAACGTACCAGTTTTCTTGAAATATTGGTTGCAATCAAATTGGAACTCTTTTCTTTTGAAACATAGGATTTTACTTTTAACAGTGTATTTTTGAGTTATCCGAAAACATATATCAGAAGTATTCGTAGTAATATTTCCAAAAGGAATTACAATAAAATTCAGAAGAGAACGCGTAAATACATATAGGACAGTTACTTCAGGTAAATAGAGGGGAAATTTTTGAAAAGTTTTCGAAATTTCTTTCGTTTAGATTCCATAGTTATTAGCTTCGATCTCTTAAAGGTCCAGCTCACTGCCATCACACTGTTTAAAAAAAAAAAAAAAATCTGAAATGGGTCGATTTGTTTTGTGAACGAAAAGGTTTAATTTACAACACGATTAATTTCAGATCTGCTACGAAACCAACTTTTTTGGTAATGACAGGCTTTTCGGAAACCTTCATTACCTAAAAGGTTAGTTTCGAGGATGTTTTAAACGAATCGTGTTGTAACTTACAACTTTTCGTTCAAAAAAAAAAAAAAAAAAAAAATTCGATCCGTTTTAGAAAAGGCAATTAGCTGTCTCTTCCGAAACGGAAAGTTTCAGAAATTTTACAGTGTGAGATGGGTTTTTGTGGCGTTGAGTCCAGCCCTTTCATTTGACAGTGTTTGAGAGTATGGTAATACAAAGCAATATGCAACATCTAAGTCTCAAGATACTGTGCTAATGATAAATTTTAATGTTAGGGACTAGTCGCCAACGATCACTGAAACATATTACACAAAAGAAAATTTAATCTTATTTTCTGTTACCTTCTCAGCATCACATCAAGTAAAATAAAATTATGATTGCGTCTAAGATAAACTATTCTTCAACCACATTTCTTAAAACCATGGAAACCTCTGCGCCAGTGCTGACTCAACGAGTCCAGTGTTAAAATAGAGGTGATAGTCATCTGATTAACCCCTTAACGCGCGCTGTCCTCGCTGCGAGGACGCAAAATTTAAGATTCAGCTGAAAAAATTCATCCCGGAAATTTTTTAGCAAATATTTACGTTTATAACATATCAGAAAAGGCCGGTTTTTTTTATCCTTAAAATTTAAAATTTCTTTTAGTTTAATTTAGTTCATGAATTCCGGTGGCACATATTATTTAAATGATCCGAATTGTCTTGCGCCGGAAAGGGTTAAGAGATGATAAGCGATAGCAGAGCGTCGAATACCTGGATGTTTGCCAAGACACCCCTCCAAGCCATTGGACTCGTCTTCACTGCTAATCGTAGGAAACGTGGTTACACTATAGTCCCCTTTTGTCCCTTTTCATTATTCAATCAGCATACAGAATATATTTTTTTTCTGGGATTAAATTAAAAATTTTATAATTGTTTTGTTTAAATTTTTGAAATGTTAAATCTAAAAAGTGTTCTCCGTTGCATAATCGACTTTTTTCCCCAAACTTAATAAAAAATCACCTTCGGAGGAACATTTTTCAGTTTTTGACCTCCTGTATATTCTTCGATAGTATACACTCTACAAAATTTATACTAACTCTAGTGTTAATCCATTTAACCGTTTAAGCTGTTGTATGCTCAAAGATCAAGTTTAATTATAACTTTCCTATATATAAATTTATATTTTTTAAAATTTAAAATTGCTAACCTATCAATTTTTTTAAAATGAAATATTAAAGAAAGTTTTAAAATTAAATATTAACACTTTTGATAATATATTATATTTGTAGACATTAATGAATAATACATTCTAAACAAATGCACCCCCATAAATTACAAAGGAAGTTTATTTACAATGTTTGCTTATGATTTTTTTTATTCATCATCATTCAACACCACTAGTTCATTACGTTTTATAGTATATTTGAAGGTGTGTTAAAAGGGGCATTTTCTTCTCTTAAAATATTTTTGCTATTATATACAAAAACAATTTCATTGCGTAAAACTTAATTTAAATTCAATAACGATATACCAAAATACTGAACTATTTACATCGGTACTGCTAAATATAAAATAACTTAATATTGGCGATTTTTATTTTAATAAATAATCATACATATATAAATCAAAGATTTTTTTTTCCCCCATAAAGGTGATGTATTGCTAATAAATTTCAACATATCAGTCCATCATGCATTTGTCCAAATTTCAAAGGTAAAGCACTATTACAGAAACCTCACCAAAGTTAATATTTCGCAAGACACGAAACATGCAATAAGTGCCTTTCTACAATGCCGTCATTTAACAAGCCGCGCCGTATTTCAACCATTATTTAGTAAATGCATTTATTTGGATTCAGGTATTGCGACAAAAGACATTCAAGCATTACTATACGTATTAGTTTCATTATTAAAAATTAATTTAATATAAAATAAATGTTGAAAAAGGGGTAATTCGAATGACAAAATCAGTCAGTTATGGACAATTATTTTAATGTAATTCTATATCACTAATATTAATGAATATTAACTAGCAGGGGACGACAATATTCAAAGAAAATATATGTTATTTTAAAGGTTTCTATACAGATGCTGTTTAAAGTAAAATTAATGAATACACTAACGTATAGTGTAGGAAATACACAGAAATACTGGATTTAAATATGGTAATAAAGATTTGAGTTCATTAATAGGAAAAAGAAAAAAAAAAGGAAAGAAAGAAAGAAAGAAAATTAGGAATAAATCGAGAAGTACTGGTAACCTCTTGTTATTCTGTTTCTGTTCGTTTCTTTCTTTCTCTTTCTTTCCCTTCTTCCCCCCCCCCCCCCCCCACTTTTTTAAAGCAATTGTTGGAATTTCTGTTCACATTGTATAACAGAAAGCTTTTATTATGAAATTTCACACGGCATTAATTATTCGCTTGTGTTATTAAAAAACAATAACACGGTTTCTAAAAATTAATAATGACTCTTAATTTTAAAAAAATTATTATTACAGGTTTGATTTAGTGGAAATAGCCGATAAATGACACTAATTTCGAAAATCGTGTGTAATCGTAATCTTAAGATTTACTAGGTATATTACAAAAAAGTTAGTTTTAATTTAATAGTTGACCAATACCATTGTGTTCAAAATTGGTTCAAATATATAACAAGTCTTCCGGCTCATTCGGAAGGGTAGGTTGGTTTCTCTCTCTCTCTCTTTTTTTTTTTTTTTTTTTTTTTTTTATCAAGTAGCCACCATTTTGCACCAAAATGACGGCTACAAATATTTAATGGATTTGGTATTGATGTGGGCTATTTATATATGGAGTTTTAAGCAAAAGGTTCATAAATACCATTTTATATGAATTTGAAATTTTCAAGTGGCCGGCACTTGAACACAAGATGGCGGGACAAGTTGGCAGGCAAATAAATGCATTTATGAGATAAGTCTACTGCACATATTTAGTTCGAATTAATTCAGAATTTCAAAAGTTATCGTGTTGACGAATTAAGTGGCCGCCACTTGGATCAAAACAGCGGAGCAAGTTGCTCAGTGATATAATCTAAGACATTTGTAACGTAAGCCCACTGTCCAACTTTGGTTCGAATAAATTCAGTATTTCAAAAGTTATCGCGATAATAAATTCTCAAGTGGCAGCGTTCAAGTGGCCACAACTTGGAAACGAAACTGCGAAGAAACTTGCCAACCGAAACGATAGCTATCTGAATGATAAATCCATTTTTCAACTTTGGTTCGAATTAATTAAATATTTGAAAAGTTATCGTGATAACAAATTTTCAAGTGGCCGCCACTTGGAAACAATAAGATGGAGCAAGTTGCCCAGCAAACTCATTCAAGATATTTGAAGCATAAGTTTACTGTCCAACTTTGGTTCGAATCAGTGCAGTATTTCAAAAGTTATTGTTGTGACAAATTTTCAAGTGGCAGTCTAAGTGGCTGCAACTTAGAAACAAAATGGCGGAGCAACTTGCCCTGCGAAATCATCCAAGATATTTGTATAAGTTCACTGTCCAACTTTGATTAAAACTAATTCAGTATTTTAAAAATTATAGTGATAAGAAATTTTCAAGTGGTACCGGATTTCAAGTGGAAACAAAAAACCAGAGTGAGATGCTCAGCGAACTTATTTGAATGATGAATCCACAACCCAAATTTGATGCGAATTTATTCAGAATTACAAAAGTTATCATAATGACAAATATTCAAGTGCCGCCACTTGGAAATAAAATGGCGGAGCAATTTACCATGCGAAAATATTTGAACCGCAAGTTCACTATCCAACTTTGGCTTGAAACAGTTTAGTATTTTAAAAGTTATCGTAATGGCACATTTTCAAGAGGCTACAACTTAGAAACAAAATGTCGGAACAAGTTACCCAGATATCAAGTTGCCCAGAACTCATCCAAGATATTTATATAAGTTCACTGTCCAACTTTGGTTCGAATTGAATCAAAATTTAAAAAGTTATAATTGGTTATAAATTTTCAAGTGGTAGCTTGATTTCAGGTTGTCCCGCGTAATTTAAGATATCCGCCACTTTGTTAAAAATGGCGGATAAAGTTCATTAATAAACTTGCTCGAGATCCTTATGTGGTCTATATTTACATCAAAATTCAATCAAATCAGCCCTTAAATATGCTTTTCACATGTGGAGTTGAAAATTTTAAGTGGCCGCCACTTGAAAACAAAAAGGCGGAGCAACTTGATTAACGAATTCATCCAAGATATTTATATGATAAGTTCGCTGTCCAAATTTGGTTCGATTTGGAGTATTATTTCGGGAGTTATCGTGTTGACAAAATTTTCATGATATATATGTATGTAGATAAACAAAGTGATTGCAATAGGTTGATTTCAAAAATTAACCTAAAAGATGTGTTATTTTCATTTTGTGATATTTAGCGCTCAAATATTTCCTGATTTGAAACAGCAGTTACGTAAAAAATAAATTAGGGTATCTAAAAAAAAAAAAAAAAAAAAAAAAAAGCAGTATTTCACACTAGAACTTAAAACACCATAAATTAATACATAAATAAATAAAATAAATTTGCTTTAGCACTATATATTTTTACGTAAGTTTAAGAACATAATACATATAAAAAAGGACTGTAATTTTTACTACATTGAAGAGGTTTTCAACTAAACGCATTAATTGGGAATGGTTTTCCTCATTAATGATAACATGCCAGTCATATGAAACACTAATATTTGATAATTACAGTTCTATTATGATAACTATTTGCAATTATTACGAAATGTCTGTTTGTAATTTTAATTTTAGGTGTTATTACATTTTACCTTTAATTGCTGCGTTGTGAACAATACTTTCTTATTTATTTCTGCTTTCAGGAAGACAAGTGATGCTATGTGCCCATTGAGTTTTCTTCTTTGCTCACTGTCACTTCGTATAATTTTTAGCAAGCGTGAATGCAGGCGCAAAAATAACTTTGGAAATAACCCAATACGTAGTAAATATAAAAGAAATAAATTAGTACTATGATGGTTAAAATGGTCCACATTAAAATAAGTAAATAAATATTAATTGAGAAGAAAACATGTTTAATAATTATGTTGCAGCCAATTTTATTAGTTATGATTTTTTGTTCTTCATGAATTAATCAAGAATAATTTTGTGTAACTTGAAGTAAGATTTACTGAAATAAAATTATTTTGTCTTGTATATATCAATCCTATCAATTTATAAAATGTGAAATAGGAAAGTTATTAAGTTTTTTTTTTTATTAAGAAATACGAAATTCCACTATTGGTGTTCTTTTATAAATTGATATATTCAAAAATATTATTTCTTAAGTATTATTATTATTATTGTTTATATATTTCTCAACTCTCTTATTGTTATCTTCTTTTAAACTCTTGTTTAATTTCCAAGTCTGCAGATTTCGTTGTTAATTTGCATCTTTCTTTCTTCCTTTTCTTTTCTTTTCTTTCTTTCTCCTTTTTTCTTTCTTTCTTTCTTTTTTTTTAATGTAGGGATTTTTTTTTTTTTTTTTATAATTTCATTAATTTTTCATCATTATCGCATTGTAGAGGTTTTCATTATATGCAAGTTTTGTCATTTCAAGTCTTAATACGGTTAAAAATAAGCATAAAATAAACCAACGTCTACAGTTCTTTCAAAGAAAAACAGTGATTAATCAGTTTTGTTTTAGATAAAGAAAGTGCAAAATATTTGTTAATGCTTTTTAACTAATTAAAGAAATTAATTTCTTTAACTATAAATTTTTTCTAATAATCTAAGAAAGATCATAGAGCAAATTTTAATAGAATCTAGAATCTAATTATATGCATATATATTAAACAGCTTAAAATGCTATAAACGTAGCTTCAAAACAATTTAATCTTTGATTGATCTTTTTGCTCTTCTGTAGTTTAGAGATATTATTCATGTTCGTTTAATGACAACTTGCTTTAAAGAAAGTAATTTGAAACAGTTTAAAATAAATTAAAGTATATAAAAATTCAACGCATACAATTTTCTTTTTTTTTATTTTAAGGTATGTTTTTCATTCATTGAAAATTAATGTGAGATTTATGTGTAAATTTTCGTTAAATATTACACTTTTGCTTATAATATCAATAATGCAGATTTAATCGATTTGTGAAAATTTAGTTTAAATAGATATTAGCTTTCAATTTTGGAGAAAGAGAATATCAAACGTTATTAAAACCAGAAGATTTAATTCTAAATGAAAATGCAATTAAAAAATATATAAATAATAAATACCTGGGTTTAAAAATAGATTATTTTTACATAGGGGGTGGGGGAAATAGATAAAACGAAAACTAAGGGAAAATTTAAGCGCATTCGGTGACAGAATAATTTGAACTGTAGCCTTTAATTGCCTAGTGCCGGGTTCGTATACTGGTTCAGGATCGTAGTAGTTCGAAATCTACTTTGACCTGTAATTAGAGCGAAAATTGGCCACAAAGAGACAAAAACCCAACCAAACTTCTTTGATTTTTAATTTTTTTACATTGAGAGTAAGCATATATATATATATATATATTATGCGAAAAATTATTTTTATGGTATTAACCAAAATATCACACACTATGAAACTGACCCCAATCCTCCAAAAATAAATAAATAAAATAACGAGCTTTTTTTTTTTTTAATTTCATTACTACTTCAGCATATTTTTATCGACAATAAATTTCAAAAACATGTATAAAACAATAAACATGTATAAAGCTCATTTTAAAAACAAAAATCTCATTTCTAATTTCAACAACAGATTCTTGTTTAATTGGGAGTGGAATATTCTTATAATAGTATCAGTGAACAAGGATACAAGAGTTTCGCTTTTTCTACCACCGATATTTCTCTACAAAAATTTTAATCATATATTTTCAGTTATTTTTATGATTTTAAAAGTTAGAATTTCTTGTACGAAAATACTGGTGGCAAAAAAAAGCGGAACCCTTTCATCCCTGCAGTGAAACAGACAAGCAGTTAATAAATACAGTAACTTATAAATTTGAATATACCCTAAGATGGATCAAGAAAAAATCAAACTCTTTAAAATTAAAATAAACCAATAAAATGCATAATTAAAAAACAATTAAGTGCGATTAACTATTAAATATGATTTCAACTTATAATTTAAATTTTTAAACGTAATAAATACAACGTAAAAAAAAATATTAAAAACGCTTTATTTATATAACGAACGAAGCATAAAAAATAAAATATTCTAATGAGAAGAATAAAGGTTTAAATAAAACCTTTTTGTAAAAAAATAGAACCGACTACAAAAAGCATCTACTATTCAAAAAACTAAAAAAAAAAAAAAAAACTTTTTAAGTCGGCGCAAAATTAAATAAAATTTAATTCGTTTTTAAAGGTTTGTTTTCAGATCGGTAGCTACAAATGCTGTTGTCTCGAATGATCCATTTTCATATTCCTTTATTATTTTATCACTGTATACAAATTGTCCATTAGTAATATCTACATAGAACAGTGAACATCTTTCGCAATTCCGTATTTATGTTTCTACGAAGTTAGAGTTTCCTTTGCCAACTTGGTATAACTTTGATAACTATCATCCTTGGAAGCTTTTGGATTTGGCGATCAAAACGTAATGCCAAAAATGTACACGCAAGATGTATATTTTCACAATATATATTGTACGAAGTATTTTTCATATTCTTGATATGTTTGCCAGATAATTTGGCGATTTTTCTTTCACCAAGGACGCCCGATACCAGCAGCTCCGCCAACTTTTGCAGTTTACGAAATCTTATTTGTTTTCCTGAATCAATGTAGTTTTCGGCTGCGTTTTTCAGGTGACAATGGGAGATGTGTATTTTTAATAGAATTTGATTTTTACATTAAATAAAACTATCAATTTTTATTTAATTTTGCGCCGACTTCAAAAGTTATGATTAATTATAGTGTTATAGGTTATTTGGCGAAGGAAATTATTTTATACTTTTAGGCGACATTTACAATTTCATTTTATACCTTTTTTTTTTTTTTTTTTTTTTTTTTTTTTTTTTTAATTGTTTGAATAGTAGTTGCTTTTTGGAGTCGGTTCTATTTTTTTTTACAAAAAGATTTTATTTTTTTCTTTTCAGTGAAAATTTATTCATATAGCAGAACATCAGATGACGTTCAACGGCAGTTTCACAAATCACAACCCCTACGAAAAGTGACATAACTCAAAAATTGGTTTATGTCACTGAAAAATATATGAAATGCACCCAATGTGAACAAAAAGGTTACATCTCCATCTAGAAAATTATCCTCTCGAGAAACAGTTGTATCAGTTATATTCTAGTAAAATTATCTTTAAGTTGATTTTTCTCAAATGCTGCATTTTTAAGTTGTGTCACTTTTCTTGCCTTTATCGGATATGAGAAAAAAACTATCTATTCAATGAACATACGTTAAATTAAAAGGATTTAGAAATGTAAAGAACGGATACACTGTATTCGTAACCAAAAATACTGTTAGGCATATATTGAACTTTACAGTGACTGCTTGTCACCCGCTAAATGTGTCACCCGAAAAGTGCGCAGCGTAGAGTTCAAACAAAGAGCAAAATATGCATTGTAGCTCACGGACAGAAGTTTCAACATCGAAATAAAGCTTTTTCGATTTGTTTACAGTGTAGAATACTGCAAAGAAACAGATGCACATTTAAACATCTTGTTTTTAACATTTATGTCTACAAGGTGTGTTTCCGTTCTAAATAATTGATACTGTACAACATTGTAATTTATTTTTTCTCTCGTACCTTGTACTTTTTTCGAGAAAGAAACGCTAACTTCGCTCTATTCCCACCAGGTGGCGCTGTAAGCAGTCGTATCTCGTACCTCATAGCCACTTTATGATACTTACATACTATTTTTACCAGTGTAGCTGGATGCTTTGAGCAGTTAGAGTGAGAACTAACTTTTGTGAGTATACTGTAATTTGTTTATATCTTAATGAAATCATAATGAAACCTATTTCAGGCCAAGATCTTTACGGCATTTAAAAAAAAAAAGAATTATTAAAATTAAAGCATCTCTTACGAAGTTATAAGCTAACAAATTTCAACAACAACAACAATAAGAAACATGGTTTGTATTGAGAATCTCTTCCCTTATGAAGTCGGTTTAACCCTTTAAGGGGCGGTGGGATATATTTTATACCACCTAATTTCACATCCCAACTGCAAAAATTCATCCCAGATATTTTTTAGAAAAAACTTACGCTTTTAACATATCAGAAAAGGCCGGTTTTTTTAACCTTAAAATTTAAAATTTTTTTTGTTTAATTTAGTTTATGAATTCCGGTGGCAGTGTAATTTAAATGATCCGAATTGTCTTGCGCCGCAAAGGGTTAAAGCGTCTAAGCGTTAATCGATATGATCGCTTACAATAACCATACTTTGAATTTTACATAACATAAATGTCACCCGCTACGCTACAACGTATGCAATGTCGTTCAAGTGTGCACAAAATAGGAAATTTGGAACAAACAAATGCACGTTTTAAGCGTTTTGTTTTTAGCATTAATGTCTACAAACTGTCTTTTCGTACTAAATCGTTAATGCTCTGCAATTTTACAATTAACTTTTTTCTCCTATCTTGAACCGTTTTCGAGACAGGAATGCTAACTCCGCTGTTTTCCACCAGGTGGCGCTGTAGGCGTTGAATCGCGTAGTGCATGGCCACTTTACTATAACTACATACCACTTTTATGACTATTGCTGCAGCCGTTCAGCAGTTAAAAGAGTCGGGCCTGACTTTTTTGGGTACCCTGTATTTATTTATTTATTTATTTTTTTGTAAATATGTTACAATGGGACCTACTTCAGACCGAGATTTTTGCAACAAAACAGAAAGTATAAAAATCGGATAATCCGTTCAGAAGTTATGAGCTAACAATCAAACAACAACAACAACAACAAAAAAAAAAAAAAAAAAAAAAAAAAAACGCTTTGAATTGAGAACCTCCTCCTTTTTGAAGTCGGTTAAAAAGAAAAAATATCAGTTAATCTTCAAACAAGAAAACAAAAATAATATATATATATATTCTTTTCCTCAAAACTCACTCAAAATTTTATAACAAAATTCACTCAAAATTTTATAGACGGGCATGTAGTTATTTAAAATTTAAAACGGCCTTTTAAATCACAAATATACAATATATAACTAAGATTAATTGGAAGGGAATTCTTTTAGCTTTCAACACTTTCGCGACCGTATGTATTTGTCTTTTTGACAATAAGCTCCGCCTGTGGGCGTTGTTTTTTTGTATTACATTATTTTAAATCAATGTTTTCTGTATTCATATTTATAATGTAAAAGACATTACAATTATACTCTCTAATCAAAGTATTTGTATCCATAGTGCATTGATTGCACAAATGTGAATATTGGGTGTATTTTTAAGAAATAAAGTAACTTATATAACCTAAAGAAACGCCCACTGGCGGAATTACAGATTTTCAATTGACGTGAATTCACGTCAGCGGTCGCGAAACTGTTAACAGTTGTATGTTAGAAGTTAATTTTAGTTTTAATAGCTTTTAAGTCAAATAATTTTCATTTATATACTAATTATATTTTTATTTAATTATCAATCATATAAAGTTACATAATTTAGTTATTTTATGAATATAGTAGTTACAGAGAAGTTCTTATACACGTATCGCGTAACTGAATCTCACCAATCTAGTTAAGATTGTTGCTCTACGGCCATTTTTTTTTTTTTTTCTAAATTCAGACTAATTACACCGGAACTCGCATTTTAAAGTAGATACCGAACCACACTACGAACATTTATACATGAATCGAAACGCGAACCTCACACGAGGCAACTGCAGACCAGAGCGCGTACCATTCAGCCATTGGATGGGCCTCAGAAATCCAGAAATCTCGGAATTGAAAATCAGTCTTAGAATTCTAGCCTCAAATGCATTGTCATTTGAGGCTAGTTCATTTGAGGCTCAATCACGGCTCGTTACACTCACCTTTTCTGATTATTCACCACATTTTACACAAAGAAAGATAAATACGTTGAAGATATCATTCCGATATCTTTAACATTCTTAAGGTTATGAACATAAATTTTAATTCGACTTTGAATGGGGAACCCGCTATTTCTTATTGAATAAATAGATTGCATTCAAAGTTAGCTAAAAATGAAGTTTTACTTGATGTGTATTATTAATATATAAAGTTAGTTCGCCTTCCTTAGTCATCTTGTGTATCATGTATATTTAAAAAAATCGATATATACATTTATATACATTTACTTTTTTCTTTAACTTATAATGTGAAAATTGCAAATATAACTCTCGACTTAGCTTACTTTTCTCATTACATGACAGTATTTGACGATATCAACAATTTGTGTACTCTAAAATCGCTAGTGGCATTAGATTTTATATGTTTATTACACTATTTCCTGAAAGTACATATAATAAAACCTTTCTACAAAAGTTAAATGGTGGATTTCTGCAGTTAATGTCAAAATGTGCAATATAATTAAGTGAATGCTTGCATAGTACCAATTATTTAGAATTTGAGAATTAATAAATTTGTATACATGAAAGACACCTAAAATACACTTGAGTGCAAATACCTTTTGAATAAATAAGAGCATTTAAATCATCATTAGTCATTATTAAAGAAATTTGTGCCAATATAAGAGAGAGAATAACTGCAACTAAAACCTTCTCAGAGTTATTTAGCAGAATTACTTATTATCTCTTTGTCAGAGACACTAGAGAAATAAATTTCTAAAGTAGCTTGCATAAACTTAAAACTGAACCATTATTATATCTTTTTTTTTTTTTTTTTTTTTATGAAAGCTGTTGCGTTCAAACACAATTTTATTGATTCTTCGAAGAAGTTCGGAATCTACTTGAATTTGAATTGCCTAATCTGTTCAGTTAAAAAAAACAATAATTCACTACAAACTATATGTGTAAAGCTATAAAATCATTCAAACAAATATACATCATCAACGGAAGCATAGTCATTGAAAGTGTCTACACATAATGCGGAACTAGGTTTTTGTACAATTAATAAAAAACAAATATGTACTATTTTTTCCTTATGCAGAACTCCACACATTCTTAAAATGAATTTGTAAGCACATTCAGATTTTAAGTTGACAAGCCTCTTTCCGTGAATAGTCCACAAAGAGTTCTAATTCCTTTGAAACTCACGTGTTTACTTAGAAAAAAAACTTAAGTGGCGACTATATAAAAAATTGCCATCCCTATCTCAAAGAGGCCTCTCAGTGACGTCATACTGGATGAGGGGATCGTCATCCGCTAGGGATTTTAATCGGATGGGTGGGGACCCGACCTCCTCTTGTAAAATTTGGAGAGGAGAAGGTAGATATAAAAGGGAGACTCAAATTCATCTCTCTGTGGATCTGCTTTAGGCAAACAGCTTCAGGGACGTAGGAAAACTCTATTCCCGTCTCTTCCTTTCACGTGACACAAACGAAGCTTGGAAATTTGGAGAAAATCCATAATATAAAAAATTTTCTAAGAGATCGTTGACCAGATACACGTCATTCTTCAAAGAAGAAAAAAATTTCGAAAATCGAAAGGCTTGAATGAATAAATGTTGTTAGACATTTCATAAGTTGAATTCTCACCTTCGAAAACAATTTATGATAAAGTATTGCATTTAAACATTTCGGCAGCACTCCTAATATTATAATCTGGTGTTTTATTATATTAATATTCATTTAGATAAATCTTATATTTATTGAATAATAAGGCTTTGTAAAATTTCAAAAAATGATAAATATACATATATAAAATTAAGATATTTTTTAATTTATATTTTTCAATAACTTTGCGTGTAGTTTCTGTGCGTTTTATATTAGAGTTTGTAAAATTATACTTAAATAAATCGGATGAAATTTTATACAACGAACTTTCTGTTTCATTAGCACATCAGAAGAACGAAAAATGTACAACGTAACGTATCGTAAACTGAAAACAAATTGCCTTTCAGATATTTAACGGCTTCAATAACACAGTGTATTATTTAAAATGGGTTGTAATTTATAAATAATATTTTAATCACCCTTTTGTCTGATAAACTTTATAAAAAACAAGGCTAGCTAGTTTTTCTTTCGGATATTTGCTGAAATTCTGCATGCCATAAAAAAAAAATATATATATATATATTGGAGCATTTCAATCTCATTTTAAGTGAAATGGTTTAATTTCCATTCCAAATTCGTAATTTTGGAAAATACTGCCCAGTGTTCACTACCAGTTGTCCCGTCCCAGTAGTGGGCAGTGCTGTCTACAACTGACAATGACGACATATTATGGTATCAACAGTTTACACCAATAAAAACATTACATTCTATTAATAAATCAAAATTTTAGCACCAAAAATAAGTTCTGCATACTTATTTTAGTCAATTGAAAGAAGTGGGTACAAGAAATTAACTCAAAGAAGTAAATGTAAATGAAACAACATTTTGCTATATGATTTAAAATAACAAAAAATAACGATAAGTTGTATAAATGTTAAACTAATATATAATCAATAATTTGTAAACTATAAATATTACCAAGATAATAAAAATGTCTATAAATAATTTCATAACGATACCTCATCAAAATTTTATGTTCGTGTACATATTAAAAAGACAAAAAAAAAAAAAAAAAACTAAATTTGTGGAAAAGTGTTCGTCTGCACCTACTTGTAATGCATTCTTAACTCATTCTAAAACCGCTTTTACAATTGAAAAAACATATATTTGAGGAAATTCAGATAAGCATAGTTTTAAACTTTGTTCCGATATTAAAATAATATAAAGTTTTATTAATTATTTTTTTTAATGAACGAGTCACCAAAATTGTATTCATATAGTTGCGAAATCTCCAGATTTAAACGGGAGACTTCACACCGGAAATTTTCTACAACACTTTCCACTTTAGTTAATCGTAAAGAAATAATAGCACATGCGTTTATTAAAAAATACTGGTGTCAAATCTGATTTAAAAATTCAAAATGTTGGCAAGTACGTATGTTCGTATGTTTATTTGTTTAAAAGTTAGGCATTAAGATTAAAGAAAAGAAAAGAAACAATCTGGTGTGTCACTCACACGACTTTCTCTTACCCTGAAATTTAATACTATAAATACAGGTTGGAGATTAAGAGGAAAGATAACGATGTTATGTAAACCTATGTTAAACAATTCAAATTAGGCTTTGGAAGTATTTTATATGATAATTAATTCTGTGTGAAGGGGGCTACCGCCCACTCAACCACCCGTTTCTTTAATGCACCTAGATTTATATAAAATTTAATTCGGTTATTAAAAAATACTTCTGTTTTTAAAAAATAATTTATTAAAATTATTATTTAAAAAAATTATCTTTTATGATAATGCAGACGATTTCCATATTACAGGGATGGAACACGGGCGCAGTATTCATACCGGAATCTGTTGAAGAAATTTATCTACCTACAATATCGTTGATTTAAGAGGTAGAAAATTTTCTTACATTGATAGTGGTATGAATTCTGCGCCCGTGTTCCATCCCTGATATTAGAGAAGTAGTGTAACACTATATATCCAAAAAAAAGTCCATTTTATTCTCAATATTTAAAAAAAAAATATATATATATATATATATATCTAAGTTTTTTTTCGTTAAAAGTAAAAAAAAAAAATCTATAACTTTGTTTTAAATTATCGCAGATCGATGGTTCAGCCATTCGTTTTAAAGGTATTGGCGAGCTCTTTTGAAAGATACCCGTCATGAAAATTTACTCCCCTCGAGGGGGGACTTCCCCCCCCCCCCCAGGGAGGAAGCGAGGCTCCTACATACACACAAAAAAAAAAAATCTCAGTTGACTATCTGTATTACAAAAAATATATATTCGTTTCATTTGGTTTAGTGCAGACTATAGATGTTAAACTCTATTTACCTGCAATTTTCCCCATAGACGTAATGTATTAGAATTCTCTTGATTGTCCCTGTACACGAACCATTCGCTTGATCTTAAAGAAAAGCTTAATGTAGCATCCCTATATGATACACATTTAGAATACCAAGTTTAGAATGTCTGCTACTATTTGTTCTTGAGATATGCTGATAACACACACACACACACAGACATACACAAAGACCAACTTCTAAAAACATGATTTTCCTATTCAGTAAACCTCAAAACGTGTAAATATAACAAAATCTCACTTTGGAAAATTTGACCCCAAAACAATACTTTCTCTATACCTTATGGGTAAGAGAAAGTAAAAATAGGTTGTTTATTACTTGACTTAAGAAAAGCAGTTTAGTGAATATGGAAATTTCTAATAAATTCTCATTAATAGTAATTGAAATGAAGCTCACTGTAATTCTGATAAATTTTCAGATTTCTACGATATTTAACTAGATACGCGAGTTTTTATTAAACTGGAATTTTAAGACCAATTTGCCTATGAAAATGCCTATAAAAGGTATAAAACGTAATAATTTTATACTCATTCGGAAAAAATTACACTAGCGTTTTGTGGCTCTCACTAAGCTTTTATACAATATATACATATACATATATATATATATATATATATATATATATATATATATATATATATATCATTTTAAATAACAACCCCACCTACCGGTTAACGTGCACAAAAATTTGATCAACACAGAGTCTTACAATAAAGGTTATACACAAGAAGATTGGTGAAATTCTAACCAATGGATGTTAAATTATAACCACATGAGGATTGAAAAAGGCGAGCAATAGCAGCGTCCCCTGTTGGTCGATATTCAACCTAAATAAGTCAGCATTCTTTTTCATTATGGACATCTCACGTATCAAGTTTAGTGTATTAATATAGAGTCTGAGATATAGGCTTCCAGTACTCGGAGAATATTATATTGCGGCATAAAAGTATCTGTCGGCCCACATGCATCCAAAAGGAATCAGCATAGTTTTTCATAACAGCCCTCTTATATATTAAGTTTTCTTTAATTACTTAGTATAGAAATTGAGATATAATCTCCCCAAAAATAGAGGTAATCTAGTATAGCAGTGCTATTTGTAGGGCGATATGCACCAGAATTTGATAGACAACTATTTATGTAAAGGTGCAGTTAAATGCATTTTTTTTTTTTTTTAAAGAAATTATGTGCATCTATTCTTGATTTAGAGCTGCTTGTATATGTATATATATATATATACATTACAAATTCAATACTTTCTTATATTAGTATAGAAAAATTAAAATTAGATTTTGCTGTTTTTCTTTCTTTGAAATATTGGTTTCACTAGTCTTTATTTGTCGAAGTACTTTTTTTTCGAGTTATTGTTAATTTCTCGAATTTTATTTCACATAATTTCTATAAACACTGATGTAGCCACAATCATTCAATATATCCATTTTGTATTCTAGCACATTATTTCTATAGCAAGCTTAGTGCAATTTTGTTAAAAACCCTTCTTTTTATATTAAAAAAATTTGCATTTTTTTTTTTTTTTTAATTTTTAGAGAAAACTGTACTTATCTTCCTGAATAGTTATGCTATTGTTACAAAATGCAAAGTACGTTGTGGCCTAACAAAACTTTTTTCCATATTTTCCTACACAAATTCACGTAGTTCCAACTATTTTACCATGTTTTTATTAACTTCGATTCTTGTTTGTATGTATGTATGTATGTTTGTTTGTTTGTTTGCTTGTTTGTACAGTACAAATCTTACAATCGATTTTTAACTAACTTCCCGACTAGCTATACATTTGAAATTTTCAGGACAGCTCACAACACGGTGACAATATATTTTTCTAATAATTTTAGTCAACTATTTCAGGTCCCGCTGCCTTCGGCAGCGCTTATATGATTCAACAGAAAATTTATTTAACTAACTTCCCGAATAGCTAGACATTTGAAACTTTCAGAATAGTTCAGAACACGATGTAAAGGCATTTTTTTAATACCTTTAGCCAACTGTTTCGGGTTCCTGCTGTCTTCGGCAGCGTTATCAGTATAAAGCTTGCAATCGATTTTTCACTAGCTTTCCGACTAGCTAGACATTTGAAACTTTCAGGACAGCTCATAACACGGTAACAATACATTTTTCCAATAATTTTAGTCAACTATTTCAGGTCTCGGTGCCTTCGGTAGCGCTTATGTGATTCGACAGAAAATTTATTTAACTAACTTCCCGACTAGCTAGACAATTGAAACTTTCAGAATAGTTCAGAACACGGTGAAAATGCATTTTTTTAATACCTTTAGCCAACTGTTTCGGGTAACTGCTGCCTTCGGCAGCGTTATCAGTACAAAGCTTGCAATCGATTTTTCACTAACTTTCCGACTAGCTAGACATTTGAAACTATCAGGCTAGCTCATAAAACGGTGACAATACATTTTTTTAAATACTTTTAGTCAACTGTTTCAGGTCCCTACTGCCTTCGGCAGCATTTATATGATTCAACAGAAAATTTATTTAACTAACTTCCCGACAAGCTAGACATTTGAAACTTTCAGAATAGCTCACAACACGGCGAAAATGCATTTTTTAAATATTTTTAACCAACTGCTTCGGGTTCTCGCTGCCTTCGACAGCGTTACCAGTACAAAGCTTGCAGTAGATTTTTCACTAACTTCCCGACTAGCTAGACATTTGAAACTTTCAGGATAGCTCAGAACACGGTAACAATACATTTTTCCAATAATTTTAGTCAACTATTTCAGGTCTCGCTGCCTTCGGTAGCGCTTATGTGATTCGACAGAAAATTTATTTAACTAACTTCCCGACTAGCTAGACAATTGAAACTTTCACAATAGTTCAGAACACGGTGAAAATGCATTTTTTTAATACTTTTAGCCAACTGTTTCGGGTTCCTGCTGCCTTCGGCAGTGTTACCAGTACAAAGCTTGCAATCGATTTTTCACTAACTTCTCGATTAGCTAGATATTTTAAACTTTCAGGATGGCTCAGAACACGGTGACAATACATGTTTTTTTATACTGTTAGTCAGCTGTTTCAGGTCCCTACTGTATTCGGAAGCGTTTATATGATTCAACAGAAAATTTATTTAACTAACTTCCCGAGTAGCTAGACATTTGAAACTTTCAAAATAGTTCAGAATACGGTGAAAATGCATTTTAAAAATATTTTTAACCAATTGCTTCCGGACCCTGCTGCCTTCGGCAGCGTTACCAGTACAAAGCTTGCAATCAACTTTTAACTAACTTCCCGGCTAGATTGCCATTTGAAACTTTTATAATAGCTCAAAACACGATAGCAAGGAATTTTTTTAATACTTTTATCCAATTGTTCCGGGTTCCCGCTGCCTTCAGTAGCGTTTATGTGATTCAACAGAAAATTTAAAAACATGGTATATAAAAGTTCTTTTTATCTTGTAATTATTTTAAAATACACTATCTACCTCTAAGTATTGTGACATTTTTGAATTTAAACGTTTTGTCAAACATCTAGAAAAAATCTGCAAGAATTATCTTGAAACTTTAGAAGTATAAAGAACATGTTGTACATTATATATTTCAGCAAATGTTTTGTCCTGAAGAGGAAAAGAGGACCAGTAAAGAATTAAAGAAAAATCAAAATGTATTGGATCACCTTATAAAAAGTAATGCTGCAAATGCATTTTGATTGTAGCACGTGATTATGAGGATTCTTCTTGTTATCTGCTGAAATTTTTAAGAGGCTATTACATATATTCACAGAAATATAACGGTTTCTTTAAAAAATTGAAAAAAAAAAAAAGGCTACCTTTTTTAATTATAACATGTAGGATATTAGGTTTAAAGAAATTTTTTAAAAGCTTGCGCATACGTAGTTAAATTTATTTAGTAAAAATGTAAGATATTTCTTAAGATATTTACCGTTTTTGCATTCTGATTGCAGTACGCTGTGTCTAATGTAGTATTCCAAGTTTCCTAAAAATGATTTTGCATTGAGTGTAATACCCTATGTGTTATAATTAAAAAAGTGGCAATTTGTTTTTCATTTTTTTTTAAAGAAATCGTTATATCTTAATGAATATATGTGGGAGTCTCCTAAACATTTATACAGGTAATTAGAAGAATCCTCATAATCACATGGTACAGCAAAAATGCATTTGAAGCATTACTTTTTAAATTAGTTTTAAGTTATCAGAGATGTGTAATTCAGCCATTCATTTTAATTGTATTGATGAGTTCTTTTGAACTATACTTAAACTTTACTCTAACTCTCTTCTAGAAGGAGAGGGGGGGGGGATGAAGTGATGCCCTACATATGCAAAAAAAAAAAAAAAAAAAAAAAAAAAAACAGGTTTATTATTACTATTATAAATATTTTCTTTTTAAATTTCACATTGAAAAGTTAAAAATAATTCTCATTATGTACATTTATACGACATATTGTCCTACACTGCCATATTAAAATTAAAAAAAAAAAAAAAAAAAAAAAAAAAGGATGGCAGCGTCATTTGTTGAGCGATTGATCCCCAGACAAGATCAATGCCAATTAAACGCAAGATCCATCTACTTAGTCTTGCCATAAGTTCTGTTACAACTTTTAGATTTGTAAATGAAAACAAACAAGAGCCCGCAGAAATCTGTCCTTTGGCCTGTGTTTATGTTTGATATATAGCTTTAAAATGCCACTCATTTCTTGTCCATCTTTGAATGCAGGAAACTGGAGCGAGACATTGAACAGAACCGTCATGCAGTTATTGCTCTTCACAAGGCAGGTAAATCCAACTCTGAGATTTTCAAGTTGCTTAAATCTTCGGGTATAAACCGTATGTTTGTGTGGCGCACCATAACCCGTTTCAGAGCAACCCACTCTGTCAAGGATAGGCCCCGATCAGGTCGTCCCAGGTGTGTGAGGACGAAAAATGCTATCAAAGCTGTGGAAAATCGAATTCGGAGAAATCCACTCCGAAAACAGAAAATCATGTCCTGGCAGATGAATATTTCGCCAAGATCCATGTCCAGGATAATTAAAGAAGACGTCAAGATGAGGGCATATCGTAGAAAGACTGGACAAAGACTCACAGAGTCCCTAAAAAAAATTAGGGCTGAAAGAGCCAAGGTTCTCCTGAGCCGGTACGCTAATGGTCTCCACCGCAACATCTTGTTCTCAGATGAAAAAATTTTCAACATTGAAGAAAAATTTAACCGCCAGAACGACAAAGTTTATGCTCACAACTCTTTGGAAGCTCAGGAAAAAATATGGAGAGTTGAACGAGGCCATCATCCAACCTCAGTGATGGTATGTTGTGGAGTCAGTTTTGATGGTACCACAAAACTCCATTTCTGTGAACAAGGGGTTAAATCTCGAGCCAAAATCTATCAAGAAGATGTTTTAGAACAAGTAGTGAAACCCCTGAGTGGAACCCTCTTTGCCGGAAAACATTGGGTCTTCCAGCAGGACTCGGCTCCTGCACACAAAGCTCGGACGACTCAACAGTGGTTGGCAATGAATGTTCCAGAGTTCATTAAGGCTTCAGATTGGCCTTCAGGAAGTCCAGATTTAAACCCCCTGGATTATTGACTGTGGTCTCACCTTGAAGGGATGGCTTACCGCAGAGGACACACCAATTTGGAGAGCCTAAAATCTGCTTTGGTAAAAGCAGTGGACAATTTCCCACAAGAAGTAGTGCGTACTGCAATAGATGATTGGCCCCGGTGACTCAGAGCTTGTGTCGAAGCAAAAGGGGCACATTTTGAATAATTCCATTTTTGTTTTAACTTATGAAAGGTTGTAATTTAAAAATTTAAAAAAAAAATTAACAATCTTGTGTTGGTAATTTATTAGAGAATTATTTTGGCGTAACAGAATTTATGGCATGACTAAGTACATATCAAGTTTGATAAAATTCCATCCCTTTTTTCGTCAAATACAGCGTCAAAAATTTGATATACAAACACACTAACATTTTCTAAAAATGGTGAAACAATGTTCGTAACGTCTCAAAACGTGTAAATCGCTCGAAAACCGGAGGTCAAAAATTTTCACGATTCCAATACTTTCTTCTTATACATATAGAAGAAAGTAATATATATTACAGAAAGACTGTGGTGCACATTTAATACAAATTATTCAATTTTATTAATTATATTTCACAATATCAGTGCATTGGTTTTCTTTTTCTATATATAGTCTTTTCTTTTCCTATATATATATATATATATTCTTTTCTTTTCTTTCTTTCTTCCTTTTTAATTTTCTTTTCCTTTCTTTCTTTCTTTTATTTATTTATTTATTTTTTCATTTAACATCGTTTGCATTTGAGACATAAGTTGTTCTAGTATACATACTAAGTGTGAAGTTTAGGTAATATATAAAACCTTTTTGAAACCATGGTGATGATGGCTTAAGTCATCATGTGTAATATGAATCATAGAATTTATTAATCAAATAACGATTTATAGTTTATATATAGCAAAATGCACCGAATATATGATGCTGAATAAAGAAGCATAAAGAAAAAATTAAGTATGATATTTATTATTAAGAACGACTCTTAGTGTTCGAATCCTGGTGAAGATGGACGGCCTAGCCATTCTGTATTTTCCATGGTTATCTTCGAAACACGTGTAAATACGGACTTAATTGTTTTGGCTTTGCTTACTAAGATTTAATTCTTACAATTTATATTTTCATATATTCAATATTTAGCACATTGGTCTCAGCAGTCGCTGAGAGTTTTTACTCTCCTAGCTGGTAGTCCCGGGAAACCTGGGTTCAAATCCATGTCAGGCTGGACGGCGCAACCATTTGAGTTGCATGGTTATCTTCGAAACTCGCGTAGATACGTGCTTGGACCCATTAGACATCCCGCTCACTAAGTAAAGCATCCTAGAGGTCTGCACGGGCCGGGCTTACGACCCGAGCCCGAGCCCGGCTCGGCCCTCGGGCCGGGTTCGGGCCGAATTTTTAAATTTGTTCTCGGGCCGGGCCGGGCTTAATTTTTTTTTTCATGCTCGGGCCGGGCCGGGCTCGGGCTCAGTTTTTTTGTGTATACTCGGGCCGGGCCGGGCCTGAATGAAATTTTCTCCGGGCCGTGTCGGGCCGAACTTTTTTCTGGTTTCCTCGTTATTCAACGAAAAAGGAAAATGATAAAAAAAAAAATTTATCTATTTTGTCAATTAAAAAAATTTATCTATTTCAAAAAATCTATTTTGTTAAAAAATGTCTGTAACTTCAATTTAATTGTCTATCAGTCTATCTGTTCGAAAACTGATTTTTCGCAAATATTTTTAGCATGCTTCGAAATTAATACATTTTATTTAAAGTAATATTAGATGGTTTCCTATTCAAAATAGTATGCATGTCACTACCAGTTTGAGTACATGTACATAACAAAATAAATTAGATACGTTACTGTGTATAAGGCTTTGTTTCCTATGATCTATTGAGTTTAGGTGGTATGAAGGCTATAAAAATCCTTCCGTTGTAACTTTTTCTCTAAGGCTCCTTTTTCTTTTCTCCAGTGCATGAAAGCAGCATCATTCTTATCATGGTCAAAAACAAATTTTCTACTCAATATGGTTGGATTAACATTAAAGTTTTGTTTACCGGATCACATGAAAGTCGATTTGACTTTCTGTTTTTCTTTGTGCCTTGTCTATAATAATGAATTTCTGTTTATATATAATTATCTTGTAAAAGTTCAGCAATTTTGTTAAAGAACGTACTGTTGTTTGGTTATATAAAACCTCTGCAAAACACGTACTAAAAATCTTTTTCATAAAAAGGATTTTTTTTTTTTCTTTTTTACATATTTTTGAATCGGGCCGGGCCGGATCGGGCCTGATTTTATCGGTTTTTGACCGGGCCGGGCCGGGCCATACACGGTTAAAAAATGAACGGGCCGGGCCGGGCCCGGGCCTCAAAATTTCGGCCCGCGCAGACCTCTAGAGCATCCTACCTAGGCCAAGATGTCTCGAGTTCACAATTCACTTTAAATGCCACGTGACTATCACAAGTATTTAATACATAAAAATGATTTTGAATTTACAGAGGGAAAGAAAAAGGGTTAATTACATAGGAAATATAAATTGCATCAATAAATACAAATGATTAACATCATTAACAGTTGAATTTAATTGGATGAAACACATATGAAATATGTAATTTTTCTTACTTAATATGCATAATTAATCTATATTTAAACTAACATTACATATTAAATAATACTAATCCATTAATATAACATTAAAATGCAACTACAGATTATTTTCTAAATTAAAAAAAGAACTTAAAATTGAATCATCTCAGTCTTTTTTTTTTTTTTCCTAATAAAACAGAGCACGATTTATGAGAATAAAGAGCGAGAAAGAAACAATGGAAAGGGGAAAGAGCACTTCAATAACTTGAACAAATAAAGGATTATTGAAATTGATTTTTAAAAGCAAAAGTGACAGCGGAAAAATTCTCTTTAAACTTACTACATGAATGGAAATTACTGGCATATTTTAAAATGATTTTATTGAACTAGACGTTAGGAAAATTTTCTTTCTGGTAATTGAAGGTATTTATTCTACTGAAATTTTAACTAATTAAAGAAAGTTCTTTGTCTGGCACTCCACTTTATGTTATTTTAAACTAATTTGCTTGAGTTTTCCCAGAGCTTGTTTAAAAAGTTTTACCCCCAGAAGCAAGTTTTAAATCGGGCTTATTTAAAATTTTGGATTAACTGTTGAAGACAATTTGTTAATAGTTGAATAATAATAGAAAAATCGCATGACTTTAAAATAGTTTTGCTGCTTTTTCTTTTATTAACAGAAAAATAATTTTATAAACAAATTAAAATTTTAAAATGGCTGAACAATTAATATTATTTAGGTATAATTGTTATAAAATAGAAATAAGAATTAAATTATTTAATTTTATTTTATTTCAACAAAATATTTAATATAATTTGCATAAGAACAACTTTTTTTAGTTTTAATATTTATTCTTTGTCTTTGGATTTAGGGACTTATAATTTACTATTAAGGTTACATTTTTTATAAACCGAAAATATAAACAATTTAAGCAATTTTTACTTCCTGACTACCGTAGGTAATGGAAGTATTGCATTTGGTCAAAAATTTTGATACTGATTTTTCACCTGATTTAATTGTTTTAAAGTCTCATGAGACCAAAAATTTTGTTTTGGAAATTCGTGAGTATGTATGTGTGTATGTACGTCTGTGGGGAATCTTTTGACAAACATATCTTCAAAATTAATAAAAATAGAATAACGAAGCTTCATATAATTAAGACAAGACTGGTGTGCAAATGAATTTTTCAAATTTTGGTGTGAAAATTGGAACATCGAAAGTGGGACTGCAAATCTTTGTCTCGAAAACGACTCTAACTATTTCTTCAAAATGACGATATAAGTATTCTTTTAGATGTCCTTTCGTAAGTATTAGTTGGTTAGTTCAGGAAAATTGATAGGCGTTCTGTATAAGTAGATAATTTTTAGGCCTCCCAAATGCGTTCCTTTGAAAACGGCTCTACGAATTTCCTTCAAACTCGCTCTATTAACACCCTTTTAGGTGTACTTTCATGTGTAATTGTTGGTTTCCGATGAATAGATGAGTTTGCAAAGTTTTCGTGAAAATCAGAAGTGGGACTGAAAGTCGGTATCTCAAAAATGGCTCTAATGATTTTTTTTTTCAAATTTGCCACACAAGACCCTCTTTAATGTCCTTTCGTGTGTATTAATTAATTACTACAGGAAAATTGTCAGTCGTTCTGATTAGGTAGGTCAGTTTTACATCTCAGAAATTGAGGCTTCAAAAAAACGGCTCTTCCATTTTTTTTTTCTTTTTTAAACTCGGTATGTAAATTCTGTTTTGTACAGGGTGATTATAATTAAAGTTGTGATTTCAAAGCGCTTTAGTTTTAAAACTACCAGCCAGAACCCCTTAATATTTTACAGAACAATCGTGAGGCAATGGAATTTTGTTTGGTGAAGGGAAAGAAAAAAAAAAAAAAGTTCCAAAATGTGCCTATAGATGACGCTTTCAGAATAGTGTCAGGGGAAACGCCTAAATAGATTCACTAAACAGAGGAATGTTGTTAGCAATATAATAGAATAACAGGAAACAATAAACTCCAACGATTTACGACAATTTTTTTAGTGAAAAGACAAGAATACGTGTTTACAGCGAAAACAGTTATAGTGACAAGAGAAAAATAGAAGCTTTATGAAACAAACATCTTACAGGTGATTAATGACGCATTTTGAAACTATATTACCCCCTCCCCTTTGCCAAACAAAATTTCATCGCCTCACGATCGTTCTGGTGAAATATCAAATCATTCTGACTGGTAGTTTTAAAGTTGGAGCGTTTCTAAATCGCAACTTTACTTATAATTACCCTGTGTATCTTTATGACGTACGTATTAGTTTGTTACTACAAGGAAATTGCTAGGTGTCTGATTTGTAAAGTCAATTTTATGTCTTCCGATTACACTATCTATACAAAAAGAGCCTATATAATATGTGTTGGAATGACTAATGGAAGTCGTGTGTTTGTTACACACCAGATTTTCCTTTTCTTTTTTCTTTCTTTCTTTCCTTTCCTCTTTTTCTTTTTTTAATGACTGTACAACAGAAATAACCTAAACTTTAATAACTTGAATTTTTAACTACTATAGATTTATTACGTGAAATATGAATGATGACATTCATAACCGACGGAAAACTTAAGAGTTAATAATTCGATTGAAAAATTGCGAATTTAAATGTTCATACAAAATTAAGGCTTACTTTGCGACCGGGGTTAAAATCGTCACTTTTGCGGCCAATTTCTTAAATCTAAGTGCACCTGTTTACTGAAAGGTAGTTTTTCCGACAGTTATTGGTTGACAATGGGGACCGTCCCACACAATCTAAATTTGAAAATCTTAGTAGCTTAGGAGCCCCTAGTAAATTTAACTTTATAAATAGCTTGCTATGTTTTCCATTTTAACTTTACAAGTTGCATCGACAAAGCAAAAAATTCAATTGTTTTATTATTGGATTTTACTTTTACTGTAATAAATTTTAATTGTAAATATATGAAATAAGAAAAACGAGTTTATTTATAATAAATCATGTGAATTAAAATTTTTGTATAAATTACATTAAGTACTCAAATGATTAATCTAAATTTTCTTATTTATTTTTAACTAAAATGATTTTCAATACATTACCAGAACATTCTATTCATCAATCATGATGTTAAGACTTGAAACCTGAACATGTGTCCCCTCCCCCCCCGTTTCAGATTTAGATCCGCCACTGAATCACATTAAATTTTTATAATCGATTTCATCGAAGTATTCCAAGGTATTGTGTTCTATGAGAGGTATTTCTATAAACCATATTTTAATATACCTTTACGTTGCACAAATCTAAAATGAAATTGAAATATATTATTCAGGTTCATTATCGGATGTTCTCTATTCAAAATGGAGTACACACCCTTTCTGGATTGTGTACAGGGACACCCGAAAGTATTCCAAAACATTGGCTTCTATAAGAGATATATTTTTGTAAGCCATATTTTAAAAACTTTACACAAATCTTAATGAAATTTAAATATGTTATTCATGTGCACAAAAGATTGCTTTATATAGTATATCGTACAATTGGGATTAAGATTTAACAAGCCACACAAAAATATTCAGATATATTAAGGGCTAAGGAAATAGCTGAAACTACATTTTCATTATTATTAAGCATTTTGATACTTTCTAACAATGTTTAGGAGTAATTATATTTGAATTAGTCCATCTATCTGTCTGACTGTCCGCCTTCAGCGTCCATATATATTTTCAGAATTTCTTCGAAATAATGTATGTTATTCAAGTTCACTATGGAATGTTCCCTATTTAAAATGGCATTGATAGGCCCTGTATAACTAGTTTGTGTAAAGGGAAACACACACACACACACACACACAAAGTCAATGCGCATTGCGTTTTATGAGACTTTTTTTTATAAATTACATTCAAATAATTTTCTGTGTGCAAAAGTCATAATGAAATTGACATTTATTGTCAGTATTCTAAAATAATGTTTGTATAGAATTTAGCATTCAGATTTACAGGGCTACACTAAAATATTCAGATACACTATGGGTTACAAATAAAAATTTCTGAAATTGCATTTTTTTTTTTGCTATGCATTTTTAACATTTTCCAACAATGTTTAAGAGTGATCATAAATTTTTATTAGTCGATCTGTCTGCCTTTTTGTACTTCTCTCTGTCCGTTGAACGAGTACGAACAGTTGGAATGTGCTAAGAACCAATGAGAACCGCATGATTTTTCGTTCTTGTTATATTCTAAAGATGGGTTATTTATAAATATTTTTCGATTAAAATTCAGCCTAAATTAGGCCATCCACAAGTAAAATAAAATAAAAAAGAAGAAGAAGAAGAAATATTATCACTTTTTTTACTTTTCCTTCCAAGTTATTCAAATGCATCAAGTGTATTAAGAACAAAATTCGCGTTTAGCAAAAAACTTACTGCTTTTTTTTTTTTTTTTTTTTTTTTAAGATCAAGAGTGTTGTTTTCAGATTATAACAATCTAAATTAAATACTAGGGGAGGGGAATATCGCACTATTTTCAGTTACACTACTATCGTAGCGCAGCAATTGTTACCGATATTAAAAATGTAAATAGATTTTTGCTTTATTCTTAAAAAAAAAAAAAAAAAAAAAAAAAAAACAAGTATTGTAATAATCAGCCCTATTTACAAATTAAACTCTACAATTTTATCCACTTGAAAATCTTTTATTAAATTAATTTTTTTTAATATTTATCTCTTATCATTCAAATTTATCGACTTCTGTACATGTTTGGGTTCTCTCATTGTTAAATAAATACAGTTTTGCTAACTCTTTTTAATGAATTTAATCCAATGTATGGGCACGCGGTACTGAAGCACTCCGCCCCACGATTTATTTCTTCCCACACACATTAATCCTGTGTTGCACCTGCTTCCGAATAGAAGCGGTCGCGAAAACTATTCTAAAACCAAAGCGGTCGGAATAGCGACTATTTTAGCCCCGGTCGCATCTCGAGACGACACTTTTATGCAATACTTAAAATTTTCTTCTATTACTTATTTAGATATGTTTAACTATTATCATAACATGAGACAAAAGAATTGGCTTTTAATTAAAAACAGCACATTTAATTTTATTTCAAATTTTTAAATATAACATCTTTTCTTTAGTCCCGTAGAAAAGAAATCGTGTGCAAGAATGTTGTTATTTTTTAATAAAAACAATTATAATTGCAGCGCTGAGATTTTTGTTATTATAAGTAATATTGCTTTCAATAAATGTATTAATTATTAAAAGAGACTTGGCGCTAGATAAATAAACGCAAGAAAAATCGTCAACATGTTGAACGCCAAAGAAAATAATAAAAGAGCAGACAGCTGTTTCGGTAGCATTTAGTGTAAAGACATCAGTGCAGTGATTATTTACCGTCGTCAGTGCACGTAATATATTTTTTTCTGTACTTTTTTATATAGGAATTTTTGCTAGTGTTCGGACACTTTTGTTACCGACTGTAAGTTGATTTATTTAAGTATTTTAGTAATTTACTTTAGCAATAATTAGAATATGAAATATTTGCATGTCATTCTATATTTAAAAGTTTACCTTTATTCAAAATTTATTTATCTATTAGTTATGTACATTTATTTAACGTATTTTTATTTATTTTATTTATTTATTTGTATTACATAACTTAAAAAAAATTTTAAATAAATTTTTTTTAGACAGTTATAAAACGAGAAAAAATATATTCTTTTTTTTTTTTTCCCCTTCATTACTTTTTTATTTAACAATTATTATTTATATTCTGTTAGCTATTTGTAGAAAGCTCATTAAATAGAACGTCAAAATCTAAGTATAAGTTTTTGATTTGGATATAATTCCTGATGTGTATTATTTTGAAATAAACAATATTTTGTTAAACTAACACCACAGTGATATTTTGTATTAAACAATTTGTATATAAGATCTGAAGTGCGTAGATGTACTTTATTTTGTCAAATTCGGATGTTAGTATTTGATAATTTAAAATTTAGATTCATTTTAATATGAAGATAATGTTAAAAGCAAACTATAAAATTATGCATCATTTGTATATATTTTTTTCTTAATTTATCAGCATTGGAATTTTTGGACTATATTCTTTTATTACAGACTAAGTAAAATGTGTTCATATGCATTATCAGAACTGCCTTCAACCATGCAGTTTAAATTTCAAATGAAGGTAATCAGATTAAGAAAAAAAATTGTGTCGTGCACGACAATTTTAGCTTCTTAATGTTTAAAAAGTAGGAAAGTAGCGTTGAGTACTGCACATCATTAGCAAATTATTACCCTTCTTCTACTTCCAAGTGCACTTAGAGTTTCGAGACGAAGTTAATGATCACAACGCACTTTAAAAGTACAGATTTAAGTTTTACAATGAGTAGTAGCATGAAATGAGCGTCAATTTTTAAGATATTTTAGTGATTTCCAAGTTTTTGAATTAATTCACTTTTTGTGGTTTGGGAAATTCGGGATATGCCTTTTAAATGGATGCTTAGTGGCATAAAACCAAAATTAAATAAACTTATTTAATGCAGCATGGTCCATATAATACTAGTATTAAATCCTTGTACAAATATTGTATGCACACTAGATTTGTAATGTGCCTCTTGACAAAACTGATTATTTTTATCACACACTCTATGCATAGACTTGCATATAAAGAATATTTGTTGCTATCTTAATTTTTATAAATAAAAAATTTCTCAAAAAAAAAAAAAAGAAAGAAAGAAAATGTTTTTTTTTTTTTTTTTTTTTTTTTTTTAAATCCTCATTGTGTTTCTTTTTATTATTCGGTTTATTTGCTTTGATTTATATCTATTTATTTACGTTTTCAGTTCATAGGAATGTTTTAAGAAACATTCAGCAATAATAATGAGTTCATTTAAAATTTAATTAGGTGTTTTTATGACTCAAGTCCAAAAGTGAACTTACAAAATTCAAAAGGGTATCTGGTAAGTGTGGATAAGAAATTTCGATTTATTACTTTCCTTTTGTAGATTTTTAAAGCACTGTCGTTAAAGAGATTCCTAACTCTGTTAGAAATCGTTAAAATATCTAATAAAAAATATAATAACAATTTCACAGTTGTAAGATGAATAAGTAACCACCTGAAACAGTAAATGTGAGAGTTTAAGTTACTGAAAATTATCACCAATAAACGTTTGTACAAAATAAGAAATTGATGTCATTTATTTAGAAATAAAGTCTACACTTATTAGATACTTCAGTGTGTTTCCCAGGGCACTAACTGCACATTAAAGCTGTTAAAATTTATCACTGGTCAGACAATTTCAAAAAAATACATTGTCTACCTATGAGTATTTGGACACTTTCGAATTTAGACATTTTGTCAAATATCTGGGAAAATTATGCAAGGATTATCTTGAAACTTTGGGCGTATACAGAATACGTTATACCTCATATATTCCAGAGAAAGTTTTGGCTAAATGAGATAAAGGGGACCAGTAAAAAATTAAACAAAAATCGAAATATTTCGGATCACCCTGTAAAAAGTAGTTCTTGAAATGCGTTTTAGATGTAGCATGTGATTATGAGGATTCTTCTGATTATCTGTATAAATTTTTGTGAGGCTCCCACATACATTCATGGAAATAAAACGGATTATTTAAAAAAATGCAAAAAGAATTACCACTTCTTTAATTATAACACGTAGGGTATTAGACCCAGTGAGAAGCAATTTTTAGAAAACTTGGAATACTGCATTAGACACAACCTACTACAATAAGAATGCAAAAATTTTAAATATCTTACGAAGTAGGAGCAGTTTTACTAAATAATGTTTAACTACGCATGCGCAAAATTTAGCAAAATTTCATTTGCATAACATAATAGCAAATAGTATTGAGCTTATATGGAAATCCCAAAGAAATACCGTAAAAATTCAAAAAATTATGAGATAGAACAAACAGAATTTCAGTTCCTCTCTCTCTCTCTCTCAAAAAAAAAAAAAAAAAAGGAAGATGATAGGGGTTTTATCAGTATTTATTTACAATCAGCGAACACTGTATTACCATTGGGCACTGATTGAATCAAAATAAAAATGTGAGTAAAATTCCTTATATTTTAGCTTTTATTTTGAGACGAACTAAAATTCTGTTCATTCTATCTCTCAATTTTTTTTTTGAATTTACACGCTATTTGTTTGGTGTTTTCATATAAATAGCTCCATATTTTTGGCTATTAAATTACGTAAATGAAATTTCGCTAAATCATGCGCGTGTGTTATTAAAATTTATTTAGCAAATTTGTTCATATTTCGTAAGATATTTAAAATTTTTTGCATTATGATTGCAGTAGATTGTGTCAAATGTAGTATGTCAAGTTTCCTAAAAATGGCTTTTCATCGGGTCTAATACACTATGTGTTATCTTTAAAAAAATTGTTTTTTTTTTTTTTTTTTTTTTCCGCAATTTTTTAAAGAAATTGTTATACCTCCATGAATATATGTGGTAGCCTCATAAAAATTTATACAGATAATTAGAATAATCCTCATAATTACACACTACAGCCAAAATGCATTTAAAGTCAAAACGCATTTTACAGGGAGATCCAAAACATTTTGACTTTTGTTTAATTTTTTACTGGTCCCCTCTTCCTCTTCAAGACAAAACTTTTGTTGAAATATATGAGGTATAACCAGTTATTCACACTCCCAAATTTCAAGATGATTCCTAAAGAATTTTTTTAGATATTTGACAAAACCTCTAAATTCGAAAGTGTCTAAATACTTATTGAGATGGTGTATTTGTTTGAGACATTGGTAGGAACTGCAATCTAGGGGACTTCAGAAAGCAAAATACACCTCTTCTGGATATAAAACATAAGCTGTTTATGAAATATCCATAAACGTTCTGATTATTTTTTCAATTATATATTTAAGCAAAAATTTAAACGAAATAATTAGTATCTCTTATTTATACATCTAAATTATTTGGTATACTAAAATGATGTATTAAATATTAACTAATCTTATAGAACATCTGCGTGATGGTACCTACATACCTAATATGATTTTTAGAAAAATCTTATAAATAAAATTATTCATTGGAAAATTTCAGTTTTTTTTTCCCAATAAAAGAGGTTTAAACCTTTGATATTTGCATCATAATTTCAATTTTAGAAAATATTTTTTTCTGATGCTAAGTTAAAAATTCTTAAAATTAAATTAAATTATTGTTATATTAAGATTGTATTTTAAGATAATGATTTTAATTTTTATCAATAAATGGCGCCATTACCGTCTTGCTGAATAGCCAATGATGAAATGCGAGAATTGGCTGACTTCAAATTCTTCCAAATACGAGATTTTGTAAATACGTTTCAGCAAAAAAGAAAGAAAAAAGAAAAGAAAAAGAAAAAGAAAAAAAAAAAAAAGTGCATTTCAAGTGTATTAGATTAAAGTTTTGTAGCTAGATTTATGATTTCATGAATCCGATCTGAGTTGACTTTGTGCATCTTAAATTATTCGACATACTAAAATGATATACTAAATGTTATTTACAAGCGAAACTACGGATATGATTAAAAAAAAAAAAAAAAAAGAAAAGAAAAAAAAAAAAGAAAGAAAGAAAGAAAGAAAGAAAAAGAAATTTGAAAAGGTTGCATTCCTCTAACTAATTGTCGGTAATACAAGGCTAAGTTTTGTACCTTAAATTTAAAATGTAAAATTTAATGATACTTTCACCGGTTATAAGAAACAATAGGTTTTGTTAATTATGTGTCATGTCGCTAATAAACTATTTGCATAGTTAAAAATATTTAAGTTGGCTGCAACAGACAAACTAAAAACAGAATAATACCGTCTTACAAGTATCACTTCCATAATTTTGATTTAACCACGTAATTATTAATTTATTTTTATAATTTTATGGGCGAGTTTTATAATTTCGAAGTAATTAGTGTTAAAGGTGAGATAAATAAATGATTAGTTATTATTTGAATTTCCTTTCATTTTCAGGCTATTATGACTATATGAAGATCCAAATATTTTGAAGTGTTTTAAATATATACTAATTAAAACAAATACAAACAGTTAAAAAAAGAAATAAGGTATATTTTACTAAAAAAAAAAAAAAAAAAAAGACATAAAAACCTCTCTCTCTCTAATTAAATATTAAGGAATTTTTAAGTTATGGAATATTATATCAGTATTATTATAGTATAACCACTTTTCCTAAGACTAACAGTGGGGACGAGTTCAAATGCTTGGAGGGTTGCCAAATTGACCGACAGGTTGGAATTTGGAAAACAACCAATCATTCGAAGCTCTCTTATTGTTTATTTTCTCTCAATCAGATGACTAGCACCCCTATTTTAACTCTGGACTCGTTGAGTCATCACTTGCGCTGAAGCTTCTATGGTTTCAAGAAATGTGGTTGAAGAATATAAGGGTAGTGTCAATAAATATTATTTTTCAGCCATTTGCATTTTTCTTTTCGTTAGCTTAAAATCTTCTGAAATTCTCATTTTATTTTAATCAAACTGGTTTTGCTTATCAGCTTTTTTTAAATTTCTGCTTTCTTTTTAAACAGGTGTTTCTTCAATAGAAAACTTACGAAAAAGCAATGCATATATAGAATATAATACTTTCTACGCACTAAAAAAATGGAATAAATTTCCCTTTTTTACACAAATTTGAAGAAGTTGTTGGCACTGTAGAAAAATTAGTCAAAATTTGACATATAGTATATCCACTCACCTTTGCATCATAAAAACACTGCACACCCACTTCCACTAACTTCTACTCTTTGAATGTATACTTTTTATGAAAAACTTTTCCCACTATTAAAAGTATTAGTTCAACTTTTCACCAAAAAATGGTACTACCGTATTTTTCGCTCTATAATCCGCAAGTCTGTTAAATCAGTTTCATACCGGAAATTTTAATTAACAAAGTTATTCCCAAATTATTCTTTGTATCTTACAAATAAAGCATTGTTTGTAAATTAAATTTTCTGGTGTGAAACTGATTGATGTGACCTACGGATTATAGGCAGGAAGAGATCGTAATTAGGTATATTTAACTACAACCAATGTTCTGTGCTAAGTCTCACCATTTTAGTGGTGCTTTCTACTAAAATCGTTAAATATAGCGCAACCAAATTAGAAAAAAAAAAAAAAAATGTTTGCAGCTAAATTGGAACCTATTTTCTGGTAAAAAAGTAGGATTTCATTTCCAGCAGTGTATAAATACTGTTATAGGAAATAAACTAGAATTTCTGAAATGTTTCAAAAATTAACAAATGTACTCATATATAATATATAAAAATGTGTGTATAATTTGTAAAAAATATAGAAGTTTATAACAGAAAATTTTACTGTTACTATCTTTCCATAAATGACCTGACACTTTCGATTTCAGACTTTTTTAAAAATATCTCTAAAACTACTAAATAAACCATCTTGAAACTTCAGGAATGTAAAGAACATGTTATACCTCATATATTTCAGTGCAAATTTTGCGTCGAAAGTGAAAGGAGGATGAGTAAAAAATTAAAGAGAAATGAAATCGTTTGGCATCACCCTGTAAAAAGTAATGCTTGAAATGAAATCTGGCTGCAGCATGTGATTACGGGACTCTTTCTTATTATCTGTATAAATTGTCCCTACTCTAATGCATGTATTTAGGAAAATATAACGGTTTCTTTAAAAAATTTCAAAAAACTTTGTCACTTTTCTAGCTATAACACTCAAATTATTTAACCCAGTATAAAGCTATTTTCAGGAAACTTGACGTACAACATTAAACACAGCATACTGCAATCAGAATGGAAAAATATTAAATATCTAATAAAATATGAGCATTTTTACTAAATATTTTTTTATTGCGCATGCGCAAGATTTAGAGAAATTTCATTTGCATAATTTAATTACCAAATGTGTTGAGCTACTTATATAAAAACCTCAAACAAGTAACGTGTAAACCCAAAAAGTTATACGTGGTACTCGTAGAATGAAGTGAATTTCAGAGTTTCCCAAAATTAAGAAAATCAAAAGGGGGTTGGTTCTTTCATTATTTATTTCCAATCTTCGAAAACTGTATTATCAATAATTGAATCAAAGTAAAAATGTGAGTAAAATCCCTTATAGTTTAGCTTTTTTTCGGGAGAGAGAAACTGAATAGCAGTTAATTCTATTGCGTACAATTTTTTGAGTTTACACGATACATGTTATGGGTTTTATAAAAGTAGCTCAATACATTTGGCTATTAAATTATGCAAATGAAATTTCGCTGATTCTTACGCATGCGCAGTTAAAAAATATTTAGTAAAAATACTCATATTTCATTAGATATTTAATATTTTTTTCATTCTGATTGCAGTATACTGTCTAATATTGTATGTCAAGTTTTCTGAATTGCCTTTGCACTGGGTTTAATACCTTGCGTTTTATAGCTAAATAAGTGATAATTTGTTTTGCAATTTTTTAATGAAACCTTTATATCTCCCTGATTACATGCAGTAGAGACATAAGAATTTATACAGATAATAAGAAAGAGCCCTATAGTCACATGCTACAGCCAGATCGCATTTCAAGCATTACATTTTTCAGGGTAATGCCAATCACTTTCATTTTTCTTTACTTTTTTACTGATCCCTCTTTCACTTTCGGCGCAAAATTTTCACTGAAATATATGAGGCGTAACATGTTCTTCTCACTACTGAAATTTCAAGATGATTTGTTTAATATTTTTTCAGATATTTCAAAAAACGTCTAAAATCGAAAGTGTCCGGTCATTTATGGAAAGGTAGTGTATAAGTAAATTTAAGTATGCATTGTTAAACTTCAAAATTTTCCAATTTGTTCAGATTTAAATACCAGTTACATCAAATTTTATTTATTTGTATTATTTTCGATTTAATTATAAACAAAAATATGCCAATTAACATAAATATTTTGAAGTTTGTACGAAACCGATTAATCAAACTGTACAACATATAAAGTAAAACTTAAAATTTGAAATAGTGCATACAGTTAAAAATTTAGTTTTCTTTTGAATAAGAAAGGTTTATATACACAAGAAATTAATATTAAATTAATATATCAATAGAACTAAGATCTCATTTGTTAATCTGAACATTTATTATTATTTTTATTATTTCTTTAAATATTACCAGTTTTTGCTGATTTTGATGCAGTCATTTAGTTCTCGATGTCTATTTACTTATATTTATTTATTTTATTAAAAACGTGCATTGAGTAAAATAATATTTTTTAAATATACATGTAATAACAATACAATATTTTTTTTCACCCAAAATCTATTTATGCGGATGAAATTTTACAAACAAAAAATTAAAAGTAAAAAAGTAAATATCAAATTAGATTAATTATGTATTAGAAATATGACTCTCTCTTCGTCTCTTTATATATATATAATTATTTTATTATAAGAACTAAGTACGCAATCTTTGTTGTAATAAACAAGTTTCAGTAATTTCTGTTTAAATTTTATAACACAAACACACACAAGGAAAAAAGTAATAATAATAAAAATAAAAATAAATCGCTTTGAACATTAATAAATTGCTCCTTTTTTTTTTTTACTTTTTCACTTCCTTATGCAAAGTATAAGGAATTATTGTAATCCCGATTTGCGAAATGGACATTATATCTCGCATAGTTCAAAAACGAATCATCGTAGAATGTTGCAAATTTATATGTGTAACTGTCATCATGTCTAGTTGTAGACTTGCAAGTTTCGTCTTAATACGAGCTCTCACTTTAGAGGTATCAGCGGCTTTGCACGATTTTTCGTGACGTCTCTATGTGTGTGTGTATGGATCTCGCATAACTCAAAAGCGGTTGGACATAGAACGTTGCAAATTTGTATATAGGTTTGTTATAACATCTAGTTGTGCACCTTTCTTTTTGGTCATTCTGTGACTTTCCGTTTTGGAGTTACTTAAGAAAATTATATTCATAATGGCCAAATAAAAAAAGTTTTTGGCCATTATATATGACCTACCATCATAGAGATTTCAAAATAAGTTAATGATAGAGCCCGTAATGATATTATTATGAAAGTTGTCGACATTTTTGCGTGTACAAAATAATTTGTAAAGACATAAGCGGGTTCTAATCGACGAATGTATTTCATTTAATGAATATTCAGTCCGTAAATAGAGCCCGTAATGATATTTTTATGAAAATTGCCGATATTTTTGCGTGTAGAAAATAATTCTTAAAGGCATAAACAGGTTCTAGTCGAGGAATGCACTTTAATGAATATGCAGTACGTAGATAGAGCACGTAATGATATTGTTATGAAAGTTGCCGACATTTTTGAGTGTAGAAAGTAATTCTTAATATATAAGCAGGTTCTAGTCGGCGAATGCACTTTATTTTATTTTAGTCTTGTTGGTCATTTAAAAAATATTCGAAGAATTCAGTTCAGCGCTACAAACCAATGAATCTTTCTGGTAAATTCCAGAATTTTGTTCTCATTTAAGTTAGAGCTTTCAAACTTTGACAACCCTAAACTACAAATTTCCGCCAAATTCGATCGCAAAGTCGTCAAAATCGATGCCAAGACCAACATTAGCATTGACTACAAACTTGGCGATTTGGAGAAATTAGCGATCAAATTTGGCGGCAAATATTGCTTCAGGATAGTCAGAATTAGTAAATCCTTTCTCAATTTTAACTCAATTAATTGTTTCGGTAAAATGTATCATTTTCACCTCTAATTTTCGGCAAAGTGAACAAATGTAGGTCACCTATACTTGAAGGATTTTCATTAAACTAAGCTATGTATTTGCCAATGAGAGATTCTGTAATAAGCCATTCCTGAAAAAACTACTATATTTGTTTGGCGGTATATATAATCCTATTAGCATGACTTTTGTGGTTAGAGTAGCAGTTTTTCAGTTTTTTTTTTTTTCTTTCTTTTTCGTTGTTAGAACCTGTCTGTTTATTTACGAATCAGTTACTTCCCACAAAAATGTCAATGTTTTCATAACGATATGTATATTCCAATGGTCACGTGGTGTCCACATCTGGATTTTTTACACATTATTTCATTATCACGATTAGATATTTTCCTTTTTTTCCACACATTTTTTTTAGCTCTTGTCAAAGTTCATTAACATAATACAGGAATTTAAAAAAAAAAAAAAAAAAAAAAAAAATTGAAATACATTAATAACGTAACAGAAATTTTGTTAAATATTTAAAAAGTTTTTATTTGTTTAATTGTTTTTATTTATTTATTTATTTATTTATTTATTTTTTATTAAAAAAAGAAAGTTTGTTAATACTTATTTTAATTTATATGTAACCAAAAATTTTTTGCAACAAAAAGTATACTTCTTTAGCGAATAATTTTACGGTCTTCGGGAAATATATATATATATATATATAATAATTTAAATTATCTTAACAGACAAAAACGCCTGGCTGTACACGTTTTTAGCGCTTGTCAAAGATCACTAACATAAAACAGGAATTATAGAAAAATAAATTAAATACATTAATAATGTAAGAGAAATTTGGTTATAGATAAAAATAAATTTTTTTTTATTTATTTAATTATTATTATTATTTTCTTTTCATCATAAAAAGAAATTTTATAAATGCTTATTTTAATTCATATCCAACTAATTTTTTTTTTTTTTTTTTTTTTTGTGACAAAAAGCATACTTTATGAGAGAATCATTTTATGTTTTTTTTTTTTTTTTTTTTTTTTTTTGTGTGTGTGTGGGGGGGGGGGAGGGGGGGATTATTTAAATCTTATTTAAGTATCTTAGCAGACAAAAACTCTTGATTACTTTAAGTAAACTGCAAGAGTAATTATCAGCTTTTTATATTCCAGCCAAACTTTCCTTTTAAGATGTTACAAGTAGAAAGTACAAGCAAAAGCCGCTGTAATTTAAGAATCTCCAAGGAACTGAAAGTATAATTCTAAGTACCCTGTAGTGAAGAAAAATTACAGCCTCGTTTCCCTAAATCGATAGAAGATTTAGTCATTGTGGTTTCACAGACTTCACTTTTAGAATAATTGATTTCAGTTTTCAAATACTAGAGAGAGTAACTTCGAAATGTATTATCTTTGTGATAATGGACCTTAGTTTTCATCAGCTTATTGTACGATATGTTTGTAGATAAACGGGATTGAGTTAATTGTGAAACTAGAAAATAAATAGCAAAAGAAAAAAAAAAAAATACATTTTCAAAATTAAATCTTAAATTACAGCGTAAGATAAACTTCAGTAAGTATCATAAAAATATTAATCACTGCTACATAGGAAATTGAACTATGAATAGAAACTTTACCGACCAGAATGTTTGTCCATGTTGAACAGGTTGTAATATAAAGAAATCAATATCTATCGAGAATTTGACTCTAATGCAGGAGTTAACTTTGTAGTATATTTAAAAAATATTTTAGAATGGACATTTTATGTAATCTAATTAAATGAATTCTTTGTTTCTTTCTTTTAAGTAATCTAAAGAATTGAGTTTGTGATCCGATTTCTTTTTTTAATAATAAAAAACTTTATTTGAAAAAAAAAAAAGGGGGGGGGGAAATAATAATGCTTGTTTCAGATATGGATAAACTAGGTTCTATCAGGGTTCAATTTTATTTAATATTTATGTTCTAAAAATATTCCCAAAGATTTTAATAAATTATAATTTTTGGATTAAAAATTCACTTAAATCTTTTGAAAGAATTTTTAATAAATGCTGCTTTAACAATTAAAAAGTTCAGAAATTTGCTTTTGAATGAATTACGAAATCACGCGTGCCCATTTCACGCAAGAGATAACAAATACGCGATCTTAGAAGCAAAAGAATAATAAGTTTTCTTTGGGGATGTTCAAATCAATAATTAAGAAGAATGATGCATGAAACTAAAACTATTCTCATCAGCTAAAAGCACGTAAAACCATTTTTCGGCTGATAATGAATAAAGCATCTCTGCAGAACATCATCACATTATTTCTTCCAGAAGTATGTAGAAAATTGACTTCTTTGTTAAGCAACTCAGATAGCAGGAGACTAATATAGTTAAAGTAATAGTTAAAACAATAACACTTAGCACTTCAGTTTAATCCACTAGCCATTAACTGCAATTTATTGTTTGTTTACGCATTTTTTCGCTCTATTTCAATAAAAGTTGTTTCTAGCAATTAAATGTATAATGTAATTGATTACAGTGCTTGCAGTGTCGTTAGTTGTTCAAAATAGAAAGTTTTCTTCCTTGCACGCGATGCACATAAAACCTCAATATTACATTCTCATTTCTAATTAAATTATTTAAGAAAACATTTCAAGAATGGAGAGATAGATGTTCAATTTTAAATTTATTTGGAAAGTCTCACAAGGGAAGTATGAATCAGTAAAATTGGTATTGAAACCAAACCAAGCTCAAATTATGGGGGTTGTCGTAGGGGGTTGTCAAATCATGGGGTTGTTGCAGCAAATTTATACTGTACCCTACAGTGCGTATCGAAATGATAGGTCCACCCGCATTTTTCAAAATTTCGACGCTTAATTGAGAATAAGAATAACTTTTTTTGGTAGAGATAATTAATTAGTAATTGTTATAACTATTTATGTAGACATTTCTTAAAAATAAATAATTCCTTTTTATTTTATGCAAATTTCCATTTTCAGACCGTTTCGAAAAGATAGGTCCGCCTTCAGAAATTTTGCACCAATCACGTTTATTTCCAAAAAATTTGCATAAATATCGTTGCTTAGTCTTGCTGCGGGATTATGCTGGCTGCTGTGGAGGTATTTAAGCAGATTTGAACATCACGTTGTAATCAAACGAAATGGGTCGCCGTTGCAGTCTTCCGCTGGTTGAGCAGGGGAAAATTGATGCATTTAAAACGTGTGGAAAATCGAATAGAGAAATAGGTAAACTTTTAAACAGATCACATAATGTTGTAAACAATTATTTGCGACTTAGAAATGCTTTTGGCAGTAAAAAATCATCTGGTCGCCCATCAAAAGTGACACCCCGACAAAGAAGGACTATCGTAAAGGAGTTAAAATCTGGAAATATGAGCTTATCCACTGTGGCCAGACAACAAAACCCTCCAATATCAAAATCTACAGTCCATAGAGTGGTAAAGAAGTTCGGCAATATAGTTTACGTGAAGAGGAAAGCAACTCCGAAATTGACTAAAAAGCACAAAGAAAAGAGATTGAAATTCGCACATGAAGTGATGTCCTGGAAACAAGATTGGCATCGTGTGATATTCAGTGATGAAAAGAAATTCATCCTGGATGATCCAGATGGCTGGCAGTACTACTGGCACGATCTGCGTAACGATAGACATATATTCTCGAAGAGGCAAGCTGGTGGTGGTTCCGTTATGGTATGGGCCGGATTCGGAGGTGCAGGAAAAACTGATATAGCATTTGTAGACAATTGTTTGAATGCTGCAGGCTATCAAAAGCTGCTTGAACAATATTTTCTTCCACAAGCAGAGCACATTGGGGGCCCATTCTTCATGTTCCAACAGGACAATGCTCCTGTGCATACTGCAAAGTCCAATTTCGAATGGTTTCTGGATAATGGTGTACATGTTATCGATTGGCCACCTTGCAGCCCCGACCTGAATTCGGTAGAAAACATGTGGGGTATACTCGCAAGAGCGGTGTATGCAGGCGGAAGGTAGTACAACAGTGCTGCAGACTTGAAAAAGTCTATTTCCTCCGAATGGTCAAAAATCGAGAAAAAGTGTTCACAAAATCTTGTAGAATCCATGTCGAATAGGATTTATGAGCTTATTCTGAAACAAGGTGGAAAAATTTCTTATTAATTCAACATTAATTTGATGCTTGGTTCACTGGACCTATCTTTTTGAAACAGCTTTTTCATGTAATTTTTGTTTTCCTTATTATTCCTATTATTTGTATATTATTCATGTACTATTTTACATTGAATGAAGTAATGTAGTTTATAAAATAGTACTTTGTACACAATAAAACCTTTTTTACCAACATAACTTTCGTCTTTAGTGGTGGACCTATCATTTCGACACGCACTGTATGTTTTAGACCATGCTCTTTAATCTGAGCTTAGTCTGGTTTCAATATCAATTTTATTGATTCATACCCTTGTCAATCTTAACCTATAATAATGGTCTTTCTTTCATTAAGTTTTGTTATCTATTTAATATTTTTAAATATTTGGATCTTTGTAAAAATTGTCTAAGCTTTTAATATTCAGTAATTTCTGTTAAAATTAGTGTTTCGGCATTAGATTTCACGTATGTCAAAATTTCAGACAAACAGAAAAAATGAAGCTCTTTACCAATATATCTGTACCATTAAAAAACTTCTTGATAAATTAGAGGAAATTAAGTAAATATAAAATACCATTTCTATTTGAATTCACCATAATAAACAGAAACACTTTGGATCATTGTGTATTCGAATATTGCAAACTTTCAAGTGTTGTTACGTGTTTTGATATTTTCATGATTTTTTTTTTTTTTTTTTTTTTTTTTTTAAGGTTACATGTAAAAGTTTTCGTTAAGAAAAAAAAAAAAAAAAAAAAAAAAAAAAAAGAGCTATTATCAGCTAATATGAGACAAATTGTAATATGAAATAGTTATGAATGGAAATATGGAATAACCATTCCTGGAAGAATAATATGAAATCGGGTAGTATAGAAAATCATGCATAATTGCAATGTAAATATATGTATATATATATTTTAATTATTATTGAATTTTCAATAATAATTTCAAAATAATATGTTTAAACAGTACTGAAAAAATTATCAACATTCAAGTTTTACAAAACTCGCAAATAATGTGGAACTGTTGGTATTCCATATTACCCGAATCGCCGTCTTGGAGAATAAATCAACCTCAACCACTTGTTCGTAGAAACAAGTTCGTTGGAGTCAAACTACTAATATAACTAACTGAACTTCCCTACCGGAAATGACACTAGGAAAATTTCACTCATTTTAGTACTTCGTAAATAGACTACGGGATTCGTAAAACTTACCCCCAAAATGTCTGAAAAGAAACCAAAGATGCTGTATGACACAAAATCTGCTCTTCTCTCTGACACAAGTGACAGTACCGTTCATATCTGAGACCCAGTGAAGACGTTTGACGTAGGCAGTAGCACCGTACAGGTGAGAATGAGATACAATGGTATTCCATTTTACCCGACTACACCATATTTCTCGCCGTTCCTCTATATCATATGGATTAGCATTTTTAATCACTAGAATTCAACATGTTTAGGGATGATTCTACGGAAGAAGGTAACAGCAGTCACAAAAAAAAAAAAAGGACAATATTTCCTCCTTTCTTGCCACCAGTATCACCATACAGATTAACTGTGATTTTTATGATTGAATAAGATAGTGATTATTGTTAGAAAATAATGCTGGCAACAGAATTATCCTTATCTGTGACTGACGTTACATTTTTTCATGGAATTGCCGTTAGCCTATAATCATTTTTAACCTTACTTTTTTCCTTTACTTATCTGAAACAATATTAAGAAAGCTTCGCATTTAATAATTATTACCTCCTTTAACGTCATTTAAGTTGTAAAATACATATTACTAATTACACTGCTCGGCATGAAAATTGCTTCTGTCGCCATTTCAGCCTATTCTAATGTAAAATGACCTCCTGAATCCGAATATGACGCCCATTTTGCCCTATCACCCACCACCGTTTTTTAGGAACGGCCCCTTATTTTTTATCATTTTTCGGTGTTTTTATGGCTATAAATTTGTTTTTTAGAAGGGGGGGGGGAAACTAACTGTAATTGAAAAAGTTCAATTTGAAGGTCTGCGTACCGGAGGTAAAAGTTATACCTTTACTGCAAACTAGCTAAATCGATCTAAGAGATGTATTCAAGATTTTGTTACAAAAAGGCGGTCATGTGGCGTAAAAAGACGAAGTGGTAGTCCTAAAAAACTGTCTGAAAGGGAAAAAAGGTACATTTCGAGAACTGCATCAAATTCAACAAAATTTGCCATTGAAATTAAACGAGAGTGCTAATTGTAAGTGAGTAAAGAGACCATAATCCGAGCTATAAATCACAATCCTAATCTGAAGAGAAAGAAAATGATATATGCTCCAAAATTAAAGGTGGAACACAAAATTCAGAGACTGGAATTTGCTAAAAAGAACATGCGCACAAACTGGGATATAGTTCGTACTTTAACGATATTTTTTCTTTACATTAATCACTTGTATAATATGTATAATATCATATATATTTTATCTTTATTGTGCAGAACTTATTTAGAGACGAAAAAAGATTTAAATCTGGGTGGACCTGATGGGTTTAAACACCATTAGAGTGATCTGAGGAAAGAAAAATAATATTTTTCCAGAAGAAGTTTTGGTGGTGGAAGTGTTATAGTATGGGGCGCATTCTGCAGCAGAGGGATGCTTCAAGTTTCTTTCACTTCATCAAAGATGAACAGCAACGACTTCGTTGGTGTACTAGACACACATTTATTGCCATTTATAAGGAGATTTCGTAGCGAAACGTACACTTTTCAATTAGATAATGCAAGCATCCATACTAGTTCCACTACTTTTCTATGGTTTTCAGCCAAGCACATTCAAGTATAAGAATAGACAGCTCCCCTGATCTGAATCCTATGGAAAATCTTTGGGAAATGCTTGTACGAGAAATATATGCAAATAACAAGAAATTTCAATCTACAGACGAACTTAAAACCGCAATTTTGAATGCCTGGTTCAAAACTGACGCAAAATCGACAAGTAACCTTGTGCAAAGTATGAATAATCGCATCTTTCAATTAATTCAGAGAAATGGAAATGTAATTGACTATTAAAGATATGCTACTTTTCATATAATCTCTATTTTTCTTTAGGTTAAGTATATTTTTGACATGCTGCCAACACATGTTTTTTAGTTTTTTGTACCATTTGACTAAAATACATCTGATACTATTTATTTCAATTGTTTTTATTTATCAGTTATAAATGTACAATTTACAAAATTAAAGCCATCTTAAAAAGATTTAATGTCAAGACAACGAAACTAAAATGTCAAAGTAGGTATATATACGACACGTACATATATAGTTAAAATTTCAGATAATATAGATACAAAAAATAGGCATATTTACAACTATTGTAAATTAATATATACTAACAATAATAATTATCCTTATTTAGTTGTTGTAATACACAAATTTCATACGAATCCTATAAAATTTTGTACAGTTATTGTTATCTGTAATTCTTATACTACAAAAATGCTAATAATGTTTTATTACTTATACTTAAAAATTATGTAACTATATAATACTTAATATTACTAATAATAAAGATTTTGATTTTAAGGTTTTTTTGTTTAATATTATTGTTATTAAAGATGTGCATGAGATTATAAATACACTATTGGATGAAAATCAACATCATCTAAATCTTAATGATAAAATTACACTTTCTTCTTTTAAAATTTTAACTAGGTTTATACTATATCATAATTATATCTTATTTAATAATGTTATTTATAAGCAACGAATCGAATTGCCGCAAGGTTGTATTACTTCCAGTCTAGTTGCTGATTTATATCTATATTATTATGAAAGAAATATATTGCTTACTAAATTTTGGATTAGTTTGGTATATAGATGATATTATTGTATTTTATTTAAATAATAATAGCAAGAATAAAGCTTTGCCAGTTACTTATACTAATAATCTTTCATTTAGTGAAACTTCTTTAAAATCTAAAGGCCATTAATTTCTTAGATATAAAAATTATTCTTAATCATAACTTATAACAACATTTAAGCTTATATGATAAACGTAAATATTTCCCTTTTAAATTTATTTCATTATTATTATTATATTTTTTTACAAATTTTAAAACCTGCTAACATAAATCTGTATTTGCTAACATTCTTATAAATTTTAATTTGCGTATTAAACATTTAGTGTAGGATATATACAAGAAAGATAAATATAACCATATTAAAAATCTAGCCTTAGCTAAGAGATATCCTAAAAATTTAATTAAAACTTTTTTCATAATTAAAATCAATACATATTCTAATTGTAATTAATGGTCTTAATTGTCTTAGTTTTCATTGTTTTATAAATACTTACATAGTTACATACTTACTTCTCCTTCTTTAATGTAAAAATAATTACATTTGTTCATAGTTACTTCTTTTTGTTTCATAAATTTAATATTTATTGTTCAGTAAATAATTTATTCATTATTAATTTTTGTTGTTAAAAAAATTCATTGACAATTTTCTTTGTTGCATTAGTTTAATTTTCATTGTTTAATATATTTAATTTTCGTAGTTTAACAGATAATTGCATTTATTCCTTATTTTTAATTCACCTTTTAAATTTCTATTTAATTTCTTTTTATTTCAAATTAATAAGTATGCTATGTAAATTTCTTCCTAACTATTAAGTCATAATATTAATATGTATTTCCCAAGCTTTTCCTAAATTAATCGTGTAATTTTAATTCATTTTAAAGAATCATATATAGAAAACAGCATTTCTTGTTAGATCTCTACTGGTTCTAAAATATTAAGAGTTAATTAGATTTTTTTTTAATTTATTATTTTTTTAAATAGTTATTTATTTTAAAATTAATATTATCATATTTATTTAATTAAATTAAGTATATCCAATTATAAGTAAGCTAAAATTAATTTTACATCCTTGCATTTTTTAATTTTTATCCATGTTTAAAGCATCTTAACTGTCTTGAAATGCATGCTTCAACCACAGTTATTCACTCTTCCTCATCTGCTTCATGTATGCGTAATTGTGAGTACATTTTTGGTTTTATTTTTTTATCCATCTTATTTTATTTCATTTCATTAAATCAAGAAAATAGAAATCTATATAAAATTTAAAAACGCGGTGCAGTTTGGAAGCAGTTAGCTTTCATGCTGCACTCATGCTTACATTTTTCGTCTGTAAAGGGTCGTGCTTAATTATTTTGACCCGAAACAAGTGTTGCCTTTTTTGGTATTTTATTTTTATTTTTTAACTTTCACTAGCAGTTTTTCGGTGTTTGTCGTCGCAAAATCACCAACCTAATCATTTCCCTAGCGTCTGGCGTGCTGAAATTTAATTATAACTTTACCGGGATTCCACTCATTACATTAATGATTCTTAGCTTTATTATTAAGAAGTTTTATGGAGAAAATATTTTTTTTCTTCATTCGGATTTAATATGGATTTCATCTTAAAAGATTTTTCCCTTTAAATAAGTTTTACAGAACAAATACTGCCTCAGTTTTTAAGAATCGACTTATGATAAATGACTGTGAACTGAATCATGTGAAATTTATGAATTGGATCTCTAAACAAAAGCTTTTATTTAAAATGATAATATAAACACAATTTGGGATTATTCAGAACATAATTATATATATATATATATATTGGATATTCTTTTCTAAACCTTCTATTTCAAGAGATCATTAATCATAAAATCCATATTATAAATATTTTTCGTAAAGTTTTTAGCTAACAGATAACCATATTTTTATCATTTATTTCCTGTTAGAGTCGTCTGGTGAAACTGAAAAAGGTAATTAGGAAAAGGGGAATCTTCCAACGTATAATGAATTTTTATCGATGGTTAAAAATAGTCTTAACTAAAAGCAACAGCTTGGAATTATTTGGATTCATTTCAATTACTTGAAGATTCTTCATATAGCTTTGTGCAAAAATAAAATAAATGAGTTTTGAAATATTTAAAATACTGATCTTGGTTCAACAATAATATATTTAAATTAACGAAATTGTCACACGCCTTTCCGCTTAGCAGTAAAATAGTTTTTAACATAATAGTATTTGAATACTGTTAGCTATGAATGATTAAAGAACTTAAATCAACTATCTACTAACTTCTTGCACAAATTAACATCAATTTTATCTAATCAAAATTTGTAATTGTAATTTTTTGTCGATGTGTTTGGTGTAAATGGTTAAAATTTCTGTATTAAATTATGCAGCAAATTATTGCGAAACAGATATAGAATAATGATATATATTTTTTCTTTTTATAAAAAAGACATTAACTGAATTTGTTTTTTTTATTCATTATTAAAATCTGTCTTAGATATTCTTTATAATCTGGTCTGATACAATCATTACTTTCTCTAATCCTGTACATTAATATAGACATAGTATACAAATTTAAAGTGGAAGATACAACTGTATTTAAACATTTCTAGAGTATGTTAAACACAATTCAAAATAGTTTTAGAAACAGGTTTAGTTGATATATATCTCAGTGTTGAATGTGTTATCGTCCCTTTAAACCCTGCTTCATTATTGTAGCTGCATACATAAAACAAAAGGCTGTAATTAAATTAAGAAGAAAATTAAATTAATCAGAAATTTGTCACACACAACATTCTTCGGAACCCATTCGACTAATTTTGTGTAGTCCTGTATTCAGAGGTGCCAAGATATTACGGATTGTCCGTACCCTTAATACCGGATTTTTTTTTTTTTTTTTTTATAATTATCTGCGATTAAACAGGACAAGTTTTATTATTTCTTTATAGTGGTATGAAATTAATATTTTGTTAATAGTAATTTGGCACCTCTGTGTATATTACCTATAAATTATATTCACACCAATTCGTACTTACATTTAGCATACACACACACACAAATGCATGTCACAACTAGAGATGCACTTCGAGCAACATTGTAACATAGCGCTAATATATGAGATTTCTTTTGTGTAGCACTGTAAATAATAATTATAATTATTATTAATAATATATTCCACGTAGAAAAAGCTTTTGTGCTTGTAAAAATGTATGTAAATTTCATTTTCTTTTGTGCAATCTAAAGATGTTAGACTTCACTCACCAGAAATATCGCCCATAGACATAATCTATTTGAATATTTTTGTAAACCCCTATACACGAACTATTTCTGTGATCTCAATTAAAAGTTTCAAGTAGCATCGCAATAGGCTTATTTATTAATGATTTAGAATAATGAGTTTGGACTTCCAGCTAATATTTGTTCTTGAGTTATTTTTGACTCGCACGTAGACACACGCACAAACCGCTAAAAACCTGATTTTATTCATGGGACTTCAAAACGTCCAACTATAACAAAACTCAATAGTCTCTTCCACTTTAAAACATCATTTTCAAACTGTTTTCTCTGGCAATATACACAAATTAGGCGAATATGAAGTAATATTCTGACTTGCTTTGCTTTTTATTTACTTAAGCGGTAAGTTACATTAATTCACTAAATTTATAATAATTTCTTTAAAAAACTCTCTATATAAAAGAAATAGTCATATATTAATAAAGTAGAAATTACAATTCTCCATCTCACTCTACAAAGCTTAAATGCTCTGGCGAAATCCAAAAGAAAATTAAATGTTTACGCAATTTAGAGATGTTTTGTGAATGGCTTCTTTCACCCAACAATAAGGCAGTGCTGGATCTATCTTTAGGGCTCAGCTGAAATTGGTATTTTTAGAATTCCAGTTCGCTTGTATGGATGGATAGGTGTAAATCTAATTTCTGTGTGAAAGATGTGGGAGAAACGTAATGAGATAATGCTAATTCTTACAAAATGACATGCATTGTCTAGCATTATTTGTTGATATTTATTATCTTTCGTTAACTGTTGAATATTGAAAATTTTAGCACGCACTCTTATGTTTTGATGTTTTTATTTATACATTACTTACATGTTACTTATCCAGTATAATATTTCAGTACAATTTACCAAAACATGATTATTAATTAAAATAATTTCATGGAAACAACATTTTGAAATTATTCATCTTTCCAGTGAAATCAACTTATAAGAAAAAAAGAAGAAGAAGAAGGAAAGAAAAGAATAAAACACTGCATAAGAATCTATCATACTTTTCCTGTTAAATACTTCTTTAAAACAACAAATATTATTATTATTATTATTATTCCCCCATTAAAATACATCTATGCTCCGGATAGCCATGAAACGAAAAATGTCTCAAGTAATAAATGAGTAAAAGGAGTTTTAATCAAAACATATTTACAGTGTATAAATTGTCTTTAGAATCTATATAAACAAAAACTTCTTAAAAAAAAAAAAAAAAAAAAAAAAAAAAAACATTTTAAAATATATTTTATTGATGAGTTTTTATCTCTTCCTTTTCATTTCAAAAATGGTTCCATCAATGGCCGAAAGGTTTTGCTCTCGAAGCTGGTAGACAGAAAAGCCCGGGTTTTATCCCAAATCGTTCTCATCAACTTAGTCGTTCTGAATTTTCCGTTTTCTTTTTTCTTTCTTTCTTTTCTTTTTCTTTTTTCTTTTGAAATTCGGGTAAGTATGGGCTAGGACCCCTTAAAAAGATCCCCTTGGATAGCATTCTACCTAGGCCTAGAACCTAAATGCACTTAATCTTTCTTAATCCCTACACTACAACTTCATTAAAAAATTAAAATCTAGTAGATTTTGTTGAAAATTGTGAGTTTTGATTCACATTATTAACTTTATCATTCAAAACTATCAAATAACAACGGAATCTCTTAATTTCATACATCTTGTAAAATTACTTAAACGAAATATTTAATTCCCAGTTACATAAAAATTAACTCTTGATTAAACTTTAATTTAAAATGAAATCATTAGAATTCACCTTCGCATTTGATATCTTTAGGACCCCCCCCCCCTTGAATCAACAACCGACGCACACTTATCTCTTTAAAATAATTCCTATTTCTCTACTTAACTGTACAGCTTAACAATTAAATTTTTAAAAGTATTTCGAAATAAAAAAAAGTTTTTGAAGACTATTTTCTCAGAACAAGTTAATTCATGCATAATTATTTCAGATCTTTGCTCAATAAAGAAAATCAAATCAAATCAAATAGAAAAAAATAGAAATTCTCAATGATAGTTAAAAGTTCATCTAAGTTTTTTAACTAAAAACCTTATGGAAATTACGAGCTTATCAAGGCACAGAGAGATTAAGGAATAATTTCTCTCTTGTCAAAAGAGAGTAAAAACTTTTATTATCAGTTTCATATGAATTTAAAGTCCCGGAAATCGATTTCGCATTTCACAATATGTTTTCCCTTCTACTTCCGTGTTCATTTATTAAGGATGATGGATGAGCTTGTTTTCTGTAATATATAATGCTCTTTTAGGGTTATCATATTGCCAGGACATATCTAGAAATGTTTTCATAAACACGCGTAAATTTTAAAGGAAGATAATTATAATTATTTAGACATGCATATTAAAATGAATTATTGTGGACGTTTTATGATGCATTGAGAATAAATAAATATACCAAAAATATATAAATAAATAAAATTAAAAATAAAAATAGTGCGAAGAAAAATCGCAAATGAATGTGAATTAATAGCATTATGTCATTTAAAAATATTTAGTTATATTGATGAAAAATTATTTTTATTATTATTATTTGAAGAAAAAAGAAATCTGCAAGTAAATTAATAATTTTAGTTAAAAGAAATTTAAAATCTGCATTAATTTATTTGACATGGCAGTAAGAATGATTTAATTTATATTTCAAAATCAAGTCTAGTGTATACAATATTAATTCTTTTTTAAATTTAGAAAGGTTGAATTCCAAAAAAAAAAAAAAAAAAAAAAAAAAAAGAAAGAAAAAAAAAAACTCCAAAAGAATAATAGAGGGGGATTTTTGTCTTTTATACTTGATGTGAAATATTTTTAATATATATACTTAAAGTAAGAAAACAAATTCCGAAAAATTATATACGTATTACAAGGTATTTAAATAAATTTATTGTTTTAGACCTCATATATAAATTTAATATAGCTTAATGCGTTTATAATTTTTATGTTTAATATAATCTTCTGTTAAAAACAAACTGATTCTTAAGCGGATTTTTAAGATTATTTGTTAACTTTAAATGTAGGAAATATATTTCTATATATTTACTATACACAGGTCGAATAATGCTGTTTGTTTATGAAATGTTAGCTATTATTATTATTTTTTAACTATTAGTTTGAAACAATTTTTAAATATTTTATTAGTTGTTAATTATTAAATTGCTATAATGCAGTAAAAATGGTTATAAGCATACGTGTTGGATTATGAATGTAAAAACTAAAAGTTTCAAGAATAAATGAGGTTAATTGTACGTTTAATATAAATAAAATTATTGTTATTTGTTGATTTTTTTTTTTTTTTTTTTTTTTTTACATTCTGCAATGAATAGCTTTGATATGTACGTTAGCTTATTTTCCTAATATTAATTTTAATTTCTATTTTTTTCGGTGACTAACATGGACAGAATTTCATTTTTCATTCTACCTGTTTTAGCCTACTCTTCTAGCTTATTCTTCTATTATTGCATAAAAATAAAATAATAATTAGTATGTTTATCTTAATAATGTTTATCTTAATTTCCTTAAAGGCATTTTTGATTTAATACAGTATTTTCTACTTTATATCGTTTCACATAATTCTCTTATAAATATTTTATTTTTTAAGCCACAGTGAACAATAGTTAATTTTAATTATATCTATCACACAATAACAGCTATATTTAAAATTATTTACTGCCATCTTCCAATAATGAAGTTAAATGAAATAAAACTAATTTCATCCGGAAGACTGAATCTGCATTCGCTGATAGAATTTCCATCTTTCATGTGAGTGATAATTCCGGACAGTTGTTTACGCCGAAAAAAAAAAAAGAAAGACAAGAAAAAGAAAAAGGAAAAGAAAGTGAGAAATGTTTTATTTGGGAAAACTAAATTAGGATTTTTGACCGATTTTTAGATTTATTTTGTCATTATGTAGATTAGAGGAAGGTTATGTCAAAGAACCCATTCGAATAATGGCTTGGTAAATTTTTGCTCTTGCTATAATTTATTTGACCTTTCCGTATAAAATTTGTGTATTTACAATTGTTGATCCTTTTATAGTCGAAGATACAGTTATATTCTCCAACATGTTAGTAAGTATTTCTATATTTCATTAATAATATTATTTTAATTGTAATTAAACATGAATAATTGTCTTTAATTAAGGATATTAACTGTCGTACACTATATTTAGCTTAAACCTTTAGCATTCATTGGTTTCGCAGCGAAACCAAACATTTGACATAATTTAACAATTTTTATGCAGCAGTTTTTTTTAACATTTCCCCCTTGTTTTAATTAGGTTTTAAACTTTTGTTCCTTTTCTGTTCGGTAGATAGCAACACTATTCCAAAATTTAACAAATAATGCTTCAAAGGAAGCTAAATGCATAAGTCACTTGAAGTTTCTTAGTGTGCGGGTCAAATTGCTGGTTTGGTGATGCACTCATGTCTAGTTTTTTTCATTTAACCCGTTAGCGCCCAGTGTCCTCATTTGAGGACAGCTAATAAAATGGCACGTATATTTTTTGTGGTTTCTTGGAATGATTTCTGCTTTTTAGTGACAGTTTATAGCGTCACTCTAAATGATCCCTGAAAGTTTTGTGTGCCTACTGTTAATTATTATTTCATAATTTGGATAGTCATTTTACGATTTTTCATTCGTCGCACATATATTTGCTTTTTGCGCAGGTATACTAACTTAAATCAAGTTGAATAATAATATATATTATAATACTTTACTTTCGAGATCTTTGTCATCATATAATAGGAAATTAATCTGTTATCTCAAAGTTTTTCTATCTCGAAGTTTTCTCGCTAGAACACTAAACGTCAATAAATGAGGATAGGCTTTAAATTTAAAACTATCAGAAGAATTGTTTAAGTTAGTATATTTTACTGTCAGTTGTCTATATTAATTCAGAAGTGAAATAATCAGCTAATAATATTTTGCAAAATTAATTCGGGCGTTAACGGGTTAATTAAGAGCTGAACTATTATTTTCACCTGAAACAACTTTTACGAGTTTTTGTAGTCGATAATTTTTACTTACAAAGTGTTTTATTTATTAAATTAAATATTATTTGAATTTAATTAAGTTAACTTATAGATGTTTCAAACCAAAAATTTCTCGAAAAGGAACAATGCTATTTTTTTATTTTTTAAATGTTTATGATCAGCTATGTGTCTAAAAGCCATTTTTAAAATTAGTTTAGTAATTTTAAAAATAAATTAAGTAGTGAACGTTAAAGGGTTAAAATTTTTTATGCCTATGCGTGTGCGTGTATACGAGAACATGATCTTGCGGTGTCATTTAAAATTTAAGAGGAATAATTATTATTTCTATTTAAAACCTAAAATACTATATGTATTTTAGGTTTACTATAGTATTGCAATAAAATAATAATAATATCCTTAATTCCACCTTAAATAACACTGGTGATAATTACTGTTATTAAAATAATAATAATAATAATGATAATAATAATAATAATAATAATAATAATTTGATATGTCAACTCCATGCAAAGTGAAAAAACTTTGAGAAATCTTTATTAAAATTTCCTAATTGAATTTATTTTCTTCCTTTGGCCTCCTGATGATTCTTCAAGATAACATTAATAATTTCTCCTTTCTTTTAAAGAAAAATAAATTAAAAAAAAAAAAACTTTTAAAAACTTTATGAACATCTGATAAAGTGTTAATTGACAAATATATTTCTTACATATCTTTGCTTCACCATCATTTATCCTAATGTATCACTTTTCTTTCGATCGACACACCGGTACAGCAGTCGCTGGCCTAGTGCCATATATTTTGTTGGTAAAATGACCCAGAATCTTTGAGTCTTAAAAGCTATGATGGGAGAATTTAAGAGATTTTATTATATAGCTTATGATATAAAGCATTACATATTTTACCCTGTATTTTCATGCTATTAATCCAGCAAAATTAACTATCTATTATGGAATAATATCTATATATATTAATTTTGTTACATTTAAAAATAAAAGCTATGAATATTTTTATTTTCCACTGTTTTTATCAAAATATTTACAAAACTGAAACGTTATATATATAGAGAGAAAGAGAGCTGAAAACTATATTATACAAAAAACTGAAAACTAGGTAAAATTCAAGCAAATAGAACAGAAATAACATACAAATGAAGATTAATTCAAATTAATTAAGAAAATAGTAGAATTATTTTGAAATAATTTCCCACTGACAACGCCATTCTCAAAGGCAAATTATTGCAAGATAGAAAAAAAAAAAATCAGGGGTCGTACACTCCGCTTTTTTTTCAGCACGCTCTCAGAGAGAGGAAATTTCAGCCTTTTTGCCACCACTAATTTCATGCAGAAATACTTCAGGTATATTTATAGTAATGGGCTATGACTATACAGGGTAGAAATTATGTTATAAAATTAGTGGTGGCAATAAATTAAAAAAAAAATATCATTTATGAGAGTGTCCTGAAAAAAAGGGCGGAGAGTACGACCACTGAAAATTACAAAGATGTTTCTGATAATAGAAATGAATTAAAAATATCCAATATATTTATAGCGATTGGAATAAACCTGATTGCAATTATGTGTAGTTATTTTTTGGATATTAAAAATGCAATTAATAATAAAAATAAAGTAAACCAAGTAAGTAAGTAATTATTAAGTAATAAAATTACTCAATGTTGATATTTTCCAGTAGAAAAATTCGTTAATTGCTTTTAAATTTTATATAGTATTTTTGAAGGGAACCTTTAATTAAATATATATATATATATAACTGAATCATGGAAGTAATGTTTGTATTCAAAATTTTGTGGAACACACATTTAAAAATTACCTGAAAATACACTGAGAAAAAAAAAAAAAAAATATATATATATATATATATACTGCCTTCATCTAGAATGAATAAGTGGCCATTTTCTAAATCCCTTAACTAGAAATATATATTTCCGAGCTATGCGCACAAGGCACGCCAATAAACTGAATAGACCAAATGATTGAAAATTTCTAGTCTACACATTTCTAGAGGGTGAAACAATATTCTGAATTTTTTGTATTGCGAGAAATTCTCGCTTGATTTTCTAGAATTGGGTCATAAACCAAGATTATAGTTACTGAAACCCACCTCTTGTATTCTCATTTATTTGCAGAGATTTTTAAATAACTTTGCCCTCGATAATATAGGCAAACGCTTTAGAATTCTAATAGGGGTTTCTAAAACTCGCTTTCAAAGGAAAATAGAATTTATAAGGATGACATGGAACTATTTTTTCTAGAGCTACCATTTAGATTCTAGATGTCAGTCACAGAATTTTTTCTCAGTGTAAGGTGAAAGAAGGTATAAATTTTTCTTTTCCGTTTTTGTGGTAATTACATACCTGAAATTGTTGGTGCTGTTTGAAAATAGTTTTAATAAAATAATGGTTATAAATTTATAATAATATGGCAGTTTTCTTTATTTTAAGAACGTTTAACATTTTATTCAGTTTTCATTTTTTTTCAAAATTTTCAGTAAATTTCTTTTCGCATTCTTTTCAGTTTAATACCATGAAGATTTTTAAATAATTATAAGATAAAAAAAATTTTATAAACCATGTTTTTAAATTTTCTGTTGAATCATATAAACGCTACTGAAGAGCCCCAGCAATTGGATAAAAGTATTAAAAAAATTCCTTGCTATCGTCTTTTGAGCTATTATAAAAGTTTCAAATGGCTATCTAGCCGGGAAGTTAGTTAAAAGTTGATTGCAAGCTTTGTACTGGAAACGCTGCCGAAGGCAGCAGGGTCCCGAAGCAATTGGATAAAAATATTTTTAAAAAGCATTTTCACCGTATTCTGAACTATTCCGAAAGTTTTAAATGTCTAGCTACTCGGGAAGTTAGTTAAATAAATTTTCTGTTGAATCATATGAACGCTGCCGAAGGCAGTAGGGACCTGAAACAGTTGACTAAAAGTATTAAAAAATATATATTCCCACCGTGTTCTGAGCTATCCTGAAAGTTTCAAATATATAACTAGTCGGGAAGTTAGTGAAAAATCGATTGCAAGCTTTGTATTGGTAACGCTGCCGAAGGCAGCAGGAACCCGAAACAGTTGGCTAAAGGTATTTAAAAAAAAATGCATTTTCACCGTGTTCTGAACTATTCTGAAAGTTTCTAATGTCTAGCTAGTCGGGAAGTTAGTTAAATAAATTTTCTGTCGAATAATATAAGTGCTGCCGAAGGCAGTGGGACCTGAAATAGTTGACTAAAATCAATTGCAAGATTTGTCCCTGACAAACACACAAACAAACAAGAATCGAAGTTAATAAAAACATGGTAAAATACATAGTGAGTAGTAGTTCTTGATTTAGTCGTTGTTCATTTGTGAACAATATTAAGTTTTTATTATGGTAGAATTTGACAATAAATGCAAATAAAATCCACAGGAACTCCACTAAACATTTCTTTTTGATAATAAACAAAGACCATGCAGTTTATTCATTGATGTAAAAATAAAACACCATTCTTTTATTCTTGTCTTCTGTTTAGTAGTTAAATAAATTACCCGAATGTAGGTTTTTCCTGTTAGAATCGCCACAATTACGTATTACATTACAAGATCGCTACTCTAAAATTGTGAAAATGCATTTTATAATACATGTTTACGGTTTTTCAAAATAAGGTTTAAAGGTACATTCAAGTTTTGTTCTACGATACACGGTTAAAATTAAAATTCTTCATTTCACTAGAAAAATGGTTCCATTTTAGCTGCAACCAATATTATGGTGTAATGTTTCACCATTTTAGTGAATTTTAGCAGTAAGCAATACTGAAATGGTAAAACTTAGCACCAAAATATTGGTTTGAAGAAAAAAAAAAAGGCCACTTTTGCACCATTTTTTTGGTGAGATCTTGAACTATTATTTTTAACAGTGTGGGAAATGATAATAATAATAAAAAAAAAAATTACGAGTAATGCTAATGCTTAGTAGATCCATAAGAAAATATCAGGCCGCTAGGTTATTTTTAATAAAAAATTAAAATCTAATCTAGTAGGACCTTTAATGTCCTTCTTAAAAAATATAATAATTTAGAAAAACTCTCTGCTCTTTATGTGTGAAATGCCGTTATTTGCACTATAATTTTGCTTTATAATTAATGCTTTTGTTAAGTAAATTGTATAAAGCTAGTTCGATTTCTTTTTAAAGTGAATGAAACGTTAATTTAATTGCCGCTTTTAAGAAGGAAAAAAAGATGTGTTTTAAAAGTTTTAAAAATTACTTCTTTTAAAGTTAATATTTATCTTTAAAATTTCTGTCTTTTTAATCACTTTTCAAAAATGTATAATATCTTTAATTATTGATCGAATGCCGCGATAGGGTAAGTACTATCTTTTTTAGGAAATCTTAATAAGCTGTTTGTCTTATTCACTTCAATACTTTTTTTTTTTTTTTTTTTTTATCGTTAGCAACGAAAAAGTTCGTAGAATAATAAGCATGTGCAGTAAATATACAGATTGAGAAAAAATTGCATGTCATTTGATCATGAGTTATTACTCAAACTAATTTGTCAATACAAGGTACAAGCTCAAAATTAAAGGCCATAAAATAAAATCATTGTTCGCAAAAAAAAAAAAAAAAAAATCAATAGTTTTAGAGAAATACATATCATGAAAATGTAATTCTAATAAAATTCTTCTCAGCTATATAATTGTTTAATTTCTTTAAAAGACGATTAAAATTTCTTCACAAAAACGTTTGTATTCCTCGAAATACAAAATGACAATAATTTAAATGCCAAATCTTTAATTATTTTATCGACGATGGGGAAATAGTATTCCCTTCTAATTTAAATTCCCAACCTCAAAAATTTATCCCAGAATTTTAAAACTAAATTTTACTTTCATAACTTATTGGAAAATATTCATTTATGTCTGCTTCTAATTTTGACTTAAATTTTGGTAACTTGTGATATTAAATTAGCGTAATTGAATTGCTTATGAAAGGGATAAAAAATATATATAAACAGGAATATGTAATTGTTCACAATGGCGGTACAAGTAAAGAGAAATTTGTTATTATCTTTGGGTGGCACGATTCTGTGTTCTTATATACGATCGATGTATCTTTCCAAATTGCCATCGCCCATCGTTATCACCTAGTTTGACATACAGGATTTGAACATTTTATATCAACTAATGTTGCAGAAAAATTACTGCTTCACTTGGAAAATAAAATTAATCGTGGGATGAAAGAGGTCAGGTTTTCTCTTCCTCTTCTCACCCCAAATAATAATAATAATAATAATAATAATAATAATAATAATAATAATGTTTTCAAAGTTTCTGTAATTTTTTTAGTCCTTGAATATCACAATTCTGTTACTCAGAAAATTGTGCTAAAAAATGCACAAACATTTATTCAATTACGTGATTATTATTTTAATTTAAATGTTCAAATACTTTATATTTTTGAGTTAAAAATTTCATACATTTCTCTTTATTTACGAAAAAAAAAAAAAAAAAAGAAAATGTAAACGATAAAGTAAAACGAAATTATTTTTAGTGCAAGTTATATACATAGAAATTTAAATATAATAAGAATTGTATTACTAAAATTAATATTTATGTATATGAAAACATACAGAAAATTAACAAACTATGAATAAACGAAAAAGGATGTAAAAAAAAAGACGAAATCAAATAAAATACTGGAAGCTTATAGAATTTGTAACTTCATCTAGTGCATTATACGAATAGTCTAAGCAAATTTATATATAAAGTTAGAGAGAAAGAGAAAATAAATTGAAAATTGCAAAATGATTTGTGATGATTTCTTATTTTAAGTATTTCCATTTCATTTTTCAAAATAAAATCAATAATTGGGCTATAAAAATCTAAAACTCCACGCACTAAGCAAGTTGGAAATGCATAGAAAATATGTTTATTATTAAGTTATGTCCAAATTTAGTGTCTACACTGAAAAAAAAAAATAAAGGAGCAAAAGTATTCAAAAATGAGAAAAATTGTGTCAAATTTGAGTATGTCACATAATCCAAGCAAATATACTCAAATTTAAAAATCCCCTGTATTTAATTTGGAGTATATTAATATGTTCAAAACTTGGCATCGACCATCGTGAATTCCAATATCCCAAATCACAGATTCTCACTGATGTATTTTTCCGCAAACCAATATGAAGAAACCATCACAAAACATAGTTCTTTAGATTTCAAGGAATAAATTTTGCGATTGAACTCTTTCTATTTAAATTTGTAGAAATTTTATTAAAGACTTCTTTTAGTTCAACATATTTATAATAAATTAGGAAGTGAACAGATTTTAATTTGAAAACATGTGATATTTCATAAATGAGAGAAGCATTTTTTTCTTTTTGAAACAAAATTACTCATTTCGAAATGAATATGTCCGTTTACTCATTTTTGAGTACTTCATTTTTAAGAGTGTACATATTTCAATTATTACTAAAATTGTAATGGATAATTTCAAGTATAAAAATGTATATTATTAAACTAATGATTAATAAACGGCCCATCCCTAATATAGAAAACATATTAGGTAAATACAAAGTGGAAATGTCAACATTTTTTTTTTAAACATTCAACTTTTGTTTTCATTTTAACACTGTTAAAAATGGTTTCTTAAAAATGAGCAAAATTGTCTCAAAATAGCTCTGAAACAATATATACTTAAATTTGAAAATCTCATGTACTCATTTTTGAGTATATTGACATGCTCAAAAATGGGATTGACCACTAAGAATCCCAATATCCCCATTTATCAGCTTGTTAGTACACTCAAAAATGAGTGCATGGGTTTTCAAATTTAAGTATATATTGTTTCGGAGCTATTTTGAGACACTTTTCCTCATTTTTGAGAAATCATTTTTAACAGTGAAACCTTTCTCTTACACGTATATTTTAAAATAACACACATTTACAAAAACAATGTTGGCAAAATTTGGTTTGATAATTTTAACTGATCGATATGTTTTTTGGTGTTCTGAAACCGAAAATGAAGTTAGTTTTTCTCTATCAAGTATAGATTTTTGTCAAAACAGGGAATAATTATAATTAATCATAGTAACATATTATAAAAGTTACCATATAATTATACTGGTGGAAGAGTCACGAAAAAAAATTGTGCCGGTATAAATTCTGTATTGGCAAAAATCAATACGTGATAAAGAAAAATTTTCATCATTTTCCGTTTCCGCTCACCAAAAAAATAACCAAAATTATCAAATCAAAATTTTAGATGCAGACCTGTGTGTGTAATTATTAAGTTTGTTTTCATGCAGATAAAATCTCACTTTTTTTCTGAAGATTATGTACTTTGTAAACAATAGTATATAACTTCTAGAAATAAGTTCAATCTTTTAATGTTTTAAAGAAGTCAAATTTTTAAGTTAAAAAGTATTTATATACATACTTGCCAACATACTAATTAATATACCGTAGTATTGTTAATTCCGCCTTCTTTTTCACAGCAGTATCTTTTTAGAGTATTTTTCTTTTTATTTAATCGTAATTTCATTTGGAGAATATTACTCTAAGAATTTACTGGTGTGAAAAAAAGGGCGAGATTAACAACACTACGGAATATTAATTAGGATGTTGGCATGTATGTATATATCATATTTAAATGAAACGCATTTTGTATAGCTTTAGGATTGTCGTAATATTTAAAAATTAAAAGTCTATACATGTTATAAAAAGTGCGGATCTTCAATTAGGATAAACCCTAGGAGGAACCATAGTTAAAAATTTCAACAAATTAGGATTTTTTTTTAAACATTTATTTATTATTACATCGTTTACATTCATTTATTCATATATTTTTCCTTTACGTTTAGCTTTTTAAATTAATTTTATGGATAAATAAAAATGAAAATACCATATTATTTTACGAAGCTATTAAATAAATATTCATAAGTTCTCATTCAAAACAGAAAGATTTAGAATCGACTTGATAAAAAATAGTCTCTTGATCTATCACTTCTTATATCTTGTGAACAGAAGGAAAAAAAAAATTGAAAAATAACATTTCAATACATTCATTGAAATTGGAAAATTCAGTCAAATATCCTACTAAGGAAATACTATTATTAAAATTTTCCATTAATACTCTGTTATTTTGATAAAAAATCATATTTACAAAGAATAAAGGTGACGTATTTATTTTAACAATGCCATTAGTCGAAATGCTAGGAAAGTAAATAGTCTATCAGTTTAGAAAATTGTTTTCAGAATCAAAAGATGTCTCGCTTTTGAGAGACACTGAAAACATCTTTGGAATTGAATCTCTTATGGAAGTACAGATGCTTCGTTCGTTTTCTTTGTGAAACATAATCCGAGCATGTTGATGAAAAAAGTATTCGTATTGGCTTTCAGTCGATAGTTTGACTTATCCTGAAAACGGAGTCAAAACAGCAAAATAACGTGTTAGACGAGAGAAGAAAAAAGTAAAGAAGTTTGTGCTTAAAAGAGTGGGTTGATGCATTCAAGCAGCGAAATATGTAGAATTCAACAAAGCTTTTAAAATGAATAGATAGATAGACACGTATTGGAATTATATATATATATATATATATATATATATATGTATGTATGTATGTATGTATGTATGTATGTATATTATTTCAAGCATTTTTTTTTTAAGTATCTAGAAATGCTCATTAATGTAAAATGGATGCGAAGGTTTTTAAAATGTCTGTGAAATTTATGGAGTAAAAATACATTTTATTAATATTTTGTTTAAAATATTTAAATGAAAAGTTAAAAGTATATGCGTAATATTTCCATATCTGAAGGATAAGTACCTAGAAAACTTATCCTGATTGAAAAAGTCTCTAAATTCAAATTTGCATTTTAAAAATTCTTGCAGGCTTGATTTGTTTATAATATATATTTATTCATAATATATATTAATATATCAATAACCATCAAATATATCATTAAACATACTCTTAAATTTCTCAAATCAGGAACATTTTCTGGACAAAAATTTGTTATTCTTAGGAACCTGCTCCAAACGTATAAAAACCAGGGACTTATCCGATATATAATCTTAAAGATAACACAATATTTTTATAGTGTGGTATGCTGCAATTTTTCTCATTTACGGGAAAGCGATATCTTAGCTTTTGTCGCGTATAAACGCACCAAACTTGGTATATAAGAGGGCTATTATAAAAAGCTACACTAAATCAATTTGGATTCTTACCATTCAATAGGGGGTACTTTTATACTACAATTTCCTTCATTTACATGAAGGCGATAACTCAGCTTTTATTTATACATAGTTCTGAATATACTAGCTTCTTTCACTTTAATAGAAAAATAAAAGTGCATGCTTAATTAAGAGTGTTTCTTTATAATGATAATCAGTAGGTGACTAATGAAAGATTTGAAAAAAAAAAAAAAAAAAAAAAAAGACGCATCTCTTATTTAGGAAATAGAAAGTAAAATTCAAATACAAATAGATGAGACCTAATGGTTCTGTGTGTGTGTGGGGGGGGGGGATAAATCATCGACTTGTAAAGAGTTGTCATCCCCTAGTTGTCATTACCAAATACCTTTGATGAAATTACTAATATTTATAATGAAGGCTCAAAAAGTTTTGCTTGAATTTAATTATGTTGAGGGGGTTCAATGTAGCAAGTCTCGTCAATATAAAAATCTGTTGCGTCCACTAATCAGTCTGAAATAAATGCGAAAGTAAAAATAAATAAGGAAATGAGAACAAGAATAGAATTTAAATAAAATTACTTGTTTAAATAAAATTTTATTCCTATATTTAGTATTGATATATTTTTAACCATTTTTAATACTGTTAAATATAAATTATTATTTTCATTGTAATTTAGATTATTTTTTTCTTATTATATACATTTTTCCTTTCAGAGCGCTGTTAAAAATAAGCTACAATACTTAAAAAAAAAAAAAAAAAAAAAAATTAAAGCCGTTTTTTCTGACACGAATATTTTGGTAAATTTGGTACTAGACTGTTAAAAATTTGAGATCAGACTAAACCAGATTAATAATAATAATAATAATAATAATAATAATAATAATCCATGATTTCGTGTGGTGTTTATTATAAACTATGAGATAAAATTAAATGTTATTTATTCAAATCCTTATATTAATTTAAAGAAAAATAATAAGAAGAGCTCTGTTTATTGAGCCATTCCTTCAGCACACTTTTTACCCTTTTTACCTTAAATACTCCATATTTGCCCACGAACTTCGTAAGTCGGGTACTGCAGCATTTTTCATACATCAAATAAAAACTGAACCGCATTCTTCTAATCTGAAAATAGTTCTATTGAGCTACTGATCGCGTCGTTCTAGTTTTCTTCCTCTTATACTTTTACGACCAGCAATAGTTATAAAATTGAAAAAAAATATTCCAGACAGATGTAAAGTACGCAGCAAAAGCTAACACACTGAAATGAATATTTTGAAAATAGAATCAGATGCAAAAAGTATGTTGGCAAGAAGCTTACTTCTGGTAGAACAGGTCTCGTGTTTGAATCCCAGTAAAGCAAAAATGTTTGTTGTGTCCTTATATATAAAATAAATATTATCGCATTAAAAACTTGTAAAACCTTCATGGTCTGGGTTATTCAAGATATAAGCAGTCCAGGAGACAAGCAAAAATTTCAATTCCCATCAAACAAATAAATGAAAAGTTACAAAATAGTTACTTTTAAATATGCTGCATGGAGTACATTATTCTATATATTAAAGGGTATAAAGTAATTTACAACATATACGCAGAATTATTTGCTGTGCTGGACTAATAAAAATTTTATTTATTTATTTATTATGAAAATAAAAATAAACTTTAAAATTCGACTAGTGAAAAGATTTTTTGAATTTTGGGAAGAACCCAATTACAACACAATTATTACACTGCTCTGGGGGAAAAAATCGAGCCCTGATACCATTCCTGCTAATTTTTATGTAAAATGATCTCCTGAATCCAAATATGACCCCCATTTTGCCCAATCACCCACCGTTTTCTCGGGACGCCACCCCCTCATCCAATTTTTATCCCTGTTCGGTAATTTTATGGACATGAAATTGATTTGGAAAATGGAAAGGATTATTTTAACATTTGAAAACAGAAAAAATATAATGTATAGTAAATAATAATAATAATAATAATAATAATAATAATAATAATAATAATCGATTAATAAAATATAATAGATGCACTATATAATTTCAATAGCAAATCTCCCTCCCCCTAAATTTTCCCCTATCTGCAAATGTTCATGTTTTAGAATTTTTCAATTTTGTAACCCCTCAGAAAATATTTATTAGTTAAAATAGTTCTTTGCTCTCCTACAAATCAAATTTATGACCATAAAATTACAGAAAAGTGATACAAATAGGGGGACGTCCCAAAAAATCGGTGGGTGACAGGGAGGTCATTTTACGTAAGAATTTGCAAAAATAGTGTTGGGGCCGATTTTCATGCAGAGCAGTGTTATTAATAAATTTAGGGTGAAACCATTCTGCGATAAGGTATAGCCCTTTGTATTAATAAATATTTTTATAGAATGTTCAACTTTTATTTTGAAAAGAATATTATGCTTTGTTTCAATTAGCATTATAATGTAATATTATTATTTTTTTTTTCCTCAAATATATCAAACAATGAAAACGATCTTTTCATAAATGCACCTAGTATATTATGAATATCATTAAGAAGCCCATTACATAAATAAAGTAGCTCACAAAATATAACTAAATGAAAATTTTCGGAGAAAATACGTATTACAAAACAATAATAATAACAATAAGTTTTTAATATCACAAAACGCATTAAAAAATTGTGAGCTTTAAATAATTATAATTTTAAATATCCAGAAATTTGTATTTTCTCTGTATTTACAGTCTAGTGAATAACTGTTAGACTTCAAATATAATCCTCATATGCTAAAAAAAAAAAAAAAAAAAAAAAAATGATATCAAAATTATTCTAAATTATATTCCCATTATATATATATATATATATATATATATATATATATATATATATATATATATATATGTGTGTGTGTATATATAATAAGAATATAGTTATATATATATATATATATATATATATATATATTTAGCTGACTTTAGAAAAAATATCCTTTTTCAATCAATAAAACGGCAAGGATCAGACTTTCTTTTAGTGGAGATTAACTCATGCTTGATAAATCAAAAATTTTATGACAAAAACCAGACATGAATATCATGTTAGGAATAAACTTTTCAAAAAGGTTTTCCAGACATGAAAAGGGGAGAATTATTTGCGGAGGAAAATATTTTAGAAGGATCTTTATTGAACATTCCTTTTAGAATTTCGTTAAAGACAAAAATTGCTGATCCATAAATCAAAAACTAATAGAATTACTGAATTTAATGGTGGTAATTTATTTTGCTTATTATAAAAAATGCAAACGGAAAAATATTTCTATAACAGACAGTCTGTAAATCTAATTTGTTATAACAAGGTTAGCTTAATTTACAAATTTCAAAATATATTTTTAAAATTTTAGAATATTCATCATATATTTTTTTCTGCATCAGCGAATTAATTTTTATTTTTAAAAAAGTATTATTTGTACCGTAAGTAAATATCCCATTCATCAACGAAACAAAGCTTTGTTAGGAAAACTTTTTAAAGAAAATTGTAAATTACTCTTTTTAAATAATTCGAAGTTTTGTATTTGCATATTTTATATCTCATTTTGTCAATAGTGTAGGAAACATATTAATGTATTTCTTGCATAAATTAACTGTACAAAATATCTTTTATTAGGTTTTTCTTTTTGTTGGGGAACGCGAGATGCATATAAATAGATTTTTCAACGTGCGATTGTTGTGTTTTGGCTTTACAAAATCAAACTACTCATTTCTGAATAAACAAAAGCTGCTGGTTTTCCTTATCTTTCCCAATACAGTCTATTATAAATATGTCAACAGTTTCAAGAAAAAACTCTCTATGTAGTCTGGAATTTCCCTCTTTGAAAGCTAAAAATAATTTCGGTAAAATACTTCTGATTACACAAAAAATGTTGAGGGACTTAATTACCATTATATAAGATAAAATAATTAAACAGCTTTAAAACAGACTTATTCCGAGAAATTGACAGAAGTATAAATTTTCCAAACCTATAATAAAGCAAACTAATTTTATAATGCTTTATTTTTTTATTTTAATTTTAATTTAATTTTATTTTTTTATATTTATATTTATATTTATATTTATATTTATTTATTTTATTCTATTTTATTGTTCTTAAATAAAAAAAATATTTTTACGGCGACAAAAAGTTATTATATATTTTTCGTATGTTCTTATTTAATTTTAAGATTTCTTATTTAACTTTATTTTTCTGTGTGAATTGTTTTGGATTCGATCCCAGGTTGTGCTCGTTGACCTAGCCGTTCGGAGTTTCCCGTGGTTTCCTCCGAAATTTGCGTAAATACGGCCTAAGAACCCTTAGAAAGATCTTCACGGAAGCACACCACCCTAGGCCTAGCCTAGGACCCTCGCGTAGTCAATCGGTCTTACTACCAAAATACCAACAACTGTGTGATTTTTTTTCCAATAGGTAAAAAATTTGTAATTATTATTCTACGTATCTTTTCAAGTTCTGAAACAGTTCTTCCCTAAAATATCCGGTAAAATTCCGGCAATACTAACGGTTTTTTGTACGTCATTAAAAAAAAAAAAAAAAAGAGAGAGAGAGAGAGAGAGAAAAGTAGGCTTTATTTTATTATGCAATGAAGTAATCTCGCACTAAATTTTGAGTTAATAATTCTACAAAATAAATTTACATAGTAAATATAACTTAATAGTTATTTATTCCATTTACGGTTTTGTGTTAATATGATATAATGTAGACTTCTAGGCCGATAAAAAGAGAAATCGCAAGCAAGAGTTAATATGATATAGTAATGCATAGAAAATTCGAAGTTCTAAGTATTTATATGAAAACCAACAAAACAGATGCAGATAGTGAGAAAGCGTGGCGCAGTGGTAGTGTGTTTGGGTTGAGAAAGAAAAGTATTGCGATAGGATCCCGGTATATTTTCTTTTCTTTTATTTCAAGGGAAAAAAAAAATTAAATTAAATTAAATAATTTGTTTAAGAGAAAATATTTATTATATTAAGATTTTGTTTTTAATCAGTATACTAATTAATAAAACAATAACCAGAAATTAAAAAATGTATGTTTAATTAATTTTAAAGAAGAAAATCATGTTTACATTTACAAATTTAGTTTGTAATTTCTAATGACAATAATTAGAAGTAGGAAATCAATGAAAGCATAAGTGTTTTTCACAAGGAGCACAAGATATAAAAGAATATTGATCACAATTAATTGCATTACAATCTTACTCACCATCAAACATTATTATCACGAACCTTTTGGAAAATATTTGGCTTTTCATTGAGATAACTAGATTTATAAAATTCATATTTGCTCAGATTTGAAATTTTTTAGATGTAAACTGATTATCGATTAGTGAAATTATTTTGAGAAAATTTCTCCTTGTGCTCAGTCTTATTGTCTGTTCCTCCAAGAACACGAAATTTGACAGTTGTTTAATAAAATATTTGAAATAAAAATTAAATGCGACGTCGAATCGTTGAGAAACAGCTGGTGTCCATTCAAGATTTTTCATGCAAAATATTGCACGAATAATAAATAACACAATTAAGAGCAGACGATTAATTCTTGATTTTAATGGCGTCGATAAATAATACTATTTAAAAGTTTACATAAAACACTATCACAAATTAGTAACGAAATTTTATCTAAATATAATATAAAATTATTTCTCTCACAATTAGTCATTTATTTTAATTAAAAAAGAAAAAAAAATTAAAAGTTTTTTTCTGTTTAAAAAAAAAAAAAAAAAAAAAAAAAAAAATCAAAGGTTTTGAATTCCAGACCTTCTTTACACAAGCCAAAAACTGTACCACTGCGCCACAATTTCTTGCTACCAGATTCTGTTTCGTTGGTTTTGATAGAAACAGCTAAGAAGGGGCGGGAGGTGGCACAAAATTTGCACTCCATTTTATGCTTTTGACTACTCTCTCTAAGTTTAGCTTGCTTTGGTTTCAATAGGAATTTTACTGATTCATATTTCAACTTCCCTTGTAAGTCTGTTACTACTTGAGTTGAGCACGTAATATTTTTGGAGTTCTACTTGTAATCAACATTTCAGCTCAAAATTAATAAGACGATAGATAGTGTGTTAAAATTCGAAACAAATTTCGAACTGAAGTTAGGGGCAGAAGGCACACAAAGGTCCCATCCCTAACTCCATTACTGTTTAAACATATATTGTCATCATCGGAGTTATACATGGATGCAAAATTTCAGCTCAATTGGATGATAGGAAGTGGGCGTGGGTAAAAATTCAGTTTTTAGATTTGACCCACACACATAAATATAACAAAAGCTTAATGAAATTTGAGCATTCCATACCTGCCAACATGCTAATTAATATACCATACAATTGTTAGTATCTGCCTTTCTTTTCAAATCAGTTATTTTTTAGAATATTTTTCTTATTGAATCGTAATTACTTTTGGAGAAAATTACTCTAAAAATAAAGTGGTGTGGTAAAAGGGATGGATACAAACACGTCTAGGGATTATTAATTAGAATGTTGGCAAGTATGGCTTTCGAGTAAAAAAAAAAAATTATAACTGCGCGGCCACAAACTCTAACAAAAAAATTGTTTGCATGATTTAATGAAGGGGTCGCAATCTCCTCCTTTTTTTCAGGACACTTTCAGAAATGAGAAATTTATGCCTCTTTTGAGACCATTATTTTTATACAATAATTTTTATCACGACATATTACTTTAAAAATACAATAAAGATTTCTGTAAGAAAAAAGTGGTGGCGAAAATTTCTCATCCCCTTATTGTCTTGGTATTGTTTTGTATCTATTAATTGCTAAATATTAAGGTTAAATTTTATTACGATAACTATCATATATATATATATATATATATATATACACACACACACACTAAGCGACAAAAAAAAAAAAAAAAAAAAAAAAAAAAAAAAAGGCCGCACTTGGATATTTTCCTTTTTACCTTCAACAACCGCCAATTTTATCGTTTGAAAAGCAAATTTTCGAACAGATTTTATTATGTTGTCCTCCTCATACACTTTAGCATTGAGTCCAGTGTTAAGAACAAAATGCAATTGTCAGGAAAATTGTAATTTTAGAAATTATTTCAAAAATAGTAGTAATAAGGCAGTTAACGATGACACAAAAGTATTAATTTTTGAATGAAAATCAAAAAATTTTTAATACGTGTGATGGAAAAATAATTAAATGTTAACGAAATATTGGTAAAATGGTTTTTAGCAAGATATAAAATTTTTTTGGCCGTTTAAACTGGAAATTTGGATTTAGGCGGCCATGTTGCTCATCCAAGCAAGATAACCGCATGTTAAAAAGCAAATGTTTAAAAAGTCGATTTGTATTACATTTAGAGCATAAAAGAGTTTCAGAAAAAGTGTTTAGCAGCATAATTTCTTTAACTACAGTGCATCAACTATTAAACAAAGCAGGTTTAAATGAAAGAAAATTTGGAAAAATTCCATTCTTAGTAAAGAGAATTAGGAAAGCAAGACCTCAGATGGCTAAAATAATAAAAAAATTTATTAGTTAATTATTGGGCTGAACTGGTTCTCACCTATGAGTCAAGTTTAACTTATTTCGAGCTAAAAAAAACAAGCAGATCTGGCAACGAAAATATGACCGACTTGATGAAAATCGCACTTTTAAAACAGTGACACATTCACCGTACATTATGGTTCGAAGGTGCATAACTTCTCAAACAGTCGGGCAAATTTTTATGCTCAAGGGATGAATTAACTCGAAATAAAACACAATCTTTATAAAAGTGGTGCCTGACCGACTATTTTGGAGGTATTTTGAACATTTTCGCAAACAGCATTTCAAGATGATAATGCAACTTACTACACGGCGTCTGTGGTAAGTTTATTCACTTCAAATTGTCAAATTTTGCTATCCATTCCCAAGAGAACCTATAATTCTGTAAGTAATCATATATTTTTTCGCTTTAAGTTAAATTCGACAAAGGATATAGTAGAATTTCTTCTTTACCAGACATGGAAATAGTCCAAATTGCGATCCGCTCGAAAATGTTTCGTCTATAAAAAGGCGGGGGAGAGGGGAGATGATTCGAAATTTGCAGTCTACAACTCTGCCAGAACTAGAAAAATTTATTTGTGATATTTGGCACATTGAAATTGCTGAGATTTATATTAAAACACTATATAATACTACCCCATTGTGCATTAAAGTAGTCATTCCATACAATTGTGGAATTAAACCAATGCAGAATACATATTTTTAATAAAAAAATGCTTAGATCTAACAAATAAATAGTTTTATTTCATATATTAAAATTTAACTTGTTTATTTCATATAAAATATCATAATAGAATACAAAGTGTATGGTTTATGTTTAGAAAGAAAGTTTTGTGCAGATTTTTATAAAGTACTTCGTAGAGAGTAGTAAAGCGAATTATTACAACGAAAATGTACGTAGGTATCATTTCATCCCTTTGGTATTATGCAAACAAGACAGTTTTATTTGTTTCAACCATTAATTTTAAAGTTATTACAAATAAAAAGGGTATAAGTCATTTTTTCTGCAGTGCGGCTTATTTTTTGTCGCTTAGTGTATATATAGGGGAGCCTGGGGCAGGTTGTAACAGTTTTTAGAAAATTAAATATATTGTGAAATGTAATTACGTTTTCCTGTTTCTAATTGCTGTTTTCAATAGCATACATAATCATCTATCATATTTATAAAAAACACTTTCGTTAATATTGCTAGTTTTAGCACAAAAAATATTTTTTTATTATTATTATTTGCTGTCACAATTTGACCCGGATTTGGGGCTAGTTGTAATACATGTGGGGCAAAATGTAACGGATACAAAGGGAACCCTAAAAATAAAAATGACAATATTTTAAAATGTTTTTTGTTATCAATCATTTATTAATTTAATAAAAAAGACATTTTATAACTAATATTAAATTATAACCTTCTTGATATAGTAAAAATGAATTATATCAAATGGATTTTAGTAAAATAAAGAGAAAATTAAAGATAAAATTAACATAGAAGTCAATCTTAGTCATAGTTGAATTTAATTCAAGCAAATTATATTTTGTTCCTCTCATGCATTTAATGTGTGCTCACATTTTGTAAATTAAGCATTATACCCATTCTTCTGCAAGGAAGGGGGTTTAGCAGAGCTCGAATTCTCCACCCTTTTTTCAGGACACTCTCATTGATGAGAAGTTTCTTCTTTTTTTCTACCACTATTTTTATGCAATATTCTCTAATTCGTGATTAAATCGTGATTCTAATTCGTGGTTAAATAATCACGGCACTATAATATAAAAACACAGAAAATATTTCTGTATAAATATAGTATTGGCAAAGAAGCCAAAAAATTTTCATTTCTGAAAGTTCCCTGAAAATGGGCGGAGACTTCAAGCTCTGGCTGTAGGCATCTCCACAAGCCACTCCTCTAGCATGTTACAACTTGCCCAATCCTATGATTTTGGACGTTTTGTTTATTTATAAAAATAGATAACGATTTATACAAAAAATTAAACATGCATTTTATAACTCAACACACGGACTAAATAAATAGCTATAATCATTTCGTTAAAGTATAAATTAACATATCTTTAATCAAAGTTTACAAAATATTTTTTTTCCACTAACTAGCTAAAATGAAGCACATGTACAGAACCTCTCATAACCACTTTTGTGGAGCACCGATTATAAATCTCGTCATAAGGGTTATGTTTATAAAAATACTTAATCACAAATGTTACAAACTATTTCGTAAATTGCGTGTTACTTCTTACCTCTGTGACAACTAGCCCACGCTCCCCTATTAACACTTTCGCGACTGCATGTTTCAAAGCTGCCAACCTAATCCGTAAAATTGTTAGTCCCGCCCTTTTTTCTACACCAGTCATTTCTTAGAGTTTTTTTCTTCTTAATTCATCGCAAATATATTTGAAGAAAATTACTTTAAAAATTAAGTGGTGTAGGAAAAGGGGCGGTACTAACAATTTGCCGGATTAGGTTGGCAGCTCTGATGTTTTTGTCTTTATGACAGCAAGGTCCGCATGTGGTTGTTATTCTCCCAAGTTACAATATTTCAGGACAAATCTTTTTGAATTCACATTTATAATACAAATGGATATACATTATAATTATACTCTTTCTAATCAAAGTATTTGTATCCATAGTACATTGATTGTATAAATATGAACAGTGGGTATATTGTTAAGGTTGGTTGGGTTTTACGTCGCACTAGTGCTGCGCGTATGGGCAATTGGCGACGGTCTGGGACACACCCCTAGAGGTGGTCCGGAGACATACCATCACAATTTTGATCCTCCACGGAAGGGACGGCTCTCCCGCTTCGGTGACCCCCAGAGGTATAATTTTTGATGGGAACATGGAGGACATTGCGACCACGACAAATTTTACGTGTACCAGCCACCATTAGTGTACATGACGGTCTTTGGCCGGCTCGAGAACCGAACCCGCAATCTTCTAATTACGAGGCCAGCGCTCTACCGACTGGGCTACCGCGGCCCGGTATATTGTTAAGAAATAAATAACATACAAATTGCGAAAGAAACGCCCACTGGCGAAGTTGCAGATTTCGAAATGACGTGGAACTACGTCAGCGGTCGCGAAATTGTTTACAAACATTTAGTAGGTACAGGTAGACTGAACCGTTAATGAAAAACCGACCCTATTATGTGTAGAGAAGCAATTTTCTTAATCTTGTCGCTACTGACCCTTTTCAGGTTATGTATTTAGGGACAGAAGTGACAGTTTAGGAATAGTAGCGATGTTCAAATCATCAAATCTCTTTGCTTTTATTTCATTAACATGTTGAGCGTCATGTCAGCCATTCTGGATTCAAGACATTTTGTCATATATCTATAAGTACTGAAGGAATCATCTTGAAACTTTAGGAGTGTGCAGAACATGTTATACTTCAAACATTTCAGTGAAAGTTTTACCGCGAAAGTAAAAGCAGTGCCAATAAAAAATTAAAACGTTGAGCGCCCTGTCAGCCATCGGTGGCTGACAGTGTCAAATATGATATAAAGCCGCGTCAACCATCGGTGACGGATATAAAAATAGGATATAAAATTAAAAATATTACGTTTAATGATTGAAAATTTATTAAAAATGTGCTTAATATTTATTTATTTCAGGAGGAATCATTACGGAATTTTAATGGATTTTAAGATTTTGCGTGGCTCTCAACGTGTTAAATTGCTTTTACTTTATTATATATTTATATTCTTCTTCTTCTTCTTTATTTTATTTTATTTTATTTTTTTTTTTTTTAAAGAAACATTAGTTCTTTTAAAATTTAAGTTTTATTTATTTATTTGTTTGCATTTTAATTTTTTAATAAAACTTGAAAAATCTACATTTTAAATTTAAGCAGATAGTTAAATTTATCCTGTTTTTGCAAATTTTAAAATTACATCCAGGCAATAAACTATTAACTTACTTATAATTGTTAAAATATCAGAGTTAGGTATTTTTAACGGCTTGTTGCTTTTATCCCTTATATAATCGTCACTTCCTGGGAAGTAGGAAGAAAGCTCAGATCAGACCATAGTACCAAATTTAGCACATTTGTCTAATAGAAAATTTTAATAGAAATTTTTTATAAATTTCTGTAACAGTTCTCATCGATTAAAAAAAAAAAAAATCTATTAAAATTTCCTGCTAGCCAAAAAATACTAAAGTTGGAAACTATGGGTCAGACCCCTGTCATTGGATAACATCTCAAGAATCATCCTTTAAAAATCAAAATTGAAGTATTATAAATGTTCCTTAATTTATGATTTTTATGTAAATGTTAATAATTAGTTATTATTTAGAAATATACTTTAGTTCGAATGAAAGAATCATTCTGTAAAAATCAAAATTGAAGTATTATAAATGTTCATTAATTTATGATTTTTATGTAATTAATATTGATAATTAGTTATTACTAATAACACTTAAAAATTATTAATATATTATTTTTTGAATAATTAATTTTTATAAATTTGTTAATTTTCGAGCTCCTCCCAACGCCTCTGAGTCGGTTTCTTTATTCTTTTACTAGAAATAAATTCAAATTTATCACAGCTAGTTAATAAACAATATGTATTTTTTATTACATAAAGACACAGGTGTAGGAATAGACTCTTAAAAATACCTCTTAAAACTTAGTTTATTAAATAACTATGTTTTTGAAAAATTATATTTTTTACAATAGTATTTAAAGTTCATGCAGGAGCACTGTACATTACTCTACCAGGGATGGAACACGGGCGCAGAATTCATACCGGAATGTGTTTAATTAGAAATTTCTCTGCCTATAATATCGTCGATTTAAGAGGTAGAAAATTTTCTTACATTGACAGTGGTATGAATTCTGCGCCCGTGTTCCATCCCTGCGTCTGCATATTTTCCTTTATCGATTTGTGAAAAAAAAAAAAAGTTTACAGCTGAACTTTTATTTTTACCTAAATTACATAATTTAACCACTTATTGGAGAATGGAAAATCGCCTAGTTAAGCGTCTCTTTTATTTATTTATTTATTTATTATAAAGTTATTTTGGTATAACAGAAATAGCTGCATTTATTAAAACTTTATTTTTATTTATTTATTTTCATTTTATTTATTTATTTATTTATTTTGGGGGGGAGGGGGGGGTGTATTATGAAATATGATAATAAAATCTCAATGAATAAATTTAATTTCTTAAGATAATTATTAATTATTAATTTCGATTTTTTTTTTTTTTTTTTTTTAGAACATTTATATTATTATAAATATTAATTTTCACTTTAAAATATTAAATGTAGAATTTTTTCACATTTGCTAATAAATGCTTAGTAATTTAATAACATTTTTTTTTTTTTCCCTAACAGATTTGCATAAATAAAGTTGCCAACTTTAGCCCTGTCTGGCTACAGGAAAATTTCTTTAGAAATTTTTATTTTATTTAATCAGTGAAAACTATTACATAAATATGTAAAAAGTTTCCATTATATTTTTCTGAAAGTTAAAAGGTTCTAAAGCTGGTAACTATGCCCATTAATCAAATTCAAAATTTTAATTCCCTTTACCCTAACCTTAACCAGGAAAACATCCCAATAGTGTAATAATAGAAATCAATTAAATTACGTTAATTCGAGAGGGCATAATCTAACGTGATTTTTGCCGCATAAACTGTTAGCCCTCGTAAGCCCGTTCTCGAGAAATCTATATTTAAGTTTGAGTAAAAATGTAGTAACGAGAAAGGAGTGGGAGGAGTCCCGTTAAAACCTGCCAGAACCATGACTTTTATCAATTTTTAGATTATATTTTAGCGAATTTATAGACATTATATCTCGATTGAATATATCTCAAAGCGGAAATGGGCAACTGATTATTGCATCAAAGAACACATTTGTCTATCCTCTTTCAATTTCTGCTTATTTTGGATTTCATTCATTATTTCAGTAAGATGTGGTGTTATCGATTCAGGCGTGGTTGCACCGATTATTAGCAAACTTTCAGAATTTATTACTCGAAAACTAGCAGACTAGGGCTATTGTTTTATGCGTCAAAAAATGTATTTATATATGCTCTTTCGGCTAATGCTTGTTTGGCATTTTTTTTTTTTTTTTTTTTTTTAATGATTACAGTATGGGATGGTTTTCTGGTAAGATTATTTATGTTATAACAGCGCTCGATGCTGGTATGCTCGAGCATGCTATTTTAAATTTATTTGTTTGTGAATTATGTAGCAATGAATAGCAACGGAAGCGAAATTTCATATATATTTTTACAAAATAATTCAGACGGTGTGAATAGCTGTAGTAAAATTTTGCAAAGGTAGAACACAAAGAAAAATATTCCTTATTTCTAGATATTACTGTGATAATTGTATTTCACGTGAAAAAGGTGTAGATCTATTATAAGCCCATTGTTTCGAACTTAACAGCAAATTTACTCTTAAAAATTACGTATTTATAAAACTACTTTACAATGTCCTGCAGAAAAGAATTAGATTTCTTTCTGTGTGAACAAAAATAATTTTAGATAATTAGATTAAATTTAAATAGTAATTAGTAATAAAAATGTCTCTGTTTATTGCATGTTTCTTTTAAAATTAGAAAAATTATAAAATATGTACTAATTTCAATTTTTGTAACTTTAGTTACTTTTTGTCACGTGGCATCTTTCAATATAAAATTAACAAAACATTTCAACTTAAATTACTGTTGAATAAGATTTAATGATAAGCTAATAAAGAATAATTATTTAGTGTACATGGATATATTTTTAAAAATGAGATTTAATAACTGTAATGTTCCGTTTCTATCGGTTATTTAAATGCATTAATCTGCATGACAGTATAAAACCTTTTTAGAAAATTGTGTTGGGGAAATATATATATATATATATATATATCTTGGGAGATGTATAATAGATTTGTAAAGGTTTAAAAATTCTCGTTGCTTGAAAAATATGATTCAGTACAAATAAACGTTCTCGTTAGTTCCCTATATCCATAACTTGTAGCATTTATAATTTATTCCGAAGTATTGGTAGCTCCGCCCCTTTTTCACACCAAAATGTTCTAAAAGCATTTTTTTTTTCTTGATCCGTTGTAATTACATATTATAGAAAATTTCTCTAAAATTACCTTGGTGTGAAAAACACTGGGCTTGACTAACAGTACTCCGGAATAAATTATAAATATTACCAGGTATGCTATATCTTATTTTCAGGTTGTCTGTTTCCACGCGTTAATTATATATATATATATATGTGTGAATGTGATATCTGACTGCATATTTCTCAGTAAACTTTTGCACACGAGGCCAGTCAGGTTGCTAAATACAAATGCAATATAGCAAGTAATATTTGGGATTGTTCTGTAGTACATAGAAAGGGCACGAATTTATTTATAACCGTACAAATTACATTTATGAGTAATAACAGCGTTTAGGTTCCTTCGCGGAAGTACAGTTTTCAAATGTAATAAAGGTATAAACACTTTAAAAAAAATAAGTATAATATATATATATATATTATAAAAATGCACATTTTAGTCAAATTTAACTGAAATTGAAAGTATAATAAATAACCACATAAATATCATATAAATATATTGTTTTACATAAATTTATTAAAAGTTTCATGAAACAGGAAAATTCTTTAAAAAATAAAAAATAAATAAATAAATATATCTGCCCAGTCACAAAACTTAACAAAAAACTCATTTGCATAATTTAACACTTTCGCGACCGCTGACGTAGATTCACGTCATTTGAAAATCTGTAACTACTCCAGTAGGCGTTTCTTTCACGATTTGTATGTTACTTATTTCTTGAGAATATACCCAATATTCATATTTGTACAATCATATATACTGTGGATACAAATACTTTGATTAGAAGGAATATAATTATAATGTATATCCATTTGTAATATAAATGTGAATACAGAAAATATTTTTCTGAACTATTGCAACTTAGGAGAATAACACCCACAGGCGGACCTTACTCTCATAAAGTCAAAAACATGCGGTCGCGAAAGTGTTAATACAAAAATGTATAGGGACAATTATACAGGGTGGTTAGCATAAAAGAGGATTCAAGTAAAAAAAAAAAGCGTGACTCTCATAAAAATACATCGTACTATTTATATTACTCTGGCCAAGTCTTGTATTACATCAACATACATTATCAGATGAATTTATGCAAGTTCACAACTACTAAACAAAACAATGCTGGAGAGAGTTTTGTTGATATGTATAAGAGAAATGTCACCGAATTATTTAATAACAGTAACGATCTTGATTAAATCGAATAAACACTTTAACAGGCCACTGATTTCTAGTGATGTTATATTACAATATTTTTGGGATTGAGATTAACTTAAAAAAATAAATTACTTTAGCTATATAAAATTAATTTGAATTTCAATCCTTCATAAGGCTATAAGAAATATACTTACCACCCAATTCATTAATTTTAAATGAGAAAGGCGTGGTAAGCTATTTGTGCACACCTAATTTTTTTAAACTAAGCAACCATTTTTGAGGTAAGATTATTTACCACGGACAGAGCTGCCAACCTAATCCGGCAAATTGTTAAGGCCCATAGAAAAACGCCCCTTTTTCTACACCACTTAATTTTTAGAGTATTTGTTTTCTTCATTCATCGTAAATATATTTGAAGAGAATTACTCTAAAAATTAAGTGGTGTAGAAAAAGGGGCGGTACTAACAATTTGCCGGATTTGGTTGGCAGCTCTGCACGGACCTAAAAAGAAATTTTCAGAAAAAAGGAATCAACACAAAGTAGTATGACACTGTTCTTTCATATATTTTAGTAGAGTAAAAGCGGCAGGCGTAGTAAAGTAGTTTACCACGTCTTCAACATTTAAAATTTAATTATTTTGGTGGTAAGAATACTTACCACGGCTAAAGGGTTAACAAACTTAACAAATTGTTTTTATTGCAGTAATAAAGAAGAAGACTCAGTTCAGACTTTTCATACGCCGAAGCAATCTTTGTGTTTAAGATATAAGTAAAGGGTTACAAAAAGCCAAAACGTTAGAAACATATTTTATGAAAATTGATCCGTTAGTAGAACAATTTACTGAATCAGGGTGGCCACAGACAGTATCCTCCAACCAGTATATTTATATTATAGTTATTTATTTAATTAATCGTGCAAACTTACTACTAACAATTCCGAAAGATAAATACTGGTGTAAGAATCAGGGAAAAATTTGGTCTGTGTCCACCCTGAGAATTTAAAAGAAAATTGAATGATTGTCTATTCCCATACATTCATTGTTAACAGTTCCGCGACTGCATGTTTTTGTCTTTTTGACAGCAAGGTCCGCCTGTGGGCGTTACTCTCCTAAAATATAATATTTCAGGACAAATTTTTTTTCTGTTCACATTTATAATACTAATGGACATACATTATAATTATACACTTTCTAATCAAAGAATTTGTATCCATAGTACATTAATTGTAGAAATATGAATATTGGGTATATTCTTAAGAAATAAATATGATACAAATTTCTAAAGAAACGCCCGCTGGTGAAGTTACAGATTTTCAAATGACGTGAATCTACGTCAGCTGTCGCAAAAGTGTTAAAATTATTTAGAGATAGAACTATTCTTAAGGATATCAATCAAGACGAAACTATGGACTATTCAAGCGATGAATCTGTGCAACCAATGATATCAATCTGGCGTCGTTGGAACTTATTTGTTGATACTTCTGATAGTGAAAAAATGCTAAATAGTGAAAGTGCTTTTTTTTTTTTTTTTTTTTTTTTTTAATTAAAAGTTAAATAAAATTATTTTCCTCTTATCTTTAAATGTGCATGCATTATTATTATTATTATCATAATTATTATCATAATTTTATAAACCGCTATTTTTTTTTTAATCTGTCAGTTTTACTGTTCATAGATAAACTATAAACAACAAGTACGTGTACACGTTTGCTTTTCTAAACAAAAATCAGAAACTATGTGAAAATAATTAATTTATCTTACGTCTTATGCGGGACTGTTTATTTTTTCGTTGCGTTTTAAGGAAGCGTGTTACATCAGAATCAACTGTATATGTAAGATAGGTTTTTAACAATTTGCAATAAAATGTACCGAAAAACTGCTCTTGAGTGATAAAGAAAGTAAACAAATATTATAAAATGCGAAAAACACCTAACAATTGTTTCAGATCTAAATAAATAAGAACGACCCTTAAGTATACAAAAAAGAGGTTGAACGATTGCGGCCAATGTTGCCAGATTTGGGGGGGGGGGGGGACTTTTTTATTCAGAAGCTATCACTAAATTTTAACTGTAACGGTGTCCTAATCACTTCGAAGGTTATTCGTCCACTATGTATATGAAACATCGCTTCTCAATATTATTGATGATAAGTGAATAAAAGAGTCTCTAAATTTGGCAACACTGATAGTGGCGTAAAAATTGCAACAACATTTTATAGAGTCTCAACGTCGCACTGGCGCAGGATTTCAAAGGGACAACCGACTTTAAAAAATGAAGAAATTTTTGATCAACTTTCAGAATTTTTAGAAAAAGAATGAATGCATGTACAAACAAAAATTTTTTTGGGTTAACTAGTTAGTATGACATTAGTCTATAGACTAAAAATATTATTTTTGTTTACTCTAAAATAGAAAATTCTTTTTATTGCAGATTATATTTAAAAAAAAATCAAGGGGGCTTTCTCACTGTGCGCGGAATATCTCAATTACTATTTCTTTTATCCTCATAATTTTTACAATAAATTAAACAAAACATTCAAATTAAAAATCTGAACTAAAAGGTTTTAATTATTTTAATAATATGGAGTTTAATTAATAATTAAATTTTAAATATGAAATTACTATTAAATTTTTTTAATTTCCACAATCATTTAAAAAAAAAAAAAAAGAGTAACGTCATACTAGTCTGTCCCCGTCCCCTTAAGGGCACTGTCCCGAAAGCGTTTAGAAATGACGCGCTAGCATTAAACCTATGTAAAATGTCTAGAAAGATTTCTCATTTGCATTTCAATATTTTTGAATTCTTTTTTTTGCACATGATATTTGAAATCAAATCACAGGCCGCCAATTTAATAATTTTTTTATTTGTGTTATTGTTTGATTGGGATTTTAACTGCAATTTTGGAACTTTGGAAAACTAGGGTATTGTTCTATTTATAACTTTATAATAATAAACCCGGGAAATATCCTTAAAAATTAAATTGCTATCGGCAAACCTTAAATTTCGAAGTTTTCAAATACTTTTTTTTCCATAATTTTTATTAATTTCTTAAATCAAAAATATTTCTTGAAACATTGCGAATTTTTTGTGAAAATACTGAAAATTCTTAAAATCCACGCCTCCCGCCGGTTCCGCCTTATCTGCTTGATTGATGAGATAGTTTCTACTTTTTTTTCTCCCCTCTCCCCAGTAACACTGCAGGTGGTTTGTACTATGAGAGGGTTTTTTAGCAGAAAGAAAAGTACAGAAACGATTGTATTTTCTTTCAAGTGCACTTTTAGGGTCAAAACATGATTTTGTTTCCAAACTTCTTCATTGAGTAGTAGTTTTGTAATTTAAGTTATATAATTTTTAACAGTATTAACGTAATTCATCATCTTGCCTTTTCAGACTAAGGTACATACAATTTAGAATTTTACTATTAAAGGTTAAACAAAAAAGAAAAAAAAAAAGGAATTTATATTTTTAAAAATATAAAGACTTTTTTTTTTTTTCGGAAGAATGAAGAAAACAATCACAAGCTAAAGAGAAAAGCTAACGAAAAAATATTAATTTTTTTTATAATGGAAATTTAAAAAGAGAATGAATAATTATTATTATAGAATCGTTATTAGGATGATGGCGATTGCCTGCACTAGGGTCCTAGGCCTGAGGGAAGTGCCCTATGAGTGTGTGTGGGGGGGGAGTCTTTCTAAGGTTATTAGCCCGTATTTATGCACGTTTCGGAGAAAACCACGGAAAACTTAGAACGGTCAGGCTGCCGAGCGCAACCTGGGATCGAATCTGGCACCTCATGTCTACCATCTTCGAGGACAGAATCTCTCGGTCGTTGGTAGGCCGAAAAAGTGAGGGAGAACCTTTATTTAGATGAGTATTTTTTATTATATGTTCTTTTCAGGACGTAAATGAATAGCCGAAAAAATAAAAATAAAAATTTTCAGCTTTGACTCACGGACATTCAATTTGACATTTCACTGGAAGAGTAAAGTTAAAAAAAAGTCTTTTTAATTCAAGGGAGGATACCATATTGATGGAGGGTAGAAGGGCAAGTAAATAAAAAACACAATTTATAGCAATATATATATATACGATATAATATATTTACGATTATTATTCATATCTGTTGAAAAAGCAAATTAAAAATGAAGTTAACTTGTATGTATCTATTATGATTTCAAAAGGATACGAAGTCATTAGTTACGTAAGAAATTTATTTGAAAACATTTATAATTAACATTTAAAAATACTTAAAATGTATTGAAAGTTTCTAAAATAAGGATGGCTGTTTGTAGTAAATTAAAATAAATAAAAAACGCTTTATTTTAATAAGAGAAATGGAAATTTCTGAATGTAAACAAACTTTGTACCATAAGTTTGACTATTAAAAGTTTATTAAACCTGTAAAAACTATATATCGAAAGATTCTAGATTCATGAGCCAAAAAATAAATAAATAAATAAATATTTATTATTCTGTTTATGCCGGAAAAAAAAAAGAACGTACAAACATTTCTTTAAATAATTTAAAAAAAAAAAATGAGAAAAACTGTGCTAAAGAAATGGAACAGCTTCAATATAGAACCCCTTGGCGAAATTTGAAATTTGGCACCGAAGTAGCTGGGACATTTCTCGCAAAGATCTTTGCTTACGCATTTGCGTTAGACATTTTAATATATCAGGAAAATGACAAAAATTTAAAAACCGCAAGGAGCTCCTATGCTAAAGCTATATCAAAGAAATTTTAAGAAATGAATATAGTAACCGATGCTAAGGAATGAAACACAGTTACAGCATGTCTTTATATGGAAGAATGCATTAAAGTCAGCATACTTTCTCGACAACTGATAAAAAAACTAAAAATCAGAACTGTAAATAAAAAGAACAATTTTTGCTGTCAATTAAATCCAAGGCCATTTGCAAATCATCTACGAAAGAATGGTTTATTTTGTGGACCTCACATGAGTAGAAGGTTTAAAAAAAAAAAGAAAAAAAAAGTATGAAACATTTTGGACAAACAATATGGAAAAAAAAAAAAAAAAAAACAGGGAAAATTTTATTTAGATTATTTATTACCAGAGACTATAAACCTCAGTTATCCTCGATCAATAAGAAATCCCCAATACATAACACAGGTCTACAAAAATGATGTTCAAAAAATTTGATTTCATAATTTTAGCTAACGTTTGTTTTAACGTTTATTTAGCGATTTTCTTCAAAGTTGCTATATAAACACTGTATTAGATGTTCTTTCAAATGATATAGTCGGTTAGTTTAGGAATATTGATAGACGTCGTGTATTAAAAGCTCAATTTCAGGTCTTGCAAGTGCGTTCCTTTAAAAACGGCTGTATGGACTTTTTTCAAACTCGCCATATTAACTTCCTTTAAAATATCCTTTTGTATGTAATTATTGTTTTCCAGACAATAGTTGAATATTCCAAGATTTAGTAAAAGTTTGTATCTCAAAAACAGCTCTAGCGATTTTTTAAAAAATTGTTACATAAATCCATTTTAGATATCCTTTCTCATGTATTACACGGTTATTAGAGAAAAGTTAACAGTCATTCTGCTTATGTAGGTTAGTTTTAGATCTCCGAAATTAGTGTTTCAATAATAATTCTATTTTTTTTTTTTTTCTTTTCTTATTTTTAACTTGATATGTAAGCTTTGCTTTATATGTCTTTAGGTGTGTATCCAGTTTTTCTTACCAGAAAATTTTTAGGTTTTTACTTTTTTAGGTCATTTTTATGTCTTCCGATCACATTATCGCCAAAAATAAATGGACAATTTTCAATATATATATATATATATATATATATATATATATATATATATATATATATATATATATATATATATATATTTAATCCCTTCGTGTAGATATTAACTTTCTGAATTTTTATGGAGTAGTTTTGAAGTTATGCAAATTACAGATCATGAATAATAAAATCATTCTATGCATAGTCTTTATACTTTTAATAATTTTTTAATAGTTAAACTTATGTTACAAAATTTCTTTATTTTTAGAAATTTTAATTTCCATTTTTCTTTTCTTTTTTTTTTTTTTTTTTTTTAATTAAGTTTAATTTTTTCCATTTATTTTAATTTATTAGAAATTGCCATCACTATTTTAGAAACTTTATTTGCAGTAATTTTAAAAATGTTAACTATAAATATTTTAAATTAAATTTCTCAGCTAACTAAACATAATAAATGCATGCAAGTTGGCTTTTATTTTTTTCAACTTATAATAATAATAATAAATGTATCGTTCTATACTGTGGTTGTCCAATTTCTTTAGCACAATATTTCTGATATTTATTTTAATTATTTAAAAAAAAAATTAATTGCAAGTTCGTTTTTTATTTATTTTTATTTTATTTTTTGACACAAAAAAAAAATATATTTACTTAGATATTCATTTTTGGCATCAATTTCTTTTCTTTTTTTCCTTTTTTATAATTTTAAAGTGGGTTTTTTATTACCTTTTGAATCAATTATCCGGTTGAACTAAAAAATACGGCATTAGCTAGATTTACCGTTCTATACTGTAGCTATTCCATTTAATTAGAACGGATTTTCTAAATTTTATTTTAATTAATAATATAAAAATAATTTCACTTTCATTTTTTTTTCCGACATAAAATAAGTATAATTACGTATATATTTTTGGCATTAATTTCTTTCTTTCCTTTTTTTTTTTTTTAAATAATTTTGAAGTTTAAGTAGGACTTTTATTACTTTTGAACCGATTATTCGATTGAACACAAAAATACAGAATTACCTAGATTTAGTTTTAATAAATAAGTGTACCAATTTTTGGTATAATCCGGACTAAAAATCCGAACAGATACAGTAACAATCGTTTAGCTCTTTATATTTAGACGACAAAATGAAAAAGTCTTGAACGTCCATTCAAGGTAATAGATAAAAATTGGTAACGAAGACAAAATCGCTATCTGAAAGAAACTGTTCGACCTGTCTTACTACTACTACTAGTAGTAGTAGTAATAATAATAATAATAATAATAACCTGTGATACTATATATATCACTTGTTGGCCTTTTGATGAGATTGCTTAAGACTACAAATTAAATTAATGAAAAAATTGGAGTCAAATCGTACATTTTCTAATATTACTTAAAAGTAACTAACTTTTTTTCACTTAAGATGGCGCTAGCTCACGTTACGTTGAACGCTTAATCTCAATTGAAAATACAAAAGATTAACGTTTTAATTAAATAACCCTGTTAAATATAATCTTTTTATAGTGTTTTTAGCTTTAAGATTTTAAGATTAATAACTATCTCTTAATGTTTTCATTTATTTCATTTCAGAAGCAACTAGTTCGATTAATCGTTTCTTTACTTTTAATCATTTCTTTTCAGTTTGTTCATTTTGGCAACCTGTTTATTTCTACTTCTTCTGTTTGGATTCGGTTACATGTAGACTTAAAAATAATTATTCCATTTTTCAATTCTGGTTGAGTTAACGTTTAATCTAATTTCCTTTTTTACTTTGTTTCGTTGCAAGATAGAAACTTGTGTTGTATATTGCTTGAATTAGCTATACAGTGATCAGAAATCTTGCTTATGCTGACAGAGATGCAAGTTTCCTGATGAAGATCATTTCTGGTTTTCAGCATTAAAAATTCTATTTTTCCTTTCATGAATTCTCTTTTCTTTTAACATATCCTTTTCCAGAATAGTTGTAGAGTAATATTCAGCAATATATTCTCATGATTAAATAAGTACCGTAATTTCTGGTAGATAAGCCGCAGGTAAGATGTGTCATTTCTCCACCAGAAATTTTATTTAATAGAGAAATCTATACTTTTTCGAAGGAAGAGCTCGTACAAATATAAATTTATTTATCAATTGAAATTTCTTGTGTAAAACTGGATTATATAACCTGCGGGGTACCTACCAGAAATTACGGTAGATTATTGCTCTACAACTATTATGGTATGAGAAAAGGGCGGGGCTTAATGCGAATACGGATAAACTAGCATAGTTAGCAGGTCTATATATATATATATATATATTATTAACACCTTTTCGAATATTGTACAAGATGAAATCATGTATCACATGAAGAACTGGAAAGAATATGAAAAAATATTAAGAATCCTTTTAATGAAGGCATACAACATACAATACTTTTTCAAGGGCTTTGATTGAATGTTGAATGCAAATAGGTTTTATTTCTGTCATACTGCATGAATTTGCCAAAAATTTATGCAAATCCAGATAACACCTAAAATGACGTATAAATAATTGCAAATTAAAGACTGAAAAGGAAAAATGCAATCAAACATACACTTGAAAACTTCATTCAATAAATTTCTGCAAAAAAAAAAAAAAAAAAAAAAAAAGTAAAAAAAATCATAATAAATCTAAAATTATTACTTACATAACAAACTATAACCGTTAAATTTTGCATCAAACTTTCAGTGAGGCCACGAAGCTAAATACAGTTAATCCTGCAGTTAGATGTAGAATCGTAATTAAAATCTACATTTTAAGATTAAAAATAAAATTTAACTAATTATTAATTTAATTAAATTTTAATTTTCAAAAGTTCACAACCAAACAAAGTTACTTGTTTCATAAATTAAATTAGTATGAATTCGATTTTAAAGTGGAATAAGAGTTCGCATTTATGAAATCGAATAACATTACTGGACATTTACTTAGTACGCTCCAATCTAAAGGTTAATAAAAGGTCATTAAATGTAAACACTTTACTAAAAGTAATTTAATTTAATTCAATTATTGCATTGTAGATTTTAATTTGATTATTTTTGAAAATTTGAAAAAAAAAAAAAAAAAAAAAAAAAAAACATATATATACAAACACTTTATTAAAAGTAACTTGATTTAATTAAATTATGCAAAGTAAGTATTGTAGATTTTATTTTATTTTATTTTTATTTATTTATTTTTATGAATTAAAATAAATAATACATTTTAGTTAATTAATGAAAAAGAAAAAAAAAAAAAAAAAGAAAGTAAAAAGATTCATAAGAGTTTAAAAATTATAGTACATGAATTATTAAAACTGTATTAGAAGTTAAGATTTGTTTAATTTTAACAATTAAAATAATGTTTTTTTAATTAAGAAATAAATTTAATTTAAAAAAATTTAATTAATTTAATTTTAATTAATAAATCGCAAGTTAAATCGAAACAAAAAAAGAAAAAAAAAGAAAGAAAGAAAGAAAAGAAAAGAAAAATTAGAAAGAAAAATTCAGAAAACAATTATATCTTTTTTTTTTTTGTAATATACGTAAACACTTCAATATATTAATTAAACATAGGATAAGTTGGAAGTAAGATGCCGCGTGGGGAAAGATGCTATATCATGTGGTTCTCTTATACGCAGCATCGTAGAACACCGTCCACTCATAGAGGTACACTAAGCGACAAAAAAAAAAAAAAAAAAAAAAAAAAAAAAAAAATCCGCACTTGGATATTTTCTTTTTCCCTTTTTGCAACCGCCAATTTTATCATTTAAAAAGCAAATTTTCGAACAGATTTTATTACGTCGCCTTCCACGTACACTTTAGGATTGAGCCCAGTGTTAAAAATAAAATGCAACTGTCAGGAAAATTATAATTTTAGAAAGTATTTCAAAAATGGCAAGTATAAGGCTTTTAACGATGCCACAAAAAGTATTAATTTTAGATAGAAAGTCAAAAAACATTTTAATACGTGAGATGGCAAATTAATTAAATGTTAACGAAATATTCCTCAGATGATTTTTAGGAAGATATAAAATTTTTTGGCTGTTTAAACGGAAAATGTGTCTTTAGGCGGCCATGTTGCCCATCCAAGCGAGATGATGGCAAGTTAAGAAACAAAAATTAAAAAAATTCGATTTGTACATGCTCGTAATTTAGAAAATATTTAAAAAAAGTGCATAGCAAAATAATTTCTTCAAAAACAGTGCGCGAACAATTAAACAAAGTATGTTAAAAACCAGAAAATCTGGAAAAAAAAAAAAAAAAAAAGCCATTACTAAGGAAAATAATTAAAAAAAACAAGACTTCAGTTGACCAAAAATTTAAAACAAATTATCAGTTAATTATTAGGCCGAACTGGTTTTCTCTGATGAGTTAAATTTATTTTACTTTGGGCTGATTAAAAAAAAAAAAAAAAAAAAAAAAAAACTAGTAAGATGATAAAAATGTGATCGAATTATTGAAAATTGCATTCATAAAACAGGGACACATTCTCCGTACATTATGGTACGGAGATGCATAAGTTTTCAATGAGTCGGGCAAATTTTTATGCTCAAGGGATCAATTAACTCGAAATAAAACGCGGCCATTGTAAAAGCGGCGCCTGACCGACTATTTTGAAGGTATCTCAGACTTTCCCGCAAACAGAATTTCAAGATAATATTCAATTCCATCATACTAAAGGCATACTTGCCAACATACTAATTAGTAATCCGTAAAATTGTTAGTCCCGCCCTTTTTTTCACACCAGTAAATTTTTAAAATAATATTCCTTAAATGCAATTACGATTAAATAAGAAGAAAAATATTCTAAAATTATATTGGTGTGAAAAAGAAGGCGGGGATAACAATTTTACGGAATACTAATTAGTATGTTGGCAAGTATGCTAAAGAGGTCTGTGGTGCGTTTATTCGATTCAAATTGTTAAAACTACCTATCCTATCCCATGAGCACCTATAATTCTGTAAGAAATCATATCGTTTTTAACTTTAAGTTAAATCCCACAAAAAATATCGTAGACTTTCTTTTTCATCAGACTTGGAAATAGTCCTAATCTCAATCCGCTCGAAAATGTGTAGTCTATAAAAAAGCGCGGGAAAGGGGTGAGGATTAAAAAATTGCAACCTACAACTCTGCAAGGACTAGAAAAAATTATTTATGATATTTGGCACAGAGAATTTTCTGATACTTATATTAAAACACTGCATAATACTATGTCATTGCGCATTAAAGCAGTAATTCCATATGAAGGTGGAATACCTCAATGCAGAATACATATTTTTATTAAAAAATTGCTTAGATCTAACAAATAAATAGTTTTATTTCATGTATTAAAATATAACTTGTTTATATCATATAATAAATCATAATACAGTACAAAATATATGTTTATTATATTACGTTTAAAAAGAATGTTTTATGTAGATTTTTAATAATTACTTCGTAGAGTGTAATAAAGTGAATTATTAAATCAAAAATGTACATAGGTATCATTTCATCTCTTTGATATTATGCAAACATGACAGTTTTTTTTTTTTTTTTTTTTCAACCATTAGTTTTGAAGTTATTACAAATAAAAAAGGTATAAGTCAATTTTTCTGCAGTGCGGCTTTTTTTTTTTGTCGTTTAGTGTACATGAGTAACCAGATTTGTTACTTTTTTGAGAACGTTTAGAATTTTCTTAGATTAGGTTGGATAGAGCAGTAAAAGCCGTTTGTATTATATTCATATTCATATCTCTTTAATCTAGTAAGTGTTTAAAAAAATTGACTTAGATATTTTTTTGGTTAGCTAGTTATGCAAAATGTCCAGTCTGGCCTTTCCGCCAAACCTATAAAGCTATAAAGGACGCCAGTTCCCCCCTTTTGTAAGATAATAAGCAGACTTACGTCTTGCTCAACGTTTTGGGGGCAGTTGCTGGTAGTTTTACATTGCGGAAGGAGGTCTGGTTGTCTTCTTTGTTCTTTTAAGTTACATCTGGGCATTACTTTTAGCAAAATAATTCATAAGATAATATATAGCATATCTGGTAACATTTATAATTTATTCCGGAGTACTATTAGTCACGCCCTCTTTTCACACCATTTTGGTTTTAGAGAAATTTTCCCTGTTATGTAATTACGATAAAAAGGAAGAAGAAATCCTTTAAAATATACTGGTCTGAAAAAAGGACGTGTCTAATAGTACTGAGGAACAAATTATAAATGTTACCAGGTATGTATGTAGTATATTGTTTGAGTTTGTCTATGCCAGTCATATGTTTATATATATAATGTTTTATAAAAATGTATATTTTACATTGAAATCCCATTAACCATCTTATCTCTAAATAGACGGCAATCTTACCCCAAGATTAAGGGTAAGATGTCGAAACGAAAGCGTTAAGTAAAACTTTTATTTCAAAGTTTTTATATTTTTGAAATTAATTATATTTTTAATATGTACTCAAAAACATAATTTTTTTTACACAAGATCAATAAATAACAAATATAACTGCGCCGCGCGACTGGAGATTTTACAGAAATATTAAATAAAAAAACTACCGCGTCTTCCTCCAATAGACCCTATGTTAAATGTCGCCATATTTGCAATAATCATAGTTTAATTTTGAATATTTAAATTTTACTTTAAAAAAATATATAATAGCAGTAAGTGAAAACTCCAAAAAAAAAAAAAAAGAAAAGAAAAGAAAAAGAAAAAGAAAAAAGAAAAAGAAAAAAAGAGAAAAAGAAAAGAAATCGCTGAAAAAAGAAACAACTCGGAATTAAAAGTTATAAGTTGAAAGTCAAATTTCACCACAACCGAAATATACAGAAAAATGAAAATTGATTTAACAAAAAGTTAGCAGAGAGTGTTTGAGGCCCTAACTTCGCATTTGAAAATAGGAATATTCATCACTAACCCAAATGACGCATGAAGTTTTAGCTTCTTTAGGGATGAATATCATGTTTAAATAAACTTAACACTGCGTCTACGTGTCAGATATTGCTAAGCAAACATTGTTTGGAGGCAAAATGTTTTCATTTTAGTTCCATTCTGATATTACTAAAAACCTTATAAAAGATAACCCATATCTTATTAAAGATGTGATCTTATTAAAGATAATCCCACTTTAAAGTATCGAGGGAAATTAAGATTGTTACTACCTACAAAGAATAAATAAATAAATAAACCTACGGCAATAAACGTTTGCTAGCGATAATTGGTTGCTTAGTGATCTCTCGGCATCTAGGAAACTAGGTAGTTTAAATAAATATTTTCTGTTTTTTGTAATTCTTACTGATTCACCAAAAATAAAAGATTAACCCGTTAGTAGTCGCTAGTTGCCAAATTTTTTTTTATTCAATAGCCACCAAAATTTTTTAGAAGTGGCATTTGATATACATAAAACGCGAATAAAATCGAAGAAACATCGATCACATCACTTCTTAAAATTATTGGTGACAGTTAAATAAAAAGTGCGCAATCTGTAATAGGTGGCGTTGTGTATCCCCTTAACGCGCGCTGTCCTCGCTGCGAGGACGCAAATTTTAAGATCCAGCTGCAAAAATTCATCCCGGAAATTTTTTATCAAAAATTCATGTTTATAACATATCAGATAAGGCTGGTTCTTTAAACCTTTAAATTTAAAATTTCTTTTAGTTTAATTTAGTTCATGAATTCTGGTGGCAGTATAATTTAAATTTTTCGAATTGTCTTGCGTCGGGTTAAAGCGACTACTAACGGGTTAATAATCAAATGCATACCACATGGTATCTTTTTATTTATAACCAATTATTTAGTATGCCTTGGTTATTAATTATCAGATTTATAATTATTTTTTAAATTTTTAATTTATGAACGAGTATATTAATTAAAGATTCGTGATTAACTATGATAAATTCATATATCAGTGTGTGCGTGTGATTTCGTTTTAATTGCATGCGCGTGTGTGTATCAATAAGAAATAAATAGAGTAAAAATAGAGTGCCACAAGATAATACCTCCGTAGTATTTTTTCTAACAAGGAAACATTCAAAAGGTGTCGTCTTTTAAAAATGTTGAAAAAAATATATGTGATTCTACTCGTCATAAAACACCAGGAAATGAAAAAATTATCGGCTGAAATTAATTACAGCGATCACAAAAAATGATCAAAATTAAGCATATTTGGCGATTTCACACTGTTAGGCGATTGATTTTGAGTACTTGGCGGAGAAGCAAAACACGGTACACGGTTCTTTTCGTACACGGCAATCTCGGTGTTAGCAAACTTATCGCTTAACAGCGCTAAATCGCCAAAAAATACTTAATTTTGATAATTTTTTGTGGTCACTGTAATTCATTTCAGCCGATAATTTTTTCACTTTCTGGTGTTTTATAAAGAGTAGAATCACATATATTTTTCTCAATATTTTTTGAAGACGACACCTTTTGAATATTTCCTTGTAAGAAATAATTTTCATGTTTAAAAGAATTTAATTAATATGAAATTGTAACAGATAAAAATGTTACTTACAAGAAAAAAAGCCCCCCCCCCCTTTTTTTTTTAAGAATTAATTATTTTGAATTTTAATGAGTTTTATCTTAAAAAGATCCCATAAAACAATTCTTAGACAAATAATAAAATGCTGAATGAATGATCAGTGAAAATAAAGGCTGGAGAAGATTTAATGGAGCATCCTCATTTAAACTGCATAAAAGTAAGTATTTATTTATTTATTAATTTTGGGAATGTACCTTATGATAAAATATTGTCAGTGTGACAACGATCCTATATGCATAGAAACGGAGAGTAAGAAAAAGATATTTCGTTCAATTGCTGATGCTGTCCTATTAATCTAGTTCTTTTGCGGAACAAAGAATAGAAACTTTCGGTCCAATTTCAGACTTACATTTGTAATATGTTTTATGGTTCAATCAAATCTTTCGATTAAGTATAAAAGAAGTTAATATCTAAATAATTTTATAACATAAATAAATTTCAATAGTGGCTGCATACAAATTCGTGTAATGAATGTAAGTAAAGTAATTCGTAAGTGAATTAGTTATGAAATTTTACTTAGTTTGAATTATTTACTCAAGCTATGTACAGGGATGGAACACGGGCGCAGAATTCATACCACTTTCGATGTAAGAAAATTCTCTACTTCTTAAATCAACGATATTATAAGTAGAGAAATTTCTTAAACGGATTCCGGTATGAATTCTGCGCCCGTGTTCCATCCCTGTATGTAAAATTTCATTCTGCATAAGTAGAGGTGCCAGTTTATTACATATTGCCAGTGTTACTTATAGTACCAGTTACTAATAATATACTTTTACAAAAATTATCTGCGAATAAATAGGATGAAGTTTACTATTTTTAAACAGTGGTATGAATATTATTTACAGCTGGTTGTAACTTGGCATCTATGCATAAGTAAAGTAAGAAAAAAGTATTATTTTTATAACTTTAAAGTAACTATTGTATAATGGACTGAAATGACAATTAAAATTTCATTCTGATTTTCTCTGCCTATATATCCGAATAATAGACATTAATTTGAGTAAAATGAAAAAAATGGTAATAGTGGTAACCCTTTAAATCATAACGAAAGGATATTTTAGTTTCTCTGGTAATGTTTTAAGTCGTGGTACTGAGATCTCGCTGTAATAAGACTATGCATAAATAAAGTAAGAAAAATGTAGTTTTTTAATAACTTTAATAACTATTGTATAATGGACGGAAATGGCAATTAAAATTTCTTTCTGATTCTCTGTGTATATATAGCCGAATACTAAACATTAATTTGAATAAAATAAAATAAATGGTTATGCTCTTTAAGTTATTACTAAAGGGTATTTTAGTCCCTCTGGTAATGTTTCAAGTCATGATATTGAAATCTCGCTGTAACAAAATTCAAAATCATGAGATTATGATTTTGATGAAGTCACAAGATTGTAATAATAATGTCTTAAGACACAATCACATTTCTCATCAAAGAATGATGCTCAAATCAAAAAATAAAATGCAAAAGAAATCAAAAATACCAAATTTAACGTAACAAATAAAAAAGGGTGTTTTAAAACAAGAGATATTGTAGCATTCGCGGTAAAAATTATCCAAAGTCCTATTAAAATAAAAACTAAAGTATTATTAAAAATTAAATATTAAATGGAAAGTGAAAGAGGGAAATATAATAACAAACAAAGCATAAATAAAAAATAATAAAATCATACAAATTTAAATTGTTCATCAATAACTATAAAGCGACAGAAATATAGCAAAAATGTATATTTGAAAATAAAATCTATTCTTAAATTAGTAATTAATCAAAACAAAATACATTATCTTTCCATAAGTAACCGGACACTTTCAAATTCAGATGTTTTGTCAAATAGCACAAAAAGAACTTGATATATTCTCTTGAAATATTAGGAGTTTTAAAAACATGTTATACCTCGTATATTCCACTAAAAGTTTTGTCACGAAAGTAGAAAGGGGACCAGTAAAAAATTAAAGAAAAATATTTGGGATCATCCTATAAAAAATAATGTTTGAAATACGTTCTGGCTATAGCATGTGATTATGAGGCTTCTTCTAATTTTCTCTATTCATTAGTATAAGACTAGCACACATAATCATGAAAATATACATGTTTCTTTTAAAAATTGCAAATAATAATAATCATCATAATAATAATAAAAATTATAAAATCTATACATATAATAAAATAAGATGTTTGTGTGTGTGTCACTGTGTATGGTTTCCAGAGCTTTTTAAGAAAACGGCTGATGGCTGAGCTACAAAAATTTGCATGGTGGTTCGCAATGACCTCTCCTGATGCACCTCGAAGCCCGATTTTCGAATTTTGTTTTAGTTTTCTTTTAATTAATTAAAATGTTAAAATAAAAACCTTCTAATTACTGATAAATTGGCCATATAATTTTAATCCTTAATTTAATTGTTGCCAAAAAAAATTATCATTATTTTTTCGACAGAAAAAAAAAAAAAAAAAAACGTGAACAATAAAAATTACATTTATTTAAAATATTTAATTTTATTCCTTAATTTAATTGTTGCCAAAAAAATTATCATTATTTTTTCGACAGAGAAAAAAAAAAAAAAAAAAAAAAAAACGTGAACAATAAAAATTACATTTATTTAAAATGAGGAAAGTAAATTAAAAAAATTAGAAATATCAGTCGTATCGTTACAAATAAGATACCAAATGAAAGATGCAATTTTTGTGAATCCAACGGATTAAACAGCTTATCGATCGGACAATTAGATTTTTTAAACTAATGTATGTATTTTAGGTGGCAAGAGAAAGAGATTGTATGGAAACCGTTTGGAAATTTTTTTTAAATGTGCTACTGATTAAGTCACATGTTTTTTTTTTTTTTTTTTTTTTTAAAGTGGGATTAAAAATTGCAGTTTTGAATTTTTTTTAAATTTTCTTTCACAAACACAAACATATAGTATACAGCCTGTACAACACTAGACCAAATTGAAGTTCAAATTTCATCAATATTTAAATAAATAAATGAAAATAAAAATATGTTTAATGGGAAATATATATAACCATTAAAAGTTTAGTTGTCTAAAATATGGCAGAAATAGCGCTCATAGCATATTGTTACAAGGTATTAAGTCTTATTTTTACAAGGGATTAAATCTAACATGGTGACAAAAATTCAAAAGTCGCCAAAGAGAGCTATATTAAGGCGGTACTATGATCATGCTTACAAACCATGAATTATATATAACCACAAAAAATTAATTGTCTCATGCAACAGACGTAGCCGGTCATAGCATATTATAATATTTAGCGTGAAATTGTTATCATTTTTATGGTTGATCGGGGATAAACAAAATAAACATAGGAAATAACGTAAAAGCAAATATTATGTGCACCACGTATAGTGTTGTTCATATGTAACTGGGATTCAAATATAAAAGGGATACTTCACTTTTTTCGATACCATCTATTTCGAAACTGTTATCTAATAAGGACTTAATGGAAGCCTATTGGTAAACCATTGTCTCAGGTAATAGGGACAAGCGCCAGAGTTTTAGCGGATGACCAAATCGCTACCGAAGACAGCAGGGATCCGAAGCGAGCTTTTGAGCAATTTTAGTATTTTATTTTATTTTTATAAAGCTATATAGAAAGGAGTTTCCTTTAAATTTAGTGACCAGCGAAGCGGGCAAAGCCTGCTAGTTAAAAATAAAATAAATAAATAAAAAGATTTGTTTTTTTTAATAATATACAAAATATTAAACCAAACAACATACGGTAATAAGAATACAAAAATATTAAATATGCAGTGAAATATGAGCATTAATACTAAATAATTTTTAACTAGGCATGTGCAAGGATTAAAAAAAAAATTATTTGCATAACTTATTAGACAAATGTATTGAGCAAATCATAGTAAAACTCCAAACAAATATCGTGAAAAATAAAGTTATCGTCGACAGAGAAATATACATGCAATTGTATAAAGCTTTCCAATTTATGCTTAATCTTTAAATGGGAAATTTAATAATATTAATTAAAATTTTTAAAACATATTTAATTGTGATAATATTATATTTTTACATATAACGTCAAACAACACTATATAAAAGATATTAAATTCTGTAAAATTCAAGAAAGAAGGTTGTGCAAGATTGATTTAATTAATTATTCGAGATGGCGATAATGTGAAGCTAATAAATGAGAGAAAATAATTTTAATCCTATGATTAAAATTAAGCAGATCAGTTATAAAAATGCGTAAACGCGTAATATAATATATAAAAATATTTACTTTGAATGGGAATATATTATGGATTAGAAAAATGAATAGGCGAGACGTAGCTAACCCTCGACGATAGGTTAATAATAATAAAATATATTAATTTGATTATATTAATTTTAAATTTTTAAACTTATTTAATTATGATAGTATAATATTCTTTCATATAATGCAAAACAACTATATAAAAGATATTATTAATTTCTTCAGAATTGAAGAAGAATGGTTGTGCAAGATTTATTTAACTATTCCAGATGACGATAATGTAAAGCTAATATTTGAGAGAAGATAGTTTTAACCCCATGATTAAAATTAAGCTAATCAGTTGAAAAAACAAAATTATGTAACCGCGTAGAATAATACATAAAAATATTTACTTTGAAAGTGAATACATTACGTTTTTCTATAATAAAATGAATTATCTTAAAAACGATATATTTTTTTCCCTTATTTTGGCTATTTTGAAACTGCGTACTAAAATTTCAAGAAATGAATAATTAATTATTATTAATTTAAAGAAAATTTTAACAATTATGTTTGCTAACTTCAGGGCGTGAGTATAACCATTTCTACAATTTAGAAAATTAATATTATAAAATTTTAAATAAAAATTAAATATTTTGTTTTTTATTCATAAGACAAATTATGGGCGCACAAGTTATTTCAGAGAATGTTATATCTATGACGTGATGTTAATATTCAATAAATAATTAACTATTCTTGATTGAGAATGCATTAAAGTCATGCGTAAAGCTATTTCTACTGTTCATGAAATTAAATATGTAAAATTTTGAATAAAAACTAAATACTTCAAATTTTACTTGTTCACAAGTCAAATTATAGGTGTACAGGTTAATTCAGGGATAGTTATATCAAAATAGTATTGTTAATCTCTACTTATAATAAAGCAGAAAGTTTATCAGCAAACAAAGTGGAACGATTCTGAGTCTAACCATACTTATATACTGGTTTTATTTTGCTAGAAAGTGGTAGTTTCAAAATTAAAAAGTTAAAAATTTAAAATGTCAACGTATGTTTGATTATCTCTCGGTATCTTTTTCAAGACTGATTTAATTATCAACAGAAACCTCCGACTTTCAATCCACTTCTTTTTCATCTCAGCACCATCTTTGGATTTCTCAGATAAGATCAGTTTTTCTCTATGGTCTTCCTTTAGTAGCTCCAACCATAATTTCAGCAAATTAAAATATGTCCTTTTACTAAATGCAGTATTTTTGCGGGTTAAAATTTCTATTGCCTCACTTATGACAACCGGATAATAAAACTTAGATAGAAAAATAATTTGCTTTCATTGAAATTTATTTGGATATTTTCACTTTGGTTAATTCTGGTAAGAGCGGTAGTATTCCTATTATACTTAATATCTACAATGTGCTCCTTTTTTTTTTTTTTTTTTTTTTTTTCGATGAATAAATTTCTTACTAGTCATACTTATGTATTAATTTGTGGAACCATCTTCTTTTATATAAGAAATTTCATAAACACCTGAATAATTTTCAGGGTTAATTGTATATGGTTGTTCGGAAAATAATTTCGTTTTTCCTTTGAAAATGAAAGACGATTTTCTTATATTGTATAAATATTTTATTGAGTTATATATTCTCCACTTGATCGGTTTCTTAGCGATCTCACGAGCTGTTATTCGGTAGCTTTCATAAATCAATACTTTATTTTGTCTTCATTAGCATAAACTGGTTTTCCAGAACGTAACGCATCTTCAACGTCAAAATTGCCGGAACAAAATTTGGTAAACCAGTTTTGACACTGGGGTTCTTTAAATAAAATTTCTGTATACACATCGTATACTTTTTTCCTTGTATGAACAGTATTTTCTCCTTTTAGATAGCAAAAAGAAAATATGCCGAAAATGTCGCTTCCGATTTTCTTTATTTGATAGGGTAGCAATCAAAACCTATTGAGCATAATAAAACGAACTTTTTCACAAGCAAGCCTTGCTATATCAGTTGTCACAATATATAATGCTAATGCAGCTTAATTGTGAAAATGGTGTGAAAAAAAAAAATACAATTAAGTCCTCTGATGAGAAAAATGAAATTACTTTCCGAACAACCCAATATAAATTTTAGTAGCAATAATATTTTTATTATTATTATTATTTTAGAAGAGGGCTTAGCTATTAAGCATGTATTAAACATTCTCAAACTATATTTCAATTGTTCAAAAATGCCGGGAAAATATTAAATAGAGGCTAATCTCATTTAGTAAACAAAACAGTTGACTTTTAAAAATTGAAATATATTTTTTAATGATATTTAGGGCAAAGTTTTTATTGTAGAAAATTACATCATGATTAAGACAGAATATATATTTTCATATAAGAAAATATTTCATAAATTTGTTGAGTAAATTTCATTAATTTGGTGAATTAATTAAAAAAAAAGGGATTTGTTTGCGTTTCTTTATTTTTAAATGATAAGAAGAATTTAAACATTAATAATTCAAAGAAGTTTATGCTGTGATGGTGGTAGTATAAGTGTTATGACAATTCACTACAAGAGGTTCCTACGCTTGTGTTTTCTTTGGCCTTTTCTATGGGCCTAGTGGTGGCCTTTCTATGGGATTCTATCCCATATTCACACAAACGTTTCCGGACGAAAAACTCCGAGATGGTCGATGAGTGTGACCTGAGTTCGAACCCAGTAGTACCCGTCTACAAGCTTGAAGAGCAAAACCTCCCGACCAATTGTAAGTGTTGCAAGGTAAATTGGTGCTATAGTTAAAATGAAATATATAGTTGCAGAAAAATTATAAGGAAAAACAAAATGTGAAAATCGATCACATAAATAATGGTATATTTCTATGCCTTCAAATATATTTAATAATGCTTAGAATTCAATAATATGTGTAGCTGTGCAATTAAATATTTGAAGTGCCTGTCAATCATTCTCATGCCAGTTTCTAACAAAAAGACAATGTTGTAAACTATTTTCTTTTCAATTTTTTGTTTGCGTTTTAAATGTTAGATAGGTTATTTATAATTTTTATCATCAAAGGTAAATATTTTTCTTAATGAATAGGTTATTTTTGTTAAAATTTTACGTCAAGGAGGTCTCGGATAACCACTAGTACTGAATAAATTTCACAAATTTCGTTAAAAAAATATTTCAAAAATTTCTCAAATTTTGTTAGAAAAAATTTCAAAAATTTTTTTTACTCACTTTTTTGTATAGTATTACAGATCATTAAGTCATTTAAAAAAAATTCTAATGTACCAAACCTAAATTTTAAGAAAATTCCTTACCTTAAATAACAATGTTTAGTTTTAATCAATTTGAAAATGAGATGCCAACGTGATTATATATATATCAAAACACTCAGCTTATTAAAAGCTCTAATATTAGAACTTTGGTCTTTTGGAAGAGGCAATAATTATATCGTGTTTTAAAACTTTTCGTTTTTGAATAAATAAAAAAATATAGAGTCGTTATTTTAGAGATAAATCTAGTTATTAGAAATATTCCAAAACTTAAAAACAAAAAACAAAAAAGAGAAGAAGAAGAACAAAGAAAGAAAGAACAAAGAGGAAAAAAAGAGAAAGAAATCTAATGAAATATATAATTTATAGACGGATTTGTTAAAAGAGTCAGCTTATAAATTATACCAAAGACGTCTAAACCTTCTTTGTGAGCGCACTGCTCTAAGCATTTTACAAACAAGATGATATATCTATTGTTATGAATGAACAGTGTTGCCAAATTTAGGGACTTTTTTATTCAATTACCATCAATAATTTTGAAGAGGGATATTTGATATACATAACAGACGATTAATATTCGATGTGATTAGGTAATCATTACAATTAAAATTTATTGGTAGATATTGAATAAAAAAGTCCCTAAAATTGGCAACACTGTAAATAAAGTGAGTGATTTTTATCAGCATTTTTTAATCTGTTTGATATAATGAATAATTAATTGATCTAAATGGACTTAAATTTAGAACCAATTTACCGTAATTTTCTGCGTATAATCCGCAGGTCAGGTAAGTTAAGTTCTGCACCAGAAATTTTAATTAGCAAACGAGGTTCTATTTGTACAAGCTGTTTCTTCAAAATAATATAGATTTTTGTGTTAAAACAAAATTTCTGGTGGAAGAATGACATATTTTATCTGCGGATTATACGCAGAAAATTACGGTACCATTGACTACTGAAAAGATACAAAATAAAAAAATATGTATATACTCTTTTTCAACATTACTCATTATTGCAATTAAGTTCATATTATAGTTATGAATTATTTTCGTCAATGATGTATTGCATTTCATAATAGCAGAGCTGCGTAAATTTACGTTATGATAATTCTCAAAATTGGAATTATTAAAATTTTAATACTTTCAATGAATTATCATATGTAACTGCTCTGTTTCAATGAGTTCAACATCAAACAAAAATTTTTAACTGATGAAAACTTTAGAAATTAAATAATGATACATAAGAAAATTGTTACGTTAACAATAAAAACATTTATAGGAAGTCTTAGGTGTAATATATTTTTCTCTTTTTACCTTCCTTTCATCATAACTCTTTGAGGTCGTTGCCGCGGCAAACAGAAAATGTTCCCAGATTTGGGAACTTTTTTATTCAGTATTCACCACTAAATTTCATTTGCAACGGTTGCCTAATCACTTCGAAGATTAATCGATTATCTGATATATAAAACATCACTTTTCAAAATTATTGGTGACTATTCAATAAAAAAGACCCCAAGTATGACAACACTGCAAACAAAAAAAATGAGCCCAGCATTTAAGCGTTCGTCTAAAACAATACATTATTATTATTTTTTTTTAGGTATTTTCAGTATTCATGCTTTAACCACTTAAATGCCATCAGCATATATTTATTTCAGTGACATTTACCACATCGGTTGCTGAGGATGAAATTTAAATGATTTAAACTCGAATACTTAAAATTATTTATTAAATACAGTAACGTGTTTTAAAGGAACGCCAAAAGGTGGGGCTTAATCTTCTAAATAAAAAAAAATCTGTCAGCCTCAAAAGGGTAACGAAAACAAAATTTTCGTTTTATTCCGTTAGAATAGCCTTATTTTGTATATATATATTTAAATAGACAAATGATTCTGATTAAATTATTAATTAATTTATAATTTTATATTTTAATTTTATTCCGTTAGAATAATGTTCCAAAAATATTTATGGACAAATAATTCTGAGTAGATTACTACTGAATAAGATAGATTCATATAATTAATTTTCTGCTCAAGTTTTTTTTTCATTATCTACCATGTTGAATGACAATAATATAATAATATTATTTAGCGAGTATGAGTTATGTTCTAGAAACTGAGTATAAAGTTTCATAAAAAATACATAAATTAAAAATAAAATGCAGGAATCGTCAGACAATACTTAACATTTATTTAAATTCCTGTGACTGTGATAGATTGATGATTCCAGAAATACGATACTTTTTTCAATATCCCTAGAATTCCAAAATCGGAATACGCATACAATATACGTAAAATGGATACGCAGTCCTAAACGGCTTTTTATAAATTAATCAATAGTAACCTTATCCTGTAATTTTTCATTTTATCTAAAACCTTTGTCGACTGAGAAATCAAGAGATGAAAAATAAGAGAATTTAATCTTGAAAGTCTATCTTCTCTTTTACTCGGATGATTTTCTTTCGGTACTACAAGGAAATTGTAACACATTTCATGTTAGATAATGGATTTTCTACAAGTCAGTTCTAGTCTTTATTTATTTATTTATTTTTTTTTTTCTTTAAGCTCCAAAAGAGAAATAAAGATCTTTTACTTTGGAAATTGTTTATATTTTTCTATTAGTGGTACGTAACTACTCCACAATGAAATTTATAGGAAGATTATATTTTAGTTTGTTCAATCAATAGGAAACATAGTTCAAAATTGATATATTATTACATTTACTGAATTACTAAATTCCTGAAATTGCCAATCTCAATTTTTCCCCTGAAATACTTTTGGAGGCATGAGATATAAAAAGTAAAAATAATGGACAACATAGTAAACAAACAGATCTTATCAAATCATTCGGTTTACTTCAAAAGTACAGTACACTCTCAAAAATCCGCACAGCTTAAAACGAAGTGTTTTGCGGATTTCTGAATTTAGCAGATTTTAGAGTAATTTCTTTTATTTACATCTTAGAACCTCATTTGAGCAGCAAATCTTTAAGATACAATTTATATGTTATATATACAATGCTGAAATAAAGTGTGTCTAATAAAAGTAGAAATATTTCCTGAAATTTTAATTTAAAGAACAGTTTTTATATATCACATTATAGTTACAAATTATCTATATTTTTGAAGTCTGATCAATACCAGTTTAAGTAAGAAGATTCCTACATATTTATTTTTCTATAACCTGCAAAAAAGTCAGCAATTCTTGGTCAATCACATAAGTTTGTGCTATGAGAAAATTTGAGTATTTATCTGCATGAGAGAAAATCTTTCATGAAAACTGTCTTTCTTCTTTTCCCCTAAATTATTATAATTTATTTTTTAATAATTATGTATAATTACACTTATCATTTCCTCCTCTGCAATATGTTGAGTGATTGGTGATTCATCAGCATCAGTTAAAAACTGATTTGTCTCTTAATACAGTTGAATTTTTGCAATCCACTAGTCAACAAATCAGTTGTGAAAATGTTTGTTTACATTGCAAATGATATGCGGATTTTAGAGAATTGCGGATTTTAGGGTTGCGGATTTTTGAGAGTTGACTGTATTTCCGGCTAACATAGTCTGTTGTTTTTAAAAGGAAAACAAATCTTTCATGCTTTTAATATAGGCCTCGACAAGCTTTTCATACCAGGGAAATTAATTTAAATCGTAGCGTTTTCCTTAGACTTATTTTTTATACAATATTTTTTCTTCTTTTTATTTTGAGCCTGATGCTTTAAGGGGAACTTAGAGCATTATTATTAACATAAAGCATATTTATTTTATTTATTTATTTATATACTTTTTTTAACTAATGCCACAGTGTTCCGATTTTTGGATACCGATATTTTTTATAGAAAAATTTAAAAGCTTTTTAACATCTTTCAACGATTAAATACAGGATTTATATATATATATATATATATATATATATACATATCCAAAAATCGAAACAGTTCACAGCTGTGGTAATGACGAAATATGGCAGTGTTAATGTTAAATTATAGTATTTTAATGTCAATGTAGAACAACATTTTTGTTTGAGATATAAATAAAACATTGTCATTATTTTTATTGTTAATTATTATTGAGTGCCCGCATTAGATTAATAGTTATCAGAATCCTTTCCGAATACACGGAAATAGATCATTATTTACTTTTTGTGTGTGTGTCTGTGGAAGAAGTATTAGTTTAGGATAAGTCTTAACTAAACGTTGTTTATAAAACGGAGTATGAATTTTATTTGATAATAGATAGAGAAGTAAAACATTTTATGTGATTTTGGAAATCATTTTTCAGCTTTCCTTAATAATGTACTAATGAAACTAACAATAAAATAAATCCAATGATTTTTTATCATACTGGTTTAAAATATTTCTAAATGTATTTTTTAAAGTTTAACAGTAGATTGTCCAAGGAAGAGTCATTTTGATTGCTTATTGGTTTTGATATATATATATATATATATATATATATATATATATATGATACGAGTTCTTTGCTTTTATGTGAATCTGCATATACGATATAAGTGCATTTATTAGTAGTTGTATTTACCATCTTCTTCTCTTTGTTTCTGATATCTATATTGTCCAAAAGCAGTCATTTTTACTGCTTGGACAATCTAATGTTAAATGAAAACTATGGTGATACAGACATTTCTAATTCGAGTCCTTTGACTGAATTAGCCAAGTATATTCGAATACACAACCGTAAAGACGGTAGCCACAGAAATAGTGAACTTTGTTTCTTTGTACATAGACTTTTTAAAATCTTTCTTTTCATTCACAGGAGCCAAGTCTCCCCTTTTTCAAGGGAGACTTCAAACACGGAGTTTTTTATAATTGCTTTCAGATTATTTAATCCTGGGAAATAAATATGATAGTTTACTTTTTAAAAATAGGTGTGATAAATCTGATTTAAAAGTTAGAAAGGTTGGCAGCTATGAAACTGCAGCGCTATTTTGCCAGAATATCTTTCTTTTAGAAATGAAAAATGAAGGAAATCATTTATATTATTTCATTATACTGTTTTGCTTACTTTTATAAAGCATTTTCACAAAAAACGCGTACTTAAAAAAATCGTTAGACAATTCAATCAAATAAATCCTTTTTAGGTTAAAATAGTAAGTCACTAAAACTTAAAATACAAAACTTTACAAAACAACGGGTTTAACCACTACGTTAAACTTTTTATATTGGTTAAATTCTCCACAATCAAAACGTCATTATTAGCAGTACAGAGTTAGTGTGTAGTGTCGTTTTATATTTAAAAAAAAAAATATATATATATATATATATTTAGGGAAGCATTGGATTGAGAAAATCGGTATAATTCAGCCACATTGTCAAAGAAAATCTGCTTTCAAAAAAAGACTTCCAAAGCGAAAGCAAAACGAAATATGTTTTTCGTGTATATAAATCTTGCGCAGCTACACTGCTAGTTCCGTAAACCATAAAATCTGAAAACTGTTTAGTCGAAGTGTGTAATGCTTCAGGCCTAGCCGATAATTAGTGGAACTTTATAAATATAGTGGGAGAGAAAATAGTAAATGTATAAAAAGAAAAGAAAAATATACCAGAGCTGGCAACCCTATGGATTTTTGAATATCAGTAATTTTTTAAAGCATTTTTTAATGCTTTCATTAATAAAGAAATTTTGTGATGAAATAAGACGAAGGTAATAATAATAATAATAATAATAATAAATAGTTATGCGAAAAAATCCGGTGAGTTGGCAGCTCTCCGGTGTGTAGATATGTGTTGCGATGTATATTTAGCTTAAGGTAAAACTAGGAAAGATCGTGCGGTATGAGAGATTGCACACATAGGGAATCGGCGACAAAGAATAGAGTGGGCGAGTTGTGATTTCAGGTGGTTGTACATCATCAATAGTGAAGTGCCTACTTGAATGTATATGTTGATTGCTTCAAGAGTCTAGGATATAATGTGATTATTTTGTCTCGTTTTCAAAAATAAATGCTTGTATTTTCATAACCCTTCCTAAGAATTTCTAAAGAATGGTACTAGTACAAAATCTTTTTAAATTAAACAATTTCTTATATGCTACTAACCTAGACTAACAGTACGAGCACCACTATTTTCTCTGAAAGTGAATAATTATTTAATAAAACACTCCGCAATGTCTCTTACCAAAATGGGAGAGTTTGAGCTTTTGCTATTTAGGAGAGATTGCGCATTGATTTTTATAAAATTCTATACTAATAGAGCTTTCACATCTTATTGTTAATGATAAAACAATGAGGATGAGTTTGTTGAATGTTTGGAACTGTACCACAAAATAACTTCGACAAAAGATTGGACTAATTAAATCCATTCGAAACGGCGCATCTTTTTTGGACTGTTCCCAGAATCTGAAATCGAATATTATTCGGGAGTGGCACGATCGACAAAAGCCACACCGCTGGTGGGATTTACATTTCGAATGCGAGTGTTAGCCCATAAGAAACTTATCGCAAAGTATTTAAATGTTATTTTATATCTGTTTAGTTTTGCAACATTTTCAAGTATGATGCTCAAGTTTTGTGCAGCTGTCGGCGGCTCATATAGAAGCAATAAAACTAAATGTAAGCAAAAAATATCAGCCTACTCAAAATTCGTTTTACAGGGGTGCCCTGTGGCAGAAATTTATTATGCTTTCTGCGACAAGCTTCATCAACACCAAAATCTTTCTGCAGGAATAGTTTGTGAAGTTAACATTTACGAATTCAAAATAAATTATTTTTAAATAGTAAATAATATTCAGTGTAACCAATGTATTTAAATTTTAACTAGGCACAAATGCATAAATCGGCACTATTGCAAGATTTTTTTTTTTTTTTTTTTTTTTTTTTATGAAAGGTGAAAATAAATCTATTGATCTTAATTGCTTCAGATTTTTTGTTCACATTAATATACAATATTGTTTATAAAATATTCAATGAATTCAAACCATAAAATGCAGCAACACATCAAAAGTAATCTGCAATTTTTTAAGGCATTCAAATCGTGAAATGTCTAAATTAAACAAATGTTACAAATACTATTGAAATTTCATTACTTTTTTTTTTATATTAAATATATATATTTAAATACACAAATGCACTTATTTCATAAGGTGCAAACCAAACAACATAAAACATAATACAGGACTCAAAATTAAAATACAACAAATTAAAAGTAAAAATTAATATAGAATACTGAATATCATAATGAAATATAAATAATTTACAACATTTATAGTTTCTGAGATTATTAGAAATATGCACGATAACATTCTAATACACAAGATTTATTTTTTGTATTATATACAAATAGCATAAAGATGTGTATATGAAATCTAAAAAATGTGATTCGACATTAAAGAATTCAGAATGTATGATTATACCATCATTTAAATACATAAAGTAAAACAGAATACAAGATCTAAGTAACACAATCATAGACAAAGCATAGTGGAATTATTTTCATAAAAATTGAGGCAAGTGAAATATTTAATTTTTAAGGAAATGTTGAAATCTGAAATGTAACAGATTTCATGGATAAAATCTATAATAGAAAATAATGATTACAGATGAATGAAATAAATATAAATCAATTAAAAGTAATATTTGGTATTGATATCTATACGAATAAGTAAATAAAAATAAATAAACAAAAGCATTTGCATGTTTAATTAGTATTTATCCAAAACAACTACCATTAGATAAAATTCCTTTTGCTTATAAAAAAAAAAAAAAAAAAATCAACAAAACCTTTGGTTTGATTATTATTCAAAATAACTATTTAATTTGCAATATTTCAATTAAAAAAATAAACATTTTTTTAAAAATTCAGATGTTTAAAAAATGAAATGAACAAGCTGTAGAAACTAATGATAAGAGTATTTTTGTAAAATAAATTAATAATTTTTTAACGACTTCATATGCTTAAACAACAAAATTTAAAGCTAAGAATTTTAATCAAAATTAAAATAATTAATGATTAGTAAAGAAAAAAATTAGAAAAATTACCAATTTTATAACTTAAGGTACCAATTAATATTTATTGCTAAGATCTTTTACTACATATAAAATGTTAAATACCAATAAAGTATTTTTATGATTAATTTCTTAATTTTCTATTTTTTGAAGCAAGGTTTGAAGCTTCATTTTTTATTTTGCGTATAACTACAGACGTTACAAATTTCCCCATAGTCTTATTTCTGCATATATTTGTGAAATGTATTGCATAGTTTGAACCAAACATTAAAATTAATGCAGCTTTAAAAAATTTACGTGCATTTACTGCCACGCACGTATGCAAGCTTCGCATACATTAAAGAAAAAAAAATCACTAGATGCAACTAATTTGTCATGCGTAAATAAGAAAATGTATGAAAATCGGTACAGCAGCAATCACGCACTTAAAAAAAAAAAAAAAAAAAATCGCTATTTTGTTATGCATGAATCTGAAAATGCATGAAATATGAAATTCAGAAAATGGTCGCAAAGCCCCATTCTTTCGAAAAAACACCTTTTTGCAATACATTAAATACACACGACACGAGCGGCAGGCGCGGCGGGAAAACAAAGTTTGAAGACTCGAAAATGAAGTTCGATGTGAAGAGTTTACCAGTGAAAAGTGTCGATACACCGAATCCTATCACCGCATCACGAATCGCTAATGCATGCCGTATCAAAGCTAACCCAAGTGATTTACATCCGCTTTATCTCCTCTCCTTATTCAGGATTGAGGCGATCGTATCTGCAGAAACGAAAATTTGTTCTGCAGAACAGTTTATAAACCATTCTTTGACTTTCTTTCTCTCTCTCTCTCTCTCTCTCTCTCTCTCTCTCTTTTTTTTTTTTTTAACACTATGGCAAAATTTTTTTCACTTAAGTAAAATCTTTCTGCAAGAACATTTCTGTTTCTGCGACATTGTCGCCGTGTCGCCGTGTTTCTGCCACGGGGCAGGGGTGGAACACGGACGCAGAACTCATACCACTATCAATGTAACAAAATTTCCTACTTCTTAAATCAACGATATTTATAGGTAGAGAAATTTCTTAAACAAATACCGGTATGAATTCTGCGCCCGTGTTCCATCCTTGTTTTTAAGTAATTGTCTAAATTTCAATAAAATAAAATATATAAACGTAAATGATTTTAAAATTAAAAAAAGAAGATTTCAAACCAAGAGAAATTTAGGTTTTGTGTTTCGAACATTTTTGTGCGGAAGATTTTGTAGAGAGAGAGAAAAAAAAAAAGTTATTTAATACTAAACGGTGGGTGGATTCTGGGCTTAAAAGTGGGCGGATTTAGCCATGTATTAGCCATGCCAGGGGTCGTACTCCCCGCCTTTTTTTCAAGACACTCTCAGGAATGAAAAATTTTTTAGTTTATTGCTACCACTATTTTTATACAATAATCTCTACCCTGTATATTCATGACACATTACTACAAATATATCTAGAAGTATTCCGGCATAAAATTAGTGCTGGCAAAAAAAGTGGAAATTTCTTATCTTAGAGAGTGTCCTGAAAAAAGGGCGGAGAGTACGATCCTTGATCATTGCACACACGGTGTTCTACCCGTTTTTTGGCTCGGAAATGCATTGCACCATAGCTTCCTAAACTAGATGTCTTCCGCGTGGCTCGGAAACTTAGCGGTAGACAGCGCCACCTGGTACAGACTGCGCGACTTTTTTATTCAACAGCCACTAAAAACTTTTAAAAGTGGGATTTGATAAACATAAAAGGCGAATGGAATATAAGAAACGCCGATTACATATATCATATATCACTTCTTAAAATTATTGGTGACAGAATAAAAAAGTCGCGCAATCTGTACCAGATGGCGCTATCTACCGCTTGAACCGTTGCCAAGTTTCCGAGCCACGCGGAGGCATCTAGTTTAGGAGACTATGATTGCACACCCCGTCTCGAACAGGTTAACTTGTGACAGGTGATAACACGATTAGCTTCATCAACAAGCAGTGCAAAGATTGCAGACAACGAGAGATTCGGTCAGTAAACAAGGAAACATTCAAGCTGAAAAGGAAATGTACTAATTTTTAAGTTAAGCATGTTTTCTAATAACTTAATGTTATTTTACAATTGTTTATCTTTATCTGGCCTTGTTCTTTTTTTTTCTCTTTCTTTAATATTTTTTCTTTAAATAAATTTTGTAATTCTTTTAAAATTTCTTTTATTTTTATGATTTTTTATTTATTAAATCGAAATTTCTACTTCTAATACAAAAATGTTTATTTACAAATGCTTTACAACAATGTAATTTAAATGCAATTATTGCTATTAACAATTTAATTGTAGTTATAATTAAGCGCAATCGCTCCACCCTTGGGCGCAATCATTCCTACCCTGTAAGGAGAGATTGCGTAAAATAGTTGTCTTGGTTTTGTTACAGTCGTCATTTTAAATTATAGCAGAACAACAAAATAGTAATGCAAATTTTCAAGAAAGTTTAATTCAAAAGTATGCACCAATAATTTAGCAAAAAAATTCATATTTGGATTTTTTATAGTGTTTTGTTGAATTGTGCGCAAACGCTCTAGCTTTACCTTATGTTATTTTTCAGTAAAATTATTTTTACATTTTCATAAAAACTTTATTTAAGATTTTCTTAAAAAAAAAAAAAAAAAAAAAACTTTCATGTTTTAAATTCTTTCTTCTGGCCTCTTTTCAAGGATCTGCGATTGACCATGAAAAGTGCCGCAAAAGAATCGATCGACTTGGTAAGAAAAAGACCCAGCACTAGTTTATCTGTCAGCAACATGGGTTATCGTAACCGACCATAAAAGATCAGAACTTTAAATTTCCCAGACATGCTGGAATTTATCCAAGTTTAGCATCTTTATTAGCATAATCAAGTCAAAAATGAATAAATTAGGATCAAACCGAACGCAAATAAATTCATAATATATATTTTTATCTGTCGTTGGTTATTGAACCTAATAGTATGAGTATATATTTCTTAATTGATTGTGATCGTGTTTGTGCGTGATTATGAATGTGTGTGCATTTATGTGTGTATGCATACATGCACATGATGACATCCTCTTTTATGGTAATGAATGCATTTCTACGAATATAATAAAGAAATGTTCATTCTTATAATAAAGCGATGAAATCTTAGAATGTAAAAAAATAAATAAAAATAAGTCATTCTTGAATCGGGAAAAAAATTCTTAAATACATTTTTATTTAGTGTAGTGTTAAAAAAAAACCTTGTTGCAAAATTTTTACATTCGTTTAATAAGCCAAGTAAAATATCTTATTATAAGGATATCTTCTTTTTTTTTTTTTTTTTTTTTTTTTTTTGGGGGGGGGGGGAGAATATTAAATAATTTTGCTTCTGATAAATTTCAAAAGCTTAATTAAGCGGCAATATTTATTTAAAACGTATAATCTTGTTCAATTATTCGTTGTTTATCCGTTTGTTAATAGATTGCTTCAGCAAGAGTTCAGTACTTCAATTCAGAATGTTATTTTTCTTCTACCTTTGAAATTTCTCTTAAATAACAAAAATGAAATCTATTAATACTTTCAGGGTTGCGAAGGCTAGTATTTTCCATAGCCATTTTTTTGTTGGTATTAGTCTTGTATATTATTGAATAAAAATATTACCGAAAACTACTATATAAAATTCGTAGCTTTGAAAAGTACGAAGCATAGTTCCCCGTACTTTGAAATAATTTCATAAATAACTCTAAGTATAATGATATTATGTAGACTTAGTAGACTTACTTTATTTTATTTATTTATTTATTTTTAAGAAATATTCAATGAGTGAATGAATAGAAAAATAGAAGAAAAACAGACATTGTGGTACATTTTTGGGACATTATCTATAAATGACAATGATTCAATTTAGTTTTGTAATGATCATGTGATTGTTTATTACCTTTTACAATTCCTTTTCGGTATTTATCTGAATAATTTTCTCATTTAAAAAAAAAAAAAAAAAAAAAAAAAAAAAAGCCAAAATTTTAATTTCGAAATTCAGAAGTTTTAAGCATTATTGCTGATGAATATAACAATTGATAATGCATTCCTGATTAGCAACTTAAAACTGCACTTTTGAGTCGACATCAGTAACCACATTCGAGTTATTTCTACATTGTAATTACTTTATTTTCCAAATTATATGTATTAATATTTTTACAGAAAATACATTTTGCGTATATGCTAGGCTTATTGGAAAGTTCTACCCTTTAAAATTAAAATACTGACACCGGAAATTTATCCTGGATAATATTAAAAATATTCTTGGGTAATTTTTAAGAAGATAATTGATAAAGTACCATATAAATATTGCTAAACAAAAATTTCCGGTGTCATTTTATCAGTGCAAAAGGACAGAATTTTCCGGTAGACTTAATATAAATTTAAAAAACCATATATGTATTGGGTTGTTCGGAAAGTAATTTCGTTTTTTCCTTCGAAAATAAAAGACGATTTTCTTATATTGTATAAATATTTTAATGAATTATATATTCTCCACTTTGATCGGTTTCTTAGCGATCTCACGAGTTGTTATTTGGCAGTTTTTCATAAATCAATACTTTATTTTGTCTTCATTAGCACAAACTGGTTTTCTAGAACGTTATGCATCTTCAACTTAAAATTGCCAAAACAAAATTTGGTAAACCAGTTTTGACAATAGCGTTCTGTAAATAAATTTTCTGTGCACACATCGTATACTTTTTTTCCTTGTTTGAATAGTATTTTTGCATTTTTGATAGCAAAAACAAAATGTGCCGAAAATGTCGCTTCTGATTTTCTTTATTTGATAGGGCACCAATCAAAAACTATTGAGCAGAATAAAACGACCTTTTTCACAAGCAAGCCTTGCTATATCAGCTGTCACAATATGTAATGGCAATGCAACTTAAATGTGAAGAAGGTGTGAAAAAAATACAATTAAGTCCTCTGCTGAAAAAAACGAAATGACTTTCCGAACAACCCAATATTTGCATACGAACGGCAATTAATTTACTTGTACCGTAATAAATTATGTAACAGCAACATTTATTCGTATATTTAAGTGTTGAAAACATTTAATCAAATATGAGTTAAATGTGTAAAGTCATGGATATTAAAAATGCATAAACATTCTGCGGTACCAATCAAAATTATGACTCTCGCTAAACTTCAATCGCCATAAATTTTCAAAATAAGAGCAGTAAATCTTTTTTGTGGCATACCGTCATATATCTATCAACCAAATCAGTGATTCATTTTATTGATTACTTTTTGGGAGGCAGGAAAGTTTAAACTCCGTCATATATAACTTTGTAGAGTATGTTCGTTCCTCTTTATTCCTTAATTATCTTTGAAGTGATCGACAAAAGAGTTTATAAATGGGAGCTCTATTTTCTCTTTCCGATCTTCGGAATCGAGTTTGTTTTGCATAAAGTCCGGCCTTGCTGCTGGTTGCCATGACATTCACTTCAAACTATCTCATATGATATGAAATGGTATACGGAACATAGTTCGCATATCATAACTTACCGTAATTTTCTGCGTATAATCCACGAGTCAGATAAATTAGTTTGAAACTAGAAAATTAATTTATAAAGAAAGCTGTATTTCTATAAGGAAATAAAAACTCTTTTAAAAATAGTTTGTCTGTTAATTAAAATTATCGGTGAAAACTGATTTAACTGACATGCGTCACACAGCAAATTACGATAAATTTAACATAACATTGCGATTTAAATTAAATATGTTAATTAATGGGTGTGATTTTCTTCATACGATCTCGAAAGGCGTTTTACTACATAAAACATAAACAATTTTAAATTGCAGACAGGAATTTTATTATTATTATTATTATTATTATTATCAAAATAATGATAATAATATAATACAGTCATCGTATCTAGATGCTAAACAGAACACGAAACGAACAGCCATTTTCTGTCAAGGAATAACAACGACCCGATATTCAATATCCAATAACATAAAAGCACTATACTCGCATAAAAGTCTGATGTCAGACATGATTTTCCTACCAAGTATCATAAAGACTTGCATGAGCGGCGTGACGCATCGGTATCAGCTGCGTGACAAAAGTTCGTTTCCCTTACATAATATTACACCTGCAATTAATTGACAGCGATTACATTATATTACCTTCATGTACATTACTATACATATAATATGGAAAAAAAATTCTTAATTACAAAAGCTATCAAATATAATTTCTTATGGAAACGTTGTTTTTTATTTTATAATTATTTTTTTTCCAGGGATTTTTTTTTTTTCTTTTTGTTCTCAAGTATTACACCAGCAAATAATTGACAATAATTACATTATATTACTATTTCTATACATATATTATGGAAAAAATTTTCTTCATTATAAAAGCTATAAAATAAGCTAATAAAATAAACTAGTATGATGTGGCCACCACATGACTTTCTTCTATATAATTTTACACAAAATTTACTCAATACAAATTATTTATTAAATTATCAAATTATTTTCCATTATAAATGCAGACGATTTTTATCTGACAGTATTATATTATCACAAAATGCCGAAGCAAATCAGAAGAAATAAAACCTTTTCCAGTTTTTTTTTTTTTTTTTTTTTTCGTTAAAAGATAAAAAAAAAAATCGATAACTTTAATTTAAAATATGACAGATCTATAGTTCAACCATTCGTTTTAAAAGTATTGACGAGATCTTTCGAAAGATACCCATATTGAAAATTTACTCCCCCCCGGGGTGTATTTTTCCCCAGGGGGGGAAGCGATGATCCCACATGCACAATTTTTTTTTTCTAGTTAACTACTACTATATATAATAGCAGGAGACTTGGCGTTGGAATATTAAAACAGGAATAAACTACTACGTCAGAAACGCCAAAGAAAAATTATTGAGGTGCATACAGCTGTTTCGGTAGCCTAAAGCGTACCGTCATCAGTGCAAAAAGAATTCTGAATCTGGAGAAGTGCTCGTATATATAGGAGAGGGACCGGATTTAGTTCAACCAATAAGATTACGGAAGAGGTGGGGAGTGTGGCCAATAGGAATTTAGGAATGTGTAGCTGTGTAAACAGTAGAAAAATTAAGAAATTGTGGACTGAATGTAAAATTTCCAACAATCAGACAAATAGGGAACAGCGAAATCACAATTTACAAGGTTTTTAAAATTTTTATAACTATGAAAAGCTTCAAAGAAATCGAGTTCATGAATGGATTTAGGTCTGCAAATTATTTTAGCTGAATTAAATTTAAAATTATGATTTTCCTCCCAGCAATGTTTAGAAATAGCCGATTTATTGGTTTCTTGTTTGCGGACGTAATTCATATGTTCTTTTAGACGAAATTTAAGACTGCGTTTAGTTTGGCCAATATATGATAAACCACACTGACAGGAAATACTATAAATGCCCCAAGAATTATGCATATCAATAGGATCTTTTAACTGAGTAAAGGTGAGTTTATTGGAAGGCGAAAATATTATTTTAAAATCATATTGTTTGAGAATTTTAGCTATGGTTTGACTGGTTTTAGAAAAATAGGGTAAAACAATACTGATATTAGATGTGACTGATTTAGTAGACGAAATACGAGGGAGTTGTAATTTTTGGATAGCTTTGTCTATAATGGAAGGGTCATAACCTCTGTCAATTGCGATGGCTTTCAGGTATTTAATTTCAGATTTCAATAAAACAGGATTTGAACAAATATTAAGGGCACGGTTTACAAAAGTATAGAAAGCAGCCATTTTTTGGTTAGGTGGGTGACATGAACGCGCATGGGGAGGAAGGGAGACTGCAAAATTTTTACGATAGACAGTGGTTGAAAATCCATTTACAGTGCGAGAGACGAGGGTATCAAGAAATGGAAGGGAGCCATTATTTTCTATTTCATATGTAAACTGGATATTACTGTCAATTGAATTTAAGGTTTCTAAGACATGGTCAATATTGTGATGAGATATGTCGATAAGCGTGAAGGTGTCGTCAACGTAACGGGTCCAAAAAGGAAAAGATATTTTCTTAAAAGGCTTGCTTTCGAAATAGTGCATGTAAATGTCTGCGGGAATTGGGGAGAGAGGGGAACCCATGGCTAAACCTTCAGACTGACGATAGAATTTATTTTGGAAAGAAAAAGTGGTTTGTGATAAACAAATGCGGGTAAGAGAAATTAATTCTTGTATTTCAAAAGATGTGAAATGAAACTCTTTTAATCTATTTTCGAGACAGCAGAGGGCGCCACTTATTGGAACATTAGTGAAAAGAGATTTTACATCAAAAGAAACCATAGTGAGATTAGTGTGAGGGCTGCCCTCACACTATAAATAAAATGCGAATATTTCGCACGGTTTGCAAGCATTAATTAATTTTTAACAGATAATTATTTGATTATTCCTTCAAAATAAGTGAATTAAACACATCCCAAGTTCCGATACGCTCTCCTTTGAGAAAAATCATCAATACTTTGCTAGAAGTTCACGCTTTTTTTTTTAATTTAAAATCTTTCCGTTTAAGCTTCTTGCTTCTAAGTTATTATTTCAGAATAAGAATTAAAAATTGTCTTTTAATTAAACATTATATATAAAAAAAATCACTTGCAAATCAAATCAAATTTGTAACTTATTACAGCGCTTTGAATAATACAACCCTTGAAATTATTACTAAGACAAGTGATAATGCTTTAATTGCTGTAAATGTAAAATTTTCGACAAAGAGAGATAACGGAGGGATTGCTGTATTTTCTTTTCTATTTTATTTTAAAACTAAAATGTCACAGTGTGAATAAAAATTTGTTTAGCGTGCATAAATGACATTTTTGCTGCTAGAGAGATTTTTTTGAGTTTATTAACCGGCGATGCTGATTTTATTAGGCGACGGTTTTAAATTTAGTTTGCATTGATTTGATTCCGGTCCTGGCAATTTAATCAGATTAAGCGGCTGATTTTATTAACCAGCGAATTTATTAAGCGGCGGTTACTGTATTCATATTTGTACTATCAATATACTATGGACATAAATGCTGGGATTAGAAAGACTATAACTATAATGTATATCCATTTGTAATATAAATGTGAATACGGAGAATTTTGTTCTGAAATATGGAGAATAACGCCCACAGGCGGACCTTATTGTGAAAAAGACAAAAACATGCGGTCGCGAAAGTGTTAATAAGAGTTTTCGATTGATTTCTCTTACTTATACTATACGTGCCAAGTCTCCCGTTTTTCAAGGGAAACTTCATACTCGATACTTTTTATAATGATTTTCAATATGGTTGATCGTCGGAAATACATATGAAACATTCTTTTTTTAGAAATACTGGTGATAAATTTGGTTTAAAAATTAGAAAGATTAGCAGCTATGCTTATATGTTATGTAGCTTTTTTAATGAAATACAAATGAAATATTCATCCCCCCCCCCCCCCCCAAAAAAAAAAAAAAAAAAAAAAAAAAAAAACTATATTTCATATTTTATAAGAAAACTTCACAGTAATAATCGCACAACAATAATCGTAATTATTGCTACAGATACCATGTAATTTCCTGCATATAATACACCGGTCAGCTATCAGTTTTATACCGGAAATTTTAATTAATAAATAAAGCTATTTTTAGTCGAAGTTTTTTTTTTTTTTTCCTCGTACAAATATAGCCTTCTCTGTAAATTAAGCTTTCTGGTGTATAATTGATTTATTTGATCTGCGGACTATATACAAGAAAAATATCGTAATAAATATTTCTATAGGAAATATAGAAGCGCGTTGATATAAAAACGAATCAACTTAAAAAAAAAAAAAAAAAAAAAAATCTGAGTACAAAGGAAATGAAAGGAATTGCTCTGTAATTTGAATCCGATTCAAATTTTGTTTTCTAGTAACTCAAGCATAATTAATGATAATGAAGTACAGGGTGTTTATAAAGTCCCGGACCCATTTTGATGTTTAATAACTCATAAAATAATAAAGATAGATTAAAATTAATAACATAAATGGTTAGATAGACTCAAAAAGTTTCATGATCCTTGTCAATGAACTTCCACGTGTGCCCCCTTCGTCGCACGGAGAATATCAAGTCGATAGTCAATTTCACGCCAGGTAGCGGCAAGCATGTCGGCATCCACAGAGGCTATTGCGGTTGTAATTCTGACTTTTAGGTCATCAATGTTCGACACTCTCCTCCTGTAAACATTGTCCTTTACAAATCCCTAAAGGAAAAAGTCCAGCGGCGTTATATCAGGTGATCTGGGTGGCCAAGGAATTGGACCTCCTCGCCCAATCCATCTTCCTGGAAAATGGTCATTCAAAGAACTACGAACGATGGTACCCCAATGAGGTGGTGCACCATCTTGTTGCAAAAAGACATGTGGCTGAAGCTCTTCTAGTTGTGGAAATACGAAGTTTTCCAACATGTCTAAGTATACGACTGATGAGACCGTCTTTTCTGTAAAAAGAAAGGACCAATGACTCGGTCGTGCATTAGTCCACACCACACATTAACCTTTGGGGAATCATTGCAATAGTTGCCAAAAACAAAAGAGAGAAAAATGCAATTAATAAGCAGACGATATTTAGAAAAGTACAAATATTTAGACTGGAAAATGAAATTATCTGAAATTAACCACACGCGCAGACGATATTTACAAAAGTAAAGATATTCAAACCTGAAAAGAAAATATATGAGTTATTCCATCAATAAATGCCATAAGTTTGTTTATATCTTCATTATTTTATGAGTTATTAAACATCAAAATGGGCCCGGGACTTTATAAACACCCTGTACTGTATAGTCTACCAATACTTCTCGCGTTATAAAACAATACAAAAAAAATATTCTATAAAATTACCGTAATTTCTGGTAGATAACCCGCAGGTAAGATGTGTCATTTCTCCACCAGAAATTTTATTTAATAGAGAAATCAATGCTTTTTCGAAGGAAGAGCTCGTACAAATATAAATTTATTTATTAATTGCAATTTCTGGTGCAAAACTAGATTATATAACCAGTGGAGTATCTACCAGAAATTACGGTATATTTATCAGTTCAAAAAACCCTTAACGGCTTAAAAGTTTGTGACGCCGCTACTTTATGGCTATAAGAATTTGAAATATGAGTCTTAAAAATAATGATATCAAATTTTAAGTGACGCTTTGCAATTAGTTAAAATATACATAGATTTTCTTATTTGATCATTCACTTTTATCTTTTATTTATATTTATAATGCAAACGTAATATTTTTATATTTATTGAAATTTCCCCGACTGAGTGAAAATAATGCCTGGACCGGGAATCGAACCCCGGATCTTTGACTTACAAGGTCAATGCTCTACCACTGAGCTATCCAGGCCGACATCCCGGTCTGCATTACTCACTCAGACAACCTTATAGGCAGAAACATCTCTGGTCTATCATTTAGATAGCTCAACAGAAAATAAGCCGCAGGTATAGGAAAACACCATTAAACAATGGGAGAGAAATAACTAAGTCAAAGTAGTAAGAGAAATAGTAGGAGAAATAACTAATAATTAAGTCAAAGATCCGGGGTTCGATTCCCGGTCCAGGCATTATTTTCACTCAGTCGGAAAAATAATAAATTTCAATAAATATGATTTTCTTCCACAGTTAATTGTGTGTTTTTAATAAAAAATTGTAATATTTTTAACTTGAAGATCAGACAGATATATAAAATACACTCACTGATGCTTTTTCATTCGCATTTCAAATTCAAAATAACAGTTTTAAAAGGAATTATGTAAAAATTTCAGTGGCGCCTCGGTGTTATTTTAAAAGATATGTTTTTAGATTCCATTAAAATTACTTTTGTTTTGTCTAATAAAGTATATTTACACATTGAAACAGTGCTTTTAATTTTCAAATATACTGTCAAATAATTATACTTTCACTCAGTTTGCATTATAAAGTAAAACTATTTATTTCAATAAATTGATTTATCTTTTGCATCACGCTATCCAAAACATAGTATCATAGTATCCAACTGAGTGAAAATTTGCTCAAAGAGGTAGTGTGACGTAAAGAAAACATTTACACAAATTTTACTTGCAGTTTTGGATAGCGTGACGCAAAAGATAAATCAATTTATTGAAATAAATAGTTTTACTTTATAATGCAAACTGAGTGAAAGTATAATTATTTGACAGTATATTTGAAAATTAAAAGCACTGTTTAAATGTGTAAATATACTTTATTAGACAAAACAAAAGTAATTTTAATGGAATCTAAAAACATATCTTTTAAAATAACACCGAGGCGCCACTGGAATTTTTATATAATTCCTTTTAAAACTGTTATTTTGAATTTGAAATGCGAATGAAAAAGCATCAGAGAGTGTATTTTATATATCTGTCTGATCTTGAAGTTAAAAATATTACGTTTGCATTATAAATATAAATAAAAGATAAAAGTGAATGATCAAATAAGAAAATCTATGTATATTTTAACTAATTGCAAAACGTCACTTAAAATTTGATATCATTATTTTTAAGACTCATATTTCAAATTCTTATAGCCATAAAGTAGCGGCGTCACAAACTTTTAAGCCGTTAAGGGTTTTTTGAACTGATATCATTACTTTTTAGTGGTTATTGATCAAAAAATTAAAATAAGTCCTTCTGACTCCTAGGAAGGGTAAACTAATTTATCTTTTCTTATGAAGTTGCCACCATTTTTTTTTTTTTCAAAATGGCAGCTACAATTTATTAATGAACTTAGTGGATTTATTAATGAAGGCTTGTATATGTGGAGTTTTAAGCAAATCGGTTCATAAAACCTTTCTAATGTAAATTTGAAATTTTCAGTGTGCTAGCACAGGGAAACAAGAGGGTAGATTAAGTTGGCAAATGAACATATCAAATACATTTCTAAGATAAATCTACACTACAAATTTAGTGTGAATTAATTCAGTATTTCAAACGTTATCATACTGACAAATTTTTAAGTAGCCTGCCAGTTGGAAACAAAATGGAGAAGCTTCACACTAGAAAAATTTATTGACTGGGATTCCCAAACTCTTAAAAAAAAAAAAAAAAGTAGAAGAAGAAGAAAGAAAAAAAGAAAAAGAAGTGGATAATTTCAAATTTAAGTTAGAATTACGTAATTTACAGTTTGCAAGTTTCTTTTTCGAGAATTACAAAATAAACAATTACAAAAAAAAAAAAAAAAAAAAAATCAAGTAAATGTTAAATATGGAAATTTGTATATTTTGTTTCCCCTTTTGAGGCTAAGTATGCTCCAATGTTCACAGTTTAAATTTTCATCAAAATTGCAGGTAAAAGTTACTTTATATATATTTTCATATAAAACGTTTGGGGGAAAAAATAGACAAAATATAAATTAAGCTTTACATTTCTATAATTTTAAAAATAAGATAAAATCACCTGGAGAAAAATTTTATGGAAAATATAAGTTAAGCTTTAAAAAAAATTGAAATTTCTGCGTAAAAATTCTATTTCATAAATATATTTACAACTAAAATAAACAAAAAACCCTCCTTTAATTTTAAATAATTATTTCTACATGTTTCGAAGCAATTAAAAGTTTTTCCTTTTTTTCTTTTTTTTTTTTTTTTTTTAAGAAAAATAAATAAATGTAGTGGCGCCATCTAGTAGTTTATATTAAAATCATATACATATATATTTAACTTTTTTTCCCCCCCTTAAAAAAAAAAAAAAAAAAAAAAAAAAAAAAAAAAAAAAAAACTTTTTTAGAAAGAGGTAGAAATAGTTATTTAAAATTAAAGGAGGATTTTTTGTTTATTGTAATTGTAAATATATTTATGAAATAGAATTTTTCATGCAGAAATTAATTAATTAAAAAAATAAAAGAAAGAATAATATTTTTTAAATACATTAATATGGGTTTCAAAGTAAAGATGTTATTTATTTATTTTGACGTGTTTTTTAATAATTGCTATTTGACATATTTTTCATGAATTTTAATAAAATTCATGAAATAATGTTATTTCTAATAAACAGTGTAAGCACTGTTTCATCCCCTAGTCATTATTGCTTTAAATAATAATAAAAAAAAATATTGATTATGTTAATATTTAAAATATGTATCATTTTAAAGTCTGAAAAATAAATAAATGAATAAACTCTAACTGTATTTTCAAAAGAGATTTTTAATTTTTAAAAAGAAAAAATATATATATACGTATTTACGGAAGTGTATGGTTTAAATAAAAAACGATAGATGGCGCCAAAACTCTATTTGCTGTTTTTTCCCATTCCCGGCGTGGAATGATACATGAATATGAATCGCAAATCATTGAGCTATTATAAAATCGATGTTCATGAATGATTAAAAATTTTTTCGCTTTAAAAATTGTAAATTTATCATTATTATGATAAAATGGAATATCTAAAATTACAAAATACTTCCTTATTTAAAATATTATCTAAATATTTTTTGACTAAATATGAAATTTTGAAATCAAAAATATTTTTTTCATAACAGAAGAGAAAATATATTTAAGTGAATTTGACTTAGTATATATACAATAAATATTTTAAACATGTAATAAAGTACTTTTGCGTTAAAAAAAAAAATCAAAACAATTCATTGGCTGCATTGAAGTCGGTCAATCAACCAGCCCACATACCTCACAAGTAACAACCGCATAACAGCGTTTTCACCCGAAGAAACACATGTAATTGGCGGAGTAATATAGTTCCATATTTAAAGCGATTTATATAAAAAACAAGAGTTTTCCTGAAAAAAACGAAAACGTTACTAGATTCAGAAAGATCCTATTAACAACATACATTAATTAAATTAAAATCGTTCGTGCGGTTTTAGAGATATTTTTTCATAAATTTAGTACATTACATCCTTACACCACACATTTTTCCATTTTGGCTTAAAATTGAGATTCAGATCTCAAAACATATTGCATGTAGAAATGTAAAATTTTCAGGATAGATTAAGACCGAAGATAAAAGATTATTTTGAAAAGATCAGAACAAAATATGGCATATTTGCTGAGATATTAAGTGTCGGCTTTTACCAATCTCTTTGATGTCAAACGAGCCGTATATATGAGTTCGCAGCGTCCCATTTGTCCCTCCGCTTGCGTCACTCAAAAAACTGTCGTTTTTCATGATAGATTTGTAATAAAAATATACTTTATCCCTTTCCGACCGGGAACATTTTTACTTTAAAGCATTACATTCTTCTGTTTTTGCAAATTGAAAGAATAATATATGGACTATAACAAACATTTGTTGATTGAAAATTGTACTTTACACTTTCTGCTAATTAGCTCGATCTTTTTTTTTCCTGATTTTATTACATACTACTGTTCCAGATGCAAAAATGTGAGTGGATGTCTAACCCGTACGATCGTACGCTTTCGGTCGGAAAGGGATAATATAAGCACAGTACGAATTAAGCGGACCTGAAATGAAACCTAGGTTATATTTTAGACTGGAGTGAATTACATCCAAATGCAGTAAAATTTATATGATCCGACCTTCGTGTGTACACCTGTAATATCACACATGCCAACATTTTCCATTTTGTCGGAGCATTATGAGAAGACGCTTTTACAACACAACTTTTTTTGAAGAGTAGTGTTCTCTTTATTTAATCATATTTCCATACTATAGAAAATTATTCTGAAAAAAAAAAAAAAAAAAAAAAAAGTTAGTGCTGGTATTGCTTCGAAGAAATCGAATTGTATATACATATAATATGCAGACAACATTTCTAATTAATTACGTAGCACTGTTATTATCCGCCTTATTTTCACACCACTTTTTTTGTAGAGTATTTTTCTCCAATATGTAATTACAATTACATGCGAAGGAAATTACGCTTAAAATAAAATAATGAATAAATGCGGATAATAACAATGTTGTTGGCGGATAATAACAAATTAGAAATGTTGTCAGTTTCAAATATGCATAAAAAAAAAAAAAAAAAAAAATTATAGATAAAAAAAATTCGGAGAATTCGAAATTAAAAATTATAAAAGACTGGAATATGTTTTCTAAAATTGATCTTTATTTCCGTTATTAAAAGTATTAAATATCTAGAGTTATTCAAAATTATCAATAGCTAAGTACAAAAAAAAACTTCCACTTGGGTAATTTTTCAAAACATGCTTAACCGGTGAAGTATCAGCGTGAACTGAAATACGCGATGACAATGGCCCCGCTATCTTAACAATAATCAAGAACAAGGATCTGTATTATTTTGCTTGTAATATATTTTTTTAAATAAACGAAATTTATTTTACACTTTTTTATCATATAGTTTCGATGTTATTTTAAAAAATTCGAATTAAAAAGAATATTTTAAACATTTTCAATGTCTTTCAAAATTTATATGAATACGGAAATGTAAAATTTGTCGTACCTTTATAGTTTTTTTTTAGTAAAGGGGGGGGGGGGTAAGTAATATCGTTGGAAAGGTATAATTAATGTGGGTTGAAAATAATTCTTATATGAGGCCGAGAAGGCATACAAAATTACTTTAATTTTTATGCACCTTTTCAATTTTATACACGTAATCTTTTGTATTTAACATTCCTGTTGAAGGGAGTTGTTTAATCTGCACCTGCATTTTTTAAAATTCAAACACAATGGCTCTTGATTAATCTAACCACAAGCCGTTATATTCTGGATTTATTTTACTGTATTTATTAGCACCGTAGTCCTAAAAATAGCTCCAGGATAAAATTGCCCTGACAAAACAGTTTCGACGAAATAAACCCGACAAATCAGACCGCGAAAAAAATAGCCTCAGGACAAAACAACCCTTACAAAATAGCTCGAATATATAACCCTAGGACAAAACAGCCCTAGGTCAAAATACCAACTAAAAACTGCCCGACAAAATAAACCATAGAAAAAATTTGGACATACATTGATCCAACAAATAACCCGAAAATATAGCTCGACAAATAACCCCATGACAAATTAGCCCTAGGACAAAATATTTTCGACAAGACTGGTTCCAAAACATTAGCTCAACAAAATAGCCCGAGAAAAAATAGCCTCGGCAAAATAGTCCCAGGACAAATTAGCCCTAGGATAAAACTGACCGACATAATAGCCCGAGAAGAAACAGGTTTGACGAAACAACTCTAGGGTAAAACAGCCTTAGGACAAAATAGCCCTGACAAAACAACGCCGATAAAATAGCCCCAGGACAAAATAGCCCAAGGACAAATTAGCCCTAAGACAAAATATCCCACAAACAAATTAGTCTTAAGACAAAATACCACCAACCAATTAGCCTGACAAAATAGCTCCAAGACAATACAACTCCGATGAAATAGTCCCAAGATAAATTGCTCCCCACAAAATAGCCCCAGGACAAAATAGTTACAAAAGAAATTAGCACTAAAACGTAATACCCTTGACAAAACTGCCCCGGCAAAATAGTTCCATGATAAAATAACTCCAAGACAAAACAGTCCGAGGAAAAAATATCCTTGACAAAAATAGCCCGATAAAAGCATCGCCACCATTTGCATTACATCACCTTCCTTAGCTACCAACTCTTCAGATTTTCTAACACCACTTTTTTAGATTAGTTATCTTCGTTTAATTTAATTCCAGATTTTCCGTTACTAAATAAAACAAAAACATTTTAATTAGAAAAGGGATTTAGAAGATTTATTGATATACTCATCAACCGTGAAAATTCCTTTGAAGTAGTTTGGAGTGTAAGGTTGATTTTTTTTATACCAACTATGTGAAAAATAACAGAGCTGGGAATCGAACCCGGTCCCTCCGCTTAACGTGCGGATGCTCTTCCCCTAAATCACCCTGACTGATAACCAGGTCAGCATTTCTCACATGAAGTTGTGCCACGTTTAGTATTCTCACCTGTTACATCTGCGTTTGCAGATTCGGTGACCTTGCCAACGGTTATTATGTGAGAAATATCGAGTTAATTATCAGTCAGGGTGGCTCAGTGGAAGAGCATCCCCACGTTAAGCGGAGGGCCTAGGTTTCATTTCCGGCTCTAGCGTTTTTCACATAGTTGGTATTTATTTAAAAAAATAAAAAAAAATCAACTTTACACACCAAACTACTTAAAATGGAAAAGTAATGTTAGAAGTTCGCCAGGGTTGGCAGCTATGGCCTTATGAAATAGTCTATTACAGAATATAAGAATATAATTTTAATTACTAAAAGAGGCAAATTTCGAAAAGGAAAAGTGCATGCCAAAAATAGAACTCTGGTTCTAATTAAAATTCTCCCGAGAAAATAATTTTCTTTTTCTTTTTTATAAATTTATATAACTGAGATATTATGCCCTCCTTTTCTTATTTGTCTGGAAACAGAAGTGCGCATAATTTTTTCCCCAAAACTGTTAACATTTTGTTTGGGTGTAGACATGTTCTTTGCTATTGGAATGCCCAGAAGAAGAACTTTGATCGTTCGGATTAAGAGGCAAATAAAAAGATAAATTCGTAGGGATATGCACTGTCATGTAAATAAAGATGCTGATTATGAATATTTTTATTATTATTATTATTATTTTAAGAATAAAATAATTACTAAGAACATTGTTTACAAGGAAATTTTTAATTGCTATACTTATTATTTAAATGTTCCAAAAAAAAAAAAAAAAAAAAAAAGAAAAAAGCGATTTTTGACTACCAGGTGATACTAGTTTTAATTATTACGCACACGAGTTTACTCACTTTTTGATACTGATAATTTTTTATAAATTCAAATCTCATGACAGGCAATAAGATGAGAAGAGATAAGATTGGACTTTATATTTAATAAACGATAATAAGTACATTTCTAAATTTTGAATATGCAGGAGGCAAAGTGTTAGCATTAGACAACCTTTATTTCCGCAACCGTTCGTCAAAAATGTATAAGTTTATCGAATTGAAAAAATAAAAAAGTTTTAATGAAGTAAATAACGATATCATACAGCGGAAAAGTTGGCTCTGTAGTTATATTAAGTAAAACAATCTTAACGCATTAACATTAAAAGAAAAAGAAACACATAAAAATTCAACAATTACTCCAGATGTGGCATTCAAATATATAATTTTATTTTAAAAACTTTATAAGTCATTAATTTTTTTAGTCACTTCATCTAATTTATTGTATGACACTTGAAGACGGTCATGTTTCAAACATAAACTTGATTGCTCATCAAGTTACATTATATTTTTAAAGACGCATGTGATTAATTTTAGAGTAAGTGAAAAAAAATTTTTGGTCAGGTTTGTAGTGTATCAGTCTGCAATAAAATAATACATGCTAATAATTTAATTATAGTTGTATCGATTGACTTATAATGTCATAATAAATTTAAGTGTTTTATTATTTTTATCAGTCAATATTTTAGTTATCTTTTAACATATTTTTATTTAAAAACCATTCGCTATTAGTTTAAAATAGAAAATTAATTTTTCAGAATTTCAGTAAAAGTTCAGGAATTTTTTATAGTAAAACTGACAAATGCATTTTTATTTCTCAGATGCTAAATGCATTCAGTAAAACATGATTAAAATTACTATGCAGCTATGATATTCAAAATCAACTATTCAGTAAAAGCAGAAAGAAAAATCAACCAATAAAACATGTGACGCAGTAGGTGAAATAAATCCCGACAAACAAGAATAAAGCACGTTTTTCCAGTAACAGAGATTTACTGGATTTGAATTTGGGATGCGAATGCTTTTAACTCATTTAAAAACGTGGTCAGATTATGAGTTGTTTGTTTAAAAAAACTTTTGTTAAAAAAAATTTCCTTAGTCCTATAACTAAAAAGCACATTAATCCCAATACATTAGGTTTTCAGCATTATGTTAAAAAAAGAGAGAGAGAGAGAAAAGAGATGCCATATTCTGTTAGCGAATCCTACTATTTAAGCTGTTTTCCGGATCAGACATATTTGAGTTCTTTAATCGTAAAATTTACTAAAAATTAAAACGAAAAATAATGTTTTGAAAAAATGGTGGGAAAGATTTGGTTTCAGTTTGAAGACAAGATTTGCTCTAAGTATCTTCATTGTTGAATTAACAGAAACAGGATAAATTTTGAGTTTATTTGGAAAGGGGAAAACATATTTGATCTTTTAAGAATTAATAATATGTGAAAAAAGATGATTTATCAGAAATCCAGTTAAAATTTAAGATACGAAAAAATAAATAAATAAATAAATAAGCGTTGAAGTTTATCTTCTGGCAATGTAGCCTTAAAGGATATTAAGCTAAAAGATAATGTCTAAGTACAAGTTTTTCGGTACTAATGGATTTCTAGTACAGCACGTGTTTCCGGTAATAAATGGATACTGGATTAGATTTCTGATCCAAATGCTTTTTATTCTTTTACAAAAATGGGATGGATTATGAACTAGAAATCTAGAGTCTTTCCTTCCACTCCTTGCATTAAAAAACACGCGAATCCAAATACACTAGATTAAACATATGCCTTTGAAAACGTGAGAAAAATAAAAAACACTGAATCCACTAGAAAAATAATACAAAACTGCCGCTGGTAAAATAATCTATTGAGTTTTTACTTCTTTAAATGAAAAGTATAGAAAAGGGAAAATTAAAAGTGCTCTAATTCCCTTAAGGATTAATTGTCTGAAATTAACAGATTTTATCTGAAACCTAAATAAATATTTAAACAGAAGTAAACCAAACTTTAAAAAGTGTGTGTAATGTTATAGCGATAAGTAAAAGATAAGGGGCATCTTTATACTAAGTCTGATTGTTTAGAACAAGAGAGAATTTATATTTAAAGAATTCTTTGATATGTATAACAAACATTTTCGATCAATTCAAAAATCTGAAGTTCTGTTTAGAGCTTTTACCTGCTGCTATATTAGGTCATTACTATGTACGGCCATTCACTTATTTAAAAAAAAATATATAAAATTCTGGAAACTTTATAATAAACTGTTCTATTCGTTAACCCTTTAACGATCATTGGTTTCGTAGCGAAACCAAACATTTGACATAATTTAAGAATTTTTATGCAGCAGTTTTTTTAACATTTCCTCCCTCTTTTTAATCAGGTTTTAAATGTCTGTTTCTTTTCTGTCGGCAGATAGCAGCACTATTCCAAAATTTAACAAATAATGCTTCAAACGAAGCTAAATGCATAAGTCGCTTGAAGTTTCTTAATGTGCGCGAATGCGAATTTGTGGTTTGATGATGCACTAATGTTTAGTTTTTTTCATTTAATGAAGAGCTGGACTATTATTTTCACCTGAAACAATTTTTACGAGTTTTTGTAGTCGATAATGTTTACTTACAAAGTGTTTTATTTATCAAATTAAATATTATTTGAATTTAATAAGGTTAACTTATAGATGTTTCAAACCAAAAATTTCTCAAAAAGGAACAATGCTAATTTTTTATTTTTTAAAATTTATGATCAGCTATGTGCCTAAAAGCCATTTTTAAAATTAGTTTAGTAATTTTTAAAATAAATTAAGTAGTGAACGCTAAAGGGTTAATGAATTTCGTAATAGTTTCAAGCGCAAATAAAAGTAATATTTTACTGTAAAAGATCTCAATATTCTAAAATAAATTTACAATATTGACTTTACATAATATTTCTCTAAGCTAACAAAGTATTTTAAACCGCATTTAGTCTAGAAGAAACTTTTAGATGTTTTGGAAGTTTAATAAACTACATTGAGCCTGAAACAATTTTTCTCTTAGACACTGAAATTTTATAAAATAAGAAAAATCAAATTTAAAATAAAGTACTTTAAATTTTATTGAATTGGCACAATATTGTTACTTTTCAATTAGTCAAAAATAAACTGTAGCACTTTACATTTTTATGATTTCGGTTACATATGATTTCGGTTTTGTTTTATTTCTTAAGCTTTTGGTTTGTCACGTTACACTTACCTCAAAAATTTTGTAAGTGAGGTGGTGTAATAATTCTTTGGGGGTAAGTGTAATTAGAATGGTTATACTTGTCTAAAGCAATTACACAACTTTGATCCTTTTACATTACTTTTTTAATTTTGTCTTTTAATTTTTAATTGAACCTAACATACTGCTCCTTTTTTAGGCTTTGTGGAAATATAAAAAATTTTAGGCCTTAAATTGGTTGGAAACTGTAAAAGGAAAACCAGTCAGGGTGGTTCGTGCACTGAATAAATATTTAATAATGCCCGAAAATTTAAAATATTACAAATGTTTAAACTTCAAACTCTCACAGTTCTTCCTGAACCTAATTCTTTCCTAATTTCTTGTATACAAATCTTTCAATAAACTTTTTTTCCCAAATATATCCTATTTCCGACTTTCGTATACTTACCCCCAACTTAATATTTTATGTTTAAATCGTAACACAATGAAAGTATAAGAATCCAAAAAAGTTTAATTACCAAAATCACAATGTAAGTACTTAACTTCGTTAAAAGTTTTAATTTTTGGATACATATTGTAGCTATGCATTTTTTGGAAATTTTTTGAAATGCTCGCAAAGGTGTATAGAAAAGTTAGCATTTCTATAATGAATTGAGATATATTAAAATTTCAAAATGCCTCAGGTTCGTCAAAATATTTACTATTTGAACATTTTTACCACATACTTCTTAATGTCTTTTTATGGATGTATTAAGCTGAGGTTACATTTAACCTAAAGCATCAGGCAAGTAGAACTAGAAAACACGCAATTTTCATTTTTTTTTTTTTTTTTTTTTTTTTTTTTTTTTTTAAGCGACACATTGTTAAATTATACAATATTCATGTATTCTAAAAGCCAATTAGTTTTAGTTTATGCCTAAAAAATATCAGAACTGTAACTATAAGCGACTGAGTAAAATGAAATCAAAGTCGAACTATGCCAAAATGATGTTACACATAACCATACCTGCTAATATTTTAATTAATATTCCGTAGTATTGTAGAACTGCTTTTTTTTTCCACCAGTAATATTTGAGAGTATTTTTCTTCTTATTTAATCGAAACTGCATTTGCAGAATATTACTCGACAAATTTACCGGCGTGAAAAAAGGTGGGACTAACAGCACTACGGAATAGTAATTAGGATGTTGGCAGGCATGCACTTAACCCACTTCATCCTATATTAAATTTTACAATTAATATAAACGTATTAATTACATAATTACACGAAAATACACCTAGAAGACAGAAACTTATGGAAAATATTAATAAACTTCAGCTAATTAAGCAATACCTTGTAAAATGCAAGTGCGTACGATTTCTAACATACCTGCCAACCTGCTAATTAATATTCCGTAAAGTTGTTAGTACTCGCTTTTTTTTTTTTTTTTTTTCCTCACACCAGCATTTTCTTAGAGTATTTTTCTTCTTATTTAATCATAATTATATTTGCATAAAATTACTCTAAGAGTAAACTGGTGTTGAAAAAGTGGCGCATACTAACAGTTTTACGGAATTAATAAGACAGCACCACAGAACTGGCGTTGCAAAATAATACTTACAAAATTTTGAATAAACACCATAAAATTTTGACTGCTGTACTCGTACCTAATTTGTTCGCCTGACGAAGGGTCATGTGCTCTTTCGACCTGAAACAATTGTTGCGAGGTTTTTGCATTTTATTGTGTTTATTCAAAGTTTTGTAAGTATTAGTTTTACGGAATATGAACTACAATGTTGGCAGGTATGTTCATACCAAGAATGGATTTTATAATTTAATATACATAAATATATAATGTATTATAAATAAAACGTTAATGACTAAAGCAGGGGTGCTTGTGACCCCGGAATTTGCTACCAGAATTTTTTTAACAGTTGTATTATTGATAGTTTTCTAGTAATGTTTAGCAACTGACTATAACCCAAATTACAATTTGTAGTTTCTGGTAGAAAATAAGATAAAAAAATCCGGAACGCAAACACCCCTGCTAAAGATAAAACGTCTGATGAATTCATACTCAGCAAAATAATTTACTCATTTATTTGGGTGAAACTGAAAATAACAATCAGACTTATTTTAAAGAATCTAGAATATATAACAAAAAAAAAAAAAAAAAAAAAAATAACTTTATGGTGTTGTTTGAAATGCATCGCAAATTCTAGAAATGAATTGAGAAAGAAATGATTGTTTAAAATATAATTATTTTAGTCCTAACAGGGGTGGAAAATTGGCGCAGAACTCATACCAATATTAATGAAACAAAATTTTCTACTTAAAATCCGAATAAACTACTACGTCAGAAACGCCAAAGAAAAATATTTGAGATGCATACAGCTGTTTCAGTAGCCTTAAGCGTACCGTCTTCAGTGCAAAAAGAACTTCAGTGCAGAAAGAAGTTCTTTTTGCACTGAAGACGGTACGCTTAAGGCTACTGAAACAGCTGTATGCATCTCAAATATTTTTCTTTGGCGTTTCTGACGTAGTAGTTTATTCGGGTTTTAATATTCCAACGCCAAGTCTCCTGTTATTAAAATTTTCTACTTCTTAAACCAACGACTGTATAGGTAGAGAAAATTTCCAAACAAATACTGGTAGGAGTTCTGCGCAAATTTTCCACCCCTGTCCTAAGCTATGATATAAATTTAAGTAATATAACTTTTAAACAAACAGCAAAATAAGTTACATTTTATTTAAGAGTGTAAGATTTTTTTTTTTTTTTTTTAAATACACATTAGAAAAGAAAATACTTTTCTTTCAACCCATGCAGTAAAGTTTTGATTTTCTAAGTTAAATATGAACTTTTAATACTTTTTGAAAGTTTTTTTTCATTTCTGTCAACACCATATGTTCTATTCATCGTACACACAAATAAAAAGAAATGCTGAAAGCAGACATAGAAATGTCGGGAACATCTTTCGTAGACGTGTTTCATTTGTTTTCCAAATATATTTTCAAATGGAAAACAATATTGTTAAACATAAATAATATGAAAGAAGTTAAATATAAAATTGACAGTTACAATTAAAAATAAATATTTACATAGCTTAAAATAATATATATATATAAATTATTCTGTCTATTAACTTGATGTGTATTATATTAGTGTAAATTTTATTACTATGTTTCTGATGGAAAAAGCATAAAAAAAAAAAAAAGAAAAGAAAAGAAAAAAACTCAGTTTCACACAATAAAAAGTGGCACTTTCTTGAAGATGTCTAATGTATCATTTCTTATAATGTATCAGTTAAAAAGTAAGCCTGTATATTTCAACAATAATCATTTTAATTTAAGGGATAGTTTCGATTTTGAATTTTATTCTTTCAATTTAAAAGGATTTTGATTTAATTATTTTTATTATGTTTAAAGCATTATTTTTTTAAAAGATTTAAAAAAGAATAAGAATATTAATTTTTACAAACGTTATCGTCCACACCTTATAAAACCGAAATTATTCGTAATTAAACCATTCAGCCTAAATTTCTAATTATATTTGTACGCATTCATAAATTCACCAATTCTCTCGGAATTTTTTTAATTTTAAAAAGAAAGTTTTTTTATTATAAGAGTCGTTTGAATTTTTTGATAAATTTGTATTATTATTATTATTATTATTATTATTTTCCCTTTTAAGATTAACGTCCAATTTTCATATCTTTATACTATGGAAATGTTATCAGTATGTCAATAATTTTTCATATATCTCCAACAAATGTACAAATACAGGGAAATGTATCTTATTATTTTTCTGAGCTGGCCTTATTAAGTACTTATGATATAATAAAGGACACTTTATTTGATTTTCTTATGATAAATATTTTAGTGAATTCGTTTTAAACTAGCGGTCATTATTATTTTAAGTTCTTGAATAAATATATAAATCATTCACGAAAAGAGACGCGTTTCTCACCCAGATTACAAATGAATTTTTTTTTTTTTAATTTACAGATCATCTAAGTTTCGCCTATAGAATGATTAATCCGTCCATCATTTCTTATATTCCATGAACTAGAAATAGTCTTTTCACTCATAAAAATACTCTAAAAGAAACTTCAGATGAGAATAAAACTTCTTTCGAAATGCAAATGCAAATGATGATGTTATTTTCCGAAATGAAGTGCTCGATTACTAATGTCCCCTTTTATGTTTTCGTATTAACTTTAACTTAACGAGAACTAAGATGAATAAAACTACTTTATGTGGAATAAAAGAGAATCTCGTATAACCTAATTTTTATAAGTTCCACTCACGCAAATGCTTTAGAGCTTTATTGGATCCATATTTTTGATTTATGAGCTGTCATAGAAATGGATTCAAAACTCAGTATAGTTTGATGGAACTGATTTAGATAGTTTAATTCTAAGCTCGATTATGAAAATAAAGCAGTACTAAATTGCTTCTTTTTTAACTGGGAATATTTGAAGCAGAAATATAAAGTCCAAAATGATGAAACAAAACAATAAATAAAATAAATAAATAAACCATGTCAACGTAAACAGACATTCTAAATATAATAACCAACTAAAAACACTCAGACTTTTTTTTTTAAACTATTAATACAGATTTAAATTCTAACTAAATTATCTAACAAAATTAACTAACTTAAATTTATTTAAAATTTAAATGAATGTTTTTTCAGAAAAGTTATGGAAAACTAATATTTAATTTTCAGAATGTGATTTTAAAAAGACATAAACAATTACATTTTATATAAGGAATATTTCAATTTTAGACAAATTGAATGTATTAAAAAGCACGTAATTTTCAAATATGCTTTGCGATTTTTTCAAAGCGATATAAAAGGCGTTAAAATAAACTGAGGCATTGATTGTATTGTGGATTGTACTTATGATAAAGTATTTTTATGATGTATTTTTTTTTAATTATTCTTTATTAGTAGAAATAATAATAATTCATTATAAGTATTTATAGTGTTATGTTATTTTTGCTAAACAGAAATATGTCATTTTTTAAATTGGATTTTAAAAGAGAAAAATAAATAACTTCTATAGAAAATTTAAGATGTTATCTAGTTAAAATTATATATTTATGTATAAAAAATGCTGTACACTACACAAATATGTTTTTAATACAAAACAAAATTTCTTATCATACCTTGAATAATTAATAAATAATTTAAAAGTGACTTCAGATAATCAAAATATTATTATTATTGTTAGCCCTTTCAGGGACAAGGTAAATTCGCTTATTTAAACTCAACTGCTACCAGAATTTAGGAACAAGTCTGAAAGAAAAGAAAGAAATGATTTTTTTGTTTTTAAATATATATATTAGGGGGACCGGAAAATAATGTCGTTTTGAATTAAAATACTGACATCGGAAATTTATCCTGGATAAAATTTAAGATATTCTTAGGTAACTTATAAGATGGTTATTTGTAAAGTACCATGTAAACACTGTTAAACAAAAATTTCTGGTTTCATTTTATTAATTCAAAACGACATTATTTTCCGGTCCCCCTAATATATATATTATTAAAAAAATATTTTGTTAAAAATTGCCGGGACGAGTTTTTGCAGCTAGGAATTAAAATTAGGTGAGATACAATATATCTCACAGCTCCTGAAAGGGTTAAATCAAAACAAATATCTTAATTTTGTTTTAATAAAATAAATTAAAATATTTTTACTCATTATATTTGATGAAAGTTATGGAGAAATTGATGACATATTTTTGTTTTGTGCATTATTTAAAAGTCGCTGTTTTTTTTTTTTTTTTTTTTTTTTTTCTTCAAGTTTTTCTTTGCTTTCTTTCTTTCTCTTTTATTTTACGTTTGAAAGGCTTTTTAATATTTATCTGATTTAAAAATTTATCTCTGAATTTTGTGAAATAATGAAAATATTGCATAAAAAATTCAGCATCTGTTATATACTTTTTCTGTAACCTTTTACTAAGTAGACGTATTGCTTTTTCTAAATTGAAACTATACATTTTAAATTATTATTCTTAAATTGAGTGATTTTTTTTTTTTTATTACTAAAATAAATTTTTTTAATGAGTAACAGTAATGAATTATTATTAATAGTTGTATTTAATTAAAATAAGTATTAGATAGTGTTTAAGTAAAAATTAAATGAAGTAGTGGATAATTTTGGAAAAATTTAATATTTATCAACAATAATCACTGAAAAAAAGATGCATAAATTATGCTTATTAAATAATCGTATTTCTAAATACCATTTACGATGGAGAGATTTCTCGAATTTTATTTAGACCTGTATAACCAGATAATTTTTAAAATATTATTTAAACTGAATGCTATCGAGCATTATTCAAATAACTTTTTGTGCGCATGTGAAAATAAATATTAAAAAATTCTCATCATTGAGAAAACTGTAAAATTGGTTCGTTGTTCTGGTCTGTGCATTGACAGCAAAAACCGGTTTACAGGCTTTAAGGGATGCGGAGAGAAGGAGCAGAAAGAGCACTGTTGTTTCTACTAGGGGTTGCCACATTTGGCAAAGTATCGCTGAATACAGTCTCTGCAGTAGAGCTTTTACTACCAGAAAAAAATGAGTATCCTCAATCGTTCAAACAAAAAGAAGTGTTTTTTTAAAAGGAAAGTGAGTGTCATGTATTTCGCTAAATGTAAATGTGTGTAAAGACGGATAAACAACTTCATTTGTATTTATGTTTTTTCAAAATGTGTGGAATTTGTTAAAAGCTGCAAATTAAAAAAATCAAGTTTTTATATTTTTTAAGATATGAAATGAAAATGAATTGTGCTGCGTTTTCAAGCATTATATTCAATCGGACGAAAAAGAAAACAGAAGGGTGGGGGGGGGGGTAACGTTTATGCACAGGAATATTTACATACATGCATGCAAACAACTTTTTTGTTTTTTTCATAAATAGCCTGTTTATTCAACTTCCTTAAACAATCATATACATACACAATTTTATATTATGAAATATACAGGGTAATAAAAGTATTTTGTGCCATTAAAAAAAAAAAAAAAGAAAAAAAAAAAAAGAAAAAAAAGCAGATTATGAAAGGCATCGCAAGCGTATATATTCATGCGAGGCATGCAAAGCTGCTTCGAGATATTTAAGATTCTAAAAGCTTAGATGTTCAAATAAAAGAAATACTGCTTTAGTTAAAAAAAAAAAAAAGAAAGAAAACCTTGCGTTTTCTCTTGGGCTGACAGCTGTATATTTTAAAAAGATAAATATGAAAGGTAAACAAAAGGAAAATGTATACATTAACTTTTGGCGAATTTAGGTCTAAGCTATTTTCTTCGCTAAAATATAAAACTTCAAAGCTATACATGAAAAGGCTATACATGAATTCTAAACTCAAGAATTCTAGATGAAACGAAAAGGAAAGGATTTTTAGCAGTAAATTAAAATTTCATTAAAAGGGATTATTTCAAAGAAAATATTTACATATTTTGAATTTTTTAAATTTATATTAAACGTGTAGAATTTTACGATATAATCAGGAATGTGCATTTATTTATTTATTCTATTTTCTTTAAAACGTTGATTAATACATGAATAAATAAAAAATATATAAGTAACATATTTGTAATAGTTGGGAATAAGTAAAATAATATGTAATGTTTGTTCATATTCCTAGAGTACGCCAGTGGCTGAGAGGGTCTGCTGTCAAAGCTGGGAGAAGGGATAACCGGGTTCGACTCAAAGTCGTACTCGTATACCTAGCCGTTCGTAGTTTTTCGTGTTTTTCTCCAAACTCGTGTGAATACAAGCTAAGACTCCTTTAAAAGACCCATCCCCCCTCTCATGGAGAACAGTTTACTCAGGCCTAGGATCCTCGTGTAGTCAATTGGCCTTAATACCTATACCATGTCATCCTAAAGTACGACCAGTATTTGAAAGCTGAAAGAACCCAGAATATTATTATTATTATTTTTTCAAAACCTATCTTATTTTTTGTTTTATTTATATACAAAAATGTATGATAACATTTGTTTTATGTCTATCGTACAGCTATTATAAAGCTTTTGTTTTTAGTTATTCTCACTAGTTATTATTATTATTATTATTATTTACCCCAGTAGTTTTACTTGAGATTTAAAAATCGAATTTTTAAAATGTATTCCATTTTAATTTATGCTAAATAATCAAATTAAATCTAGGGCTCGCTATTCACATACTATATTCGTGCTTTTGCTTTTCTTAAAGGTTTTGTACATTTTCAGAAAAACATTGTGTAGCAGAGAAAATTCGATGCAAAGAATAAATTATCTAAAACGATAGAATTATGGAATATTATAACGAAATAACTAGAAAATGCACTATTGTAAAGTTAATCTTTAGAGTTAATCTTGTAAAGTTAATCTTTAAAATTCTTTTAAAATATTTTGTATATTTTTAATGTCTAAAATTAAATATAAAACTTAATGTACTACTTACGGTAAATTTTGAAATTAAGCAGTTATAATTTAAACATAAACGTGCATTAACATGTTATTAAACATCCAGTGCTGACAATATAATTATCTTGCTAAGAAAATGTATGATCTGTAAATCTTTCTGCATATATAATCATGAAAAATGCTTATATCTATGATCCTTAATTTCAAATCTCAAACATGCGTTCAAATGACAAATAAAAAAAGGACTGTTTTAGAATACTTTTTTCATGGATATTTAGTAATCGAATTTCAATTATTAATAGTATCTAGTTCTTTTACTATAGTTCATCTGCTTCTTTGGTTGATACGTCAATTTTGGCTCGTAAACAATTTCACATTGTACGTAATCACATTTCTTTATCTTAAGTTTGAAGTTATTAACACGTTAAGCGTTTTGTCATATATAAATACCGATGTTTGTGAATCTAATAAAGTTTATTTTCCTTACGCCATACACCAGGTCATATATTTTCCACGAAATCTTTAAAACGTAGATATCGTAGAAGCATAGCTAGTAGATTAATTAAGTTTTAGATATCCTAAGTGAGAATTTCTATCCAGCAGAATTTGTAAACGGAATAAGAAGACAACAAATATGCACACAGTCCAAATGCTTCTTAAAAAAGAAAGAAAGAAAGAAGAAAAAGAAGAAAAATAGAAGAAATATATTTTAAAGTGAAGGAGTCTCTACTTTATTTAAAATTTAACATAAGTAAAGCAGAAGTGACCATTATTTTATGCAGAAATTGAGATTTACATCCTTCAATGATATTTTTAAAAAAAATTCCTGGCATTTACTTTTTTTTTTCAATGATCATTATTTATCTTTTAAATATATTAATTTACATGTCTTAATTATAATTAAAAATTTATTACAACTATAGAGACAAAACCATTTAAATATTTAATACTTAACCCTCATCGCTCGTATGTCCCTTCTGAGGGGACATTAAAAATCGAGTCAAGCGTTTAAGTGTTCCTCTGCAAATGAAATGTTATTTTTCTAAAACGTGTAACTATAGGCTACTTTTCAACAACCGGAAAATTTTAACAGAAAGATTTATTTTATTTAATGATGAAGTAAAATAAAGCAAATTATTACAATTTTTCTGTAGCTAAAAGGTAGTAAGTTGGAAACTATACGTGCGACGGTTTTAAAGGAACGCCAAAAGGCGTGTCTTACGGAAAATATGCCGAGCGCAAAGGGTTAAAACGTGTTTCTATTTTCATGAGGAAAAAGAAAAAAAAAAAAAAAAAAAAAAAAACTATTACATTGAATTATATCTTTTAAATTCATACTGAAGTTATAAAACTTTTTTTTTTTTAATAACGCATAGATAATATGCATACACACTTTATATAATACACATATTTATGTATAAAATTTAGCAGAAACCGAAATTTCCATCTTGTATAACGAGGTGTTTTATGAGTATTTTGTCTTATTTTATCTCACCCCTTATTTTTTTTTCTATTTTTGGCCAAGTCCCTTAAGTTAGATTTTTCGATTGAAGATTGCTTTCCTTTTCGAAATTCAACCTCCATTCTTTTTAAAGATTCCAATCATTTTGAATAGATCATTCTGAATCTTAGCTTATTTCCTTTTCAGTGACTTACCCTAGCACATTTTCCACTAAGGTTTTATTTTTTAGCCGTATAAGCCACTGAATGCTTTTTCTTCATGAGAAATTTTCAAAGCAAAAGGAAATTGACATTATTGACTTCTGTACATAAATATGTAAAATATAAGAACTGCTTTAATATTTTGCTTCACAGTTCCTAATGCATTGTGAAATGGTAAATGATTAGAAATATGAATATAGATCATTGATAAAAGGTTGGAGTTGGGGCTGTCGTCCTACGGTCTTTTTATTTATTTATTTATTTTGTTACTTTAGGGCTCATTAGATCCTAGATATCGAACAGCTAAGAACAGCTGTGCCTGTGCCGGGATTCGAATTCGGCACCTGACAATTTTACGCTAGAATCTTTGGTAAAAGGGAAAAAAAAAGTCTTTCAGTTAGAAATAAAACATGAATTGGAGCAAAATTTTACGTAACATTAAAATTTCAAATAAGTGCGTATAATGTGAAAATACACGTGAACATTAAAATACAGGGTATTCTAAAAGCGAAAAAGAGACTCTGCAAAATAAGAACGTATTCTTGGATTAAATAAAATGCAGCTGAATATTATACTACTGCTTTTCGAGGAAAATGCATGATAAAAGTAAACGTATGTCGTATGCAGTGCATGAAAAATAAGTTTTGCAAAAAACAAACAATAGGCGTTGCATATAATATTGTGATTATGAATTCGGAATAACTCTGCACACGCTAAAATATCTTTATGTGGGGCATGGTATCGCTACAAAATGGAATTCAACAAATACGTGTCTACAGAAATAAACACGGAATAAAAATGAGCAACTAAAATCTGTATCTGTAGAATGTGGCGGTTTTCTATAGCAAAAAGCCATATAAAATAAACTACTACGCAGATTCTCGTGTTTTCCATAAGCTTGTTTCTTATAAACCCACTATGAGATAAACTTTCATTTCACATTTCCATGCAAAAATTAAAGTTGTAAATATCTGTTTCTTACACGTTTTCTTTTTTATCTTTTTTTTTTTTTTTTTTTTATACTGTACTGTGAATTAAAACTTTTGTTCTCTGTATTTTATTCAAACTATAAATACTGACTGAGAAATTTATTTTGTTATTGTTTTCAGCTATATTTTTATAAAAAAAGTACTTAAAAAAACTTGTATAGATGCTTTTAAAGATATATGCAATAAACATTTTCTAAAGCAAAATTACACATAAGTAATTTATTATAATATCTCGATGTTACGAACTTTTCTAAAATGGAAATAAGTATCCAAGTTCAAAACATTTTTTTAATTACACTAGATGATAGTTTTTATAAATTTTGGTAATATAGATTGTTGCGTAAGGCGATATTTTAAATATAATCACCGATAACATGAAATTGATAAGCAAAATTTAATATTTATAAAATTATAACATGGTTTTATCTTCCTCCTCCTTCTTCTTCTTTTCTTTCCTTTCTTTCTTTTTCTTTTCTTTTTTTTCTTTTCTTTTTTTTCTTTTCTTTTTCTTTTTCTTTTCTTTTTTTTTTTTTTTTTTGAAATGGTTGAAGAAAAAAAAATTCATTTCCTTTAAATAAAACATTCATTCATCAATTCTGAGATTTCAACTCAAAATTAGTATATTGTGACTATCAGAAAGCCCAATTGTGTTATTTTAAATCGCGCAATTGTGTAATTTTCGGTAATTATTATGTCCGTTAGTTATGCAATTAAAGAGTTTTTTGTAAACTGATACTTTGATATTAAAATTTGTACTCATTCCGATGCTAAAACTTGAGACACTGTTAAAAATAATAGTTTAAAGCTTCATCGAAAAATTTGGTGTCAATTCGGCAAATATTAAGTTTCACCATTTAGTGATGCTTATTACTAAAAATGCGCTGATAAAATGATAAAACATAGCGACTCAAATTTCTTAAAATATTGGTTGTAGCTAAGTTAGAACATTTTTTTCTGGTGAGAAGTAGGATTTTATTTTTAACAGTACAGTTGAAGTGTTTTAATGAATTTTACCCGAAACTTTTTCCAAATAAATCTGTTTTTCCCAAAAGGCTCATTCTTTTTATTTAACAATTTTAAATTTCACCTTTTTCAGTTAATTTTTATCACAAAAATGAAACACCTAGAGAAACATTAGTCAGTGTAACTAATATTTTAATCATATCGAAAAAGAAAAGTAGACCGCTTTTAATCAAATTTTTAAAATAAATTGTTTTAGATTCTTCTTAAAACTTGTTTTTAGAATTATTTTCAAACAGTTGGCATTTTTAATAATTCTGAATGGGTTTTTAAGAAAATGTTTTCTAGCACACATAAAATTAGGTGTGTTTCGTGTTATTTAGTATGGTGTTATAGTTATTAGTTACGTGTTATACACAACTCGGCATGAAAATTGCCTCTGACAACATTTCAGCATATTCTTATGTAAAATGAGCCCCTGAATCCGAATATGACGCCCATTTTGCCCTATCACCCACCGTTTTTTAGGAAAGGCCCCCTATTTTTATCATTTTTCGATGATTTTATGGCTATAAATTTGATTTTTAGGAGGGGGGGGGGATTATTTTAACCGTTAAATATCTTCTGAGGGGCTACAGAGTTGGAAAATTCTAAAACATGGACATTTGCGACAAGGGAAAAATTTGGGAAGGGGGAGATTTGCCACTGAAATTATGCATTACATACCTTAAATTTTTTTAATCTGTTATTAATTTTATTTTTTAAACTTTATATATATATATATATATATATATTTAGGTGTCAAATTAATTATTTTTCATTCTTCAAATCAAATTCATGGTCATAAAATTATCGAACAGGAAAAGAAATTGAGGGAGGGGATGGTGTACCTAGAAAACGGTGTGATTGGGCAAAATGGGAGTCATATTCGGATTCAGGAGGTCATTTTACATAAGAATCAGCAAGAATGGTATCAGATCTCGATTTTTTTTTTTTTTTTTTTTTCCAGAGCAGTGTTATTAGAGAAATAGCTCGCAACATCTGGATCATTAGTATATAAGGAAATATTATCAGGAAATTCCAAAACGAGTAAATATATCAAAAAATCTGAAAGAAGGTAGTTTACAAATTCAATATTTTTTATTTCATAGAATAAATAAAGAAGGATGAATACTGTATGTGAAAAATAGTAATGTTCTGGTGAAAATTATTAACAAGGAATTACTTTTTTTATTTAATTTAATATAATTTATTGCAAGCGAAAGATTGAAAATAAAATAAAAGCAGATTTTTTTTTTTTTTTTTTTTTAATGCATTGAAACTATTTTATATAAAATGCACTTTTTACTCACAAATGAAAAAAAAAAAAAAAAAAAAAAAAAAAAAAGAAAAAGAAAGAAAGAAAGAAAGAAAAAAAAAAATTGGCTAATACATTTGAGATTAACCTGCTTCATAATAATCAGTTTAATATATTGATTCATACGTGCTTTCTTTACATACATTTTTTTTTCAATTAACATATTACCTTGAACAATTTAATAATAAACCAAAAAAGTTATATATATAACAATATGCACATATTCATCATCTAAATATATAGTATTCATATATAGTTTTTAATTATTGTTATTTTTTAATGCTTTTCCAACATAGTTGCCAACTTTAGCCCTTTTTGGCTACCGGAAAATTTTAACAGATTTTTTTTTTTTCTTTTTACATATTTCTATAACAGTTTTTACTGATTAAAATAAATTAAAATTTCCATTTAAAATTTCCGCTGGCCAAACAGGACTAAAGTTAGCAACTATGTTTGCACTAAATTGCATAGAATTTAATCCCCTTTAAGAAAATAGTCTCACTATTCGTGAGAACACCCACAAACGTAATCATAAAAATATTAAAGGAGTCCAACACTAGATTTGTATTCATTTTGTTTTTTATTTCATGATATATAAACTTCAAATACTATAAAGTGAAATGTAAAACAGAAAAGAAAAGAAAAAAAGAAAAAGTTTAAATTTAAAAATGGAAAGATGAAAATATCTATGGAAAACGCATTTTTAAACAGAAGGCTTTATTTTCTCATTTTTCAATGAAACTTGTATTCAAATTGCATATGCATTTGATACTGCGACAGTTTAGTTGGCTCATTTGAATAATAACCGACAGACAGGTAATTAATAACTTGAGTATTTGATAAATGGAAGACGTTTCATTTATCATATTACTCATTCAAGTTCGAAGAATTTAAACGCGTTTAGTGAGAAAGTTTATTGTTTTATATTAGGTAAACTGATATAGCCAGCATCTGATTCTAGACAGAAAGTTTAAAGATCACGTTTGAAAATAAAAAGTAAAAAATCATTTAATCATTACATTTTACGAAAAAATCTTAAAATATTTCATTTTATTCATAAGAGATTAAGTTATCTATATTATTTAAATAATTTAAAATTCGTTAATTTTAAAAAGAAATGTATATTATTATTATTATTATTATTATTATTATTATTATTATTATTATGTACATTTCATGTAGTGTATAGTAATTCTTTGTTTAGTTTTTACTTCTTTTATGCATATAAGAAGAAAGTATTGGATTCGTGAAAATTTTCGAACTTCGGTTTTCGACGGATTTACATGATTTGAGATGTCCTGAACACGATTTGACTAATTGTAGAAGATGTGTGTCTGTGGATATCAGGAAAAAACGTCCCCTGGAAAAAAAAACGTCCTCTGGAAAGATTATTTACCTTTTGGTCGTCTGTACACAATGCTTCCATGGACGACTTTTTGAATACCCCTATTTACAAACAGTAATTTATTTATCGTATTATCTTATTTAATCGCATTACTTTATTTAATCGTATGAAACCATCAATAGAATTACTATGCAGAAAAAGTGGTATTAAAAATATCACCTGTTTCAGTCCTGTGTACATTATTTCTTCACGATTTTGTAACGATTAGTAATTTAACTTAATCCTTGTTAATATATAGTATTTTTATTTTTTATATTTGAAAATTTATATATTTTACATTTGAATATTTTATAATTGAATAAATGAAATTGGCTATGATCCAACAAATTTCATTTAATTTAAAAATATTACAGATAAAATCTATAATATTTCTACTGTCATAATTACAGTTAATTACGATGAAATAAAATTAACAGAACAAAGAAGAAATGTTATTTATCTTTCCATAAAAATTTTTGATAATGGTTTGTAGAGTTTATATGTACCATTTTCTGAGAGTTTTAAATAAAGAATTTATTATTTTAATCACAATAAAATACTTTCTCAAGAATAAGAAAATAATAATGCAAATAAAAAAATAATAAAGAACAAAATAATTAATATGTTATTCATTTTTTATGAGAATTTATCTTAAACACTTTCTTGTTTCGGGTTAAAAATTTTACTTTAAAAATATTTTTGATGCATCTGATAACGTTAATGAGTAAAAAATATAAGAAAAATTGTAACACATTTATCTTTTCTATCAGGTGGTCGGAGGATACTGCTCTTGAAGCTGAGAGACGGAAGATTCTGGGTTAGAACCCATGTCTCGCTTGCTGCCCGAACCTTTCGGGGTTTTTGTGATTTTCTACGATACTCGCGTTAATACGGGAAAGGATCCCTGAGAAAGACTCCCTACGAAGGACATTTTCTCCAGACATATCTTTCGGTTAAAAATTCCAGCTTTACGCAAAACAACAATCACCATCAGACAATACTTATTTATTTAAGAGTGATTAACCATATAATTAAAGCTTTTTATATGAGTAAATAAAGAATCCATATAAGAAAAAAGGGTGAAATATTTGAATACAAAATTTTTCAGTTTAGTAAAAAAAAAATGATAATAAAATAAATCATTCTCTGTCTCTCTTTCTCCTCCATTTTTTATAAGAAATTCACCTAGATAAGTGTAACTGCTTTATTTAGTTAAAAAATGGGCATTTTCTTTTTCTTTTTTCTTTTTATCACAAAGTTAATCGGGTAAAAATTAGATACATTATTGGAAATCATTTACTCAAAATAATTATTTAAGAATGCATCATTCAAAACCTTCCCCCTTCGAAATAGATTAATTTTTTTTTTTTTTTTTTTTTTATTTTGCATGTACTACACAATGCACAAGCATATGCATTATCTTATTCCTGCTTCCTCTACTACTTCTTCTTCTACTTTTATTTATTTATTTATTTATTATTTCTTTTTTTTTTTTTCTCTCTCCTTCTTTTCTGTTTAGCTTTATTTATTGGAAATTCATTTTCAGTAAAAGAACGGATTGGTAAAACAGTGTGCAGCTGATAAAAATAAAGAAAAATAGTACTTTTCACAGCGAAAGATTATTTATTAATCCATTCCTTAAGCTACAAAAGTACGGAAAGCAAAAATAGCTTTATTTTTACAATATACGCTTAGTAAAATAGTTTGCGTACGTTGGACTATACGTTGGGTGTATGGGAAAAAAATGGTTTCCATAAGCTAATTTAATACCATAATCCCGCTAGGAACGACATTTTAAAAGACGTTTTGCAACACATAACCTTAAATTAATAGCTTTAATTATCTGGCATTGTTTCAAAGATTTCAAATTGCGTAAATACAAACTTTATCTCCCTGTTCCCTGCAACAAAAAGCTAAGTTTTTACCACTTATGTATTAATATAGATTAATAACAGTAAATTTTATTTTGCATTTAGTTTAATTTATTTAAATAAGATAGCTATCTTAGTAGCTTAGTATAGGTGTCATGTGTTTCTATGTATTGACGATTTCAAGTAATATATACAGGGTGGTTATAATTAAAGTGACCCTATTTAGACCCCTCTAGAATCCGTTCTGCCTATCGGATTTTAATGAAATTTGGTAAATTACGTTATATGGACCATGAAGAAACAATTTCTGTAATATAAATAAATAAATAAATAAATAAGTTCAAATTTTGATCACCAAGTGGTACTTTTCAAAGATTCCCTATGCAAGTTAGACAAACCTACAAAGAGAGTTACAGTCAGAGCCAGAAAACCATTCTGCGTGCTTTTGTCATCGTTAATCATGCCTTTACAGAAAAAAGATCGAGCATTACTGGTAAAACTGTTTTATCAGAATGGCAGCAATAGCTTAGCTGCACTGAGTGAATATTGTTAGAAAGAGATTGTTAAAAGAGATTGCTAAAAGAACCCATGTGGAAGAATGGTTTGAAGAAGATGATTAGGAAATTTGAAGAGACTGGAGACTTGAATGTGTTGCCAGGAAGAGGGCGGAAACCGGTCCCGCTATTCTTCAACAAGTGCTCGATCGGTGGCACGTGTGTTGGCGATTCCTTGGTCGACCATATTAAAAATTCTATGATCCATTTTAAAATGGTGTCCGTATAAGATCCACATGGTGCAAATTCTGCAACCTCAAGACCACCAAACATGCTCAAAGTTTACTTCCGAATTTTCGCGAGAATGGATGTTGATGACACGTGGCCTTGGAAGATGAAGCACACTTTTCTCTACATGGAGCTGTGAATAATCAAAATTACCGCATATGGGGTGTTTCACCTCCTAATGTCCTGCACCAACAACCACTGCATTCTGATTACGTGACTGCATGGTGTGGATTTACTACGGATTTTATCTTCGGGACATTTTTCTTTGAAACTCTCACTCCTTAAGGTCCTTGGTGCTCTATCACGAGTGTATGGTACAGAGAACTCCTTCAACAGCAAGTCATTCTTGCTTTACAGGAATGGCAATGTTTGGAGACCACTGCAAGATGGAGCAACAACCCACACTGAGCACCAAGTCAAAGAACTGCTTCTTGCCAACTTTGGCGAGAATCGTGTTTTATCCAGAGTTTTTCTGGATGCTTGGCCTCCTTGTTTACTCGATTTAAATCCCTGTGATTTCTGGTTTGGGGAATTCCTAAAAGAACGTGTTTATAGAAGAGGAATTAGGACTTCACCTGAGTTGAAAGACAGCATTACGCACCATGTTGCTGAAATCCCTCGAGAGCTTCTTCGCACTACCATTGAATATGCTGTAATACGCTTTCAACACGTAATTTATGTCAGTGAAGCACACCTTGAGCACATTATGTAACTCAATAAATTTTAATGATTCTGACCTGATTTTTTTGTCCTCCTTTAAGTGCCACAATTCCCCCAAGTGTTCAAACTTTGAACTATTTTTTATTGCAAAAATCGTTTCCCCGTGGCCCATATAACGTATATACCAAATTTCATCAAAATCCGAACGGGCTCTACAGGGGTCTGAATAGGGTCACATTAATTATAAGCACCCTGTATGTTTCAAATAATAGAAATAGGAAAAATGTTCAAAATTTACTAAGCTGTATTTGGCAAACGACAAAAAGCAACATAAAATGCGAAGGAAAAATAAGAATAATGATGCAACTTCTTAGATATAACACGTTACTCCTTCTTAAGATTCTAGCTTCTGGACCGGATCCCTGATTTCTAAAACTCTATAAAATTGCATAGGTGCCAACTTGTATGGTTTTTAACACCACTATTTCTTTGTAAAAAATTCATCAAGTTTAATCGCCGAAAACTGCTAAAAAATAAAATAAAAAATTCTATTAAAAATATCCGGTAGCAAAAAAACGTACAAGTTGGCAACTTATGAAATTAAAACCGCTCTAAATACAGTCCTTGACTGAAAGCAATGGACTGAGAAACCTGGCTTTATCGAAACTCGATGAATTCGATTTTGTGGGAATAGATTTTTTTCCTACTTTCCTTTGTGGGTATACATGATTTTTCAGAAGAAAATTTTGAATCGTGTTTAAGCTAAAAAAGAATATATATGTATATATATATATATATATATATATATATATATAGATATAGATATAGATATATAGATATATATATTCAATGTGAATGAGTCTACTCTTATTTTCTTTCATAAAATATAAAATTTTTATCAAAGATATGACTATAAACATGGAAAAACGCTTAATTATAGCTAAAGAAAATAGCTGAAGCTAGAGACACAAATAGAGCAAATGGCTTGCCATTTTTCATTCTTGCTAAAAATTAATTTGACTCTTCAATCAAAAATATGTGCTAACATTTAATTTTTGTCAAACATGAGATCAATTTGAATGTTATAATACAATAACATAAAAAATTTTCAATACCGAAAATTTGCCATTTATCGTAAATAATTTCAATGTTATGTATACACTATCTACCAATAAATATTTGGAAATTTTCGAATTTAGATGTTCCGTCAAGTATTTAGAAAAATTCTTTAGGAATCATCTTGAAACATTGGGCGGATAAAGAATATATTATACTTCATATATTTTAGCAAAAGTTTTGCCCTAAAGAGGCAAAGAGGACAAGAAAAAAAATTAAATAAAGATCAAAATGTTTTGGATCGTCCTGCAGAAAGTAATGCTAGAATTGCATTTTGGCATGTGACTATATTCTTCTAATTATCTGCATAATTTTTTATGACACTACCACATACATTCATGGAGGTATAATGGTTTCTTTAAAAAATTGCAAACAAAATTATCACTTTTTTTAATTACAACACGTAGGGTATTAGAACCAGCGCGAAACCATTTTTAGAAAACTTGGCATACTACATTAGACACAGCAAACTGCAATTAGAATGCAAAAACTTCGAATGTCATACGAAATATGAGCATTTTTACTAAATAATTTTTGACTACGCACGCTCAAGCTCTTAAAAAATCCCACTTGCAGAATTTAATAGCCAAAGGTATTGAGCTACTTATATGAAAACCCCAAATAAATATCGTGTAAATTAAAAAAGTTATGAGTGACAGAATAAGCAGAATTTCAGTTCTCTCAAAATAAAAGCTGAACTATAAGGGGTTATACTCACATTTTTATTTTGATTCATTCAATGATAATATAATGTTTGCTGGTTGATAAAACATCCCTAAATATTGATGAAACCTATCATCTTTTTCTTTCTTTCTTTTCTTTTCTTTTCTTTTTCTTTTTCTTTTCTTTTTTTTTTTTTTTTTTTTTTTTTTGAGAGGAACTGAAATTCTGTTCGTTCTATCTTTTTTTTATTTTTTTATTTAAATGATATTTATCTTTAATTTTCATGAGTACCTTTTTTCTCAGTACCTTTGGCTATTAAATTATGGAAATGAATTTTTTTTAAAGCTTGCGCATGCGTAGTTAAAAATTATTTAGTAGAAGTGCTCATATTTCGTAAGGTATTTAATATTTTTGCATTGTGATTACAATTTACAGTGTCTCATGTAGTATGCCAAGTTTCCTAAAAATCGTTTTGCACTGGGTCTAATACTTTACGTATTATAAATAAAAAAAAAGTGGTAATTTTATTTGCAATTTTTTAAAGAAACCGTTATATCTCTACGAATACATGTGGAAGCTTCATAAAAATTTATACAGATAATTAAAAGAATCTTCATAATCACATGCTACATCCAAAATGCATTTAAAGCGTCAATTTCTACAGGGTGATCCAAAACATTTTGATTTTTGTATAATTTTTTACCGGTTCTCTTTTCCTCTTTAGGACAAAACTTTTGCTGAAGTATATAAGGTATAACATGTTCTTTATACTTCCAAAGTTTCAAGATGATTCCTAAAGAATATTTCTAGATAATTGACGAAACGCCTAAATTCGAAAGTGCCGAATACTTATTGGTAGATAGCGTATATCTCATAAGCTAGTTAAGTCTGCGTTTCTAAAAGAACCACTTAAACAACATTTTATAACATTTTTTTAAACTGATATACTAGAATTCCCTGTAATAAACAGGAAAACTTTTGAATACCATCTCACAAATAGAAAATATTTTATTGTGTCCTTTCTATAAAGTACATATGTAGTAAAAAATATTATCCGTGTCAAATATACTATGGTCGAATATGAGTTATTTCCTAATAATACAGAGAAGCTTATCTAGTGCCGAATAAAAAAGTTTCTTTCACCTTTCTGATTGTGCAAGAAAAAAATAAATACTAACATTTGAAAAGAGAGCAGCAGAATATCTTTGTATTATAGGCGTTTCAGTAAATAATAGTGAAATATTCTTCATGTGATGAGATCTGCTTTATTCATTTTTTTCCATATGTAACATACCTACACATAGTGCTTATTTTTTGTAAGTCGTAAACTGAATGTCACTATTGAAAAATGTATAAGACTAGTTATTTTGTATAATCTCTTATGGATTCCGCTATTACCGTTTTTCTCACAAACTAAAAGTGTTATGAAATATATATATATATATCGTAATATCATTTTTGTCGAAGTTCAGAAATTGAATTTTTAGTTTTATAAAATTTTAAGAAAAATATTTTGGATAGCCTAAAATAAACTGGATAACTTTCCTTTCATATCTAAAAAGTAGTTCGATAGCATTACTCGAGGATGATTTTCGAGATTTTTTTTTAGTTTTTATTCTAAATGTACTAAATGTCGTCAATTAAATTAAAATGTATTAAATATCGTCCTCAAATGTACATGTGAACAGTTATAGCAAATATATGAAATTATTAAGAATGTAGAATTAAATGAACTTAAGTTTATTAAAATTGGCAATATTATTAAAGGGAAAAGATGAGACAATAGTTAAGTCATTTCAGCAGTAAAAAAGGAATGCAAGTCATTCTTTCAAGTGAGTTAAATATATTTATTAGAATTCAAGATAAAAAAGGGATAAACTAGAAACTATTGGAAACACATTTCAGTGATTGTCACAATTACAGCACCCTCTCTCTATATATAATCTAATACAATAATATAAAATTTTGACAAAATTTCATTTGGTTTTGTACCTTTGCTACACTTAAATGCTATAAATTTGATTTCTTTTGCCTCTCATAATGATTTCGTCTTCTTTAACGTGTCGGCACATCAATCAGATTCCTCCTTTCTTCCTTCCCATGTTACTCTATGAGATTTTTGTTTCTTCGTATTATTGGGATAGCTTATTCGAAAATGAAGCTTTTCAATTTCTTTTTATTTTATTTTATTTTATTTTTTTATTACACATTGAACGAATTGCGTTGACCCCGTCTTACAAAAATCTTACAAACCACGTCCTATAAACTCTACTGACAGCAATATTTAATTCACCTAGGAAATAGAAATTAATTGTTCACTCCTTTTCTTTAATACCTTTGTCTTTCACATTGAAAATGCAATAAAGGCTATCGTAAAAGTTTTGCAACCTCTCTACCTCCCTATGCGCGTTCATGTCATCCATCTATACAAAAAATGGCAGCTTTCTATTTGTTAGCTGTGCTCCCTTAATATTTTTTCCGATTCTGTTTGATTAAGTTCTAAACTCAAATATCTGAAAGCCACTGCAATTGATAGAGGTTATAATCCTTCCATTAGAGATAAAGCCTGCGGTGGCGCCGATTTTAAAAAGACGTTGTAGGTGATCTGCCACAGAATTTTTGAAACAGCAGAAATTCCCGCTGATTCTTAACCTATTGTCTCGGGCAGACCAAATCATACCCCATGTTCATCTATGAGAAAATTTGTTTTGTAAATTGCTCATACTTAAACCAATGAATTTATTCTTGTTTTAGAAAAAATGCTTTTTTACTTATTAATAATTTGTTTCAAAGCTTAAATGCAATACGGAAACATGTTATGTGAGATCAATTACAGCATTTTTCATAATTCGTAAAATTAAAAAACGTAATGGACCTCAGTGGTAGCTAATCTTATTGCCTGTCGATTGCCTAGACAACACAATAAAGCTTCAATACGCCCACATTTTGAGACGAAAACTATACGCAGAGTTCGCTTATTCAGGTTATAGCCAACCAGAATTATTGTGCAAAGTGTGAACTCATTATAGTGTGACAGTCCAATACATCTGGGGAGACGATTGAGGCACAGAGCGGGACGGGAATATCCCCGTGCCCCACTTCAGCACCAAACACTACATCCCACAGAGGCAAGAAGACTGCCTTTTGTGAGAGCCACTGTTCTCAGTGCCAATATGCTTTATAATTTGTAAAATTGTAAAATGTAATGAACCTTAGTAGTAGTTAAGCTTATCACCTGTCATTTGCGACACAGTACCATTAAGCTTCAATACACCTATCTTTTTGTAATAAAAGCACACACACAGCTCGTTTATTCAGGTTATAGCCATCCAAAGACTTATTGTACAAGGGACGCCCCATATGGTGTGACAATCCAATACGTCTGGAGGATTACGGAAGTACAGAGTGGGACGGAAATATCCCGGTGCCTCACTGCAGCACTAACCGTTACATCCCACAGAGGCAAGAAGACTGTCAGTTTTGAGAACCACTGTTCGGAGTGCTAAATAGAATATAGAAATCTATTGCATGAAAATGACTGCAATATGCTTAACAATTTGCAAAACTGGAAAATACAACCTTAGTAATAGTTAAGCTTATCATATTTGCCAACACAACTCCATAAAGCTTCAGTACACCCAACGTTTTATAATAAAAGTACACACATTTCGTTTATTCAGGTTATAGCCAACCAAAGATTTATTGTACAAGGGATGTCCCATGTAGTGTGGCAATCCAATAAATCTGGGAGATGACGGAAGTACCAAGCGGAAGGAAATATCCTGTACCCCACTACAGCATCAACCATTCCATCGCACAGAGGCAAGAAACTATCAGTTAAGAGAATCACTGTTCACAGTGATAAACAAAATACTAAAATCTATAGTGCCAACACAACTACAAAATGATTTATAATTTGTAGTAGAGTTATTGTTTTATAATTTGTTGTAACCTTAGTGGTAGACAATTTTATCGCCTGGCATCTGGCGGACAACCGAAAAAAGCCACAATACAGCCACCATTTGAGAATAGAAGTACACACACAGCTGGTTTATTCAAGTTACAACTAACGAAACACCTATTGTGCAAGGAAAGCCCCATAAAGTGTGAGAATCCAGCACATTTCGGAGACTATGGAAGTATCAAGCGGAAAGAATTATCCTGGTGCCCCATTGCTGCAGCAACCATTCCATCCCACTGAGCCAAGAAGACTGCTAGTTGTATGAATCACTGTCCTCAATACTAACCGGAAAACAGAAATATATGTTGGAAAAACAACTACAACAGGCTTTAGAATTTGTAAAATTGAAAATGCAATGCAACTTTAGTAGTAGACAAGCATACAAACAGCTCGTTTTTTCCTGTTGAAGTCAACCAAACAGTTATTCTGGAAATGGAATCTTATATAGTGTGATAGTCCCATACATCTGGGAGACGATGGAAGCACCGAGTGTTACTAAATAAAATGCTAAACTGTGCTAAATTAAAAGATTTATTGTGCTAGAATATAAAAGCGTTTTATTCTTATGTAGAGGTGTTTTAAATGAAAATTATAATATTATTAATAAAAAATGATCTTTATTATCCATTTTATGTCTTTGTAAATTTAAATTCCGGTTTAAATTTTATGGGTGCTTGAGCACCCGAAACAGCCACATAGTCTATTCAGATAAAGCTATTCAAAAATTACAACTTCGTCGTACTCCATCCACTAAAACGATATATTCTAATATCAGTATTGTTTTACTTTTCCTAAAACAAGTCCTATCATATCTAAAGTTCTCAAACAATATGATTTTAAAATAATTTTTTTCGCATTCCAATAAATTCACCCTTTCTCAGTTAAAAGAATCTATCGATATGAAAAGTCTTGGGGCATTTATAGCATTTCCTGCCAATGTGGTTTGAACGATTTGGGCAAACTAAACGCAGTCTTAAATTCCGTCTAAAAGAACATCAGTTACACCCGAAAACAAGACAGACACCAACAAATCGGCCATTTCTAAGCACTTTTGGAAGAAAAACCATAGTTTTAAATTTGATACAACTAAAATAATTTACAGGCCTAAATCTACACTGGAACTCGATTTCTTTGAAGCTTTTTAAAACTATATTAAAAATATTGTTAATTATGATTTGACAAACGGCGTATACCCCATTTGTCTGATTGCTGAAAATTTTACATTCAGCCCACATTTTCTGAATTTCTTCTACATTTTTTCACAACTACAATTTCTGAATTTCCTATTGGCTAATTTCCCATATTCCACCTAATTCTATTGGTTTATCAGAATCCGATTCCTTTCTTATATATAGGAGCACTTCCCTCTCATTTCATTATGCACTGAAAACGGTATGCAAAAGGCTTCCGAAACAGGTGTCTGCTATTCTGTTGTTCTCTTTGGCTTCCTGGGTTTAGTTATCTAGCGCCAAGTCTCCTTTTAACATCATGGCATAAGGTTGGTTGGGATTTTACGTCGCATTAGTGCTGCACAATGGACAATTGGTGACGGTCTGGGACTCACCTCTAGAGGTGGTCCGGAGACATGCCATCACAATTTTGATCCTCCACGGAAATTCTGGCATAAGATTAATTCTATTAAAAAAACTGTTTTGCTCTTTTTAAGTACTATGACTTCTTTCAATGATTTAAAAACTACAACATGGCATTTACTAGGGACAGTTTTTGCAACGTTAAAATTTAAATTAGGAAAAAAAAGTCTTACAATTGATCAAAGTGAAATATTTTAAAATATTATATTAAAATTCTTTATAAAATTCTTATATTAAATTGCTTTATCAATAGGATAATCGTTGCAGTAGACGAAAGCAGAGGATGCAACACTTGCAAAGTAAAAGTGCAGCAATTAATAAAAAAGAACATGTCCACCATATCGTGGCACTTTTCTTGATAATAGATTTGAGAGAAAAAAAAAGTAAGTAAAATACTGGAATACTTACAGCCTTTTCACATAAAAAATTAAATAAAATTAAAGGGATAAGAATAATGATGAGTCGCTTAATTCTTGTTTTTCATAATAACGTTCGTGTGAATGTCGGTTATCCTCGCTTAAAAATAAATAAATAATGTGGTTTTAAAGTATTTAACCACTCTTTTTACATCCATGATTTAGCTCCAAATATTTATTAAATATTCTCCAAATAGTAAACTTTTTTTTTTAATTTGTTGATAATTTTACCAATAATTTTATGTTTATAAAAATTCAAATTCTTGTTGAAATATAGAAACCATACTAAAAATCGAAGATAAAGTTAAGTGATAATTCAGTTAAAATAAAGTCCCATAGTTGAAATGTTTTTTAGCGCTTTATTTTAAAAGTGTAAGAAATAGGAAGCAGATATTTAAATATATATATATAATTCTCTATTTTACAGCTCTCTATATTTTTATTTCATCATGAAGGTTGGACTTTGCGTAACTATTATGTAAAACTATGTTGCTTTAGAAGGGAAAATATCAAAGTCATCTGCAAAATATGGCTAATTTCAAAAATCAATTCTTTTAAATAAAGATATAATGTTGATGTTATAATAAATAAATAAATAAATAAAACTTGTCGAACACAATCATCAGGAAATAAAAGTGACCCATTTTAAACAAAGTTATTATTACACAAATAAAAATTTCATATGCACTGAAACTGAACTCGTAAAGCTGTGTCGCTTCATTGAATTCAAAGCGACATAAGTTATGATGAATTTGTAATAGCTATTAAGTTCACGAACAACACTCAGTGCTCTGAAAGGTTAAATCACCTGTGAAATATTCGGAGCGATTAGAATGAGATACTGACGAAAATCGTTATTATTCTCTTCACAGTAATTTGGAAAATTATTTCAAAACATTGGGTTAAATTCATTGTTCTTTTTGCATTTTGAAATTTCTTATTATATTCTAAATTTTGCTCTTTAACTATGTTTTGAACTTTTAAATTACTTGTGAAGCCTGAAATTCATCAAATAAAACCAAACCTCCAACAGTATAACTTGGCATTTTAACTCTACATTGACGAATCAATTATGAAATAAACAGAAATGTGACAACTATTTTGCCTCATTCCTGATTTGAATAATATTAAACTAATATCCATAAAGAGCAGATTTATAGATATAAGATATTTCAGCATTATTTGCAAAATTTTCTCTCTATTTGTGCGAATATATAGTTTTTCATTTCTTTCTGTTTCTGTGTATAATATCCATAGAGAAACACCTAACATTCTTACAGACAGACAAATAAAGACTAAAATATTAATTATTTGAAAATTAAATTAATTTCAACATACATTTCAATTATAATAACTTCATTTATCATATTCACCCAAATTATTTTTTGAACAATATTCAGTTTAATTTGCATTACAAATTACATTTAATTTGCATATTTACATTTGCATTTTTAATGCAAATTAAAATATAATTCAGATATTTTCTAAAGTTTAGTAATCAGTATAGAACTTAAAACAATGGAACAAAACTCAAAGATAAGGAAAACTTGTGTTTCAGTAAATAATCAATATATTTATTTGTTTATTTTCTCATGAAACTAATTCCATTATACCTACCCCTAAAAAGAAAAAAAAAAAGGCAGAAATAAAAGGGGTAACCTAAATGGTGTTTTTAATAGAAAAAAAAATGAAACATTCTTTTAAAATAACATGTATGATGCAACCTTATATAATAATAATAAGTGCCCACTAAACATAAAAATTAAATAAAATTTCGAAAATTTTTAACATTTAACATATAATTTTTTTTTTAGAAACCAGAGTTTACCATTCTGAGAAATGAAAAACACTTTCAAATGTTATTTCAATTGAATATATATAATAATAGATAGGAGAATTAATCATTGATGTACATACACAGCTACCACTATCAACTACTTTTTTTCCATACCACTATTTTCAAACAATAAAATAAAAAATATATTTATGAATTTAAATCGACACTTCTTGTTTAACACATTGGTTGCAAATTGCGTAAAATAATAATAATAGTAATAATAATAATAAAATTTTGGAAAACCTTTTCTTTTAAGTTAAAAAAAAGGTGGAGGGAGCTGACATTTAGACGTTCATCTAAAACAATATTTTACTTTAAAAAGGATTTTGCGTATTTGCGTTAAAACACTTTATGTGTTGTCGGCGTATATATATGCTAAAGGCATTTAAAGCATTGATTGCTAGGGATAAAATTTAACTGATCTAATCACAAATACGTAAAACCTATTTGTTAAATAATGTAACGATTTAGAAAAACGCTAAAAGGTGGGGTTTAATGCTTAAAATAGGAAAATACCCATAAAAATAATGCTCAAAATAAAATATGAAATAGTTGCCCTGGGTATATATGATTATTGATGAGTGTGTTATCCCAAAAGTACCTTATTTAAATAACATTTCTAAAATCCCTTTGTGATTAACCAAACTAATAAATATATATTTTTTTAAAGTAAAGTTTTTCCCTTTCTCTCTTAGCAAATTTAACTTCTAAATAAATGCAAACTGTAACTATAACGGAATAAATGAAAAGTCACTAATGAGAACTCTGGAGATTGCACAAAATGTTAGAACTATTTAAGAATAACAAATGAATTTTACAATAAAAAGTCATGTTGAAGTCACTCCATTTATTTATTCATTGATTTATTTTGTTGAATATGTTTTTATCTGCATTGGTAGGTGAAATGTAGAAAATTTTAAAAGTATTTATGTCCTCCATCGAAGGAACTTAAGAGTAAGAATGTGAGATATAACGCAAATTTTTGACAATAATCAAATTCGTAAACTTTGTCAAGCGTAGAAAACCTTTTTGTAGTTTCACTTTTTCCCGAGAATCTGTACAAAAAGTTAACTTTCGTCGTTTATCAGGAAATTCTCTTTTGTTAGTTTCCAGACAAAAATGTGGAGATAATTAATTTAATAGAAACGTATTTCTTTCTATCTTTTTATTTTAACTAAGACAATGTGTTTCTAAACTTGGCAAAAAGTCAAAGTTTAACAATTGTTTTTTATATACTAGAATTTTGAATAAAAAATTGTTGATATAATATGTATATACGTTTTTTATCTTTTACGTAGTATACCAGTTTTGTACTAAAAATTATAATGCAAAAGCATGCGGGATAACCATTTGAACTCATGATTAACGGTTCTTTTTAATACATACTTTACTTAGACTTGAAAAAATGCAGATTAATTGATAACAAACAGTTGATTCAGATAACTTTATACAAATTCAAAATAACTACTGTAATGAAATTCATAAATTATAAAATGCTTTTACAATCATAGTGTTTTATGAATAACAGACATATATATATAAAAAAAAAGAATTGTATATATTTGGAAAAAGAAGAAAAGTGAGAACTAGATCCCTGTGTCTGTAATTTTGTGTGGAAATGAGAGTCTTATAGATTAACCATTATCCTGCCTCCAACGCTTCCTAGATAATAACAGCTGAAAAGCATGGAAATATGTTAAGACATAGCCCTGTAAAAAATTATCTTCTTGTATAAGGTTTTCCGAAGGAAAGAAATCTGTCAACTTCAATATTATATTACGGATTAGAAAATTGCGGTTATGTTCATATTTCATGGAAAGCTTTATTATTAGAAAAAGTTTTTGTAAGAAGAGTATAAGAAAATTCAACAGAAGCTTAAAATTTGCTCTTAAATATATTAAAAAAATTAAAAAAGAAAATGAATAAATAAAAGAAATTCAATAGTTTTTTATTTATTTCTTTATTTAAAGTTTAGATGACTGATATGATATATCGTTCTGCATTTCATTGAAATATGCTAAAAACATTTATGTAAGTATAATTCACAATTAATACAAAAATATCACCAAAGGTAAAGTGAAACAATGGTTTTCCTATTACCTTTTAAACTTAAATATAGAAAAATCGCAAACTAAAATTTTGTTCTTTAGAAATCTTTTAAAGAAGCGAAGGAAACTAGACTTATTCCACTAAACATTTTTCCTGAAGAAATTACGCATTCTAAAGATATGTCTAATTACTTTTCCAACATATGTGATTATCCTAAGGCTTTCTATGCTCGATTATAAATACTTAGAAGTTTGACAAATTCTATCTTGAAAATTTGATCACATTCTAAAATAATTCAGAGATGGCACACAATTATTTTAAATTAATTTTTATATTGGTAAAAATCGACCTTGAAAAATATTGCAAATCCAAAAAAGATACATTTGATTAAAATACTGCGTATTCTCTTCTCCAATCTCTTATACCATGAATGCAGAGTTGCCAACTTTATTTATTTGTTTGTAGCATTGTTAGTACCCACCCTATTTTTCACACCACTTTTTTTGAAGAGTAATTTTCTTCTTATTTATTCGTAATTACAAATCGGGGGAAATTACTTTACAAAGAACAATAACTTGCATAGTAATTTTCTCCAATTACAGTTAAAAAAAAAAAAAAAAAAAAAAAAAAAAAAAATCACTTTTCTAAAATAGTGGTATGAATAAAAGGCGGGTACTAATAATTCTATGGAATGAACTACAAAGTTAGCACCTCTGATAAATGCTATCAATATATATATATTAAATTTACATTATGCAAACAATATTGACATAAAAAAAATAAACATTAAAATATTATCTATGTAGAGATGTGGGTATTTAAAAATCATGAATATTAGCTTTTGAATCATTTGAAATCTACTTTAGCGTTTGCTGAAGTCTGCTAAAAAATTTTAACTGTTGTTTACTAAATAGTTCATACTTTTCACTGAAAACTTTAAAATAAAAAAGGGATTGTTTGTTCTTTATTTAGGTCTTTATGTGGGTAGGATCATTTCCTTAATTTCAAAAAACAAAATATAATACAACGTAATATTAAATATATATTTTACTGTTTATATTGATATAGTACATTGTATAGAACGACATTAAATACAAAAACTGGCTACAAATTTAATTCTGATAGTTGAAAAAAAAAATAGAAAGAAAGAAAGAAAAAGAAAAAGAAAAGAATAGAAAGCACTACATTAATGTAAACGTTCTTTATAAATTGATACGGTTGATTATTTGTATAAAAAACGGGTATCATCCATATAATAAAACCAAATTTATCAATTAAAAATTTAACAGTACCTATAAAACTTTTTGCATGTATAAGTTAAGCACTTGAGAAAACTAACGAATGCAGACGTTCTAAACTCCGATTGAAAACTCAGTGAGTTATAAATTTATAACAGAAAAACCGATAAATGTAGACAAATGCATTCTTTTAATGTTTTAAAACTGTTTGCTATACATGAGGCCTTTAAATGTCTGAAAAAAAAATGCTTATGCCTATTTTGAATTAAATTGCTCTTGAAATATTGATTATTAGTTAATAATACAGTCGAACCTCGTTAACGTGAACACTGTTAACGTGAATTACTTTTAACATGAAGTGCTTCCATAATCCCAGTCAAAATAAAGATTAGTTTAGTTATATAAAAATTAGTTACTGATAGCATGAACTACTGATAACATGAACAAATTTTTTATCCCCCATGAAATTCACGTTAACGAGGTTCAACTGTGCTATTACTATAATAAAAATTCATATCGTCTAGGTTTTATTTGATCATTATAAGAAACTGCACGACTCATCAAAAAGATTTTCTTTCCATTTTGATCTTTGTCATATTGCGAGTCGATGTGTAATGACAACTAAGTTAACTTAACGACAGAGGGATTGTATCATGAAATTAGAAAAGTTCGAACAAAAATAATTATTGTAGTATTTCCATCGGGAGAAATGTAGCTCTACTGGAAATATGGAATATGAAATTAAATAAAAATACATTGTTGCAAGCAGCTTTATTTCGCAATTCTCTGAGTTATAGTAAATAATGACTTATGTTCGGTCATTTGCCAAACTTTTTATATCTGTATGCCAAGTCCTTTTTTTTTTTTTTTTTTTCTTAACAAAATCAACTGATTAAGCCTGCTGAAGAAAAACATGTCAGAAAGAAGAAAAAATCGTTAAATATCACATTTGTGTACTGCGTACGCAATCCTACATTTTCCAATGTAATAAAGAAAAACCACTTACACCCCGCGACAAAAAGATAGGTACAAAGTTTTTTTTTTTTTTTTTTTTTTTTTTTTTTTTGATTTTTCATAAAATAACATTATCTAAATTGTTCTTATCATTTATTATTATCATAAAATAACACTATTACCGGCACTAATTTTTGTTTTAAGACAAATTTAGAAAAGTTTTAAGACTAAAATTTTTCTAATTTAAGACTACACTCCGAGACAAAAAAGATAGGAACAAAGGGTTTTTTTAAATTTTTCATAAAATAACATTATCTAAATTGTGCTGATCATTTATTATCATAACAAAATATTATCATATCATCAAAAACATATTAAATATTTGAATCATAGTCAAAATATTCATATTCAAAAAAAAAAAAAAAAAAAAAAAAAAAGAAAGAAAGAAAATTTTGTTCCTATCTTTTTGTCGCGGTGTTTAGTCTTAAATTAGAAAAATTTTAGTCTTAAAATTTTTCTAAATTAGTCTTAAAACAAAAATTAGTCCGGGAATAGTGTTATTTTATGATAATAATAAATGATAAGCACAATTTAGATAATGTTATTTTACAAAAAATCAGAGAAAAAACTCTTTGTACCCATCTTTTTGTCGCGGGATGTACGATAGTGATTTGTTTTTTCATCTTATTAGTTACATCTTAATGTAAAATTACTTCTATTATCATTAGAAATAACATTAGAAAAAATATTTAACTTTGTATTTCAAGCAAACTGCAGAAATTATAATTAATACATAGGTGCTCTATTTTTATTTTATTTTATTTTTAATTTTTAATTGTAAAAATAAAATATTAAATTTTTATTAATAATAATTGATCCTTGTTTTAAGTGCTTTAGAAAAAAAGCTATATTTCATCTAATTCAATGAAATTTTATTAGATTGAAATAAATTCTAACAAAAATATCTCTCAAATAAAAGAGTTATAGTAAATTTCCACTTTTAAAAGCATGAAAAGTTTGAAAAATATTTTTGTCTGTAGAAGTTCATTTGTTAATTTACATTTTAATATTTTTTTTTTTTTAATTCATATTAATTTTTGAAAACTCAATGTTATGTTTTGTGTGCATTGTAAATATATATTTCAAAAATATACTTATATTGTGTATGTACAAATACATTCTTATTGTGTACTGTTTTTAAATGTACAACTTCTATTTTTTTAAGACACTTCGTACCTTTTCTTTAAATTTCTGTTATTCATCTATTTTCTTGTACGTAATGGCGATTATGCAGTACTTCGAAATTTGGATATATCTTTATCTTTTGAAATATTTCGCCATAAGTGTTCATTATATATATATATATAACCACGTTAACTTCATTATGCGTTGATATCTTGACAGTGACTGCTTAAACAAAAGCGTACATTTTCTGTCAAAGTGAAAGGAAATTCAAACTCGAATGCATAAATAAATAAAAAGAAATTTGAAAAGATATGCTTACATAACAAAAAGTAAGGAAATTTCATATATAACAGAAGCATGTGCCAAAATTCTTTCTCTTTTCCTCTTTTAAAACTTTGGAGAAAAGAAGGAAGAGGTTTTATAAAAACAAGTTTTTTCGATCAAGGTAAAATATAACTCGAAGAAAAAAACTCCTAAAAGTACCATTCTAACCTTTTAGTCTGAGACTGAAGTAAAGAAAGAATTCTTTTTTTTTTTTTTTTTTTTTTTTTTTCAATCAAAAAATAATACGGTTTTTGTTAATAGGGAAAAAATATATATATATATATATATATATATATTTAAAAAAAAAAAAAAAAAAAAAAATCTGCATTAATTATTAAAATTACAGCAATACGACGACGAAAAAAAGAAAAAGCTATAAAAAAGAAACATTTTAAAGATTTAGAAAATAACAAAAAGACAATTAATATCTAAAGCTTTAAAATAACTCAATGTAAATTCGAGTTTTTGCATTAAAATGATGAACGTATAATTATTGAAACTATGCAGCTGCTTATTATAATTTAAATATTGTAATTTCATTTTTCTTTCTTAAATACAATTCTAAATATATAGAGTCCTACCAGTGGCCGAGTGGTTGTGCTCTTGAATCTGATAGACGGGAGATGCTGCGTTCGAACAAAGATCACACTAGTCGGTCTAGCCGTACGGTGTGGTGTTGCCTCCGAAACTCGCGTAAATATGGGCTAGGACCCTTCCGCCATGAAGTATGAACCACCCTAGTCTAGAACCCTTGCGTAGTCAATTGTCCTTAACCGCAATTACGCCATACCAAATATATATGCACTATATACTTAAGCTCCATATATTTCGGTGCTACTTATACAAATGTTAAAGGATATTCCAATTCAGTAATAGAATATTCTCTGTTATAACATGAACTCATGTATCACGACAATTTAACTGTCGAAGTATGCGACATTATTTATGTTCATATATATATATATATATATATATTTTATTATTTTATTATTATTTTTTTATTTTACCAGGAGTATTCAAATAACTTAATATGTCACTTAAACAAAAAAAAAAACAAATCGTTGTCTGTAAAGTTAATACATGAAGGTAAGAGTTCGTGACTATAATATTTTGTTCTATTTATTTTTATTTATTTTTATTATTTTTATATATTTTTTTGTCTCTTACAAAAAAAAAAAAAAAATGTAAAAAGTACTACCATACGAGAAAAATCAAAACACCAAAACTACACATCTTAAAAGTAAATTATTTATGCAAGAAGAAATGCATCTATTTTTTGCATTTTTTTTTTTTTTTTAATAAATGAAACTAATTAATTGTTTAATTTACATATTTATGTTTTTTACAAAATTAGCTAATTGAGGATTTTTGTGTAGTGTAAATAGCATGCGTACAGTGCGTAATAGGCATAAAAGGCTTAATGCATTAACAAAAAAAAAAAAAAAAAAAAAAAGTGTCTTTCCTTTTAATTTTTTCTTTTGTTATTTTCAGAGTTTCTTCTTTTAAAATATAAATATATCTCTTTTAAAATAATGTATGGTTTTAGAGGCTCGCCTAAAATCAGGGCTCTTTTTCACGTTTTTTCATAAGACTGTAATTCTCGTTTTCCGCCTTCAACGTGTCAATAAAAATTTAGGTTTTTCCTTTACCAAATAAAACGTAAAGGAGAATTTTATATGAAGTATATGTCAAAATCTATCCAATTAATTTTATATTTTTATCGCGTCCAACCATTTTCAAAGTAATAATTTAACAGTTATTGATTTTCCTATAATAATCATAACTGTCTATGCTATTTTAGGCGTTAAGATTGCTTTTCACATCAATATGTGTGGAAAATGTTTGAAAAAAAAAAAAAAAAAAAAAAAAAAAAAGAGAGAGAGAGAGAGAGAGAGAGAGAAAGAGAGAAATAATATTAGAAAAATGTAACACATATTTTCAAATTTGAAAATATAAACAAAACAAATTATCATCTCAAAAACGTATATATATTAAGAATGAGCTAAATAGTTTTCTACGTACACGACAAGAGGCCCGTTCAGGAATCGAACCTGAAAACTAGATGGACCGTGCTATTGCTCAACTAACTAAGTATATGATCGGAGCCTGGCTGCCACGTCTCATATTTAAAAACCAGAATTTTCACGAATTATTAGGGAATAATTCGATGAATAATTAGAGATTTTTTGGCTTTTGCCTCCAAAAATCTCAGGTTTTTTTTAACCGAAGTTAAAAATTCATAACCATTTATTTAAACACATTGTTAATAATATTATTAAACATGTAGTGCTATGATGTTGTTATGTACACTGTAAAACGTAGGTTCTTAAAAATAAGTATATATTGTCTTAAAATAGCCCCGAAACAATATATACATACTTAAATTTGAAAACCCATGTACTCATTTTTGAGTATATTGACATGCTCAAAAATGGGGTTCACCAATAAGAATCCCAATATCCCCATGTTTAACATGCCAATGTACTCAAAAATGAGTACATGGGTTTTTTAATTTAAGTATATATTGTTTCGGGGCTATTTTGAGACAATATATACTTATTTTTAAGAACCTATTTTTTACAGTGTAAGATTTAAAGCCGATTATCTTGTCTTGAGACTTAATCCTGAGTAGGAAGCCCTTCGTAGTGATCTTTCTAGGGCGGTCTCGCCCGTATTCACGCGAGTTTTGGAGAAAACAACAGAAAACTCCGAACGGCTAGGACAATGAACGCAACTTGGGTAACTTTACGCCTTCAGATTTGACAGCAGAACATCTCGGTTCTAGCGGAACTGCAAGTGGTGATATGAATCTTTATACAACTGCAATATATTTATTTCGTTGCTTTTTAACCTGTTAGTAGTCGCTAGTTGGTCGATTCGCCGCCAATCCCTTCAGTGTTTATTCAACAGTCACCAAAATTTTTTTAAAGTGGCATTTGATGTACATAAAATGCGAATCGACTTGAATAATCGTCGATTATGTATATTAAATGCTACTTCTAAAAATTTTTGGTGGCTGTTGAATAAACACTGAAGGGATGGGCAGCGAATCGACCAACTAGCGACTACTAACGGGTTAAAATATTATCGACAATTACTTTAAATTCAAAATAAAAAGAGATAATGCCAACGAAGCTTATTTTTAAAAAACTGAAGATTGTTAGTGCTGCTCTAAGGCTAATTTAACTTCTTACCATTAAAAAACAAAAGGAAATAAATAATTTGACAATGATTCATTATCTAAAGTTAACTATCAAAATTTCTATTAATTAAATGAAACATTCATTAACAAAATTCTTTAATATGAATTGCTTTCAATAAAATGTGTAGCAAGATTACTAAAATCTTCAGAAAGTAAATTAATACACTCAAACCTAATAACAAAGAAATCAACATCCTTTTTTATTGCAGATTATTCAGATTTTATGCTCAGACATGCTATAATGTCGTGATTCCTCTATATATAACACAACTTTATTGCATTGCTTAGTGTTTCCATTGCAGAACAAAGACATCATAGTATAAATAACAGGGACATATAAAAATACTTCTTGATTAGGCTTACTTGTTGCATAGCACCTTACAATATATGCAGTTTAACTGCCCTTAATTAACATAGAATTTTCATTTGGCTAATAATCTTGATTCTCTGCATTTTTTATTCTTGTCTCTAACTGCACTGCATAGCATAATCAGGTGAACCTCACGTCACTTTAAAAATAATTATCACGGAACGTGACACATGCCTTCAAATTATTACTAATCTTCAATTCTAAGAGTCTCCTTCAAAATTTCTTTTTTAAATGCAAATAAGACAAAACCTGAAGGACAGAAGCAAATTTGCCCCATATTTTTAGATTTTGTGTAGTAATTTTTTTTTTTTTTGAAAACTTATCATTAAAGTTATGGAAAAAATGGTTTAATTTAAATTAATTTATTTTCTTAATTACTTAATGCGCCTTATTGTATATTGTAAGCAATATAAAAATACCGCTTTCTCAAAACTCCTTCGATTACAATTAATGCTGCTTTTAATGTTCACTAGCTTACTTTCATATTACAGCTAATTTAATTTTTTGTAAAAATTAATTTTTTCAAAAATTATGTGAGGAAATTGTGTCCTTTTGTTATATATTTTATCAGTAAAGATATTAAATAATTAGTTAGAGGACAAAACAACTATATTTGATAGTTAGTTAACGATATTTAACAGTTAGCCTGCAGTCAGTTTCTGAAAAACGTACATAAAATTACTAAATATAAATAGATAAAACTTATATGCATTGTAATTTTTTAATAAATATAAAAATTCACTTTAAATTAAAACAAAAATTGTCTAAAGCAGATAACGTTAATTTTTCTTTTGCTTAGCTGACATTTCAAATTATTTTCCATAATGGAATATTTGTGTAATTATTAGTGTTGTGTCTATGTAATTATTAGTGTCATGTGTTTTTCTACATAAATAACACGTTACAGAAATTTTCATTTTCAGAATAAGTAATTAAAAATATAAACAAATCTAAATCCATAATAAAACTATTTGCGTATTTAGATTATTGCAAGGAAGGTATAAACATTAGACGTGCTTTGAGTTTTTCAGTAATTATAAAGAAATATGAATTTCTTTCTGCTTTTCGTTTCTTTATCCCTTATTTTATTTTGCTATATTAGAAAAAAAAAATTCAAAGTTTTTGCACTAACTAAGAGAAAATTATTAAAGAAATTGCTGTCCATATAAAATTAAATAAGTCGAGAATGTACATTAAGTAAGTTTGAGATCATAACAAGATAAAAGTAGGCAGACATAATAAAATTTCCCCCATCACACTTGCTTCCCAACTATGCGCAAGCAATCGTCTTCCATTCAATGGAAAATGCTCTGATTTTTATTTGATAGCGGGCGTATAAATATCACGAAGGGGAGTTATATAAAAGAAATTTGGGGTGATCTGCTTTTTTGATATATGTGATCACACATTTATAATCAAAATCACGATTAGTAATGATTTAACATCTCCATGGAGAACTAATTTAGGTGAATGGGATCTTTTCTTTGACTTCATTGGTGCTGCATCAGACGGCATTATTTTGTGTCCATTAAATTAACGTTAAAAGTCATCGAATAACGATTACATGCGCAACATAATTTAAGAATGATTAGATTTCAAATCTTTAAACTAGTGTAAGTGGCTATCATTAAACTTAAATACGCACGAAACTTGCATTTAAATTTTGTAACCTAAACATCAACGATTACTTTGAAGTTTAATATTCCAAATATAAATGAAACGTATTAAAAAGGCAAAGAAAATGTGGAATAATTGCAGAGAAAAGAGTTAATTATAATTGTGCATTAACGATTTACGGGCATTTATCAATTCACGTTAATCTTTATATCATACTTAATAATGAAAAATAGAAGGTATTAAATATATTATTGATTTTTTTAATTTACTTATCTTTAACAAAAGGGTTTATATTATTCATTTGTATTTGAATGTAAATTATTATGATATTTAATGCTTTAAATAATTATAACAATATATAGTATTATCAAATATTTACAATAAAAAAATATATGCATGTAAATCATCTAAATAAAAAAATGAGAGATATATTTAACCAGTTTATCAGATTTAAAATTTTTCTTGTTGTAGACAGCCCATCTTATGTGTGAATTAACGCTAAGGCCTTTGATTTTTCCAGGTACCAGGTTCGAATCCCAGTTCGTGGTATAAATTATAAAATAATAGCTATTAAACAATAGATAAAGGAAACCTCAAACTATTCATTGAGTTTCAAGGATCTAAACATTGTAACTCAATGATTTATAATGAGAATTAATTTATTTTCCGAATTTAAATAGAACACTTCGATATATATATATATATATATATATTAAAGTATCATTGTCTTTTGGTATTATACATTTATATGTAAAATGGCTTTAGATGAGTTGTTGTTTTCAAATAGTTAACGGATTGAAAATTTAATTAGGAAGAACGGAATCATGCAATATGCATATGTAAGATTAATAAAAAGTTCTAAATATATATTGACAACGTCATTAATTTGATGCTATAGAAATAGAAAATTACTTTACTTTACTTTGCCGAAAATTCTCTTTTGTAATATGTACATATTGTTTCGTAATATATATATATATATATATATATATATATATATATATATATATGATAGATAACGTAATAAAATTTAATCTTAAAATTTAGCAATTAATAGAACTAAAACAATAACAACATAAAAATATAGAACTGAATTTAACTTAGAGGAAAGACTGACACAAAAAGTTGCAATTAAGATTAAGAACCAATAAGGTACAATAATAACTTAAAATACTTACGCCAACATGAATGATAATAAAAAAGGACCATTAAACTAATGACAGAGAAAACAAATAATTAACCACTGAAATAATTGGATAAAAAGGCTTAAAATTAGAAGTATATTCATCAGATATATATTCAGTAAAGATGTCGCAAAAATATTTATAAGGTGTTTTTTCTTTGCATTATTAACAATTTTTCAAGTTTTTAAAATATATTTCATAGGATAAAAAGTACATTTGCGTCATTATTTAACTATATGCTATATATTATTATTAGATTATACTAAAGCATACACATCTCGTTTTTATCATCTTTTTGCATGTTTTTATATATATCTAATTTTTTTTAAAGTTTTCTTTGTAATTTTTAATCAAAATGAAAAATAAAAAATAACTTTTAAAAAATGATATTTTCTTTATATTATTTACAGTTTAAAATAATATCATACAGGATAAAAAGTCTATTTACGTGCTGTTATTTAAATATATAAATTATTGTTATCAGATTATTACTAAAAAATGTATATTATTTTAAGTTTATTATCTTTTTGTGTGTTTTTTCTATATTTCTGTTTTGTTTTAAAGTTTTCTTTATCACTTATTAGCCAAAATGAAAAATAAAAATAACTCTTTTGCAGCAATCTATATTCTTCGAAAAACGAAGATTTTGTTTATTTTTATCTTTATTGTAAACACTGTGGATATTTTAATGGAATTTTAAAAATTTAATTTAAAACTTCTTTTCTGATCTCTAAAATTCACACTTCTCTGATTTTTCCTTTCTCTGCTAAATGCTTATTTTTATTTTATTTCTTTTTAAAGGTTCGTTACATTCACTGATTGCCAAATTGCGTAAAATGTTTCTCCATTTTTTTTTTTTTTTTTTTTTTTTTAATCTTCGTAATATCTCAATATAAAATATATGGAATATTTTGCAAATTAATTTTCTGATAATAAAGCTACTATTTGTAAAATTTTGATAAAAAAAATTAAAATGATAAAAATTTTTAAATACAGCACTCATCTCATAGTTGCTAATATTTTTTATGAACGCTTGCCTATATTTATTTTGATACACAACAATAAGACCCGCAACAATCGAGAGGTACTTTTGTGTGTGTGAAATTAGGATGTGTTAACAAAGTAAATGAATAAGCAAACATATTTTTAATCATTAGTTTACGTAGGCAAAATACTGCCGTTATTAAAAGTGGTATAACATTGAATAAAAAATGTTTATTTTATTCTTAGTAGAAACTCTAAAATTTTATATATGTTTATTTTTTATTAAGGCTCATTTGGTGGCTAAATGATTAGCTCTGATGTATTCGATTAATAGGTGCATTCTTTCTCGTTTGTGACAGTTTAGAATCCATTTTATTCAGTAGGTACCGGACTAGTTAGCCCTGGTGTGCGAAAAATGATCGCAGGACAAAAAAACAAACCAAACTTGACTTTTCAACAAATTAATGTAAATCTCTGGGAAACTTTTTACGCTTTTTCTGAGATTGAAATCCATGAAATAATAAAATGGTTTTAAGAAAAAAAAAAAAAAAAAAAAACCTCTAATATACGGCAATCTAATTTTGAAACAGAATTTCCTCAATGTCTATGTCAAATATCAAATATTACAAAAGAAATTAGTTTTACATAATTTAAAGATAGACCTTTTAGTTGATGTGCAAAAGAAAAGACGTATTAAAATAATAAACAGCCACAGTCAAAGCGACGTCTGAAATGCATTTAAATAACCTTTAATAAACGTTATTGAATATTTAAATATATCTTTACTAATTCAGTATAGTAAATAATAGAATTTCTCACATGCAATATTTTTTTTCGTGTTGCATTTTTTTTTTTTTTTTTTTCCCTAGTAGTAAAGTGAACACATAATAATAAACAGTGGAAATTTATTTTAAGCTTAAAACGAGATGAAACAGAGATTTTTCGTCTAATATGCTTTCTATAATTATTCAGTGCCACACAATCAATACTAAACATTCCGATATTACATGAAAATTGTAAAAAATATATATCTTTCACGATTGAAAACGTAAAGATATTTCCTATACAGAAAATTTCGTTTTAGTTAGGAAATTCTAATTCCAGCAATTGGATCTGCAAATAATAGTAGTAAGCCCCCCACTTTAGCCGACGGAAGTGACGTCATAGGAGGGGGGGAGGAAACCGGAAGTGATATAACGGTTGAATGGTTGATTGGTTGCTTGATCGTGAAAGATGACGGGGGTAGAGTTTCCTTTTATCCGTTGGCATCCTGGACTTCTTGTCAAGACATGTGACGGGGAGGGGAGGGGAGAGTTTTCTTAAAGGGACAACACAGTGAATGGTTGGTTGGTTGCTTGATCGTGAAAGATAATGGGGGTAGAATTTCTTTTTATCCGTTGGCAACCTAGACATCTTGTCAAGACATGTGACGGGGAGAGTTTTCTTAAAGGGACAACACAGAATCCTGTCAGAACATGAAAGAGAATGACGTCATCAACCGAAAAGAGGACAATGTAATATATTTTTTAATTATTTTTTAATGAGTAGTTCGTTAATCAATTTTAATAAGTAAATTTTATTATTTTATTGATTATTAATTAATTATTTAACTGACTATTTTAATTCGCTAGATTTTTTACAAAACGATATTGCGCTGTAGGGGATTTGAACCCACCATCTATAGAATGCGAGACCAACGCGCTACCGACTGAGCTACGGAGACGTTACCTTGAGCTTTCTTCTTTATGTTTTCACCTCTTACGAGATAGGGCTGGGAAGAGGTTTTCCCCACATGGCTTTTAACTTCAAAGTATAGTCCAAGGAGATTGATAAATGACGTGATTTTCTCAAAATATTCATATGATATTGGTGATTTGTTCATTTTTGTGAACATTTTTTTAAACAACTAGAAAATATTGTTCGAGATATTTCTTTCTTGAAAAATATTAAAACAATCCCATTTTCTTAAAATTTTATTTACATTATTAATAATACGATCAGATTTTATTTTTTAAACATGCAAAAAAAAAAAAAAAAAAGATTTTGCACATGTTCCTTATTTATTTTATGTTTTTATAAATTGCAAAACATATATATATATATATTATTTATTATTATTTTATTTATTTATTTTATTTATTTATTATTTTATTTTATTTATTTATTTTATTTCATTTTATTTTATTTATATTTATTTATTTATTTTTTCTTTTTGAGAAAAAAATTGAATTCTTTTTCTGGAAAATTTATAATAACAATTCAAAAAACTTATGTTTTAGTTATTTCTTTTCTAAAAAATTTAAAACAATTTTATTTTCTTACACTTTACTTACAATAGTAAAAATACTATCATATTTAATTTTAAAACATGCGAAATTTTTTTAACAGTTATTCATTTTTTATTTTTAAGTTTAATAATAATAATAATTAAAAAAAAAAAAAAAAAAATTAAAAATCTATTTTTTTTTTTTTTTTTCTGAAATTTTTAAACTTTTTTTATTTTTATTAATGTAACTGTTTTTAGGTTTAATGAAATATTTTTTAAAAAATATTTCTCTTCTTTTTTCAGTTTGTTAATTCTATATTTTCTTTTTCTGAATTTTTTTTAACTTGTTATTTTTGATTTTATTAATGTAACTGTTTTTAGATTTAATAAAATATTTTTTAAACATATCTCTTCTTTTGTTTGAGATTGTGAATTTTATATTTTCTTTTTGTGAATTTTTTAAACTTGTTATTTTTTTTTTTCTTTTTATTCTTATTACTAATTTTTAAGTTAAAAAAAATATTTAATAAAAAAAAATTATCTTTCTTTTTTTATTTTATAAATTCTTTTATTTTCTTTTAGTGAAAAAATATAACAAAAATTACTTATTATTACTATTTAATCAAACTTAATTGTATTACTATAATTATTATTATCATTATTTAGCAATATAATGAGATTTTTTATGCAATGTTCTATTTCAGTTTAAAGAAATTATATTTTATCTTGTGAAAAACTTTTTAGTCATTTATTTATTTCTTTAATGTAACTGTATTTTCTTACTCACAAATTTTCAAAAGAGTTATTATCATTTAATAATTTGGATTAAGTAAGGAATCTGTTTAATACTGTCATATTTTAAAAGATATTTTAAAGAAAAAATGTTGAATGTTCTATTTTAAGGAAATAAAATTTAATTTATGTATTCTGCTAGATTTGCTCAGGGAAAAATTACATTGAGTGACTAAAATTATAATTGTAGTCCAATCTAAAACAGAATTCCACTCGGCATGTGTTGAACTAAGGGATTTCCTTATTACTATTATTATTAAATAAATTCTTTTGGTATTACTATATACCCATTATGATACTTTTTTCATCACGTCACAATATAATTCATCATATTCACAAAACTTTCCATTATTTTCATATTACTTCTTAAATATATAAATCTACAGAAACAGACACCGAATCTTCAATAAGTTAATTAGTTTTAAAAATAGTTTATCTCTTTTTGGGAAAAAATGTATGACATCTTGTATTATTTACACATAACTACATCAATATTCGAAAATAATAATTTGCGAAATTTTCTTGTACATAACAGTTTTTCATAATTCTGATAGAAATTTATAAAAATGAATTACCTTACAATGACCACCTATATCATTAAAGTCTTCAAAACACAAATCTTCATTCATACACATGAAATATTTTCATTATCTTATCACCTTGTTGACAATTCGAGTTCACGCTATCCTTTTTATTCAAAAGCATGTTAACAATTTAAGCCATGACACTTACCTATGTTTGCATAAAGTTACAATTTAAATGTCCCATAGTTTTACAATTATTTTTTAATAGCTAAAATAATAATAAAAGTGTTTGAAATTATTAGCTTTATAATTATACATTTTTAAAAATAACGAAGTTTTAGTACTATTTATAAACTGGAAATATATTGTGTTAACTTTCTTATACGATAAATAGTTTAAAAATAAATATTTACATAGTTTTTATATTTACGATAGTTTTATATACAATGATTATTGAAAAATATATAAGTTATAACTGATACCTTTTTATTAGAGCAAGAATCTAACTAAATAACATTTATCTAATTTTTAAGCGATCAATAATAAAAAAGTGGCAGTACATTTTTTAAACAAACAGAACATTATATATGCATTCTTTAACTTATTAACTTAGACAACACATTCTGTTTATATTTGTACACATGCATCATCTCATTTTGGATTTTAACTTAAATAAATAATGTTTATCACTGTGGTTTACAAAAGAAAAGAAATTCTACACATAAAAGTTCTAATTTATGAATATTTACTGATTAAAATAAATATATCTTATAATGAAAATCATTTTTCATAATGTTCATTAAAAAACTTAATAAAAATTCACAAAATTTTCTAAAAATAATTTTTTTCACATATACAAATAAAAAATATTTTACTATGTTCTCTGTTTTGACAATTTTTTATGTCTGGGTGATATTATTTTAGCATAAAGGAATTTATATCAGATATGAGATTTGTTGGAACTTTCAACATTTTTTGATAATTTTGCAGATATTTTGTTGCAGTGAAATTTATTTTATTTCTCATGCAAGCTGTCAGAAAACGCGATGCAATTTTTTATTTAATTTTTCTTATTACTTTTTCCTGTATCTGAGCATTCTACTTTCAAATATTTTCTAAGTTTATATATTGAAAATATGGTACCTTGCATACGTTTAATTTCACTTTTGGGGTAAATCATCGAGTTTATTGAGAATATTAGAAAAATCGCACTATTTTTAAAATATATGCACGGGTTGCGAAATTTTTACTCATTTCTTAATATCCGTTATATTCCATTTAGTATGTTTTATGGAAGATCATAATAGCACACTTACAATAGAAAAAAATAGATATAGAGCTCAAGAACTTTAATGACTTAAAAAAAACCGCTTGCCACGAATCTTTTTTTTCTTTTCACTTGAATTACATTTTAATTTTTAAAAAGTTTCTTTAAAATAATTTTCTAATAATCTTTACATGAATTAAACACAATCGATTATTAATTTTTCCGGAAATTAAATATTTTGAACAAAGTTGACTTTTATGAAAGTTTTGGCGTAACACCAAATGAAATTTCGAAATACTGTTTTTATAAAAAAATACGCTAGATTACTAATAAAATCATCCAACCTATACAGAAAAACGCTATGATTTTTTTAAATTGTGAATAATATGAAGAATAATTTATTGTAAATTGTGTTTATATAAATTAGTTTGTAATGAAAATAAAACTTGAACTATGGCTTTATGCAATTTTATTAGTATTATTATTGGTTATGTTATTAAATATGGAAGATATTATTATTATTATTATTTTTTTTTTCATAAAAAAAATATTTCATAAATTATATGCTCGAATGATGACCAAAAGCATATTATTTTAATGTGTCTTATAATTAGCTCTTTAACGAACGATAAATGTATATTACCTTAGATTTTCAAATTTGTTTTTTAAAAAGTATATTCAATCGCATTTATTTACTACACATTATTATAAATGCAAAGGGAATATATCTATCATTTATAGACAAGATATTTTTTCTAAAGAATATTAACATAAACTAAAATATAATTTTTCACAAAGCCTTTTTGTCAAAAGATAAATTTACAAATAGTAATCTAATAAAGTAAATTTTTCCATTAAAATGTAGCATAAATAATTATTATTTACAAAGCAGTTTTTATAATTTTGCATTTTAAAAATCTATATATGATATTGTGCGTAAGTGTATGACTTTCATCATTGAAATAACGAAAGTTATTTTTAAATGTTTCAACTTCCAATATGATATTTCTAATAAGTTTAAAGAGTCGCATCTCCATTCATCTATTAAAATTAATAATAATTCAAATATAATTATAAATACTCATACCCCAATTTTTTTCTTTATCCTATGACTCTGCATTTTAATGATTGGAAATCCATTAAGTGAATGGATAATTTATCTTTCAATTGAATGAATGCTTTACACAAGTTACCATCACTATCAGTAAATAAAAAGTGTTTCATACAATACAGCTAAGATAACTAATAATTACAATTTCAAGTAAACAGAGGTAGTATTTTAGAAGTATAGCACTTAGTAAATTTTTTGTTTTAATTGTTTAAATGCATGTCTTTAAAAAATATATATATATATATATATATAAATTAGTATGTTTGAGAGATAAGGTTTTATTACATTCCTAATCAGTCACGATCACAATTAACTAACATTTTTATTTTGAGATAAAAACAATTCTTTGAATGGATAAATATTAACAAAGGATTTAAATAAGTGAACAGAAAATAGTACTTTTCATAAGTACTTAAATACAAATGTAGTTTTAAAATTCAAGATATATTTTTTAAAAATCAAATAATATATTTTTCTAATTTTATTTAAAAAATAAAATAAAATATTTACTTACTTTTCGCAAGAAATTAAATTTAAAAAAAAAAAAAAAAAAAAAAAAAAAATGTTTTATTTACCCTAAAACTTTATTCAAAAAAGCAAAAAAAATACATTTCCTCTATCCTAAGCATTTAGTTTCATAAGAGTAAAAATTCTACAAAAAACGAATATATTTAAAGTCACATCCAAATATTTATTTATTTCATAACGTTTTATTAAAATTTTTATTTATTTTATTACTTTTTATGTATTCAACAGCAGTTTTCCAATACATTTTTACTGCTAACATAGCTTTTACTCAAAATTAAACGTACAAAGTGTTCTCTAAAATTTCTTTTAACAAGACGTTTTGTTAATTTGAGATTTTGAATTTAACCAATCCACCAATCGATCTTTCGATAAGTGTCTTTCACTTTTTACCGTTGAACGTTATGTTAAAATTTATTTAGTATAAAACAAATACTCTTACGATAATGAGGGTAATAGAAAAAAGTATTTTTATCATTTTAAACTAAAAGTGGACTGCATTTTATGAATGAAAACAACTTTATAAAATAAATCAACTTTGAGAGAATTATGAAATATTTTTATATAAACAAAACTAACAAAAGTTTTTGCATTACTTAAAAATTCCTTATCAAAAATATTATATCTCTTTGAAGATTAAAAAATATCTAACCAATGATTAGTTTAATTTTGCTTGAAACAACAGGAAAAACTTTCTTTTAGAATTCAAATGGTGTTGTACCTGTGAAGCAATTTTATAATTATTTTGTTTATATAAATCTTAATTACGTTGTATTCATCAGGAAGATTTCCATAAAAACATTGTAATTTGGTACGATTTTTTTTAATCGTTAGTTAGTATTTTAACATTATACGTATTCATTTTAAATATTTTGCACTCAGAAATTGTAAATCAATCTTACACATAGCTAAATGAATTAAATACTATTATTCATAGATGTATATGAAACCAAAATTCAGTGTTATTTCTGATAAAATATTTCGGCCAAATTAAAAATTAAGTGCCAGTAGACATAAATTTTTAGCTAGACATTTTTAAAACATTTTCAGAGAAGTAATACGTTATCTAAGAAAATATATATCTGTGTTTTTATGTCCCCTTTTTGCACACGGAAAGTGAAAATTTTTATTTGTATACTCTTTCTATGTTTTACGACATGTGTATAAATATCGTTTTTTAACTGAAGGTGAAACTTATGAAATTTGATCCAATTTAAACAGACAAAAAACAATGATTTTATTAATTTATTAATGAAATCATAATTTTTGTCCATGTGTTAAAAATTGAGGTACATTTCATAAGTTTCGCTTTCAGTTCAAGAGTGATATTTATGCATAAGCCGAAATAAAACATAAAAAGGGTTAACAAATAAAAATTTTCACTTTCCGTGTGCAAAAAGGGGACATAAAAACACAGATATATATTTTCTTAGATAACGTATTACTTCTCTGAAAATGTTTTAAAAATGTCTAGCTAAAAATTTATGTCTACTGGCACTTAATTTTTAATTTGGTCGAAATATTTTATCAGAAATAACACTGAATTTTGGTTTCATATACATCTATGAATAATAGTATTTAATTCATTTAGCTATGTGTAAGATTGATTTACAATTTCTGAGTGCAAAATATTTAAAATGAATACGTATAATGTTAAAATACTAACTAACGATTAAAAAAAAAATCGTACCAAATTACAATGTTTTTATGGAAATCTTCCTGGTGAATACAACGTAATTAAGATTTATATAAACAAAATAATTATAAAATTGCTTCACAGGTACAACACCATTTGAATTCTAAAAGAAAGTTTTTCCTGTTGTTTCAAGCAAAATTAAACTAATCATTGGTTAGATATTTTTTAATCTTCAAAGAGATATAATATTTTTGATAAGGAATTTTTAAGTAATGCAAAAACATTTGTTAGTTTTGTTTATATAAAAATATTTCATAATTCGCTCAAAGTTGATTTATTTTATAAAGTTGTTTTCATTCATAAAATGCAGTCCACTTTTAGTTTAAAATGATAAAAATACTTTTTTCTATTACCCTCATTATCGTAAGAGTATTTGTTTTATACTAAATAAATTTTAACATAACGTTCAACGGTAAAAAGTGAAAGACACTTATCGAAAGATCGATTGGTGGATTGGTTAAATTCAAAATCTCAAATTAACAAAACGTCTTGTTAAAAGAAATTTTAGAGAACACTTTGTACGTTTAATTTTGAGTAAAAGCTATGTTAGCAGTAAAAATGTATTGGAAAACTGCTGTTGAATACATAAAAAATAATAAAATAAATAAAAATTTTAATAAAACGTTATGAAATAAATAAATATTTGGATGTGACTTTAAATATATTCGTTTTTTGTAGAATTTTTACTCTTATGAAACTAAATGCTTAGGATAGAGGAAATGTATTTTTTTTGCTTTTTTGAATAAAGTTTTAGGGTAAATAAAACATTTTTTTTTTTTTTTTTTTAATTTAATTTCTTGCGAAAAGTAAGTAAATATTTTACTTTATTTTTTAAATAAAATTAGAAAAATATATTATTTGATTTTTAAAAAATATATCTTGAATTTTAAAACTACATTTGTATTTAAGTACTTATGAAAAGTACTATTTTCTGTTCACTTATTTAAATCCTTTGTTAATATTTATCCATTCAAAGAATTGTTTTTATCTCAAAATAAAAATGTTAGTTAATTGTGATCGTGACTGATTAGGAATGTAATAAAACCTTATCTCTCAAACATACTAATTTATATATATATATATTTTTTTTTTTTAAAGACATGCATTTAAACAATTAAAACAAAAAATTTACTAAGTGCTATACTTCTAAAATACTACCTCTGTTTACTTGAAATTGTAATTATTAGTTATCTTAGCTGTATTGTATGAAACACTTTTTATTTACTGATAGTGATGGTAACTTGTGTAAAGCATTCATTCAATTGAAAGATAAATTATCCATTCACTTAATGGATTTCCAATCATTAAAATGCAGAGTCATAGGATAAAGAAAAAAATTGGGGTATGAGTATTTATAATTATATTTGAATTATTATTAATTTTAATAGATGAATGGAGATGCGACTCTTTAAACTTATTAGAAATATCATATTGGAAGTTGAAACATTTAAAAATAACTTTCGTTATTTCAATGATGAAAGTCATACACTTACGCACAATATCATATATAGATTTTTAAAATGCAAAATTATAAAAACTGCTTTGTAAATAATAATTATTTATGCTACATTTTAATGGAAAAATTTACTTTATTAGATTACTATTTGTAAATTTATCTTTTGACAAAAAGGCCTTGTGAAAAATTATATTTTAGTTTATGTTAATATTCTTTAGAAAAAATATCTTGTCTATAAATGATAGATATATTCCCTTTGCATTTATAATAATGTGTAGTAAATAAATGCGATTGAATATACTTTTTAAAAAACAAATTTGAAAATCTAAGGTAATATACATTTATCGTTCGTTAAAGAGCTAATTATAAGACACATTAAAATAATATGCTTTTGGTCATCATTCGAGCATATAATTTATGAAATATTTTTTTTATGAAAAAAAAAATAATAATAATAATAATATCTTCCATATTTAATAACATAACCAATAATAATACTAATAAAATTGCATAAAGCCATAGTTCAAGTTTTATTTTCATTACAAACTAATTTATATAAACACAATTTACAATAAATTATTCTTCATATTATTCACAATTTAAAAAAATCATAGCGTTTTTCTGTATAGGTTGGATGATTTTATTAGTAATCTAGCGTATTTTTTATAAAAACAGTATTTCGAAATTTCATTTGGTGTTACGCCAAAACTTTCATAAAAGTCAACTTTGTTCAAAATATTTAATTTCCGGAAAAATTAATAATCGATTGTGTTTAATTCATGTAAAGATTATTAGAAAATTATTTTAAAGAAACTTTTTAAAAATTAAAATGTAATTCAAGTGAAAAGAAAAAAAAGATTCGTGGCAAGCGGTTTTTTTTAAGTCATTAAAGTTCTTGAGCTCTATATCTATTTTTTTCTATTGTAAGTGTGCTATTATGATCTTCCATAAAACATACTAAATGGAATATAACGGATATTAAGAAATGAGTAAAAATTTCGCAACCCGTGCATATATTTTAAAAATAGTGCGATTTTTCTAATATTCTCAATAAACTCGATGATTTACCCCAAAAGTGAAATTAAACGTATGCAAGGTACCATATTTTCAATATATAAACTTAGAAAATATTTGAAAGTAGAATGCTCAGATACAGGAAAAAGTAATAAGAAAAATTAAATAAAAAATTGCATCGCGTTTTCTGACAGCTTGCATGAGAAATAAAATAAATTTCACTGCAACAAAATATCTGCAAAATTATCAAAAAATGTTGAAAGTTCCAACAAATCTCATATCTGATATAAATTCCTTTATGCTAAAATAATATCACCCAGACATAAAAAATTGTCAAAACAGAGAACATAGTAAAATATTTTTTATTTGTATATGTGAAAAAAATTATTTTTAGAAAATTTTGTGAATTTTTATTAAGTTTTTTAATGAACATTATGAAAAATGATTTTCATTATAAGATATATTTATTTTAATCAGTAAATATTCATAAATTAGAACTTTTATGTGTAGAATTTCTTTTCTTTTGTAAACCACAGTGATAAACATTATTTATTTAAGTTAAAATCCAAAATGAGATGATGCATGTGTACAAATATAAACAGAATGTGTTGTCTAAGTTAATAAGTTAAAGAATGCATATATAATGTTCTGTTTGTTTAAAAAATGTACTGCCACTTTTTTATTATTGATCGCTTAAAAATTAGATAAATGTTATTTAGTTAGATTCTTGCTCTAATAAAAAGGTATCAGTTATAACTTATATATTTTTCAATAATCATTGTATATAAAACTATCGTAAATATAAAAACTATGTAAATATTTATTTTTAAACTATTTATCGTATAAGAAAGTTAACACAATATATTTCCAGTTTATAAATAGTACTAAAACTTCGTTATTTTTAAAAATGTATAATTATAAAGCTAATAATTTCAAACACTTTTATTATTATTTTAGCTATTAAAAAATAATTGTAAAACTATGGGACATTTAAATTGTAACTTTATGCAAACATAGGTAAGTGTCATGGCTTAAATTGTTAACATGCTTTTGAATAAAAAGGATAGCGTGAACTCGAATTGTCAACAAGGTGATAAGATAATGAAAATATTTCATGTGTATGAATGAAGATTTGTGTTTTGAAGACTTTAATGATATAGGTGGTCATTGTAAGGTAATTCATTTTTATAAATTTCTATCAGAATTATGAAAAACTGTTATGTACAAGAAAATTTCGCAAATTATTATTTTCGAATATTGATGTAGTTATGTGTAAATAATACAAGATGTCATACATTTTTTCCCAAAAAGAGATAAACTATTTTTAAAACTAATTAACTTATTGAAGATTCGGTGTCTGTTTCTGTAGATTTATATATTTAAGAAGTAATATGAAAATAATGGAAAGTTTTGTGAATATGATGAATTATATTGTGACGTGATGAAAAAAGTATCATAATGGGTATATAGTAATACCAAAAGAATTTATTTAATAATAATAGTAATAAGGAAATCCCTTAGTTCAACACATGCCGAGTGGAATTCTGTTTTAGATTGGACTACAATTATAATTTTAGTCACTCAATGTAATTTTTCCCTGAGCAAATCTAGCAGAATACATAAATTAAATTTTATTTCCTTAAAATAGAACATTCAACATTTTTTCTTTAAAATATCTTTTAAAATATGACAGTATTAAACAGATTCCTTACTTAATCCAAATTATTAAATGATAATAACTCTTTTGAAAATTTGTGAGTAAGAAAATACAGTTACATTAAAGAAATAAATAAATGACTAAAAAGTTTTTCACAAGATAAAATATAATTTCTTTAAACTGAAATAGAACATTGCATAAAAAATCTCATTATATTGCTAAATAATGATAATAATAATTATAGTAATACAATTAAGTTTGATTAAATAGTAATAATAAGTAATTTTTGTTATATTTTTTCACTAAAAGAAAATAAAAGAATTTATAAAATAAAAAAAGAAAGATAATTTTTTTTTATTAAATATTTTTTTTAACTTAAAAATTAGTAATAAGAATAAAAAGAAAAAAAAAAATAACAAGTTTAAAAAATTCACAAAAAGAAAATATAAAATTCACAATCTCAAACAAAAGAAGAGATATGTTTAAAAAATATTTTATTAAATCTAAAAACAGTTACATTAATAAAATCAAAAATAACAAGTTAAAAAAAATTCAGAAAAAGAAAATATAGAATTAACAAACTGAAAAAAGAAGAGAAATATTTTTTAAAAAATATTTCATTAAACCTAAAAACAGTTACATTAATAAAAATAAAAAAAGTTTAAAAATTTCAGAAAAAAAAAAAAAAAAATAGATTTTTAATTTTTTTTTTTTTTTTTTTTAATTATTATTATTATTAAACTTAAAAATAAAAAATGAATAACTGTTAAAAAAATTTCGCATGTTTTAAAATTAAATATGATAGTATTTTTACTATTGTAAGTAAAGTGTAAGAAAATAAAATTGTTTTAAATTTTTTAGAAAAGAAATAACTAAAACATAAGTTTTTTGAATTGTTATTATAAATTTTCCAGAAAAAGAATTCAATTTTTTTCTCAAAAAGAAAAAATAAATAAATAAATATAAATAAAATAAAATGAAATAAAATAAATAAATAAAATAAAATAATAAATAAATAAAATAAATAAATAAAATAATAATAAATAATATATATATATATATGTTTTGCAATTTATAAAAACATAAAATAAATAAGGAACATGTGCAAAATCTTTTTTTTTTTTTTTTTTGCATGTTTAAAAAATAAAATCTGATCGTATTATTAATAATGTAAATAAAATTTTAAGAAAATGGGATTGTTTTAATATTTTTCAAGAAAGAAATATCTCGAACAATATTTTCTAGTTGTTTAAAAAAATGTTCACAAAAATGAACAAATCACCAATATCATATGAATATTTTGAGAAAATCACGTCATTTATCAATCTCCTTGGACTATACTTTGAAGTTAAAAGCCATGTGGGGAAAACCTCTTCCCAGCCCTATCTCGTAAGAGGTGAAAACATAAAGAAGAAAGCTCAAGGTAACGTCTCCGTAGCTCAGTCGGTAGCGCGTTGGTCTCGCATTCTATAGATGGTGGGTTCAAATCCCCTACAGCGCAATATCGTTTTGTAAAAAATCTAGCGAATTAAAATAGTCAGTTAAATAATTAATTAATAATCAATAAAATAATAAAATTTACTTATTAAAATTGATTAATGAACTACTCATTAAAAAATAATTAAAAAATATATTACATTGTCCTCTTTTCGGTTGATGACGTCATTCTCTTTCATGTTCTGACAGGATTCTGTGTTGTCCCTTTAAGAAAACTCTCCCCGTCACATGTCTTGACAAGATGTCTAGGTTGCCAACGGATAAAAAGAAATTCTACCCCCATTATCTTTCACGATCAAGCAACCAACCAACCATTCACTGTGTTGTCCCTTTAAGAAAACTCTCCCCTCCCCTCCCCGTCACATGTCTTGACAAGAAGTCCAGGATGCCAACGGATAAAAGGAAACTCTACCCCCGTCATCTTTCACGATCAAGCAACCAATCAACCATTCAACCGTTATATCACTTCCGGTTTCCTCCCCCCCTCCTATGACGTCACTTCCGTCGGCTAAAGTGGGGGGCTTACTACTAATAATCTATTGTTAATTAAATTATACAGCAACTGATATTGCTGAGTATGAACTGCTGTAAAAACTTTTACTTAAATCTTTTTTGAAGAGGCTGAGAATACACTGATTTGTAAATTAGAATGAATAGTGTATACACTCTTATATATAGAATGCAAAAGCCTGAAAAAAAAAAAAAAAAAAAAAATTAGATTAAATAATGCATATAGTATGCAAAGACCTAAAAAAAAAAAAAGTCTGGAACATATGTCTAAATTTTAAGATGGAAAAATATAATGTTTTATGTATACCCAATATGTCTGTGCCCAAAATGCCTACATTTCTGTCCTCTCATTTGCTTCAGCGCTCGTAAGACCCTGTCAGCCAAATAGGATTTCAGAGGATTCATCCCAAGTTGTATTCCCTATCAGTATTGCTGGTGCGAGTTTTCGAATTTGTCTTCCATGGATTTCTCCGTGTTGGCCTAGATATTCTTAGCGCTCTTTGGCTTGACTGATTATATTCGTTCTTTTATGTTTCTGGTATTTCTTTACTTTCTCATCACTGATTCTCCGTTAACAGTCTAGTTATCCCCAGCGTTAATATACATATATATATATTCACTAAACAAAGCACAAAACATACTATATATTTCAGCTTAAATTGAATAATAATAAGATTATTTTTACTAATAAATCGAAATACTTTTAGTATTTTTGGATATGAAATTTAATTAATAAATGAAAATTTCAAAGCCACAACAAGTGCTTTTATTCTGATTTAAATGTACAATTAGTAATATATTATATCAGTATATAGGGTAGTTAACTGCGTTTAATTAAAATGTTAATTGTAAAAATAAAGTAAAATGTAGAAATATGCCATTGGTTAAAAAAAAAAAAAAAAAAAAAAAAAAATCAAATAGCGGTTAAAATATTAGAGAAATATAATTATCAAAAATTTGGAACACAACTTCGATGTAATCTACATCTAATCAATTATTTATTTTGTATATTCCAGTACAACATTTTACACTATTTTTTTCACAGAATAATTTTTCATTTCTTTCATTGTCTAGCGGTGTTTTATTATTGAATTATTATTACTTCCCCAAAATACAAAACTATGACACATTATCTTTTTAAAACTAAATTTTCTGAAACTAAAATGCTTTAAATATATACCTTTTTATTATTATATAAAATAATACCAAAAAATGTATTTTTAACACTTTACACACGACTGAAAGTATTTTCTGATCAAGCTACTACGGAATATAGATATATATCAGTCTGAATTTTAAAATGTCTAAACTATTAAATATCGTAATTTCAAACTCTCATCATTATTCAGACATCAGTTTCAGATCGTTTACGATACGACACTTATGTACCTTAAATCTAGACATTTGCAATGCCTCAAGTTTCACATCCAGATATTTAGATGTTTGAATTAGTTTTCCAGACACACTTGTCTCAATTTAAGATTTCTCTAGTTGTAGTGTAGCTAACACAAACATCTCCCATATTTTCACCAATTAAACTCTAGTGAACATCTCTCTCCCTTTCTCTCCCCCCCCCCCCAACCCCCTTTTTTTCTGACGGGGGAGAAGAGTACTGCATTGTTCTTGACCAATTTAATGATTTTCTAAAAATTAAATTGACACAAAGTATTTATTTCATTATTAAACTTACCTTAACGCAATTTTTATGTTTTTCTTTGGGTTAATGAAAGTTACTTTTAAGATATTCCTCTTCTAACTCATTTTATTTCTCTTTTAATGAAAACTGAATGTATATTTTTTACAAAGATTTTTAGGACCCATTCTGTAGTTTTCTTAGGTTTAAAATTTCTAGTCTTATGTATTTATGACTTCTTCCATTTCATTAAAGTAAAGTATTGCATTTATTCGAATTAAAAAAAAAAAAAAAAAACTCAAGTTTGGAGAAAAGAGGAAACATGAATAATTAAATATCAATATGACATTGCATTTATAAGAAATCTTGTTATATAGCGTCATATGCAGTTTTTAAGTATTATACAGTAGTAGTATCCTGCTTAAAAAATTATTATATAAATAAATAATATGCGGATATTTTTAGAAATCGATATTAAAGTAAAATACATCTATTAGTTATAATTTTTTGTGCTTTTCTATATGCAAAGTCATTTTTTAAAATGAAAAATAAGAATGATAAAGCACATTTAAGGCTTCTTTTGTATACTTTTTTTTAATAGTCTAAGGTATCTCAACCGGTTAATAACCGATGAGTGTTTGCAATTAGTTTTTCGCTGATTACAGCAGTGGAGTCAGCTTGAGCTCATTCAAACCAATTCATGTGTTCATTTCGGGCGGCTTGAGACCCGCGTATAGAACGGCGGTGGGACCCGGCGCCTAGAGGTATTGATCGCGTAATTGGAAAAAAGAGGGGGAGGTCCAAAACATGCAAGGGATGCAATTATGAGTAAAGTGAAGTGACTACTAAATGCATGGAAAAGATCAGAATAATGATTGGCTGTCCAAAAGAAAATCTATGACATTGTATTTTTAACAATATACTAAAAATCAATTTCGGATAAAGTTTCAGATTTTCAATATATTTTACTTGTATGCAAAATGTCATTGAATTTTTGGATGAAATGGACTAGTAAAGATTAATTAACGAATTTTCTACTTGTATGAAAATGACAGAAACTAAAATACCAAACTCATTTCCTTTAAAGTATACCGACAAGCCGTATTTGCCTCCTGATTCTTCTATTAGTATATTTTTTTTATAGTAATCTTTTATAGTATGTTTGCGTGATTAAATGAATAATTATTATATAAATATAGTATTGAAGAATTAAGAGAAAAGGCAGATCTGTCGACACCCTGTAAATTGCTCTGTGCAAAAATTTAGTAAACAAATTAATTAATTAACTATTAGGATATTAATGTGACACTGTACGGCCTTTCTTTGCACATTTTAAATCATTAAACTGAGTCCCGTAGCAATAAGTGAGTTTCGAACGAATAAGAAAATCCGTGCCTGATTTGGACTTCGAACCCGGCAACTGGAAACTGAAGAAGTAACTATTCAGAAGTTGATTAATTTAAACTTGATATATACATATTGAATAACAATTAAAAACAAATTAAGAGATAAAGAAAGAGAAAACAAGAAGGAAAAAACAATTGATTCGAAAATGTAGTAATATATTTTTTTTTTCTATTTTAAAGTTCAAGCAACGGCACAATTTCTGTAAAATAATCATATATATATATATATATATATATGTATGTATATATATATATATATATATATATATATATATATATATAAGAACTTTGAAAGTATCATCATATATACGAGATTTATAAAAGAAAACTTATTATTATGTTCAATGAACAAATATCTGTAAAATGATAATAAGAAAATTATAATTTATCCTTTTCAACATAATTTGCCCATTGACAGCATAAACACATTTGTAGAGTCTAACATTATACTATAGCATAAGATTGTGTGGTTACAAATACTCTTAAAAGCAAATTATTATTTTAAAAGCACTTAAAAAAGGCTTTAATTATTTCACAAATTTTAATAGACTCTAGCGATTAACATATTAAGCCGCTGCGTGTTTAATTTTTTAATTTCATTTTCCTAATTTCAAAATCCATGTGACACTTCGAGAAATGGAAACATAAAACAAAACCAAAACAAGTCAATCCGAACTCAGAGAATCGAATCATTGCGGTTTAAAGCAAAGAGAGGGAATATCGAAAGCGTCCAAAATTCATCTTACCATGCGGAATGCAGGAGCAGGAGGATAATGGCCGGTATGACAAAATCATCTGATCCTACGGACCAGCGGCGCTTGAAAGCCACGATGCCCGGCATGCTGGGTCAGCCAGGGGTCCGCGGGGAGCCCCCCTCTTCTCTAAGGCGACGCGAACACACCAACGCTTGATGTAACGCACAACTGCCGCGCCAGCTCGCTCTTCCCGCGACGACTGGGGTTGCCAAGTTATCCACAATGCGCCAAGCTCTGAAACATCCCAACCACTGCCTCGCCAATTGAACTAATAAACACGGGCAGGGAAAGGGGGTCACTTTGACCCCTGACTTTTAAAACTAAATGTCTCGAATTTTACAAGACAACACTTACATGCAGAAAGATTAATTTTTTTACCCCTATAAGAGACTATAACATTTCATTATGCAAAAATATCAAATGCACTGCTAAAACAAAATGCAAAAATTGATAAAAGAAGCAGTTTTGTTAATTTTGCAAAATAAATAAACAAAATTATCTATTTAAAAAAAAAAAAAAAAAAACTTTCACTTTTTATTAGGTTGCCCTAAGATCAGATATTATGCGCAACAGGAAACAATAACATTGGTTTTGATGAGACCTTATGAAGGTAGTTTCTGCACAGCGGTTTTCGCGGGGGGGGGGGGGGGAGATCTTAAATCCGAAATACATAGATTGTTCACGGGTGCAAATACGATAACAATACGCAGATCAAGATTCATAATTAAATTTTGTTATAAAATTTACACATAAATGCTTTTTTCTATAAATGCTTTTTTCATATAAATGCTTTATTTTCCAGAAAACCTCTATAATTATGGTAATCAAAAATAAAAAATGTATTAGAATATTGCAGATTTTAAAATGACTTTTTAAAGATATTTTCATTCGACAAGAAAAGCATGCCTGCTATAGAAAGCATTATTTGGAAATGATTATTGAAATATTTTTCAGGTCAGTTTAAACTCCAGACCTATCAATTTTTCAGGTGACACTAGCAAATTAAATTTTATTTTTCATATGAATTTTAATTAGCTGGTTTATATACTATCTGTAGTAATATTTTCAGTACATAAATTTAATTTGTAGAAGTCTAAGTAGAATATTCTAAATAGGAACATTTTATGTAGGATTATCTTTTATTTTATCATGGAAAATTTGGTGCTTTTGTAACTCTACTTTCATTTTGCATACTAGGGCTAATTAGACCCAAATCTACTGCTTAAAGTGGGTTCCAAACCACTACAAATATACATGACAAAAGTGCGATTCAAATCTGGTACCTTTTTACTCATGGCCAGAGCGTTAACCATTCGGCCACCAGATAAGCGTAACATGGAAAGACATGGGCGACTATTTAGTCTTAAGAGGGGACAATACCTAATCTCGCCGGCAGCCTTCGCCCATGTTATTCTATGGGAAAATTTGTTGCTACAATTACACATTACCTAATAAATATTTTTGAATTCTGTTTTCGCAGTCAGAAAATTCATAACCGTTAAATGAGTACTCATTTTTGAAAAATTCATTTTTTTTTTTTTTTTAACTTTTACATTTTAATTTTGAGTTCAAAAATGCGATTTTTCACAAAATGCATTTTTCCCATTTTCTAATCGCAAAATGAAATACAAAAATTTTAAAAAATCAATTTTTGGAAAACAAGTACTAATTTAACGCTTATGAATTTTCTAAATGTGAAAACAGAATTGAAAAATATTCATTAGGTAATGAGTAAATATGTAAACAAATTTTCCCATAGAATAACATGGGCCAAGGCTGCCGGCGAGATTAGGTATTGTCCGCTCTTAAGAGCTTCATTTTTATTAGGATTCTGCATCGGGTCGGGTACCCGCGAGTTACCTGCTATTGCGGGTCAATTTAGCATTAAATTTTGATCCGCAGGTCTACCTGCTAAATGTTTTTATTCGAAAAAAAAATTATGTTGCCTATTTATAAATATAATCTTTTGAATGCAGAGATTGGATGACATTCTCTTCCTTCATAACAGTGTAAAGGAATATGACTTATAACATAAATTTAATTCGTAAAGAAGAAATGCACACGTATTAATACTTAACGTTTAAAATGTTATATGAGAAAATTATTTCCCTTTCAACCTATATTTGCTTCCTTATTTTACTTTTTTACTTCCTTATACAAAGTATAAGGAAGTATAGTAATCCCGATTTGCGAAATGGATTTTGCATTTCACATTGCTCGAAAACGAATGATCGCTGAATGTTGCCAATTTATACGTGTGACTGTCATGATGTCTAGTTGTACACCTGCAAGTGTCGTCTTAACACGAGCTCTCGTTTTAGAGATATAAGGGACTTTACACGATTTTTCGTGACGTCTGTATGTATGTGTGTCTGTGTGTGTGTGTGTGTGAGTATGTCGCATAACTCAAAAACGGTTGGACGTAGAATGTTGCGAATTGGTACATAGGTTTGTTATAACATCTAGTTGTGCACCTCCCTTTTTGGACTTTGTATGATTTTCCGTTTTGGAGATATTTAGGAAAATTAGGTTCATAATGGCCAAAATGTATCAAAAAAACGGTAGTAACTCAAAAACGGTTTGGACAAATCTTGCAATGTAATTGACTTCCCGACTAGCTAGACATTTGAAACTTTAAAAAAAGTTCAGAACACGTTGACACTGCATTTTTAAAAATATTTTTAGCCAAATGTTTCTAATACCTGCTGCCTTCAGCAGCGTTTATGTGATTCAACAGAAAATTTATTTAAGTAACTTCTCGACTAGCTAGACGTTTGAAACTTTCAGATTAGATCAGAACACGGTGAAAATGCATTTTTTTAATACTTTTAGCCAACTGTTTAGGATCCCTGCTGTCTTCGGCAGCGTTACCAGTACAAATCTTGCAATCTATTTTTAACTAACTTCCCGACTAGCTAGACATTTAAAACTTCTGGAAAAACTCAGAACACGGTGACAATGCATTTTTTAAATATTTTTAGCCAATTGTTTCAGGTGACTGCTGCCTTCGACAGCGTTTATATGGTTCAACAGAAAATTGATTTAACTAACTTCCCGACTAGCTAGACATTTGAAACTTTCAGAATAGTTCAGAACACGGTGAAAATGCATTTTATTAATACTTTTAGCCAATTTTTTCGGATCCCTGCTGCCTTCGTCAGCGTTACCAGTACAAATCTTGCATAGGTTTTTAACTAACTTTCAGAAAAGCTCAGAACACGGTGATAATTCATTTTTTTTTTTATATTTTTAGCCAACTGTTTCGGGTCCAATGACAATGTATTTTAACATTATGTATATTTCTAAAAGTGTATAAGGAAGTCATGTGGTGCCCACATCAGATTTTTTTAAATATAATGTAGGAATATTTAAAATAGTGGATTTTTAAAAGTATGTGTAATACACATGAAATTTTGTTGCGTTATACACTGAAGTTTTGTTTATAATTAGACTAGTAAATTTTGATATCATTAAACACTAGCTTTAATGTAATTGTATACTTGTAATATTTATGTAATAATTAATTGACTGAAAGATTTGGTCAAGAATGTGACTGTATTTCTTAAAATAGAATTTTAATTCAGTTTCTTTCTTATATAATGTAAACTGAGAAATACTTTTTTGCAGGTCGTGGGTAGGGTTGCGGGTCGAAAGTCTTCCAGCGGGTCTGGTGCGGGTCAGGTTTACTCGATTCGCGCAGAACTCTAATTTTTGTACATGCTGTTTGAGTTCATAAGTTGTCTTTAAAATATTTTATTTTGTGAATTTGCTAATTTTTAATTACTATTGTATAATAGAATGCATGCTAAATGAGTTTTACTTTTGAAAATTGAAATCTGTTGTACAATATAGTAAAATGCATTGCAAAACTGGTGCTGAATGATGAAGAATTAGAATTTCTTGAGCAAACAATGCAACTACGAAGACACACAACAGTTGTTTCGATAATTTATTATGCTGCTTCATCAGAGAAAAGAAAAGTAGGAACGCACGTATCGGGAAAATAGATGCAACAAAGACACTGACTAATTCTTTTCAATTTGAAGAAGGCTCGTGCTCAATTATTTCGAACCGAAACAATTTCCAATTATAGCTAATGTTTAAAAAAAAATTTCCTATTTACTAAATACCCGGATGACAAAGGTTCATTCGCAATATTTGTAAAATTTATGTGGAGAGTAAATAAAGAGATATGTTTTCAGAAATCATCATTATACAGAATCTTTCTATACTAATTTAATCTTTAGCATTATGTACACATATTTCAGAGAATAATACCTACTGCCCATTAACTAAAAAACATCCCATAATTATAAATTTTTATTAAAATTGTTCGAGCAATTTCTATGAAAACCAATTTTCTGCTATAATGTACCACGACGAAGCATGATTTACCAGTGAATTTTTATTTTTTCTAAAGATTTAGATTGAATTGTTATCTCAAAAACTACCAAATCTAAATTTTTATAAAACTCGTTGGATCAGTTTCCTAGAAAACCAAGTTTTTTGCCATATTTTGCCCCGGGCAGGTTACCACTAAACACAAACTTTCCTAAAAATGGGGTAATTAAAAACGAATTGTAACCTCAAAAATTCCTTAAGAATCATTATCCAACTCAATTTAGGCATGCAGTAAAAAAACTGGGTCATATGACTATCATAGATTATTTTGAAGAAAAAAAAAAAGGAAAAGGAAAAAAGAAAGAAAGAAAAAGTATTAATAACTGAATAAAATATAAAATAACCAATTTTTTTTTTTTTTTTTCCCGTTTATTGCACAACGAAACTTTGCATAAAATTTAGCATTTTCGAAAAATCAGAAAAAAAAACACCTTCATTTTAAAATAGCACTGTTTAAAAATCATGTAACCCATTCTCCAGATTTCTTTTTTCTTCTTTTTCTTCATTTTTTTTTTTTTTTTACAAATACTAGTTATTAATAGTTGTTTTTCTATTAGAAAAAAAAAATCCAAACAATAGACTTTTCAAAATTAAACTAAATTTAAACCCAGTCTAACAGCTATTTGAAAAGGAATCGATTAAATGAGTTAACTATTTTTTAAGCAGCGTTAAATGAATAGTTTTTCTGATTTTTTAAAAATTTCCAATTTTTAGAGTACGGTGAACAAGATTTTTTTTAAAATCCTTTTTCGGATATTTTGTCAGTTGTTAATACTCTTTTTATTATTATTATCTATGATAATGAGTGGTCACAGTGTTGCCAGACTTGGGGACTTTTTTATTCAACTACCACCAATAATTTTGAAAAGTAAAATTTGACATACATAATAGACGATTAATCTTCGATGTGATTAGGCAACTGTTGCTATAAAAATTTAAGGGTGGATATTGAATAAAAAAGTCCCCAAATCTGGCAACACTGAGTGGTCATGCCCTGCCTGATATGGAATGGCAACTCTCCTAATTTTAAATTTTTACCAAAACGATTCGAGTAGTTTCCAAGTAATCGAAGTTTCTGTCATAATTTGCCGTGAAATGAGCGTGGACTACCACTCTAATTACCACCCTAACCCTAGTGCATCCTGAGGATGGCCATTATAAAAATACTTTCATTCTCTGTATATCCTATGGATGTCCTGCGGATAAAGTGTGTTGTTAGGGCGGTGAACGCTAATTTTTCCCGAAGATGAGGGTATTTCGTGTCGAGTTGTTATCTTAAAAAAAAAAAAAAAAAAAAAAAAAAAACTAAATTTTCAACAAAGTCGTTAGTGCAATTTCAAAAGAAAACAAAATTTTTTCCATATTTTATTTCGGGCGGAGTAGGAATATCTATCGGTGAATGATAATTTACCTGAAAGTAAGGAAAATTCAAATCAAATTGACGCCTCAAAATAAATAAATAAAATAAAATAAATAAAAATAAAAATAAAATAGATTTTAATCAAAATCGTTCAAGCAGTTTCCTAGAAAATAATATATCTGGCATATTTTGCTCTGAGTGGAGCAGGGATCACACACGAACGCTGATTTTCCTGAATATGATGTCAATCGGTTTGTCATCTTTAAAGACCCTTAATCCTAAAATTTTGTCCCAATCGTAAAAGCCATTTACGAAAATCTCAGGACATAATCACAAGACTAACTCGTTTACTTATATGCAGAATGTAATTTTAATAAGCTGTTAAAATAATTAGGCAAACTGATAATAGAAAACAAATATATATATACATGCTAGAAATGGACTATTTTGGAAATTAATGCTTCCATAATTCAAAATAAATAAATAAATGATATTCACGAAAATTCAAGCATATACATGTCATTTTGATTTAATAAATAAATTAATTAATAATTACCGACAACATGAATCAGTATTCTTTTCGTGTAACTCAAATTATCTTACACATTTGTTAATCTCCACTTCCATTTTCCTGAAAGCATGATATATCAACTTCATGCATAAACTTACAGTTTATAAACGTGAATGACTTGCAAATCCGATTAAATAAAACCCTTTAATATTTTAGTAAAAATTGTATTACATGAAAAAATATTTCCCTCAAATTTACTTTTCTCTTACTTTTATTTATTTATTTATTTATTTATTTTTTAATCGAATTCATAATTACATTTTATAAAATAATAGTTTGTTACGCATTAAAACGTCCGATTATTTTAAACAGACATGCCAACTTCCAATTTCTTACGGAGCATTGTTAGTACCCGAATTTTCTTTTTACACCACTTTATTTGTAGAGTAATTTTCTCTATGTTGTTACGACTAGATAAGAAAAAATATTCTTAAAAAGAGTCGTGTGAAAAAAAAAAAAAAAAAAAAAAAAAAAAAGCCGGTACTAAAAATGCACCTAAATAAAATAGAAAGTTTGGATTTTCTGATAATATGATTTTTGGAGTAGAATTATTTTATTTGAACTATACTTCAAGTAATCTTGTTTTTAAGATAGCGTCTATAGCTCATAATCTTTAAACACCAATAACTGTTTTTTGTTTCTTTTTAAATTATGCATAGATAAATAAATATTCAGCTAATTACAGCTAATTACATACGCACGTTTAAGGAAACATAATATTTCTTTGTCCAGAAAGACTGGAAATGAAAAATAAAGCGTTTTGTTTTCATTGAATTTTTTCTTAATTATTCAAGCTAACAATTATAATAAATCATCGAACCAGGAGCAAATAAAATCATGTAAATACATATCAATTTATTGTTCAAAACAAAATGATTCCAATTTTCGTAGTATTGTTTAGCGGATGTTTTTCCGAACTATCAATAGAAACTATAATTACGAGATATCCTCCATGAATACAACTTTTAAGTTTAATTCAACTTCAATTTCAGGAGCTACGTCAATAACCAAAAAACATTTTTACTTTTCTCTTTAGATGTTCGAGTGAAAGGAATAAAACTTCTGTTGCTATAGTAACAGGCAAATAAAAAAAAAAGAATTATAGAATCAATTTTAATGAATGAATCCTGACGGTAGCGTAGCACTATAAATAAATTTCGAAATGCCATGTGGATAAATATTATCCCATGAACATGAAACAATCGTCTCCCAATTATCCATCCGTTTTTTCATGCAAGGGTCTAATTTTCTCCTCTCCTTTCTTTCTTTTGTTTTTTATATCCATGCTAAATTTGGTTATATAGTAGGCGTTGTATGTTTTACATCCTCACAATGCTTTTCATTTCATCATGTTTTTGGACTAAAGCTTTCATTTATTTTTTCTTTAAAAAAAGTATATATGGTTAATTAACACTTTCTAACAAGGTTGAAAAGTGTTAATGACTTCGGTTTGTCTGTCTATCTGTCCGTCTATCTGCGTGTCCGCAATCTAATTCCCATAAATATTCTTCGAATTGCTTAAAATTGATACATGTTATTCAAGTTCATAATCGGATGTTCCCTATTCAAAATGGAGTGAATACCTCTTCTGGATTATATATAGGGACACCCGAAAGTATTCCAAAGCAATGTGTTCTTTTTTTTTTTTTTTTTAACAGAAAATGGAATAAATACCACAAATTGTTTGTGTACAGGAACACCCGAAAGTATTCGAAAGCATTGCGTTCTATAAGAGGTATTTCTATAAACTATATTTTAATATCTTTACTTTGCACGAATCTTAATTAAATTGAAATATGTTATACAGTTACACAAAGGAATGTTTTCTATAGAATACAGTATGACTATGAATAAGATTTACAGAGCCACACAAAAATATTATGTTACACTAAAGGTTATTAATCGAAAATTATTGGAATTGCATTTTCATTTAGATCAAGCGTTGTTTACACCCTTTTTAACAGTTTTTAAGTGTGAATATGATTTGAATTGTACAGCGTCCGTAAATATTTTCGAAAATTAAAAAAAAATTATATATGTTATTCAAGTTTACTATGAAATGTTCACTATTTAAAATAGCATTAATATGTCCTGTACAACGGGTTTTTGCACAGGGACACCCCTAAAAATGTTAATGCGCTTCATTTTAGGTGAACCATTTTTATAAACCACATTTAAATATCTTTCTACTTCAAAAATCATAAAAAAAATTGACATTTATTGTTAATATGCTAAAATAGTGTTTTGTATAGAGTATGATATGGTTAACCTTCAGTTTTACAGGGCTGCATTTTCTTTTGAGTTAAGCGTTTTTAACACTTACCAACAATATTTAAAAGTGATTATGAATTCAATTATTGTATTTGCCTTCTTTTTTTTTTTTTTTTTTTTTCTTTTTTTGTTGTGTGATAACGTTAGCAAAGAACATCGAAAGTTATACGATTAATCGTTTATGCACAGTTGGAAAGTGTTAATAATCAACGTGTATTGCATGATTTTTCGGTCTTGATTGATATTTGAGCAGCCAGATAGCACAGAGACATTTATATTTTAAATACTAAATATTAATTTATTTTAATGAATTTTAGTGTGCCGTGTAGATGTATGTATTGTTTGTAAATAATACAAAATTTTGAATTTAAGAAAAATAATTTTCACTTAATAAGGTAAAAATGTAGCGTGACAGACATGACAAAAAACATACACGATTTCAGTGACTCATCTTTATCACTCAAATGCTCTGAATTGAGACACATTTGAAGTTTTAGAAATTTTAATTTGCACAAACAGGACTTTCATTTCATATGTAATTTTAAAATTGTAGTATGTATTTTAATATGTAGTTCTAAAATTGAAATAAATAAATTGATATAACAATGTATTTAATTTTCCGCATTGCATTCAAATGTTAAATTATTATTATTTTTCATTTATTTTCATTTAATATTTCTTTATTTTTATTGTTGTATCATTGTAATTTCTTTATAATTTATAGTAAAGTTGCCTATTTATATAAAGTGATCATTACATAGGTCTGCGAAATCGTACTTTTTTTTTTTTTTTTTTTTTTTTTTTTTTTACTGATTTGTATGTTTTTAATATTTTTTGATACGCTGAATTCAGAAATGTTTGTCTTTTCTTCTTATCACTTAAAGGTTTTTCACAAAGAAAGGATGAAAATTTGAAGAATTGACTCAGAGACAATAACAAAATCGAAATTCTTTATGCATAAAATACATTAAAATGGGCTATTATTTACACATTATCTTTTAAATGTCTCTTTTTCTTTACATCGAAACTTTTTTTTTTTTTTTTTTTTTTTTTTTGTCTGTACACGGTTTGAGGGCACTGTCTATGCAGCATCCAACAATAATCTGTTAATGTTCTGTCGACCTGATACCTCCTTTCCATTTCTTTTATGTCTTGATGAAATCGCTCTCCTTGTTCTTTACACACATCGCCTAGATTTCACGGGAAAATAACTGGGATGAGATTTGAGAAAGTGGAGTTTTAAGCTCATTTCTGTCAAAAAATCCCATTTTCAGTTAAAACTGTACGTGATGAAAAAAATTTCTTTGATCAACATCCAAAATACATCCGAAAACACATGATATTGAAGAAAAAATTTTTGTCGCAGACCTATATTATCTAAAAATATTATTATTATTATTATTATTTTTTTTTTTTTTTTTTTGGGGGGGGGGGGGGTGCATTTTATTGAAAAATCTTATTTCCTTTGAGGATCATGCCTTTCGTCTTAATTTGATATTTTTCTATCTGTTTATATTTTGCTAATTTTCTATAAGTTTTCGTGCATGTATATATATTTCATTTATACAATAAAACAAATTTCAATTTTTTAAGTTTCTTTTATAGAACTTTTACGAAATAATCTCATGTTCAAGATTTCTTAATGTGAAATATGCTTTGCCATCTTCCATGGCATCTATTCTCCGACCAGACTATACCTCAATTCCGACTGTGGCAGTCGTTATTTAGATCACGTGACGTCACATTCCGACTTTTGATTTGACGACTGTCGCTGTTTAAGGACGGTCACTATGGCAGTCGGATCGGAGAATAGATACCCTGATTATTAATGTTATCTCTTTGTCTTCTTTCTTTTTTTTGTTACTGAATATTCTTTATTATTATTCATCATATTCATTCAATAACCAGATAATTGTATTTTGTTAAGATATATTTATTCAAGGTTTGATAATAAAAGGAGTATTTTGAAGAATCCGCACTATTTTCTTATTTTTTAAAACAATTTTAATCATATTAAGAAAATGTATTAAGGTCATAGTGGAGTTTCAAAATGTCAAAATTTGTCTAAAAATTCGGTATTTCAATTTTACTAAAATATGAAACATCATAACAGTATTAATGTTTGGTAAAAAGACTTCCTTAATTCCCATCATACTATGCTGAGTTATAAGCGTTCATATTTGCAAACAAATATTGAATCTGTAATAAAAGAAAAACTTTAAACATCCTTTTCTCGAAACTAATTTTTATGAAGTTGCGTCAAGTTTAAACTGTTCCTTGCGTCTTATTTTTTGTTGAATTTTCATAAAATTTCATTTAGTTATATATATATATATATATATATATATTTTTTTTTTTTTTTTCGAAATTGAAAAAATTAATAATGAAATTATTTCAAAAAAAGGGAAAAAAAAATCGCATAGTTATGATTAAAAAAAAAAAAAAAAAAAAAAAAAAAAAAAAAAGGTGGAGTCAACTAACTGTTGTTAGAATCATATAAGGCTACCTCAAAAAAAAAAAAAAGGAGGAAATGTAAGTAAAAAACCAATTTAAAGGAGCATTTTGACATTTAATGATTAATTAAAGATTTTAATTAATATCTTAATTTATTATAATGTAAATGTTAATTTTAATATGGCATTTCTTCTCTACAAATAATACTATATGAAACTATAATTTTTGCAGCGATAAAATTATATTTGTAGATTTTCTTTTTCCACGCCTTAAAAATAAGAAACTTTTATAATTATAACATGATCTATTCAAGTTAGTCTTCTGATTTTTAATGATCATTTGGGAAAATATATATATATATATATATATATATATATATATATATATATATATCAGTTATGTGGTTTTTCTGTCAACCCTAGGAAAATATATAAACGATGCTCCACTCTGTACCAATCTCCTTTTTTTAAAGAAAGAAATCTTAATACGTCACTTATTAAACTTTACTCAGAAAAAAATATATACCGCGTCCATCAAGAACGAAAACTATTCGTTTTCTTAATCCCTAAACTAGAAATATAGATTTCTGAGTTATGAGTATAAAGTAAACAAATAACCTGGATAGACGAAATGATCGAGAATTTCTAGTCTGTACTTTCCTAGATGGTGAAACAATATTATGAATATTATGTGTCTTTTGTATTGCGAGAAATTTTCGCTTAATTTCCTAGAATTGGGTCGTAAACCAAAATTATTATAATTACTAAAGCCTGCGTCTGGCTCTGGTGTTCGCATTTATTTGCAGAGGTTTTTAAATAAGTTTGACAACGGTAAATTAGGAAAACGCTCTTGAATTCAAATAAAGGTTTTTAGAACTCGCTAGCAAAGAAAACTAGAATTTATAAGGATGACATGGAACTATTTTTACTAGAGCCACAATTTATTTTCTAGATGCCAGTGACAGAATTTTTTCTCAGTGTTTAATTGTAAAATGTGGCTTTTATTTCGAATAGGCAATTCAAAATTATTAACCATGCAATATTCTATTACCAATTTAACAATTACTTCAACGTAAAGCAACTTCATTTTAAAGTTCTTATAAACATAAATATATATATTATTGTTGAATACATTTGGATAAGTTCATAGTACATGGAATAGTGCCAATCAAACAAACGGATGAGTTTTCCACTATTTTTTGCTACCATTATTTACTATGCGGAAAAGCTTTATCGTATTTTTACAGCAGTTTTTTGTGATTAAATAGGATAGTGATTATTGTTAAAAAATTGTGGGGTCATTCATTCCGTGTAAATCAAACAGCTTAAAACCTGAACCCCCCCCCCTCGCCCCCATAGATTTTTATGAAATTGGGCTCATTTACTTGTTCTATAGAGAAATGAATGTATACCAACTAATAAGTCCCAATCTCTTTTAGTTTTTGATATACAGGGCTACAAAAATGGGTAAAAAATGCAAATTTTCAAATTTCTCATATTACAAATGTGCCCACATTTTGTTTCCTAATTAACTTAGAGATATAAAATTGGTATCATTAGAAGCTTATCATACAGGCTTTCAAATGATATATCATATGTATATATTTTTGAAAATATTTCCTTTTAAAATCAAACATTTTGACCTTTCACCTTCAATCTCTCAAAAATTGCGTATTTAATTTTCCTTTAAAAATTATATGATATTCATACGTCTATTGTCTATAATTATTGTGAGTTTCAATATGGGATGGACATGGGATGCTGAGTTATAAATTAAAATGCATCCTTCATCAGTATTTTCGTACTGAAATTGTATATAGAATATTTGGATTTCATTTGGATTGGCAAAATAGCAAGTGTAGAAATTCTGTAAAAGGAAAATATTAAATTACAATGTTTTTTAATTAATAAATACGTGATATTTAAATAAAAGAAGAAAGAAAAATTAAATGATTAAAGCTTGTAATTTTTGAATGTTAATTTGCTAGTTGAGCATTCCTTTTAAATTGGTTGCTAAGTGCAACAATTTAAGCTTAAACAATAGAGATCAGCTAGTATTTATGTGTATGTGTGAGTAGGATGGGGCGTTCTTTAACCACTGGTTTTTAATAGATTGAAAATATAAATAACTAATCAATCGCATACTAAAATCTGAATTCAAAATGATTAAATTATTATTATAAAACATCCTTTCACCCATTTTGTCCCCCCCCCCTCAAAAAAAAAAAAAAAAAAAAAAAAAAAAACTTAGTGCAAACATATTTACAAAGGTTTGAGACATTTTGCAGTGGTGAATAATTTTTACAGTTAATTTAAAGATGCACGAGCATTGAACATTTCTTTAGGAGACAGAGTATAAGTTTTTCCAGTGGCAGTTATGGGGATTGCAAACCAATAAATTTTATACAATTATTGTATGAATTTTTTTTATTTGCTCATTTTCTAGAATTTACACCAAATCAGCATTAATGCAACATTTTCATGTAAGATGACAAACACAGACAGAATGTGTTCCATTTGCTTGACAGCCAAAATGCAGTTTTTTTTTTTTTTTATGTTTTTAGTTCCGCAAAATCCAAATTTAATGTCTGGATGCTCATAATTGAATTGTTTAATAGCCTCCTTTAAATAACACAATACTAAACTTTTTTGTACATATCTTCACTGTATTAACTTTCATTGATGCATAATGTTAATAATAATAATAAAAACAATATTTTAATAGTAATAATAAAAATCTACCAAAAATTACTCTAATTGTTATAAGAATTATTTTATTTTTCTTTTCCGGGGAACTAAACAGTACCTAGATCATCATTATCACTAATCCCTGATAGATAGGTTTCAAATATTGAACGAGAGCAATTGAAAGTTGCAATCAATTTTCACTTACATTGTATATTTACTATATTTGCAGAATTATTTTTGAAACTTATGTTATGTTAATATGAAAATATTGATGGAGGGTTGCATTTTAATTTATAACTCAGCACCCGATGGTCATCTCATACTGAAACTTATAATAATTATAGAGAATAAACGTAAGAATAAAATATAATTTTAAAAATAAAATTAATTATGTACTTTTTGAGATATTGAAGGTCAAATGTCAAAATGTTTGACCTTAAAATGAAAATTTAAAAAAATATATGCATGAGATATATCATTTGAAAGCCTGTATTATAAGCTTTCTAATTATACCAATTTTATATCTATAAGTTAATTAGGAAACAAAATATGGGTATATTTTGTAATATAAGAATTTTGAAAATTTGTATTTTTTACTCATTTTTGCAGCCCTGTATAGCAGAAACTAAAAGAGGTGGGGACTTATTAATTGGTACACATTCATTTCTCTATAGAAAAAATAAATGAGCCTAATTTCATAAAAATCTGAAGGGGTCAGGTTAAAAATATAGCTTTTTTGTGCTGATTTCACATGGAGTGACCCAATGGTGGAATCGGAATCTAGAGTGACTGACACTAGATAACCATTAAATTACCATTTTTCCAATTTGCAATCAACATTATCAGTTTTTCATTTTTCTGGAGTAAGTCTGTTTGATAAGTCTTCAAAGATAAATAACAAATAAATTACAAGATAAGGGTTAATTAATACATCAACGTCGGGTGATCTATTTATAAATAGCTAATAAAACAACTCGTAAAATTTTTGTGGTTTCTGGGAATGATATATTTTTAATAATAATTGAAGTGAGCACAATAAACATTCCCACAAATTTTTATCTATTCCTAGTTATCATAATTATGTGATTTTGATGCCGTTTCATATTTTTTTTTAATCAGAGCATTCGAAAATGCACCAACTAAAGTCAACGTGAATAATATTATCTATTATAATACCATACCCTCTTAAACTAGATGCCTTCCGCGAGGCTCGGAAACTTGGCAACAGTTCAAATGGTAGACAGCGCCACCTGGTACAGACTGCGTGACTTTTTTATTCAACAGCCCCCAAAAATTTTTTAAAGTGGGATTTGATATACATAAAAGGCGAAGAAAATCGAAGAAACGTCGATTATACATATCATATATCACTTCTTAAAATTATACAGTTGAGTATAAAAGTCGCGCAATCTGCACCAGGTGGCGCTATCTACCGCTTGAACTGTTGCCATGCTTCTAAGGCCACGCGGAAAGCATCTAGTTTAGGAGGCTATGATAATACTCTGCTTAGGCGTGTATTAAAATATGATAGGAAAGTTATCTGTTATCTTAAAGTTTTCCTGTCTCGAAGTTTTTTCACTGAGAGGCTCAGGGCAGATATGCTAACATTTTAAATTTATTCTGGAGCATTTTTAGAACCGACTTCTTTTCACACCACTTTTTTGAAGAATAACTTTCTTCTTATTTACTCGTAATTACATATTGAAAAAAATTATTCTGTAAGTATAGTAGTGTGAAAAAAAAAAAAAGGCGGATACTAACATTATTGCTTCGGAAAAAATAGAAATGCTGCTGTATCTGTACCGGTGTTCACAAATGATTGCAACCTCTAATTCTAATATTAACAGAAGAGTTGTTTGAATGTAATATTCAATAATCTCTGTAACCCATATTAATTTGCTTTTGAAATATTCATCAAAATATAATTAGAAGAATTAATTCGAGCGTTAATGTGTTAATACGACTGGTCCAAACAATCTTTCGTACTGGCTATATATCAAAATTAAAATATATGATTTTTCAATTAAAAATGGCTGAAAAAAAAATGAAAAAAAAAAAAAGTCAAAGGTCAATTTTTTTTTTTTTTATCTAAAACGATTAATCTATTAAACTTTGAAACATTAGAAAATGCTATTTCTGATAAATTAAAGATTGATAACTTCAAATATCATCTAATTATATGTGATACAAAATGTTATTATTATTTTGTAGAAGGTTTATTTATATAGATCTACTAGCAGGTCACGCCCGCTTCGCTGGTCACTATTTTAAAATGAATCACTATAATTAATGAATTCTCAAAATTGAATTAATTTTTATCATGCGAAAAAAAATAGAAAAAAAATCTTATCGGTAAAAATGTCGCACCGGGCCCCCACTGCCTTCGACAGCGCAGGCCATTATGCGCTGCGCTCGCGCATTTATGCTCGACACTCTGAATGAATCACTATATTATCGTAAGGGAAAAACATAAATATAAAATACAAAAAAATTCTTCTCTTATCGGTGAAATAAACGGTACGGGCCCCCACTGCCTGCGGCAGCGTATACACGCGCGCACGGCGCGTGTGTTACTTCGCCCACCTTTCCAGCCCCTCCTAATAATTTTACACTTTCAAAAATATCCGCAGTCGTTTTCTCGGACTTTTAAACCTAATAATACTAATTACCAACGTTATATCTGAATTTCTTTATTTTTGCCCCTGCGCCCGCGCTCCTTCCCGCTCCTCGTAATAATTCTACACTTTCGAAAATAACCGCAATCTATTTATTGGGCCTTAAAACCTTAAAACCTAATAATATTAATTTTCAACGCTCTAACTCTTATTTCTATATTTTTGCCCCTTCGCCCCCCCCCCTTTCCGTCTTTCCTAATAATCTTTTCCCTTTTGAAAGTATCTGCATTCGATATGTAGGTTCCAAAAACCTATACGTGCCAATTTTGAACGGTCTAACTCTATTTCTATTATTTTGCCCCTTCGCTCCCCCCTTCCCGGCTCTCCTAAATATTTTACAAATTCAAAAATATCTGCAATCGATTTGTATATATCAAAAACCTGTACCAATTTTGAACGGTCTAACTGTATTTCTGTTTTTTTGCCCCATAGTCCCCTCCCTCCCCTTCCCGCTTCACCTGGGACGAATTTCTAAAATCCCAAAAATTGGTTTTCAGATATTTGTGTGAGATATATTTTAGAGCAAAAATCTCACACTTTTTTTTTTTTCTTTTTTCGATATAAAGGATTATTTGAAATAACGTTTTGCCCCCTCTCCCCTTTAGGAGCTGAATCTCTAAAATTCCAAAAATTAGTTTTTAGTATTTGCATTAGCTATATTTTCGAGCAAAAATTTCACGTATAACTGTTTTTTTGTTTCAGATATATAGGATTATATGAAATCGCGTTTTGCACATGTGAAATCACGTTTTGCTCCCTTCCCTTCCTTGGGGACCGAATTTCTAAAATTCCAGAAATTAGTTTTTAGATATTTGTGTTAGCTATATTTTAAAGAAAAAATTTTACCGATATCTGTTTTTTTTTTTTTTTTTTTTTTTTTTGTTTGATATATGAAGGATTTTGTGAAATCACGTTTTGCCCTCCTTCCCCCTTGTGGGGCGAATTTTGTAAAATCGCTTCTTAGTGGATGTCTACGTAATAGAAGGGACATTGTCACAAAACTTCATGCTTTTTGGTCCAGGGGTTTGGGTTGGGCGATGATGAATCACTCACTCACGCACTCAGGACAAACGATTTCAAATGTATAGGTAAAATAAAAGTTTTGACTGCATGTGAAAAAAAAAAAAAAAAAAAAAAAAAAAATGCAATCAATTAATTCGGAAACATTAAAACAAAAAATTCAAATACAAATGCCGCAAAAATCTTTTGTTGTTATATTTTAAGTTATTGCTTGAAACGTTTCTAAAGATTTAATGAAAAATGAAATTAAAGCTTTTAAATCCATTAAATCTCTTGAAAACTGATTGTTTGTCGATAATATCGAATGTTAAAGGCGCAGAACAATTGACTGTGGGATACTATCGACGATCTGTCATCCCTATTTAGAACTATTTATTATCCTACTTTATGTTTAGCCCAATCCTGATAAAGAAAAACCTAAAATGCCGGCTTTTTGAGAAGCTTGTATGTAATACTCGCACTGAATTAAATAATTTTATTTTGTACAGTGCGTTGCATGAATGTAAACGCACCTTAGCTTTAAGAATTAGAATGGTATAGAAGTGTAATAAAAAAAATATGAATGTGTGACACTTGATGCAAACTGAACGTGTATGATTCAAGAAACGAAAATACGAGTCAAAACAATGAAAGACCAATATGATTTTTTAGAAAATAATTTTTTTGAATTTATGACAAAAATACATGTTGCATGAATTTAAACGCACATGTAAAAAATAAATAACTGAGTAACAAATACTGTTTCTAATACTTTGTAAAGCTACCATGGACTTCTAGAACAGCCAGTAAACGCCTTGACATTGACTGAATAGTGTCATGAGGTCATCTAAGCTGATTTTCTTCCAAGCTTATAGAATGGCCGATTTTAGTTCATCTTTCGTGTTAAACTGCCTTCCGTTTATGTAAACACGGCGAACCAGAATACCCATACGTTCTCCATTATGTTTAAATCATGGCTTTTTTAGGGCTAATTCAGAACTTAAATTTTATTGTCACCGAACCATTTTTTCACGATATGTGTTGTATGTACAGATGCACAATCTTGCTGAAAAATATAATTTCTTCCAGCTTTCTTGACTGGTTCACTGCGGAGGTTCCATGTGAGCATCTGGACATAATCTACAGAGTTCATAATGTTCTCCACGAACTCTAATTGGAAAGTCCCTTTAAAACCTGTGGCTGCAACACCATGACAGACCCACCTCCAGATTGACGTTTTGAACAGTACATTTCTTCGGTTCTCAAATCGTGCCAATAGCTATGAAATCCGTCCGGGCCATCGAGATTAAACTTTTTTTCATCTGAGAAAATGACTTTTTCTCAATTTAGTTGATCTAGAATCCATTTTCTTGCCCATTCCAACCGCATATCTTTGTGCTTTTGAGTGAGGGGTGGTTTCGTCTTCATTTTCTCAAAGTTAATGAATGTTGCAGCTTTAGTTCTCCATATGGTTGTCCGATGAACACCCAGCTTGTATTGAGCCTTTATCTTCCCACAGGAAATATTCTTATACTTTGCACAGTTGTATATTCGACGTTTGTCGTGACTGGTGTGCTTTCCTGTTCGCTTCTTATACGCTTTTCCCCATAATTTGCTTCTTTTTTATATAATTTCGCACAACACTCTTACTTCTTCCAATTCGGCGCCCAGTTTCACGATTGTTAAAGCCTTTACCACGCATAAAGCCGATTTTTATACTCTCATCTACCGTCAAAGTTTTCCCTCTTGCCATCCTGAACAAACTCTGTGAATTTTGCATTCAAGCATTAAAACTGTTTTTAGAGAACTTTAGCAACACGACTATCTATGTTTTAATTTAATTCCGGTGGTTCTGTTAAATTTTAAGAGCAAAATACAGAGTGCGTTTAATTTCGCGCAACAAACGAAAAACAGTAAAAAATAAGAAAATGCTTAAACACTCATTTAAATAAGCTTGCATGAGCCTAAACATACGTGCTCAAAGCACCTTATTCAGTTGTTAGTCATATGTAATAACTGTAAGTCATATTCCTTCTTTTAAAAATCTAAAAATTCTATTTCTGGTTATTGGAAAAGTTGCGTTTAAATTCGTGCAACACACTGTATGGTTAATAATATAAATTTCAGCTACATTAAAAAATCAAACCAGTTCATCAACTCTAGCAAAATTTTGACAATCTTTGATTTTTTTTCCTTCTCTTCTTTCCACTATAGATGAACTATGAGAAAGGGTAAAATACCAGAAAAATGACCCACAGAACAAACTACAGCTCAACATTGCAATCATTTGCATTATTTTCTCATTTAAATATTTTTGCCCTAAAAATCCATTTCATTAATGAAATATCATTATACTATAGTAATTGGATTCGTTTTATTGTGTCATCATGACATGAAAAACAAATATTTCTGATAACAAAAATTTAACTTGTTGTTTGAATATACATGCGCAAAGAGCTACAGATACTCAATGGCCGTTTTGTGTGCGAATTTATTATTAAGCAATTTCTATTTCATTTAGAAGTAAGAATGATTATGTTCTTTTATTCATTTATCTTGCGGACAGCATAATTTCTGATATTACAGTTGATGTCTTGTTTTTATTTTTTGATGAATTTATTTATTTATTATTGTCTGTGCGAATGTGTGTTTAGCTATTGAATTCTGTAAACCGATTTATGAGTGACAAAAAAAGGAGTTTGACTTCCAAATTATGGTTGTAGACATTGGAAACGTTCTTTTTCATTTAGCCCTAATTTGACATCATAAAATCATATTATGATACTCTTGCGTCATCTCAACTTTTATTTTATTGAATATTTATTTTATTACAATTATTTAATTGCAAATCTTCCCACAAAAAATCGTATTTAACTATAAAATTGTTCAAGCTTATATATCTGAGTAATAACACTTCAACGTGTATTATTTTTTCCTTTCTTAAACTTTTTATTTAAAACGTAAGTAATAAATTCTTTTTGATTGCAAAATATATTAAAATAAATAAGTTTAAAAACAATTCAAATGTTTTTAAAATTTATCAACCTTTAATTATGTTTGAATATTTGTGCTTTTATATACTTCCCATGCCCTTTACTTTTATTCTATTATTTAAGCAAAATTATTACTAACAGATTACCCTAAAGTATATTACAATACTTAATTACAATAATGGATTAAAATATTTGTAAAGTTAGAAAATATGTTGTAAACTGTTAAAAATTTCAACAGAAAATTAATTACTAGTAATAATTTATCTCAAGTCTTATGTAAAATTATACGAAAAATTAAACGGAGATGTTAAAAAATCTATTTTATATATGCATTTTAATGACTAATATTATTTTAATTAAATGTTGGCGAGAATATATTTGTGACAATATGAGAATATTGCTATTCATTGAGAATATTGCTATTCATTACTAAATTTTAATAAAAGTTTAATTTTTTCAATTGCGTTTTAATAAATAATTTTTTTTTTTTTTAATGGAAAAAAAAAAAAAAAAAAAAAAAAAAGAAAAAAGAAAAAGAAAGAAAAAGAAAAAAAAAGAAAGAAAACGAAAGAAAGAAAGAAATCATTATTTTAATTAAAACTGTTTCCTTTTGTCACTTTATCGCATTTTATTCCTTTTTATATATTTTTAGTACATTTAATTCCTATTTGTATATTTTAATTACACTTCATTCATGTACTATAATAATTTTACCACGCTAAATAATACACATTTCAGAGCATATGTCTCCCAGAAGTGTTCGTACACTTACAAATATTAATGAAATATTGCTCTATATATTATTAAAATTAAATATTTCAAGGTAAGACTTTTTTTAAGAACACGTTTAATTGACTTTATTTTATTTTTTATTTATTTATTATTTTATTTTTAACAAAACTTCATTAAAAATTTAAAATATATACAAAAAAAAATATATATATATATATAAAACTGACAACAAATGAAATATGAAAAACTTTTTTTTTTTTTTTTTTACTTTTTTCTATATGTAATATAGAGAAAGTATTGGATTCGTTAAAAATTTCGACCTCCGTTTTTTGATGGATTTACGCGTTTGGGATGTCCTGAACACGGATTGATAGCGTTTAGAAAATGTCTGTGTGTCTGTGTGTATCACGATTTTTGTGGACACTGCATCTCACGAACCAATGAATGAAATTTAACCAAACTTGGTATTTAGTTGCACCCTGACATAAACTGGTGCTGATTAGATTTGGGGATCAATCGCTCAACAGGTGGCGTTGTGATCGCATTTTTCTAAACTTTTAACATGGCAATATGGGACAAAATTTCGTATAAATGTGCATAATGAGAGTTATTTTAAACTTGTGATTGTACAATTAATATGAATTATTGATAATAGTAGTAGTTAACTAGGAAAAAAAATTGTGCATGTGGGGGCATCGGTTCTCCCCTGGGGGAGTAAATTTTCAAGATGGGCATCATTCGAAAGGTCTCGTCAATACCTTTAAAAGGAATGGTAGAACTATAAATCTGTGATAATTTAAAACAAAGTTATCGATTTTTTTTTTTACTTTTAACGAAAAAAAAAAAAAAAAAAAAAACCTTAGAAAAAAATCGTATTTTTATTTATTTATTTATTTATTTTAAATATTGTTACTGAGTGAATTTGTATAGGAAAATATAGAAGAAAGTCTTGTGGTGGCCACAACATACTAATTTTCTTTTGTAATCAGCAATCGAAAAAAAAAAAAAAAAAGAAAAAGAAAGAAAGAAAAGAAAAAGTCCCACAGAAGTCTTCGTGCACTTTAAAAAGTGTACGATTTATTAATGTGTAGACTTTAAAAAGTGTACACATTAATAGAAATAGCAATTTTTCGATTAATTATATTTAGAAGGATATACTGAAGCATCCACAACAGCTTTTAAACGCCAATAGAAATTTAGGAATGTTAGCTGTGTAAACAGTAGAAAAATTAAGAAAATGTGGACTAAATGTAAAACATTTCAAATTCCTATTGGCCACACTCCCCACCTTTCCCGTAATCCTATTGGTTGAACTAAATTCGGTCCCTATCCTATATATACGAGCACTTCTCCAGATTCAGAATTCTTTTTGCACTGAAGACGGTACGCTTAAGGCTACCGAAACAGTTGTATGCATCTCAAATATTTTTCTTTGGCGTTTCTGACGTAGTAGTTTATTCTGGTTTTAAAATTAATATTAATATTAATATTTGTATTTGAATTGACAATTTTAAACCCTTCTTATGCCATTTAATTTTGAAATGTCTTATAAAGCCTCATTTATTTAATATAATTGGCCATTTATTTATGGTGGTACTAAATATTAAAAAAAAAATGTTATATATATATATAGATATATAGATATATAATTCTTTCTTTTTATTCTAATTTTTTATTTTATTTTTTCTTATTCTCCCCCCACCCTTTTTTTTCTTCACCTATTACCTGAAATTTTTCATTTTCTTTGAAGGCAATGTTTAAAAGTATCTTTAATATCGACACAGAATTTCAATGCTGTTTTTACTTCAGTTACATCCAGTTTCAACAGCAAAACTGTTATTTTTTTATTCGGTCGGACACTTGCAATTAAAAAAAAAAAAGAAAAAAAAGAAAAATACTTGAACATTATCATAATTTTTTTTATTTATTTCTAATTGGACGTAATGTAGATGAATATTGCTTATATGAAATTAAGTTATAAATAGTCACATAGAGATAAGGTATAAAAAATAATTATTATTAAAATTAAGGCTTTTATTTCACCATATGGATGTTCTTTCTATTTTAATTAAAAATAGTCAGTGATATTTCATTTTATGATGAATGTTCTTTCTTATTTAAAAACTTCTTAACTTTTTATTATAAGGATTAATCGATTTAAATTTTTAAAAATCGATAGAAGTACGTGACTAAATGTTATCATTTTATGTTATTTTTTTGTTTTATAAACTCATGTGACCCGAAAAAATTAATATGAATACAATGGATGATCAAATTGTTAGATTTTTTTTCTTTTGACAATTTTTCAATTACAGAAAAAAAAAAAAGAAAAGAAAAAAGAAAATGCTTGAAATTCAGATATTTGAAGAAAAGCAAAAATATTTTGGATTATCTTGTAGCACAAAAAAACTACAAATGACTTGTAACTTTAACACATGATTTGCCTCCCTATATACAATATTGGAATACTTTTTTTATGAGAATCGCACGAATATTTATATTAGTTTTTTTTTTTTTTTTTTTTTTTTTTTTTTCTGGTTATAACAAGAATGGATTTCAACGAAAGCTTAGAAAAATTGACAAAACATTAGAGAAACATTATTCTAAAACATTAAATGCAAAAATGCAGTTTTCGCTGAAATATGAGTATTTGTATAAAATATTTTTTTTTTCTGTGCATGCGTGAAAGATAAAATTTGTTTATTTACATAGGTTAGAAGCAAAATATATTGGGAAAATTATGTCAAAAGTTCATTTGAATAGAGTAAAAATTAAGCAAATTATCGGCAAAAGAATGAACAAGATTTTAGATATTTTCTAGAGTGGAAATTTCATAAGGAGTTTTTCACATGCCACGCATTTTATAGGGAGATCCAATTATTTCACCCACGTTTCAAAAGTTCTTTTTTGGGAAAAACCCCTTCTGAACTCACAAATCTTAGTAAATAAATAAAATCGTAGAGTTATAAGCCAAAAGTGGGATTTTCACAAAAATAATTTTTTCACCGCGGTTGAGATAATTGGATCTCCAAATTAAATACGCAGCATATGAAAAACCCTTAATGAAATTTCAACTCTGGAAAATATCTAAAAATTTCTCCTTCTTTTGCCGATAATTCGTTTAATTTTTACTCTATTAAAATGAACTTTTGACATAAGTTGCCCAATATATCTAGCTTTTAACCTACATAATAAAAAGTTTTCTATCTTTTGCGCATGCCCAGTAAAAAAATTATTTACTACAAATAATCATATCTTAGCGAAAATTTCACGTGAGCAATTTATGTTTTAAGAGAGAGAAGAGAACAATGTTTCTCTAAAGTTTTTTCAATCTTTCCGAAGTATTGTAATTTTTTTTTAAAAATCTATTCTTGTTTTAAGCAAAAAACTTGTCAAAAAAATTAATATTTTTTGAAATATATATATATATATATATATATATATATATATTCTCTAAATAACTTTGCGATTCCCGCAAAAAAGCTTACGAATATTGTACATAGTAACTGAATTCATATGTTAAAGTTACAAACCATTTGTAGCTTTTTATAATATAAGATAATACAAAGTATTTGTGCTTTTTTTCAATTTCTGGTTGGTCCCTTATTTGCACTTGCGACTAAATCTGGATGAAAAATGTCAAATAAGCTTAATATTAAGTAACCATTAATTTTTCAATCAAGATTAATTTATTATAAAAACTTAAATAGTTAATTCAGAGTGAATATTCTTACTCATATACGACCGCATATAACATAACACCATCCTTCCTATAAATGGTTAAGAGGTTCTGTTCTCTAAACTGGTATGCGGCAGGTGCCGAGTTAGATTCAATTTCGTGGTCTTCGGCCTAGTCGTTTGGAGTTTTCCGGGGTTTCTCTTAAACTCTCGTTAATACATACAGGCTAGTACCCTTTTGAAAGACCCGCTACGGAGGGCATTCTACCCAGGCCTAGTATCCTAGTGCAGGCAATCAAACTTAACCCACACAATCACAAACACAACCTCCCTCCTATAAACATTGAAATGAATAATATTTATGGGTTATATGGGTCTTTTTTATTAATATAGCATAAGAAATTAGTTAATATCACAACAAGCAAAATTTTGGGATATAAAGTGTTTAAGAAAAGTATACTAAATTTCATTCAGGTTTATTTTAAATCCTTTACAGTTAACTAAAATATGTTTTAGGTTTGATATTTTAAAATCAGAACTTTTTTTTTTTTTTTTTTTTTTTTTTTTTTGAATGAAGAAAATTTTGCATCACTTAAAATTTAATTTGAAAAACCATTTTCGATGTGTATTTAGAACTGCAGTGTACGTAAGATATATATTGTAAATCATTTAACATTTATTATTTAAAAACTTACTCATTTATTAATTTATTCTTTACATACTGGAAACACTTCAACAAATTAAGTTTTTTTTTTTTTTTTTTTCCCTAGTGATGATTAAATAATTTTATTTCAAAATGTTTATATTTTCTTTCTTTCTTTTTTTAAATATATATGTTAAAAAAAAAAAAAAAAAAAAAAAAAAAAAAAAAACTGCGTCAAATTATGATAAATTGACTGTAAGTCAAAGTGGAAAGTAGCGTGCAGGAATGTAAATCCCATTTTATTTTATGAATCGTTAGAAACTCCAAGAAAGCTAGAGCAACATCTACTCCCATTATTTCAAATAAAACAAACTAAAACAAATTTTTAAAAAATTATAAATGAATTATAACGATAATTAAAAATGTTTTATTCTTTTAATTACTTTTTGACTTTATTGAAACAAAAAAGAGATTTTATTTATTTATTTATTTATTCTGTAAATGCATTTCGGCATAATTATAATTATTCAACATAATGTATAATTAGTGAACATAGTTAAACTTTTTTTAATTTGTTTGCCTTATATATATATATTATAAACAAACAAATATTGAATTAAATTTGCAAACTTTCTTTAAGACTTCAGCTTTTTCTCTAAGACTTCAGGTATACTATTCAAGGGGAATATAAATATAAAGAAATTTTCAATTGCATTTAATTTCTCTTACCCATGATACGGTAGAAAAAGAATTGTTTTGGTGTCTTTTTTTTTTTTTTTTTTCGAAAATTAGTCTTTGATATATTTACGTATTTTCAAGTCCCTTGAGTTCAAAAAATTAAATTTTCAACAGTTAGTTTGTGTGTGTGTGAATATGTTATCAGCATAATTAAAAAAGTACAGACATTGTCAAGAGTTCAAAGTAGATATTCTAAATCTGTCTTATATGAGCATTTTATTTGAAACATTTCATTGCGATTAAGTAAATCGTTTGTGTATAGGGACATATAAAATGGTTCAAATACATTACGTCTAAAAGCGAAATTTCGCGTCGGCACATTTTAACATCTTTAGACTATACTAATGAAAATAAAATTGATACATAAATTATGTTAGGAAACCGTAGATTGCAGTAACCGCAATGCAGAGAAGCATCGCAGTGTAATTAAGTTTCTTCATATGAAAGGCTACAGTGCCAGGCAGATACACAATGAAATGATTGTTGTTTATGGAAACGATTGCCGTCATGTAACTGTCTTATGAGATGGAAAATTAATTTTCAAACTTTCCACATGTTTCTCACAAACGATCCAAGAAGTGGAAGGTGGAAGACCATCACTCATGGATGATGCTGCCGCAGGGAAGAAAATGGAAAAATTTATCCTATTAAACCGAAAAGCAACCATCCAAATGATCGTGAATGACACTGATTTTAGTTGCGATTTTAGTGTGGGAAAAGTTTTTCACGAAAAACTACACACTTAAAGCTTACACAATTACTGACCCCTTTTCAGAAGCAAATAAGGCACAATCTGTCAAATGAGATATTGAACCTTTTGCAGAAAGACGAAGAGGACTATTTTCGGTTCCTGGAAACTATGAATCAATCTTGGATTTATCGATAGAATCCAGAGATCAAAGAGATGAGCAAGAAGGATATATACAGAGACACACCTCAACCCAAAAAGGCTAAGTTGCAGAAATCTTATGCTTACGGGAATGTCATAATGCCTGTTTTGGCATTGTCGTGGAATAATCGTAAGGGTCAGACGAGGATTAGTGCCACACAGCTGAACAAATTTCGTGATCAAGAAATGGCACAGTACGATCGCCAAAGGAGTCCGTCTTCTTGCCGACAGTGCACATGCTAACTCATCTCGTGGTGCGATTGAGAAATCAATTCAATGTAGCTTTAAAGCTTTGCCTCTCATCCACTCTATTCTCCAGATCTTGCCCCAAGTGGCTTTTTCTTGTTCTGAGAACAGAAAAACACCATTGCAGACTCGGAGGTTTGACACAAATGTAGTTCATCCAGTTGCAGGGCCTGATTATCGCACAGGCCTACTAGGCTTCGGCCTAGGGTACATCTATCTAGGGGCACCAAAATAATTTTCAAATTTAAAGTGCTATTTTTGGCAAAGATTTCCTTAAAAAAATAACCGAAAGTTAGCTAATGATAATAATCTTTAATTGAACGTAGAGATTTTTTTAATATCTCTTGACTTACTATCCGATTAACTATTTGACGGCCGCTGACGTATATATCCAGTCACTGAGCTCTTCTTTTTCCACAATACACTTATAGTTCAAAATTATATAATTTTGATTTTTTAAAATTATTTTTAAGTTTAAAAGTTTAAAATTTTTTTAAATAGCCATAAGGATTATAATGATGTGCACGGTTAGATTTTTAATCTCAAGTTGAAATAAATATTAGTTTAATACATTGAAAAAACTGTGCCGTGAAAACAACATTACAACAGTGTCCTTTTCAAAAGGCAATCAAAGGGTTAAATTAAAAAATACAACGTTAGCTAGATAATGAAATGTACCAGTTTTCGTGAAGATTGGTTGAATGATGTAACTTTTTGCAGTGGAATAAAAAAATCCAGTGAAAGCTTCATTGGTAGACTCACAGTTATATACATATAAGTTAGAGTATCATCCTAATGGAAAATATTTTTACGTTTTCAATAGTATTCGGTCATGTGTTAATATTTACATACCCGCTGACTTCGTAATGGTATGAATGAGGTAGATTAGGATTAGAGAAGAACACAGTATTATAAAGTAAAAAAATTGTATTTCTTGTAAAAAACTTACATTTCTATGCAAGTGAATTTTTAACAGTTATAGAAAGTAATATACCCCCCACTCCCCCCCCCCCCCCCAAAAAAAAAAAAAAAAAAAAAAAAAAAAATAGCAATAATCATTTTGGTCTGAGATCTCTTTGCAAAAAAAAAAAAAAAAAAAAAAATTAAATAAATAAAACTAATTTCTTATGAAGGTGATGCTTTAACTTTGTTGCCAGTTTTCAAACTTAATACACAGATTGGATTAAAATAATAGTAATAATAATAATAATTTGTTTGGGAAGGACACCAAAATCGTCCTGGGCCTTAGGCCCCAGCAGGTCATAATCAGGCTTTGTTCAGGAGGTGGAACAATGGCTTTCAACGCAGTTTGTTGAGTTCTACAGTGATGGACTTCGAAAGGTCGAGAAATACTGGAATAAATATATAGTTTTGGGTGGTAACTATGTAGAGAAGTTTTAAAATGACAAACAAAATTAAATTGCTATCTCGAGTATGTTTGAATAATAACTAAAACTTTACGATGCTTCCTCGTGTATGTGTGTAAATTTTGCTACTTAGGAGATGAGTGTTTTCTGATACGAAAACTGTATAAAGTAAAATTTATAAAGAAAAACAGTTGCTTCAAATGACACAAAATTTTGAGAAATGGTTTATTAAAAATCAACATCCCCTTTGATTCCAAATCATAAATAACAATGCCGCATATATTTTTTACTGCCTTTTTTCTAACGGCTTTATTATTAAAATAAATAATTATCACAAAATCAAGTTTAAGTCAGTTATGACAGATTTCAGAAGGAAGATACAGAATTCTGAAAAAATATTTATCCAGATTTCACTTACTTTACAAATATGTAAGTTCATCAAAAATTCACAAATAATTATTGTTACAAGAAATTTCCACAACCATGAAAATATGCTTATAATTACGAACAATGTATTATAGTTGTAGGGCTTTATTTAGAAAAAATAATTCATTTTAGAAGTTTTGAAAGAAATAAATATATGCAAGAAATACGGAATTCATTGAATTTTTAATTTTCAGTTTTTAGCGCAAGAAAGTTTAGGTTTTTCTTTTTTTCTTTAATCTATAAACAATTTTACGAGAATTTAATTGAGACTAGATGTATAATCTAAAGTAATATGCATAAAATTAGAAACATTCTTCATGTATGTCTGAGAGAAATTTATTTATTTATTTATTTTTTTAATATATATATATATATATATACACATTATACAGAATTAAAAAACGCAGAGTACAGTATACAGTATAAAAAATTGCACAGAAAATACGCACAGTGATATGTACGTGTATAATAACAAATATAATTAAATTTAAAAAGAACATGAAATAGAAGAAAATTAAACAAGACTTACTTTTTATTTCGCTATTATACAAAACTTAAAATAAAGTTTTATACGGTGAGTTTGCGGAAACAAAAAAAAAAACAAAACAAAACAAAAAAAATGTAGAATGAATTTATACAGGAAATAGTTAAATGTATTGTGCTTTGAATATACTATTCATTTTTAATACTGTTTAAGGAAGAAACATACTTTTTTCTTCATTTACTATTTGCTCGAATTCCTTTGCTTTTTTCCAGTAAAACAAAACATAGAAATTATGACGAGCGCATTAAAAAAAAAAATAATAAATAAATAAATAAATAAATAAATATATGCATATTTTGATTGTTTCAAAATACCAGTGCTCTGTACTATTTAAAAAAAATAAAATATAAACATGTTTGTTAGATTTTTTTGTGCTAAATATGTTTATTATTTAAAAATTAAATTTTAAACAAAATTTTCTTTATCTAAGATCATAAGTTATTTCTTTAATTATATGCTAGAATTTAGTTGAGTATCAAAATTACATATTAAAAAATACTACTCTTCATAAAGTTTTTAATTAAAAACTTTTTCTTTCATTTTCAGTTCTAATTAATAAAAAATGTGAGCACTTCAGCCGACCTTTGGAATATAACTAGGACCATTTTTAAAGTAGGAGATATGTTTAAAAAAGAAATGTCATGATTTTGAAAAATGAAGGTCTGATAAAATTAATTTTTTTGTATTTCCATGTACAAACAGTTTTAAATGAAGAAAAAAAAAATACTACAACTATGTACAAAATATAATTTTTAATGAAATTCGTTTAATTTACTTTAGATATTTTTTAATATTCTGCGTAGATGATAACTTTTTTAATTAGTTGAAAGTTTCTGTGTCTACACTTTCTTTTTAAATAAAAAACTAATACAATTAAAAAGCTTGTTGCACTTAAGAAAAACAAATAAATGAATAAATCTTTTTTAATGATACGAAAAATAATACTTCTTATTATTTGAAATAGTTAATTTCAATCCTTTGACACAACGAAGTCTAATAAACTGTTTTATTTGCCTCTTTTTAGTTTAAAAGAACTGCTGTTTCAATAAAAATCATCGCTGGGAATAAGGCAAATATACATATTTCTAATAGAAAAAATACTAAAACTCTGTTCAGGTGCTCGGTTCGAATCCCGACACAGGCATGGATATTCGTACAGGTTCGGCATTCACTTTAAGTCGTAGGTTCCAGTCTAAAGAGCCTTAAAACGTGGGGGGATGATAAGACTGTATAGAACGATAATCCGAACCTTAATACTCTACTCCATCCCTATCTATATTTAAAATGATGCGACATTAATTAAAAAGCGTGTGTCCTGACGCAGGAAATAAATAAATAAATAAATAAAAACCAGATGAATTAATGAAAAAATTATTGAGCTGTTCATTATATAAATCATAAATAAAATTATTAACAATAAAATTTGCAAATAAAATATGCTTACTCCAATGATATTGAAAATTATTATTATTATAGATTATAGGACAATGACCAATGTTTTATCCGTTCGTTGCATCAACGTGTTTGCTAGTATAAATTATCATTGTGTCGATTTCAGTCGTTAGAGATAAGTATTAAATGAAGCAGGACGTAATTAATCAGATTTTGTATTCTAAAGTTACTAATTTTAATTTGTAGCCCTTTTATTTTTGTCGGTGTGCTCGCCACATGATGTTATTCATTAAACATTGGTACACAGCATTGCATTTAGAGTACTATTTGTTATATCCTAAGGGTATTATCTTCTTATCGAGTTTTGTTCAAACAATGAAATTGTCTCTAACCTTTTCTCTAAATTTTAAAATGGTTGTATACGGTGAAATTTTTATCCTGCAATTAAACCATAATGGTGATAATTAAAACAAGATTATAAACATAATTTTCTATCGATTAAAATTCTATGAATCTAAAATTATCTAAGAAATCAATTAATGTAAAAATATTTGTAAATACTTGGCATATCTAAAATGGCAGGGAATAAATTATCAACTGCGATTAACCATTTAACACTTGCAGAGGGTCTGAATACTTATATTTTGAATACCAGTGATTTTCAATAATGTACATTGCTTTAATTAATTGTTAAATTTCTGTGAGTAAATAACCAAAAAAAAAAAAAAAAGGCAATGTTTAAAATATTAGGACGCTGTCCCTCCTGATAATGCTTTGAATGAAATAAATTTATAACTTTTAAATTTTTTATTTATAAATGTGCCGACATCTTTGAATAGTAATATTCCTGTTATTTAGTTGTAGAAAACTATTAGTAACAATTACTCTTCGCAAATGCTAATGCTAAATAGTTTACACTGTGAAAGCAGAAATAGTGCTTCAACTGAATTTAGTAACACTGATAAGTAATTCAAAATGCAGACAATTATAATGGGATAGCTGAAAGCCGTAATGCTTAAAAAGCCACATAAATTTCCTTAAAATATATATGATACAACAGTTTGCAATGTATGTCGCATCGATTTTTCGGATACATTCAACGAATAAGCTTCTGAATAGATTAATATATATATATATATAACAATGATGCCTAAATCAGTTCCTGCTGATTTAGGCATCCTGTGTGATGCAATTTGGTGAAATTACATCAAACAGAGGTCGACGTAGTCATTTTTTTTTAAGACCACTATTATTATTATTATTATTATTATTAAAAATATTTATTAACAGTTTATAGCATTTTTTTTCGATTGAATAAAACGAAGATTGCTTTATATAAATAGTGGTATCCAAAAAATGGACCACACCGAGCCTTGAGCATATATATATATATGAAAACCTTTTTAAATATATCACAGGAAGAAATATATATATATATGGTACAAGAAATGAATACATATATTTGATATAAGAACTGAAAACTGTGTGAAACAAGGGCAAAAGCTAAACAATTGAAACAGAAATAACAATAAGAAGGTGCATAGACCACCACGGCTTAGGACGGGTAGAACGAGTTAAACTGATTCGTCGGGAGCCCAACTTTCCCTAAATCCTCTGTAAAACCATATATTAACAAAGAAAAAAGTTAAAATGAATATTTTTATATTATTAGGGGAAAAAATAAATTATTATTTTATAATTATGAATACTTATTTACCAAATTTATATAAATTAAATCAGTTTTATATTATATTTTAAAATAATTATTGAATTATTAAATTAATATTATAATAAATCAATTTTATATAAGCTAAATCAACCATATATATTATATTTTAAAATATTATGCACTCTGTACAGCTGTACTTAATGATGACCAACTCATAATCATAAAATACATTTATACTCTAATGCTATTTGAAAAATTTATGTAATCATCCAAGCAACAAAGTAGTATGATAACAGTGTGAAAATAATAATAATAATAACAATGATAATGATACACACAGCAAATTATACATATGTATGTATATATAGGGGAGAGTTGGGTTGAATGGGACGCAGGATGAATGGGACAATAGCTGGATTTTTATGTTTTGCAAGCACCAGAAACTAAACATTTTTTCTGATATATGGCAGCACTGAGATCATTCATCAAGTGTAGTTTCAGAATTGCGCTATCCATAGAAGGGCAGAACAAAATTAAAGTGTATTTTTCAGCTGGCAAAGTAAGTTTTTGCTGATTCAATTAGGTAGTAGTTAGGACATTAACTATTTGCTTAAAGTTAATATAACTCTTATATGGTGAAATGGCATAACCTTTTATTGTATTTATGATATTCAAGAAGAATATTGACAATTGTTCATTAAGCTTATTTCCTGTTTTATATGATCATGTGATGGTTGGGATGAATGGGGCATTCCCCACTATGTACTAATTTAAAATTTTACACAAGAATTATATTAAAACTTAAATGAGCCGTATTGATTATCAGGATTCTTAATTTTGTGGACTTAGAAAAAAAATTTAAATTAATTGTTCTGATTTTTGTTTATAACAATTATGATTAAAAAAATTAAAAGTTAAAATAGTCAAAGCAACTTAAATCAATAATTAAAAAAATAAATAAATAAACTAATAATTTGATTAAAATTACAATTTCAATCAATCTAATTAAATAAATCCTGGTAATTATTAGTGCAATATAGAATAGAATGCTGATTTTCCCGATCAGTCGGAAACAAAAATTTTTCTAGATAATTTGTACACTATTATAATGATTTATCTCTTTCTAGTGTCTTATTTATTTATTTATTATTAGATTAGGTCTTATTAGATTAAATTATCAAAACCTAGAGCAGTAGGAACTGTGCGATCCAAATGACTTTTGCCTTTTGATGTTAATTTGAGTCAATATATCAGTTTATGTTAATTTCAGTAAATTCATAGTGTGTAATAAAATCACATAAACCAATTTAACTTAAAAAATTTATTTACTTTCCATTTTGTTTTCTTTTCTTCGTTAATTCTAGTCCTGTCCCATTCATCCCCATATGTGGGGATGAATGGGGCAATGCACATGCATGTAAAAAAAAATTATTATTAATTAAAAATGATAACTTTTTATTAAAGTTAGTATATTTATGTGTAACTGATTACTGAAGTGTACTTATGAGCCATGTTACAAAATACTGAATTTCATATGGCCAACGTTATCAATAAAAACATGAAAAATGTCCCATTCATCCCCACTCTGCCCTATATATATATATATATGTATGTATGTATGTAATATTATATTATATTATATCAATATGAGAGAATAATGCATTTGATTCTTAAAACTGTGGGTATATAGCGCCGCTGCCTTACCTCAAAAAGTTCTGAGTTACAAAAAGAAATTTAAAATTTTTAACGTCTTTTGATTTGGCATAAACAAGTTTCCCACAAAAACAAATTCGGATACCAGAATTTTTATACAGTATATTTTTTAAATAGATATCAACGGATATAAACGGATATCAACGATTAGTCAAATCTAAAACTGCAATATAAAAAAGTGATATCCAAATTTTCCTTTGTGAGAACCCTGGGTATGAAGTATTAAAATGATGCAAATTCAAATAGGCAAAAACCTTCTAATCCTACTTGCTCATCATCATCTTGCAATAATGCAGAATGCTTTTCCACATAGATGCCTTCATATCAATTCTCTTGTTAGACAGGTCCTTTAACCCTTTCAGGACCATAAGATTTCCAAGACTAAATATGCCAATACAACACAATATTTTAGCTATTGTGGGTGTAAAGTAAGAGAATATCACCAGAAAAACATAGCAGGGTGTATAGGTTTCCTATAATTTCATGGGAAATATTTTCCCTATGGACCATAAAAGTAAATAAACGAAGAGTTTGGTTTATTATATCGATATTTTATTTATTGCTTTGTAATACAAATTTATTGCTTTGTAATATAAAAATTATCAGAAAAGTAAAATAAATAGCTAGTTATGGTATTCTACGAAACAATTTCGTTTACTTGTGAAGCACAAGTGGACATTGCACATAACACATTTATTATGTGTCCTATTTTCTATACGTTTTTTTTTTTTTTTTTTTTTTATTCGTTCAGAAACACATTTGCTGCCTTGGACATACGTTTTATTTTGACATTCAGTAAAAAAAAATATCAATTCAATAATAATTGAACAATCGATAACGATTTTTGTAGAAGGGAAAAATATTTCCCTTGGGCGTGAAAGGGTTAAAGGTATAATTTAATTTTTTAAGTGGAAAAAAAAGAACAAAATAAAACATTTAAATGAACACATATTCTTATTTAAAGTTATGATATGAAAGAAATATTGTTACATTTTTTAAATATTTCTTTAAAATTTCGTTAAATGTAATTTAATTACATCTTTAATTATATTTTGTTATCCTATGTTCTTTCATTGCTTATAAATATCTCACTCAAGTTTAAAAAACAAAATAGTAAAAGAGCTGATATCATATTTTATTTTTTCGATATGAGTGAATTATTTCATAATTTTTATGTTGCTCAAAAAAATGTCTTATTTCTATCGTCAGCTGATTTTTTTTTCTTTCCTAGAGACAATTTCTATATCCATAAATAAATCGATTTTTCAATACACAAAGCACATTTTGTTTCCTGTCTCTTGTCTTTTCTTTATCTATATCTCCACCCTTTTCTTCTTCCTTTCTGTAAATATTTTATTTAAAAAAATCTCATCATTGAGTTTTCTGTATTTTAGGTACTCTGTATCAGTACATGATAACAAAAGAAAATAAACTCAAGAAAACGCATCTAACACATCTTCAAGGAAGAATTTCTTTCCTTCCGTCATTTTCCCTTCTTCGTTTAGAATGCATCAACAAACTTCCGTTATATATTTGCAATTTATTCTGAAAAGTATGACAGATTTAATTTAACGGTACGCTTATAATGGTTTGTTTTAGTTTTAGGTTTTTCTTAGGTTATTATAATCAGCGCTGCCAACTTTTTTATTTATTCCGCGGCATTTTTAGCATCCAACCTTTTTTCTTACCACTTTCTTTGTACGCTAGTTTTCTCCAATATGAAATTAAGGTTAAATGAGAAGAAAATTACTCTTCTAATAGAGTGGTAGGAAATAAAGGTGGATACCAACAGTACTGCGGAATGAATTTAAAAGTTAGCAGCTCTATATAATTAACGCAGTTTTAATTGACACTATTCAAGTTAATTCCACACTGTTAAAAATAATAATCCAGTATTTCTATTTTATTCCGTAGTAGCGTTAATACCTGCCTTTTTTCACAGCATTTTTTCTGAAGAGTAATTTTCTTCTTACTTACTCGTAATTACAGTTTGGAGACAATTACTCTACAAAGAAAGTGGCGTGAAAAAAAAGTCGTGTACTAATAATGCTGCGGAATAAATTAGAAATATTTGCAGCTCTGCCAGTTAATGATGTTTAATACTAAAATGTAAAAACATAGCGCATCACATTTCTTAAATATTGGTTTCAGCTAAATTGAAGCCATTTTTCTGCTAAAACATAAGATATTCTATTTTTAACAATTTACAGTATTTCATATTTTCAACATTGAGATTTGAGCGCTTCGGGATTCTGCGTGTCCCAGATCAGTTTCATTGCAGTTGTAGTAGAAAAGTTAACATTTTCCGGATTATTGGTGGCAATTAGCCGACCAAAAAAAAAAAAAAAAAAAAAGCGGGGGTTAGGGGAGAGAAAGAAAGAAAAGGGAAAAAAGATAAAGAAAGAAAAAAAAAATCCCTCTCTTTAGGCGTTCCTCTAAAACAATGCATTATTCCAAGTAAAGGATTTTGCGTATTCTTGTTTATTCTGTCCCATAATCGTAGACATATATGCCAGTGGCATATACCACATCGATTTTTCTAGATAAAATTTAAGTGACTCAGACACGAATACTTAAAGCTCTTTTGTTAAATACAGTAACGTTTTAGAGGAACGCCAAAAAGAGAGGCTACTATTTAAAAAATAAAAAAATAAAAATAAAAATAACCTGTCGTCTGCAAAGGGTTAATATAATACTTTAAAATGAAATTGATCAAATACTTTGATACGAAAAAAAATTATTCTATTACTAAGAAATTGAAGCAAATGTCATAACAGTGATCACTAAAAATATCTAAAATTAATTGTCAAAAAATTCTCATTTAAAAAAAAAAAAAAAAAAAAAAAAGTATCTTTTCAATCAACAAAGATTTATTACAATTTGTTTTGTTAAAAACATCAAATAATTCTTTTTAACACTTATTTAGTTTTCAGTTTTCATGCCAAATTTAGAGTGTATTTTGTTCAAAGTAAAATCAAGTATGGCACTTCAAAAAATACTTTCTTTCAAATCTGCAAAATCGATTGTAATATGTAATACGCGTCATAATTTGAAGGGGGGGGGGGGATTGTATAAGTGAAAATAATTTTTGCCATTTTCTTTGAATGAGAAGTAAAATTGCCTAATTGGCTTTTTGATTTCAAACGACGAAGGAATACTGGTATTTTCATGCCACATACTTAACTATAACTATGGTTTGGGGTATCACTCTAAGGTAATCTTTTTACACATTAAGACTCATTGGAATGGGTCCTACGGCTTAAAGTGGTTTGCGAACCACTATAGATCCCACCAGTGGTCGAACAGTTTTACACTCAAAGCTGGTAGATAGGAAGTGCCGGGTTCGATCCCAAGTAACGCTCTTTGACCTAGCCGTTCAGAGTTTTCCGTGGTTTCCTCCGAAACTCGCATAAATACGGGCTAGGACTCTTAGAAAGACCATCACGGAGGGCACTCCACCTATAAGCTTAGGACCCTCGTGAAGTCAATCGGCCTTAATCCCAAACACCAAACAGGAAGCACCGAAACACTACGAACATCAATGCCTAAGCTGGTATTCGAATCCGGCACCTGGCAACTGATGGCTAGAGTGCCAACCATTCGGCTGCCAGGAGGGCTAACTATGACAATGAAATTATAACATCGATTAATTTATAGTATTATATATAAAATAATATAGATTTTGCTATTCTATTGCTAGAACCAATTTATGCTTAAATCTAATTTATAGTTAAATATTTATTAGATAGTTATACAAACATGGATTTAAAACTACAGTAATTTTTTCCATTGATTTCAGCACATAGCATTGTAAAAGGAAATAACTATATCCATTAATTAGAAATAACGTATGCTATTTAATGGTAATTGTGAATTAAATCGTGGATAATGTTTACAAATAGTAATTAGAAATCATTTTTAATTTTTCAGTTTCAATAACTTTTATTAGAAAATAAATATATTTTGAAATATTTCTATTCTAAATTTAAAAGTACTCCGCGGTACTAATATTGAAATTAATTGGATTAAAAGTTTAAATTGAAAACAATTACAGAGGCTGTTCGCACATTTTTTAGACTATTTTATTTCGCAATAAGAAAAAAATCGTTTGCATGGAGAATTTTATTTTCACAACAGTTATATTTTTGGAAGTTTTATTTATCTTCTGATATTTAGAATTTTTGTTTAGATGCAAAAATGCGCTTTTAAAGTGGCAGTGGATGGAAGGATAGGTTTCCGCTCTTTCCAAAGATAGTTTTTAGTGAAATCTTTATGAAAAGCATTTATTAGGAGAAAAATGGAAAAATGTTGCAACAACAGATGAATCTTGTGTCTATTTAAGTGGTTGCAATAAAAAAAAGGTCAATTTATTATCACAAAAGTGGAGAAAAAAAATTTTGCTACATGGCTCAAAGCATCAAAAGAAAGTTTTTCTAAAGGATTTATGATTGCCACTGGTTTTTCATACAAGAGCAAGATAAAAGCAAAAAAAATGTGACAAAAATGTCAAAATCAACTCCAAATACTCTCAAGAACATATTTTAATTCCAATTTTTAAAAATGAAAATCCAGATCTTTATCCACAATGCTATCAATCCGTTGAACTGTATCAAGACAAAACAAGCAGCCACACATCACAATCCGCAATTGCTTTTTTAGAAAAAAATGGAACAAAAAACGGGAATTAAAACCATACCCTTCACTGACATTCCTGCTAGATCTTCTGATGTATCACTGTTGGATTTTTGTGTTTTTCGACTCTTAAAATCAACATTATCCAAACACCGACCTACAACGCTTTGTGGACTCTGGAAAGCCGTTCAAGAGGAGTAGAAAAATATACCTCTTCCGATATTATAAAAAGCATTATTATCATAGAAATTATGATGTAGAATGTTAGTTAAGAACAAGGGCTATCAAACTGAACAAATAAAACTCGAAATATGAGTGAAATTGCTTCAGTACACTCCATCAAAATCGTCTAAATAATGTGCGAACAGCCTCTGTAATGTTTTTTTTTTTTTTTTTTTTTTTTTTTTACAAATGCTCAATTACTTGTACATAAATATGTTTATATTTCATAAAACAATAATCTTAATAATGCCACTTTTAGTATGAATATTCTATTTAAAAACCAAAACTTCATTCCCTTAGACTCGTATTTTTTTTTTTTTTTTTAATTACATCAAATTCAATTTGTTAAATTAATATTTGAATGATTTAAGCATCAAAACCTATGAAAAGTTCTAATACATATGACTATTGAATGCTTCCTATACATTTTCTTTTCTTTTCTTTTTTTTTTTTTTAAATACATATCTATTACTTTTAAGTAGAATTTCATTTTCAGTTGTACCTAAAATTTCAAAGTACTACGGGCTTAGCGGACGATAACTCATGAATTCGATTTAATTATAATTAAATAAATTTTAAAATATAACCAAAAACTTTTCTTTTGACATGTGCGCAGAAAAGTTTGTATAAAATTTTTGCTATATAAGAAATAACAACAATTTATAAGTTTTTTGAAAATTTTATTATTAAAAACATTTTATTTCCGTTTTTTAAGAACATTTGAAATCGACTTTAGTAACATAATTAAAAAATCGTTGCTAATGATATTCTTCCTGATATAAGATAATATATATCTAATAATAATTCCTGAAACAGTCTATTTAAGCTAGCGGAAGGGTGAAAGTAGATAGTATTCAAAGAAATTTTTTTTAAATATCAGCTAACAGTAGGCGTTATCCCTCATTCATTTGTACGAGTTTTATTTTCATATTTATATATAAGCAGATTTATTAGAGATGCCTATTCTTTATTTTTTTTTTTTATTTTTTTTACCGGTGTACATCTGATACAAGTAAAAAGTATAATATATACACAGATATATAAACTTTATCTATTAACATTAATAAATTAAAAAAGGGAGGAGAGGTCATTTCAGAATACAGTATTAGTTCATTTATTATTTTGATTTGCGAGAATTACTTTGTTATATCATTTCAATTATAGATGGCACCACTCCTTTTTTTTTACTTTCCAAGTTTCAAAAAATATTTCGCATCACTTTCTAAGACATTCTTTATTATTGTTATTATTATTTTTTTTATTATTATTGTTATTTAGAAATTTAATATTTTTAATAATTAAATTTAAAATATAAATTAGATGTTAATATCTTTGTTTTTAACAGTTGGTTTATCATTACACTGATTAGTTATAAAACTAAGTTTATCTCAACTAAATAGTTTTTTTACGAATTGTAATTTTTAATCTGTATATCTTGCATTTCCTGTTTAATTTGTTTCGTTCTGTATAAGTGAACTGACCAATGACACCTGTAAAATTTTTGGCTATATGCTTACATATGTACAGAAATTCACCTACTTTTGCATAGATTGCTCAATCATTGCCCCTGATGAAATAGTGTGATAAAAATAAGAAAAGAAAACCTTTTACTTACGAAAACTGAAAAAAGCATTTTTCCTTAGAAGAAAGCACCTAAAATCAAACAAAGCTTAACTAATCCGAAACACCTGATAATCTTCAATATAAAACTAATGGGAGATAATCTTTAACTCTCAGCGGTTTGTCTGAACTAATGGCCAGTCACGTGAATGTTCTACATAGCCTAATATTTAGATGTGTACCATTATCCTCCGTGTGCATTAGTCTCATTTTCCCTAATGAATGTGTTAAGGACAGCGTTTTATGTATATTTAGAAAAGCAGCAGCATCAGTTCGATATTATACATCCACTTAGCATAAGTCTCATTACATTGATATCCTGACACTTATAAAATGTTTACTTAAATTCATCTTGACACTCGGAAAGAGTATTTCCTTATAATTTCTGTTTATACTATTCAGCATACATCATTTACAGTTTATCAAATTTCATTTATATTTTAATAGCTATGCTGATTTTCGTGTTATTCATAGTAAAATTAAAATTAGTTCATTGACTATGTATATGAAATTTTTATTAATAAAACTTATTTCGAGTAAAATATTCTTCAAAAGAGAAAATAATGTAAAGAATATCACTAAAAAATTGCTCTTTGGACTGTGAAGCTCTTTCTGCCTTTTGAACCCTTTTTCGCACGTTTATATATTAAAAGTGGTAAATAATAACTTGTAAATTTGGTGTAACATTGATAGTTAAAAATATTTTACAATAAAAATATTTATTATTATAAAAATTAAATAATTTATGTTTCTGTGATAATAGCATAAAATTACACAGATGCGTGTTTACGAAATGGGAAATATTCGTAATTTTAAATGCTTTGCTATTATAAGCTTATACAGTAAACTCCCGATTATCCGCGGTGAACGGGGAATAGACAACCGCGGATAATCCGCAAAATGGTCAAAAAGGGGATATAAATCAACACATAAAACCTTTTGAACAATACTATTTTATTAACAGTTAAGCATGACCTACATATACAATTTAACATACTAATAAAAATTTCTACTTACATTTTGCTCTATTTTTCAACAAAAAAATCTGTGAAGCATTTTTGTTTTTTTGTACTAAAACACTTTTTCTTAATTTGCGATTGCATTTTCTTTATCAGCATTTTGTCACAAAGTCATCGTCCTGGTCCTCGAGATTGCTGAGTTTTATCTCCTTCTTCCTCTTCTTCACTATCTTCTGAAACTGAGTCTAATGCTTGGCCCAAAATTTGTTCATCTGTAAGGTGTTCAATACCTGGATCATCGGCATCACAATTAATCCACACTTCAATGTTTCCTTCATTGACTTTTTCTCCTCCAGTAACAGATTTAGCTAAATTTGCCAAATGATGAGCAGAAATTTCTTCCTCCTCTATAAACTCTACCGAAGTATTTTCCACATTTGGTAAAATTTTTCTCCAAGACCTTACCAATGTAGATTGCTTAACTGCCTCCCAAGCAGTGTGTATGCCATAAAAGCTGTCAAGAATCATGTAATATCTCCAAAAGCCTTGAAGGTCATTACTCTCTTCGATCTTTTTTTGTAATAAGTTTGTTTTGTATTTTTAAATCCCTTTTAAATTCAGGCCCTTGAGGACCGCGGATAATCCGACCGCCGATAATCGGGAGTCTACTGTATTTGTATCTTGGAGCACATCTTTTAAATTCTTAATCATATCAATATTAGTGTTCTCACAAAGGGGAATTTGGATACAACTATTTTTATAGAGTAATGTCAGATTTGAATAATCACTGATTTCTGTTGATATATATTTAAAAAAAAAATTACTGTATAAAAATTGATATATCCAAATTTCCCTTTGTGATAATCCTTATCAGTACATTCAAGAGGAAATAACACAGGTATAATATTAAAAAAAAAAAAAAAATGTAATAGCATTATTTTACATTTAATGTTGCCTCGAAGCATGGAGTACGTGATAAAACCATAATTTTTGTTCAAGATGAGCAAAACAAAGAAGTGTTGTGTTTAGTAGGGGAGAGTAGAGAGGGGCGGGACAGTTTTAACAAAAATATTTTTTACAAATTTACTTTTACTGGTGCAACACTGTACGTTTCACAAAAACAAATTGAAACATTTTAACATATTTTAAAAATATAAATTTGATGGTAATTATTAAAATATTAATTTCATAAGCCAATTAACATAGTCATAAAAATGTCCCATCCTTCCTTTATATGAGGGAGGGATGGGACATGCTTATAAAGTTAAAATAAATATATAATATACAGACTTACTATGAAAAATGGCAAAAACAGTGGGACACAATAAATGTAAGGTTAATTAATTACTAATAACATCTATTTTATCCAACATTTGAGTATAATGTACCACTTAAATAAAATTTTTCAAATGCTCAATCAGTTCATCTTTTTTTTTTTTTTTTAACTTCTAGCAGAGAAAGTACAGTTTTTTAGTTCAAATATTCAAAATTAAGTTTTTATTATACTTGCATGTTTTGTGGTTCCCTGAATATTAATAAGGTTTTTAGTGTCTAGTCTGTGTGTGTTATCAGCATATCTCAAGAACAAATATTACCAAGAAATCCTAACTGTAATTGGTGAGTGTAATTTCTTTTGTATATTTTACCATGTTCAGGAAAACTGCTCAGGAATGAAAATTATTTCCTCATACATATATGGTAAATAAAGTATTTTTAAAAGTTAAAAGGGTAAACAAAAGTCGTATGAGTGCCACACCAATTATTTTCCATGATTTTGAATTTGTTTCGTGCATATTTTCTTCCATCTAGTCATTCATTTGCCTCTTGATATTTTCTGTTTAAGGAGTATCAGAATCTTCATTCTTCTTCCTTTTCTTACATGCCCCATCCCTCCCTGAGCTGCTCTGTCCCATCTTTCCCTTTTCATTATTTTTCAAAAAATAATTTATTATTAGACACGTGCTGCTTTTAGGCTTAATTTAGCTACTAATTCATAAAAGTTATATTATTAGATATATAAAATATGAAAAGTAATTATGCTAACATCAGTGAGTGAAGTTGAAAATTTACCTTGAAAATTAAGCAATTGTTTACTTTTAGTGTTCTAAAATAGTTTTTTGTTACATAAACTTACAGAGTTTTCCAACTAAAATGATACATAGCAACAAATATGGGGCTGTAGTTACTTCACCTGGTGGAAGTGTCAAAAATTAAAAACAATGTTTATTTTAAGAATAATTTTAGGTGTCCCATCCCTCCCGACTCACCCCTATTTATTAAATTAAAAGCTAGATAAAAAATAAGGCGAACCGAATTTGGAAAGAATTGACAAAAATATTAACGAAAATTAAAAAATAATACAGCAAAACAAGAAGGTTATGAAGCAGCTAAGATTAAACAACTGGTTAATTATAATTTACATTACAATACATCTTACGACTATACTGTAATATATACTCAAAAGTCAAAAGAACGTAAATTAAAATTTAAATGCGATGATGGAAATAAAGAAACAATAATTATAAGATAAAAAATTTTTTATAAACCATGTTTTTAAATTTTCTGTTAAATCATATAAACGCTACTGAAGGCAGCCGGAACCCCAGCAATTGGATAAAAGTATTAAAAAAATTCCTTGCTATCGCCTTTCGAGCTATTATAAAAGTTTCAAATGGCTATCTAGCCGGGAAGTTAGTTAAAAGTTGATTGCAAGCTTTGTACTGGAAATGCTGCCGAAGGCAGCAGGGTCCCGAAGCAATTGGATAAAAATATTTTTAAAAAGCATTTTCACCGTATTCTGAACTATTCCGAAAGTTTCAAATGTCTAGCTACTCGGGAAGTTAGTTAAATAAATTTTCTGTTGAATCATATGAACGCTGCCGAAGGCAGTAGGGACCTGAAACAGTTGACTAAAAGTATTAAAAAAAAAATATTGCCACCGTGTTCTGAGCTATCCTGAAAATTTCAAATATCTAGCTAGTCGGGAAGTTAGTGAAAAATCGATTGCAAGTTTTGTACTGGTAACGCTGCCGAAGAAAGCAGGAAACCGAAACAGTTGGTTAAAAATATTTAAAAAATGCATTTTTACCGTGTTCTGAACTATTCTGAAAGTTTCAAATGTCTAGCTAGTCGGGAAGTTAGTTAAATAAATTTTCTGTCGAATAATATAAGCGCTGCCGAAGGCAGTGGGACCTGAAATAGTTGACTAAATTTATTAGAAAAATGTATTGTCACCGTGTTATGAGCTGTCCTGAAAATTTCAAATGTCCAGATAGTCGGAAAGTTAGTGAAAAATCGATTGCAAGCTTAGTTCTGATAACGCTGCCGAAGGCAGCAGGAACCCGAGACAGTTGGCTAAAGGTATTTAAAAAATGCATTTTCATCGTGTTCTGAACTATTCTGAAAGTTTCAAATGTCTAGCTAGTCGGGAAGTTAGTTAAATAAATGTTCTGTCGAATTATATAAGCGCTGCCGAAGGCAGCGGGACCTGAAATAATTGGCTAAAATTATTAGAAAAATGTATTGTCAACGTGTTGTGAGCTGTCCTGAAAAATTCAAATGTCTAGCTAGTCGGAAAGTTAGTGAAAAATCGATTGCAAGCTTTGTACTGATAACGCTGCCGAAGGCAGCAGGAACCCGAAACAGTTGGCTAAAGGTATTAAGAAAATGCATTTTCACCCTATTCTGAACTATTCTGAAAGTTTCAAATGTCTAGCTATTCGGGAAGTTAGTTAAATAAATTTTCTGTTGAATCATATGAACGCTGCCGAAGGCAGTAGGGACCTGAAACAGTTGACTAAAAGTATTAAAAAAAAAAAAGTATTGCCACCGTGTTCTGAGCTATCCTGAAAATTTCAAATATCTAGCTAGTCGGGAAGTTAGTGAAAAATCGATTGCAAGTTTTGTACTGGTAACGCTGCCGAAGAAAGCAGGAAACTGAAACAGGTGGTTAAAAATATTTAAAAAATGCATTTTTACCATGTTCTGAACTATTCTGAAAGTTTCAAATGTCTAGCTAGTCGGGAAGTTAGTTAAATAAATTTTCTGTCGAATAATATAAGCGCTGCCGAAGGCAGTGGGACCTGAAATAGTTGACTAAATTTATTAGAAAAATGTATTGTCACCGTGTTATGAGCTGTCCTGAAAATTTCAAATGTCCAGATAGTCGGAAAGTTAGTGAAAAATCGATTGCAAGCTTAGTTCTGATAACGCTGCCGAAGGCAGCAGGAACCCGAGACAGTTGGCTAAAGGTATTTAAAAAATGCATTTTCATCGTGTTCTGAACTATTCTGAAAGTTTCAAATGTCTAGCTAGTCGGGAAGTTAGTTAAATAAATGTTCTGTCGAATTATATAAGCGCTGCCGAAGGCAGCGGGACCTGAAATAATTGGCTAAAATTATTAGAAAAATGTATTGTCAACGTGTTGTGAGCTGTCCTTAAAGTTTCAAATGTCTAGCTAGTCGGAAAGTTAGTGAAAAATCGATTGCAAGCTTTGTACTGATAACGCTGCCGAAGGCAGCAGGAACCCGAAACAGTTGGCTAAAGGTATTAAGAAAATGCATTTTCACCCTATTCTGAAAGTTTCAAATGTCTAGCTATTCGGGAAGTTAGTTAAATAAATTTTCTGTCGAATCATATAAGCGCTGCCGAAGGCAGCGGGACTTAAAATAGTTGACTAAAATTATTAGAAAAATGTATTGTAACCGTGTTGTGAGCTGTCCTGAAAATTTCAAATATCTAGCTAGTCGGGAAGTTAGTTAAAAATCGATTGCAAGATTTGTCCCTGACAAACACACAAACAAACCCACAAACAAGAATCGAAGTTAATAAAAACATGGTAAAAAATCTGCAGACGACAAAAGGTACGATCTTTGTTTTTGAAATTAAAGGTTTGTGTAAAAGATATAATTACACAAACTAAATAAAATTTATGAGAAGCACAGAATGTTTTCCATTTTACATAGGTTATATAAATAAAACTAATTTTTTTACATTTAATGTGAAGCATAAATTCATTAACTTATCATAAAGGCAAAAGTGAGATTTTTAGAATTTATTTAATAAATATCTAAAATCGAAAGCTTTCCATATGTTTACAAATTCACGCAAGTACAGAATTTATTTTTAACACAATCGAAATCATCATCTTAAAATTTAAAATAATATCCTCAAAATAGCGCACTATTTTATTCAGGGGAGAAGCAGATTCTTCAAAGAGATCACTTTATTCTGCGGAAATTCCAGTTTTCTCTTGGGGTTGTTGGATGCTCCACAAAACAAATATTATGATCGTGTGATGTATATTTTCTTTCAGATTTTTGGGAATTAAATGTTACTTCCTCTCTATTTAAAGCTTCTGATTTTACATTATCGCTTAGTTTTCGTTACGATTGGAAACAGGGGAAAAAAACGCAAAGTTTCAATCACAAAACCAAAGCAATTTATCTTTTTCTAAGAATAACTCTTTTTTCCGTTGCCATCTAGAATTTAAAATACATCACAAAAAAATAATTATTAAAAAATATGCTGAATTTAAATACATCACAGATAAAATAATGATGATAATAATAATAAAAGAAGAGATTGACAATAACATTATACTTTTTTATGTTATTTTATTTAAGATATATTTCAGACAATCTGTTTTTTTTTTTTTTTTTTCATTCAGGCTGCGATCTCACTTTATTCTCATTAGTGATGTTTAATTGTACTGAAGAATTTAAATGACGATTAATTCTATTCTCTTATTAGTTATTCCATTCCTACAGCGATCTGCAATATCTAGGAATCTGTTTGCCATGAAACAAACTTGATGAGAAGGAGAAATAGGAATTTAATTTGGCGCCAGAATGTCCAGTATTTCTACACAATCTCCTCTACTACAAAAGTTTTCATTTCAATTTTTGTGCTTAAATAGGTGAGGAGCTCTGACTTTTTTTTTTTTTTTTTTCCTTAATCTGTTTCATAAATATTTTAAAATTATATTAATTTTTCCTCTCTGTTTGAGTAGTGAGATTACTAGTTTTTATCATATACCCAATAATTTATGTTTATAACCATTTTAAACATTGTTTTATTTAAGTAAGGGCATTCTTTTATTTAAGATCAGTGAGTTTTTCTCTTTAATACATTTATGCATATGCCTCACGTAAAGAAATGAAACATTACTAGCATTCAGAGCCTGTTTACCATAAGGGCCAATGGAGCAGCTACCCCGGGCCCCCAAACCATATATAAAGAAAGTATTATTTTAAAGATATTATTTTAAAAAACTTGTGCTTTAATCAACATAGCAATTGAAAATTATGAGGTGAACAATATCAGCTATGTGCAAAGAACAATTTAAAATGCGATAGGCATGATTTGTTGTCTTACCAACTCCACAGCAATGACAGGTGGTCTCAGCAGTGTATCGCTTTAGTTTATTTACAAATGCAAAGTTAAACTAGATCCGACACTCGTAACTTTCATTTTCGACGTCATTTATTTTGTATACTGATGAAATTGTTACTTATTTTAATACTTTACATTTGTGTTTACACTTAACTTTTACTCTATAAATTTCGTAAAAATGTTATTTCTTGTTCTGAAAGAAGGTTTATTTGATTTTTCTAAAATTTTAAAGAGTGCTGTAATAAAATCATCTAATTGCGAATTATCAAATACACCCCGCGACAAAAAGATAGGTACAAAGGGTTTTTTCTTTGATTTTTCATAAAATAACATTATCTAAATTGTGCTTATCATTTTATATTTATTCCCGGACTAATTTTTGTTTTAAGACTAATTTAGAAAAAATTTAAGACTAAAATGTTTCTAATTTAAGACTACATACCGCAACAAAAAGATAGGAACAAAGAGTTTTTTTTCCAGAAAAAAATTCTCTATCGATTGGTATAAAGGATTTAAATCCACGTCATTTAGTCTTTGAGAAAATCCATTGGTAAAAAAAGATTCAAGTTAGAAATTTAGCATTAATCTTTGTATAAAATATTTAATTCAAAATTTTCCCTTTATTAAATGAAGGTTGACAATCACTGAACGGTATAATGGGTATAAATCAACATAATCCCTTTTTCCTAATCGATTCTTCTGATTAGTTTTTAGTTAGTTTAACTTTATTTTTCGTCTCCTGAAAAATCAAGAATATGGACTTAAATCCTTTATACTTATCAGTACAGATATATATATATGAGTAAAATTTTGTTAGAAAATTTCGAGATGAATTTTTGTAGTTGGGAATTAAAAATATATTATATAAAATATATCCCATATCCCTGAAGGGATTGACGGTGTAAAAATTAGATACCTTTAAATTTCAGTGAAGAGAGAAATTTAATTGTCAAAAGTGGGCTTCTGAAGAGAAAATGTTCCCCGGAGCCCCATCTGAGGTTATTCGGGCTCTATTCGTATTCTCCGATTTCTTAATTTGATATTAGTTCTAGTACGTTTTATTATTATTATTATTATTATTTAGGAGAATTATAATGGTTTTAAAACCGTTTGCAATAGCTTCTCATACTGATTACGACAATGTTATTAAGCTTTTATGTAATATGGTATATAAAAATCCTTACTTATTTATATAGCTTAAAATATATTTTAAGCTTAAATTATCGCTTAAATATATTTAGCTTATAGCTTAAATACATAGCTTATTATAGCTTAAATATATTTAGTCGCTATAGCGACTAATGTCAATTTAAAATAGAAAAGCATATAATTAACCATTTGCAACAGCTTGGATATTCATTTTGATAGATTTATTAAGCTTTTATATCGATTCTTACTTGTCAAATATAGCACAATAGTGACTGACTACAAATGGAAACAGTAAGAGTTATATGAATTTAAAACCTTTTGCAATAGCTTCTATACGAGGGTCACTCTGAAATTTTTGAAATACAGCTAAACGGTACATGTTAAATTTAATAAATCTTAGGAGTGTTCAAAGTAGTCCCCTCCAACATCGATGCACTTTTGTAGACAAATTTTCCAATCATTAAAAGCTTCAAGTCATCCATTTCTTGGAATCGATGAAAAATATGCCTCTATATCCTCATCAATCTTATCTTCAAACTGAAAATGACGACCACGTCATTTTTTTTTTTTTTTTTTACGTTAAAATACAGCCAAAAATCACAAATAGCAAGATCAGGGGAGTTCTATCACTTTAGTGTGTTTTTGTTCAAGAAATTCGACTGTCAAACTTGCCACAAGAAAAGATGCATTATCATGGTAAAGCATGAGTTCTTTTATATTTACTTCTTAAAGATTTTCTGGAAGATACTTAATGGCGATTCATTCAATATCAATTAGCTGTAACTGCCTTCTGTCCCTCCAGTTTGGTGGGAAAACTAAAAACAAAAAACTAATTTTTTCATATACAGTTCTTCATGAATAATTTTTTTGGATAGCTACGGGTAAAATGTTAAGTTCCTTCTGTTTCATTTGGTAAGCGCAGCGATTATAATATATAAACATTTTTCGTATAGCCGACACATTTTCTGGGACTACCGCTGACAAAGTTCTTCCTGTATATTCTTCATACAGAAAAGAACTTCGAATTCTGCAAACCATCCGAATATAGTGACACGAGATGGAGATTCATTACCATATGCTAATTGTGGACGTTGAAGCTGTACTTCTTGATTTAACCCCACATTAAAATCATAGAAAATCATATGGTACGAGTGCATAACTTTTCAAACAGTCGGGTAAGTTTTTATGCTCAAGGGATCAATTAACTCGAAATAAAACACAGTCTCTATAAAAGTGGTGCCTGACCGACTATTTTGGAGGTATCTTGGACATTTCTGCAAACAGCATTTCAAGATGATAATGCAAATTACTACGCGGCATCTGTTGTAAGTTTATTCACTTTAAATTGACAAAATTTCCTATGCATTCCCATGAGAACTTATAATTCTGTAAGTAATCATATCTTTTTTCACTTTAAGTTAAATTCGACGAAGGATATAGTAGAATTTCTTCTTTACCAGACACGGAAATAGTTCTAATCGCGATCCGCTCGAAAATGTTTCATGTATAAAAAGGCGGGGAAGAGAGGACAGGATTCGAAATTTGCAGCCTACAACTCTGCCAGAACTAGAAAAAAAAATTTGTGATATTTGGCATATTGAAATTTTGAGATTTATATCAAAAAACGGTATAATACTATGCCACTGTGCATTAAAGCAGTAATTCCATATAAAGGTGGAATTAACCCAATGCAGAATACATATTTTTACTAAAAAAAATTGCTTAGATCTAACAAATAAATCGTTTTATTTCATATATTAAAATATAACTTGTTTATTTCACATAATAAATCCTAATAGAATACAAAGTGTATGGTTATTGCATTATGTTTAAAACGAAAGTTTTATGCAGATTCTTATAAAGTACTTCGTAGAGTGTAATAAAACAAATTATTATATCCAGAATGTACATAGGTATCATTTCATCCCTTTGGTATTATGCAAACAAGACAGTTTTATTTGTTTCAACCCTTAATTTTAAAGTTATTACAAATGAAATAGGTATAAGTTATCTTTTCTGCAGTGCGGCCTTTTTTTTTTTGTTACTTAGTGTATATTTTCGTATGAGGCTAAACAAAAGTATATTTCTTAGGACAACAAGAGACAAAGTAGAACAATTCAAAAACATTTTTTTCCCCTTTGCAACAAGTTTATCCCTTTCCGGCGCAACACAATTCGGATCATTTAAATTATACTGCCACCGGAATTCATGAACTAAATTAAACTAAAAGAAATTTTAAATTTCAAGGTTAAAAAGACCGGCCTTTTCTGATATGTTATAAACGTAAATATTTGTTAAAAAATTTCCGGGATGAATTTTTGCAGCTGGATCTTAAATTTTGCATCCTCGCAGCGAGGACAGCTCGCGTTAAGGGGTTAAAAGATATTACATTATAATATAAGTAAAACATAAAACTTTCAAAAGAATTTTAAGAAATGAAAGTAGTAACTGTTACTAAAAAAAGTAATGTCGTATTTTTAGAGGGGACAATTCCTAATCTCGCCGACATCCATGGCCCATGTCATTCTATTGGAAAGTTTGATTTCACAATACCTAATGCATTTTTTAAATTTTGTTTTCACATTCAGAAAATTTACAATCGCTAAATTGTTTTCCAAAAATTGATTTTATTTAATTTTTATTTAATATAATTCTAAGTTCAAAAACCCAAATTTGCAATAAATGCATTTTTCTCTTTTTCTTTCTTTTTTTTTGCCGCAAAATGAAATATTAAAAAATTATCAATTTTTGAAAATTGAGTACTACTTTAACGATTCTGAATTTTTACGAACGGGAAAACGCAATTTAAAAAAGTACATTAGGTAATGAATAGTTGTAAAAACAAATTTTCCCATAGAATAAAATGGACCACAGCTGTCAGCAAATTAGTTATTGTTCATTCGTAAGGGAAAAAATCAGTTATTTATTTATTTATTATTCTTTTTTGTATATTTAAACCAATTAAAAAACATTTTTCATTTTTCCCCATCTCGCATCAAGTTATTAAAACATATATACATATATTAAAAATAAAATTTAGACAAATCGTGGAAAAAATATTTTAAGAAATGACAGTAGTAGCCATTGCTAAGGAATGCGATACAATTACCGCATGCCTTTATGTAGAAGAACAAATTTTTGAAAAGTCCCGTTGTCCTCAATTAAATATTTTTTGTACAGAAATTTATATCGTACTTAGAAACAAAAAATAAGCGTCAGTTTCTTTCTTTTTTGTTTTCTTTCATTTTAGTTTTTTTTTTTTTTTTAATGAACTTTTTCATTTCTTACACGCATTCTTTTGTATTTAAAATTACTACCGAAGAAAGTTATCTGCATGTGCATTTTTTAGAAACGCAATTCAATGATTAGATTTATATTTCTCTATTTTCTTTTATTTGTCTAGCAACAGAAGTGGGTGTAATTTTATTGTTTTCATCTGTTGACACACTGTTTCGATATACACAGTATCTTTCGCTACTGAAATGCCCAGAAGAAGATTAATCGGTCGGTCTGAGAGGCAAATAAGATAGAGAAGTTCATAGAGATATGCTTCATCATGTAAATAAAATTGCTGATAGCGATTTTTTTTTTCTTTTTGTAGGATATAATAGAAATCACCAAGAAAGTTTTTTACACGGACATTTTGAATTTCTACATTTATTATTTAAATGCTTACTAGCGCATACTTACTATGACATCCATTCATCTGCTACTAAGTTTAGTTTGCTAATTACTCATGTCAAATTTAGTGATTCCAATGAAATCTTTTTGAAAAAGCACCTTTCATAAGCAATAAGCCGAATATTTCTAATTGATAATTTTTAGTTACAGGCTCACTGACAAATTTTCTTCCACCAATAAACTATTATTTCCCATATCCTTCCCCGAGAGTTCATTTGTCTTTTCAACTACTGATTTTGTTCATATTGTTGTGGAACTCTGGTTGGTAGAACGTTGATCTGGCAATAGAAAGATTGTGGATTCGATACTCGAGCCAGCCGAAGAGCATCATGTACATCAGTCTCTGGTGCACATAAAATCTGTCATGACTGCAATATCCTACATGCTCCATACAAATAATACCTCTGGGGGATACCGAAGTGGTGGAGCCATCCCTTCTGCAGAAGATAAAAATTGTGATGGCTTATCTGCAGACAGCCACTGAGGCATAAATCCCAAACCATTGCCAATTGCCCAATACGTACCTATCAATGCAACGTTAAATCAGCTTCCTCAGGATATTTCATATCAAGAAACACTAATTGAATTGTATAGACTTATAGATTTCGGTCGCCCCCGCTATAATTTTTCACGGGGGCGAAAGCATTTTTTCGTCCCCGTGCTTCCAACAGGTAAAAATTTCAAACGAGAAAATAATTAACATGAATTTTAATGAAAATTTTCACATCCTTGAAATTTTTTGTTTTCTTCTATCCTTCTTTCTGTACTGACGGATTAGTAGAAAACAGGATGTTTACTTTATACAATGCTCCTTTTGCGCGAGAGAAGCTGAACCCCTTTTCAGGGTCTCACCGCAAAATAGAGCAGGCGACAGGCTTTTAAAAATGAGTCTGTTACAGTTTGTTCAAGTTAAACATATAACAAACGTAAACAATAATATATGTGATTTGATGCCCTGAAAAATATCTCCAATCGGTGCCAGCTATCTTCAACTTTTGTTAAGATTTTTGTACCTTTCCTTTTGTTAACTTTGGCTTTTTGTAACTATGTGTTATCATTTGTCCTGTACTTTTAAAAGGCAAGTTTTTATTGTAAACCCCAAAACACACAAAGAATGGGTGGGATAATTTTCAGTTTTATCTTTAACCAAGGCAGTATTTTGTGTATATCTTTAACCTTTGCTCTTTAGGATGAGGATTAACACAACACATTAAGGTCCTTTGAAATTGGTATAAATTCTATAGATCAAAAAAGAAGATTACAGAGCTGCCAATCAAATCTGGCAAATTGTTAGTACCGCCCCTTTTCCTACACCACTTAATTTTTAGAGTAATTCTCTTCAAATATATTTACGATGAATGAAGAAAACAAATACTCAAAAAATTAAGTGGTGTAGAAAAAGGGGCGGTACTAACAATTTGCCGGATTAGGTTGGCAGCTCTGAGATTACAATAATAGAACCGCCTGCATGTCTAGTTTTTAGACAGTTAAGTACAATGACAGAAACACCCTGATGAGCGATTGCATATATCCGGAGAAATTGCCTAACAAATTTAGAAAAACGGTCAGCCAGCATCTTCTAGGTGCCATGAGCCTAAACAAAAGGTAGCGAAAAAACATCCATGAACATCATCATTGGAAGTGCAAAAATAAACAAAGTCCCCCTCCACCCGAAGAGCTTTACTTAGAAAGAATGAAAAGAAGAATTCAGTTGAGAAACTTTTACAGCTGAGGCTCGATAATTTTTTTTAGCTTTTAGCTCATCCAAATTATTAGGCCATATCTGATGGAGACAAATTCAGGCAAAGGCCCCTTTAAAATAATTTTCATTGTAAGTCTTAATCATTTAATCTTCATCCTACTTCTTAAACAAAAAGACAAACTTAAATTTAACTCTTCTTTCTAAGTAGAGGGAACTGTTTTTAAATTTTATCTAATGAATTGAAAAATGTTTATTTTCTTCGATTTACTTATTTACTACTGAACCCAAAAATAGAGTTGCGAGTGCCTTCCTACTGCTTCGATAGTTAAAAAGGTATTCTAGGACCTATCAAAGAAAAACTGGAGATTTAGCTGAAATATGAGGTAAGCTTTTTCAATGTTTATTTTGAGATTTGAGGAATTCTAGAGGCAAACATAGTGGTTTGTGCATTGTTTAAATTTTTAAGAAAATTATTAATGCTTTTAAAGCTGTCAAAATTACAAAATTGATTAAAAATAAATTAATAAATTTTTTTTTTTTTTTAATTATATACATAAAAAAGTAGTGCATTATTATCAGCAGGTTAATTATCAAGGAAATTCATAGATGATATTTTAAATTGTTTATACACTTATTTATTATTATTAATTTTATTATTATTTACAGGGAAAAAAAATGTTTGAAGTATATTGAAAATTTGGTTAAAGTATTTTGAAAATACTATTTAAGTATGTTGTTTTAAATTTTGAAGCTTTGAGAATCAAAATTATTGAGTTAATCAATATAAATTAATATTGACCCCCCCCCTCCCCCCACACACAGAGAAAATTTTGAATTATATGGCTATAAATTTATTTTGAAAATACTTTAAGCTAAAACTGTTGAGTTATCAATGTGAATTAAAATAGAGAAAATTCTTTTCCCAAAATTTAAAATTTTGCTGCTGTTGTAAGAAATTTATGGTTAGAGAGAAAACAATTTTAAGTTTGTCACATGTTTTATTTCCTTATGTTCCATTTTTTTAAATGACGACTTTTCGTTGAAAACTCAAAATACCAGAAAATTTTCAATTCAATTTAAATTTCAAAGTCTGACATTTTTTCTTTAAAATTATCTCAAGAACAGTAAAATTATCATATATAATCATGTATCACATATCCGTAGAAAAATGCACAGAAATACTGGTGTTGAATGATGATCAATAGAAACATTGCAATCAAATCAAACACCAGAAAGTGCAAACTTACGCAATTATCGATTCGAATCGAAGGGATTAAGCAGGACATTTCACCAGCTGGAAAGCAGCAATTCTTTCACGTTGCATCCATGCTTACCATTTTTATTTATTTATTTTAATGAAGTGCAGTGCTTAATTATTTAACTCGAAAGAATCATTATGTGGATTTGCAATTCTTGGTGCTTTCTCACAAGATTAATATTACTTAATTACAACAATTTATTCATTAATTAGAATGCTGTTGTGTGTAATATCAAATATTATACACAACAGCAATTACTGAAATTGCTTTAAGTATTAGTGGTTCATGTTTTATAAACTACCCTTATTCAAAAATGTTTGCTTAAACTTAAGTATTTTGATATAATATATTTCGTAAAAAAAACTTGCAATTTGCAGTGCATATTTATTCTGCTACTGGAAATGATAAAATTCAGGTGAAACGTTTTAGCATATATATTTTAATTTAGAAGATTCAAATATAATGCATCATATCATTAATATTAAGTGTTTTATCAGTGCATAATTCAGGGGGGGGGGGACCTTGACATTTTCATAGATGTGTATTTTATTGGACGTTGGGACTCCAGCAGTTGTTTACTATAATATTAGATAATTTTCAGTATACTGTAAGAAAATATAAATTTTGAATAAAATGTTCCAAAATTGTGTTAAAAATTTAAAAATGCCTACAAAAATTGTTTTTTTTTTTTTTTTTTTTTTTTTGTATGACTAATTTTTTTTTTTTTTTTTTAAATAAATATTACTTCAAATATTATCCATTTTTTATTTTTGTTGATTTTACTCATTTATTGTTTAGTTTGAACCCTTGAAATAATGTATTGTTGAGATTAAGTAAAATTTGACATTTTGAATTACTGTATCTGAAATATAATTTTGTATTTAATAAAAAACCGTTTTAAAACTTTTTATAATGATAAATGACTAGTGTCTAATTAATTTAATAATTTTTATTTTAAATTTGCCGTTATTTTGAAATATTATGGATTAAAATGAATTTTAAATTCAATATATAGTAAAATCTGTCTTTTCTGAGCTAAAAATTTGTTCTTTCTTGTGTAAAACAATTGAAAGATTGTTAAACTTTTCTTGTGAAAGAAAAAAAAAATGTAATTTTTCAAACAGGTCATTTTTTTTTATATCGATATTTTGTGTAAGAAGTTACTGTTACGTTTTACTATGATGTATATTTTTGTTCTCATTTATTAACACAAAATAAACAGACAAATAAATAAAATGCTATGAGAGACAAGAAGTAAAATTTTTATAGGGTTACACTGAAATTTCTATTATCTGTTATTACGAAAATCTGTAATAATACTGACACTTTATTTTTTTATTATTTTTTTTTTAACCTATTATTATTATCATTATTATTCTTTTATCCAGCCGAACTGAATATTCCTACCAAACATTACGTATACTAACTATATCTATATACTAACCAAATATTTGGTGCGATTCTGGTATATAAATTATATGCATATTATTACATTATATTATTTTGCATAAAAGGCTACCTTAAACTAAAGATTAAACTAAATTCATTATTTGATTGAACAATTCATACAAATTTTATAAAAATGACAGCATAATTTTAATATTTAATTTATTTTGTTTGAAGCTCTAAATAAAAGTTGCTCATTAAAAGTGTAATTTGTAAATTAATAAGCTTTTTTATTTTTTTATTTATTTGTTTCAATATAAAGTAGGGCATACAAAAAAAGAAATTTTTGCTTAAACCTTCTTTATACTTTTATGAAAAAAAAAAAAAAAAAAAATAGGTAAATAAATTCAATTTATTTGTCATTACTTTCCTGTACAGGAAATGCGTATTAAAATAATAAATAAATAAATAGAACTCCTTGTATAAGTTTTTTCTTCTTGAAATCTTATCAATTGTTAATTTTATTAGTCATTCTTCATTAGAACTTCATGATGAAAATAGAAACTAAAAAATTACTCATGATTTTCAAAGCTGCATATGTCGCAAACTTGCAGATATGAAAAAATAGACCTATGATAGTAGTAAATGTGTCACTGATAAAATAATGAATGGATATAATATGTCCACAAGAAAATTTATTTGTCATTATTTTAAAATAATTTATCATTATTCTAAATTATAAGTTTTATAATTTTTAAACAGACACCAAAAAGTAAATTTCAGAAATAACATTAAATTAGAATAATGAAAGAAAACATTGTTACACTAACACCGGGAATTATAAAAACAAGCAACTATTGTTTCAAATCAAAATACAGAGCTGCCAACCTAATCCGGCAAATTGCTAGAACCGCCCCTTTTTCTACACCAGTCATTTCTTAGTTTTTTTTTCTTCTTAATTCATCACAAATATATTTGAGGATAATTACTTTAAAAATTAAGTGGTGTAGAAAAATGGGCGGTACTAACAATTTGCCGGATTAGGTTGGCAGCTCTGAAAATAATTAGACTTGACCTTTATTCAAGCTTCAAAAAACAAAAATCACAAGTTTTTGGCAGATATTTTGTTTCCATTTTAAGGGGCTGAACACGATGTTCTAAATGTAATGCGTTTCTGCTTTCATCCTCCTTGCTTCTATATTTTTTCGCCTGATGAAAAGTCATACTCAGTTATTTCAATTCGAACGGTTATTACGACTTGCTGCAATTTTATAGTGGTCACAATGATTTTATTCATTACCTTTTTGAACAGAATTTTGGGGCATTTTACTGCACTAATAGTAAATGATTTTGCCACTGGACATTGCAAAAGCAAAAGATCAGTGAAAATATTGATTTTTCATTTTTTTCGCAAAAAAAGCACTTTAATTTAAATTTTCAAATACATTTTGAAATTGAAAATTTTAAAATTTATTTGATCTTTATAAATGTAGTAAAAACGCTTTTAAAGTTTTAAATTGTGTTTTCTCAGTTTGCATTTTTTCATGTATTGATGATCTTCAAAATGCTATAACTTCTATAGATATTTAAGAAAAGACTTAATATATATATATTTGAATGATTAATAGAATCTATTTGAAAGATTTAGGGATGGATTTTGTAATATATTTACAAGAAAAAATATAATATATATATATTTTTTTTTTCATCAAATTTTTGCATAGACTGGTAGATCTATACATTTTATTTTTATTTTTTCTCAAAAAATAATTAGTAAATTTCAAAATCCATTCCTACAGTTATAACACATATTCTTATGGGTAAAACAAAAAAATTTATGACAAAGTATAGAAAACTGTAGAAAAAAAGAATTATGATTTAATTTAATTTTTGAGTAGCAAGTAATTTACACTATTGCTGCAAATCTACAACTTAAGATTTATGCTGTAAATTTACTTTTTTTTTAAACTTAATTATTAACCTTCTTTATTTGCTTTGTAACTACATTGCTAATCTATTTTCCCTTGCATTTCTAGCTTTCAGAAACTTTTTTGCCTAATCCATGTTTATATATAAACAAAATGAATAAAAAATTGCAGAAATATATTCATAGCAGGAATTAAATCATTTTGGGGTATTATCTCTTAATGCATTAGAATCCTTATTTCTGTCTCCTTTCCCCCTCCCCCACTTAAGAAGTTTAAATTATCTCCATAACAAGAGAAATAAGGAATTTATTAAATCTCACACAAATAAATAAATAAATAAAATAATCTCATAAGACAAATGCAGTCATTTTTTTCTTATGAGGTCACTGAGCAGAGTGTGCGGGCTTAAATATTGCCCATTTTATAAATATTTTTTTTTTTCCCTTGCGTATTTTATTAATAGGTCATTATTGTATCGTTTCAACAAAATATAATCGTAACTGGACCACGTTAGAGAAATATTATATAGATTACCAACTCAAACTTAGTTATCTTGTTTTATTTTTTATTTCATTTTGCACGAGCACTTTTTATTTTCTAATTAAAAATTATTTAAAAAACAAACTTTTTTGATAATGTCCATTTCAAAACTGGTTATTATTAATTTTCTTTTATTTTTTTTTCAAGAAAGAAAAAAAAAGATGAAATTCTGGGAAAAGCAGAATTTAGTTAGTACAGAGGACTATCCGTTTTTTATTTTTCAAATTATAACATCGCTTTCAAATTATTCAGTTATATTTTCGATAAATTTTAAATTTTGATAAATGTCCAACTATCTTAAAACTGGTATCGTAAAAATTCGTAGATTGAGACTAATAGTCCTCAGTCCTAAAAAAAAAAAAATTAGAAAAAGTGCTGGGTCGCCTTAAATGTATGGAGCTAAGGTGTAATTATATTAACTATTATATTAACTTGGTTTGCTCTAAATAATGATGTTCCTTGAAAGTAAAAGCAATTTTAAAAGAATAAAAATTAATTAATTACTATATAATTAAGTCATTGCCATTATTAATTTTTAGCAATGTGATTTTTTAATAATTCTTTTTCAGTACTCCCCCCCCTCCCCCCAACCACCTTCAACCGGTTGTCAGCAACAAATCTCGCCCCCATAGTGAAAAGCAAAAGTCAGAGCCTATGCTTAGAGTATAATGGGAGTGGCACATTTTTCTTGCAACATGTATATTCAGAGAAATTGTTCTTTGAATGAAATGAAATGTCTTTTATTAAATTGCAGTCCTTGAATATGAAAAATATTGGGCATAAAATAATTACAGTTTTCTTTCTCTTTTACCTCAATAACACATATATTCCAGTGAAAGTTTTGTCCCAAAGACTAAAAGGGGATTGGTCACAAATTAACGAAAAAATATAATCTTTGGGGTCACCATGTAAAAAAATAATGCTTGAAATGAGTAGCAACTGTAATATGAAAAATATTGGGCATAAAATAATTACAGATTTCTTTCTCTTTTATCTCAATAACACATATATTCCAGTGAAAGTTTTGTCCCAAAGACTAAAAGGGGATTGGTCACAAATTAATGAAAAAATATAATCTTTGGGGTCACCATGTAAAAAAATAATGCTTGAAATGAGTAGTAACTGTAGTATATAATTATCAACCTCTCTTTTATTATACACAAATTTATATGAGAATTGCACTTACGTTGTTAGAAATATAAATGCTTCTTTAACATCAACATTTTTTTTTCTAATGTTTTTGTTAATAATATGCAGTTTTAAAACCATAGCAATACCACTTTTAGAAAACTTCACATACTACATTAGACATAACATACAACAATCCAAATTTAAAAATATCGACATGAGTATTTTTACTAAATTATTTTTAACTGTGCTTTATGCAATACTTAGCAAAATTTCTATAACATAATTCATTAGCAAAATGTACAGACTAACTCTAAAAAAATCCCTTCACAGATATCATTCAAACTCAGAAAGATATCATTGACAGAAAAGTTGATTTTCAAGTACTTTTAAAAAGATGCAAAATGCTAAAAGGGTTTTACCCATCCTTTTACTTTGAACTGACGAACAGTCATGGACATAAACAAAGGCACACTATGCATTTTCTCAAAAAATGGGGTAAATATTTGAAAACCTTTAACTAAAACATATTGTTTATATAATCTTTGAATATTATAACTGCAAAATATTAAAATAACAATCAAATTCATAAACTTACAAAAATAAATAGAACTTCTCAACCTGAAATTGAAAGAATAAAGTGAAAGCACAGTAACTATAATATTAGGTAGAATAATGTGTATAGTCAATATGATTGCCAATACATAAAATATATAGATTATATAAGCAATATGTTGTACTAAATTAATAATGTTAACTCAATTACCTGGATCTTTAATTAGTAACTGGATAGACTTTGTGTATGAAATACTTATCAAATTAGCTAACATTGAAATTAACAATGTTGATAAAGGTATTTAAAAAACATAACTGGGAGTACCTCATTTAGAAAAGTTCAGATTTCTTACCTGACATTTTCTTGTACATAAATCTAATACTTTGTGAATATCAGCAAACTGCAAATCTTGTAAATGCAATGTTTTATAATACTTGTTTATATTAATAATTATACTCATACAACCACTTAAAAAAAAAAAAAAAAGCAGAAGTACACAATTTTTTTTATTTTTTATTTTTCATTCACTAAATGCATATACAATCATATGGAGCGTATAGAAATGAATGTAACTTAAACATAATTGAAAACAAGTACATGGCAGTCTTTGTTCTGCTCAGCTGACAGTGAATATGAAGGCGAATTGAAGAAAAATATATTTATATATATATATATTTTACACAGATGACAACTGAACTTTCACAAATGCAATTTTAAATGGAAAGTGTGAGTTATGAGCTATAAACTGCACATAGATCTGAAAATAAATAATGAATGATTTGAAAAATTGCCAACTTATTGTTGAAGTACATTTAACTATGCTACAATTTTTCATACAAAGAAAAATAATATTCAATTCACACTTTTAATTAGAAAATATTAGAGTTACCCTAGAAAATATTTATATATTAACAAGCATTCTAAAAAGTATTTTCATCATTTAAATAAAATTTCAAAATGATTAATGGTAAAATGAAACAAATTCTGATTGTTGAATAAGAAGCATATTAAATAAAGGAATGGTATACATGCAGTTTGAATGTTAATGAAAAAATAAATATAACAAAGGATAAATAATGCAAATTTAGAGAGAATTTTGTACATAAATTACTCTAGTAAAAATTGCCAGTAAAGATTAACTTACAGTATTACTTAAAAACTGAAAAATATATACATAAATTAATAAGTTGCTGTAGCATACCTGCCAACAATGAAGGATCAAAGTAACAGAGATTCTATAAACAGAATTTTAAGGCCTAGACAGCATTCATGGGTTTTTAACATGTCATTTTTTAATAGTTCAATCCACAGCTTAAACTGTCAAAAATCTACATGCATTTGCAAAATTTAACTAATAAGTAAAAATCTAGTAATTATTAATTAAAAACAGTGCTATCTATTAAGATGCAAGATTTTTTTTTTTCAGCAAAAATGAAAATCTTGATTAAAAATTTGAAAATTCAAGTTTTTGATAAATTATATGTATAACTTTAAAAAACTTAGAAAAAGGGAGAAATGTGTGAGGATATGGGAGAGTAGAAGATAATCCCAAAATAAGGGAGAGTTGGTAAGTATGCTGTAAAAATACTAGAAAAACAGGCATGCTTAATCTGAAGGAGGGGAAAAAAACAAACAAAAAAAAAAAAAAAACATCAATTTAAAGATAACTAGGTATTCGAAAAATATGGTTTAATAATGAATTTTTAACATAGGTGACAAAGTCTTTTCTTACTTTAATAATCTATCTATTGTATGCATGCATGATACAAGCTATTTCATTTCATAATAAAGTTTTTTTTTTTTTTTTTTTAATCACAGGATGGTTTCAGATACGCTTAGAATGAGAAATTATAACAATGAATGTATGACAAAAAAAAAAAAATAAAATAAATAAATAAATAAAATAAATAATAATAATAGAATTTGCACATTAAATACCTTGAATTTGCACATTAAAATCATAATTATCAATAGCAAAAATTACAAAGTTTTAAAAAATTTAGATTTCTTATAATACAAAACACTTAAATAGTACAATTTACAGAATAAATAATTAAATTTTATTATAATCCAAAGCTGCCACAAGCTTTAGGTAATTGAAAGGTATACATATTTATTAAAGATAGTCTTATTTTTCTGTGCAATGACTTCAATTCAGCAAAAATACATATTCACAACAACATTACAAATATTAGAAAAAAAAAAGTAAAAAGAAACAAAATTAAGCAATATGTTTCAAACATATATTTTGTAGCAATTTAGATGTAAGAAATTTCATTATTACTATTAAACAAAATACAGTATCTCTAAAATCATGCATTATTTCAAAATTACAAACATATGCATCTTCAAGAAAGATTAATCATGCTTGGGTATTGATCAATTTTGATATCTCCGAGTATTTTGAACCTTTTTGACTAATTAACATGCGGTGGAATGTTATACGATGAGGATAACATTATGTGAGAAAATATCAAATCTAAATCTGGTTTTACACATGAAAAAGTCAAATATTTACATTTTTTGAATCAATCAACAATAAATCACTTGTAATGAGAAATACAAAAGTACAATTATAAAAACAATCTTTTTTTAAACAAAAGAATTGAGTACACTTTTTAAAAATGCAGATTTCATAAAGTTCTAGAAAAATATTTTTAAAATATCACCAGACAGTAAATGAAGATTAGAATTATCAAGAAGGTTTATGAGAAAAAAAGTCACTTATAAATTTATGTAACTGTTAAAGGTCGTTATATATTAATAGAGTTTCAATAAAAATGTAGCAATGTTCCAGAATGGATCAAATAACTACTATGTACAAGTGAAATATTTGAAGATTCAGAAAGGGACAAATATTTGAAGATTCAGAAAAGGACAGATAAGATATTTGAAGATTCACAAAGGGCACATAAACTGATAACTTTTACAAGGATCAGAACAAGTTTTAAATTTTGATATGCATAGTAGCGGTAAATAATGAGTACATTTTATATAAAAATAGACATACTACAAGTAAAGATGCATTGTAGTTATGTATTATTAAATATAAATTTATCTTGACATTTCCTTAATGGGTCTTTTATATTTGTTCTAAAAATACTCTAATAAATGTTAGATGGAACTGTAAGATTTGGAATTGAAATATTTATATAAACATTAAAAGGACTATGGTAAAATCTTGCCAGATTCCTATCCATCACAGTGAATTATATACTATAAAAGCAACACATTTTTTAAAAGTCAAGAAATAATAGAATAATAGTTTAAGGACATGTTGCAACTTAGATTCTTTATAATCAATGAATATGACTAAGAGAGAATTAAACTGCAGGAAAAAAAAAATCTTAATTGTGCATTTCTAAATACAGAGCAGCATGTAACTGAAATCGCTTGGAAAAAGTCTGCTAGGGTAAATATTAAAAATTTAAACCATTTCAAAGAACAAAAATTAATAGAAAAAAAAAAAAAATTATAAGCAAGTTCCTAATACAGGATTAAAGCATAAGAAATAGCATAGGCAAAATTACAAATGTTGAATAACACACAGATACAGACAACTGTACTGTTAGAAATTAATGCTATAGAAAAGAAAACAGAATTGAAAACACTGAGAGCTAACTAGCATTCATAAACATTACGTAATAAATGAATATAATTGATTTAGCACCACATATAACAACCTAATTCTCCAACATTAATATGGAGACTTTTAAAGACATTTTACATATCACAGCAGTCTTGATATATATTGTCTTCTTGAGGAAATTCAGGGAAGAAGCTACTACAAGAAGCCCTAAGAAAAGCTATTTCGGTAACTTCTAACTTTGTTATTATGGCTAAATAACCTTGCTATTCTAAGAAATGTTCTTTTTAAATAATTTAATATTGCTTCCTTTTTTTTTTTTTCAAAATTTTAATACAATTAAATGTGAAAAAAAATAAAATAAACCTATCTTGAAAAAACTTGAAGCCCATCACAAAAACCAAAGACATATCCATAGAAACAGTCTTAAAAGTATCAAGTACAAAGAATGATATATTTACATGGCAAATTACAAATAATATTTAAATTTACACACAAAAAAAATAACATACTGTAACTGCAAATGATTAAGTTGTAGTATTACATTGTATTAACATTGTATTATTAGTTTTGTAGTATTATATACATTTCCAAAATGGATAGTACAGTGTTTACATTATTTTAACAATAAAAATATACTAGAAACACAAATTAAAAGATTTACTAACTACATCGCACAAACCTATATTATTATTTTAACTTATCTTTTTTTTCTGAAAAAGAATTTATCATCGATGAGCCAAGATAAAAAGCAAAATTATAATCTGGATTTGTAATTTGCTACTTAAGGATTGTTCAAGCATTACATGGGAATGCAAGATGAAAAGTAAGGGTAAAAAAATTATATTTTTGCAACTAATGAAGCAATTTAAAATTTCAGAATTTGAAATAGTCACTTGACTGTAAAATGACTGCATAGTTACTTTTAACTAGGTAATTAATTTCATTAATTACCTTAAAAGCAATATATTTCATTTTTATTTTCCTTTTTTTAGTCTAACAAGTATTAGGCCTTTATTTCTTAAGTCTGCTTTAATGTTATTTGCCAGTTTGAAACGCATCTTTTATATTAACAAGCTGATTTTAATTTACTGAATATCAAACAATTTTTAAACCTAGAACAAATAGGATAAATTTAAACCCAATACTTTTTCAAAAATCTAAAAAAGATAAAAATTTAAAAATTGTTTTTAAAAAATCTACTGTAACAAATTAATACCAATGTTACAAACAACTTTATTTAAATCGTAATACAAAAATTTTAAAATTAATAAAATTTCACGATAATTGTTTCAAAATATTCTAAATTTTAATAGTATATAATCTGTTGCTTGGCTTCTACTATGCTTAATAAAATCATCATTATTATATATATATATATATATAGTAAATCATCATTATTATATAATGAGTAGATTAATGATTTAAAAGTTCAATTTTTAGTTTAATAAATAAAGCAAATTTTCTTTACACACTAATCAAGGTATACTTAAAGAATTAACTTCATTTATAAAAATTTATAATAGAAAAGGGACTATATATATGGAATTTAGCTACAGCTACATCAAAATCCACCACTTCTTTACACAAAATGTAAGTACATTTAAAAATGCTCATATAGCAATGCTACACAAAAATAGTTAACTTAAATAAATATAAGAAAAAAAATAGTTATAAATAAACCCTTAAATTAATTGTATTGATCAAAACAAGTTTAGAGTTAAAACTTAGAAAAAGAAAAGAATATCAACTTTAAAGAGTCAAGAATCTAAAACACAATATCAGCTGCCATGTAAATATTACATAGGAATGATCAACTCACTAAGTATAAAATTTCATTCTAGGGCTAAAATTTATGTATAAAATTAGAAGAGCACCAATTATAATGTTACTAGTACTGACAGCAGCAATAAACTTGCATAAAGTATTAACTTCAAAAATATATTTAAAATTTTATAACAAGATATGCAGAATTGTGCCATTACTTAAAATACAAAACAAGTATCAAAATAGTAACTTTTTTTTTTCCTTTTATCATTCTGGATTTAAATTTGATAAAATACTCTTGCATATTCAATACAAATATCCAGAGCTCTAGCAAGAAAAACTTAATTGTCAATAATAAAAATTTATTTAAAAAGACAATATAAATAGGAAAAGAGCATATCAACATACTTAGAACAGCAAATAAAGTTGTGTTCTGCCTCTTCTCTACTCGTATAATATAAAAAACATACGAAGACAAATTTTTCTGGAATCAATGATTGTTCTGTTTAAATTTCAATGAAAATAGAATTTTCCAAATTAAAAGCAATCTCATTGATTTTAAATATGTTACATTAATATTTGAATTAGAGGATTTATTTCTTCTCCCCCCCTCCCCTACATAAAATAATTTAACTCTTCAGTTGTTGGAAATATTCTAACAGAGCTAAGTAAAGTAACTATATAGAAAACATTGCATTATAATAAAATGCTCTGTAGTGTTATTCTATATTGTTAAAATCACATTTATATAACTTTTAAAAAGTTTTGTTAAACAGTAGAGTTTTTTTTTTTTTTTTTAAATGACAGTGTAAATAGAATATTTAAATCCTTTAAAAACAATGTCACAGTAATGCAACTCATTCTTGCACATATTTATGAGCAACATTTAGAGCTATTATGTCTGTGATGTCAGCGAAAGATGATGCACAATAAAATGGAGTAATATAATGATAAAAATTGTTACAATGCAACGTTTATACCTCTTCATAAAAACAAAAAGATCAATAAAATTATTTCAAAAACAGCAAATTTTGATAGTACATCGAGATTAAAATTACAGTATAAAAATATTTAGCACTAAGTAGAAAAGAGCTTATACATAACAAAAGTGAGAAAACATAACACATATCACAACGTATCAAATTTCAATGAAAAAAAGAAAACAGCTAATACTGTTTGCTGAGCTAAGAACAATCATCTTTGGATAAAGTCTGTCTTGTTACAAGGCGAGACAGATAACAGCTGCAAGTAATGCAACAATATCACCCAAATTTAAATAAACAATAGTTTAAAGCTTTAACTTGTTTCACAACATTCACTTTTATTTTCTAGAAGAGACATTTTGATACTTTAATCTAGCAGGAAAAAATAAACACACTTAAAAATGAATTGCTGCTTGATATGCAAAGTAGAGATTTATGAGTATGTCTTTTGTAGAAATTAACAAAAGAAATAATAACAGTAAATAACATAAGTAAATAATTTTAAGTAGAAATTACGCAAAATGAAATAATCCAAACACTCAGCTCATGCTACAGTTTCAAAACATAGTAAAATGAAATGAACACATCATTTCACAGAGATAATCCAAGTAAATGTATCTTCAACTGTAAGTGCACAAATGTTCGTAAGTAAAGACTTAAATGTATTTTTACATGTGCGTGCAAGTATCATAAAAAAAGGCTGAGCAAGCATCAGATGATCACACATCGCCTTCGAGGCTTCAATTTGGATGGCTTAAATGGGGGTCGTTCAGCTGCTTGGAATTTCCTGCAAAATAAACAGTAGAATACTGTAACAAATAATATTAATTGACAAATAAATCTTCTATAGTTATTTTAATTCTAAACATTAGTCATCAGGAAGTTTAATACAATTTTGAAAAATCATGATACTCTCAGCACAAGCAAATATAACTTTCCAAAATCTTCATTTAGCATACAAGTGATTTACTAAAAATTTCTCAAAAAAAAAAAAAAAAAAAATTGCTTAGTTAGTTGCAGATTTTATTAATAAATTTACCAGTAACATTTGTTAAATAGAAAAAAAAAAAGTTATAAAAGACTCTTCTAGGGCTGGAAAGAATAGCTTTAAAAAAAAAAAAAAATAAATAAAATGGATGCAATCATTATTTGATTTTGAAAAAGTTTAGCTAAAGTGGCATTCCAACAGAGATGGACTCAGTAAATTACATGCTTTGGTTAAGGGCCCGCTTCACTCACCGCAGCCGGAAGCCGAAGTTAATGTTATTCTATGGGAAATTTTTCTTTACAAATAACTTATTAACTAATACTTATTTTTAAATTCTGTTTTCACATTCTGAAAATTCCCAGCTGTTAAATTGACGGACCTTTTCTAAAAAATTATTTTTTTATTTTTTTATATTTTATTTCGAAGCTGCATAATACGAATTTTCAATATGTGAAATTTTTTCATATTCCAATTTTAAAATAAAATATTAAAAAATAAAAAAATACACTTTTAAAAAAGGTTCGTCAATTTAACAATTAGGAATTTTCTATTATATTATATATATAATTTAACCTCTCGAATTTTTTTCACTCCACTGCCAATGATTATTAAAGCTACTCCTTCTATATTGCAAAGTCTGTTGAATGAACATTGCAAATGTTTCAAAGAATTTGAATAAATCAACACTAATATTCACAATATCTATAGCTATATTGAGATTACAAGACTGAAAGATTATATATTGTCCAATATGGGTTTCTTCAAATTTAATACTATTTCTTAAAAATCTAACACACAGCACAAATTTCTACATTAGGACACTTTAAACATATACACACTTTAAAAAGCAAAACTTGAATAGGCTGAATGCTATAGTGACCGTAAGATATTGCCACAAAAATTTAACACCTACAAAAGTGACTCACTTTCAGGCATTTGTAAAATATTGTATAAAGTAATAAATAAGATATTTTACAAAACTTCTTGAAACTTAAAACTTAGTAAACCTAACACATATTTATACATTAAAAAAAAGTATATTTAAAATAAACAAAAGCATGTATATTTATACTTTATGTTCTCTACATTGTGGTGAGAGTGTTGCACAGTTGATCAGTATATTTATTTTAAGATAACATACAACATTGTGTGAAACTTACCTAACTTGTCTAACAAGCTCATAAAATGCATTTTCCACATTGCGTCCCTGCATAGCACTACATTCCACAAAAGGAATTTTCAGTTGTTGAGCTCTTTGCTGTACCTCAGTCGGAGTAATCTATATATAATTTGAAATATATTTAGGCTATTAATAAGTATTTTAATAACAGCAGATTAATTTTTACAAAGAATTGCTAAAAACAAATTATTTAAAGTTATAGTGTAGCTATCCATACAAAATAGTAATAAAAATCACAAATTAAAGAAATGTTTAAATAATGTCTAATTTCTAAAAACTAACTGATCAAGATAATTCAGAATTATATTTAGATAAAATAACTTAAATTAAAAAAAAAAAAAAAAAAAAAAAAATGCCACTCTACTTTGACAAGTAAATTTAAGAACACAATTTATTAAAATTAGGTCATTATATATAAAATACTCAATGACTCATCATTTGAAATTAGCAAGCTGAAGATCTCAGCTTGGCATGGATCCAAATCTTGGTGATTCCTAGATTGATTACATATTGGAGGACTCTTTTTTAAATCTGCGATTTATATTATACTGAATGCCAAAATCATCTACCAAGAACACATTACATTAATAGGACATATGAACAAATCAGAAGTTTGTGTCATTTTTTAATACGAGTTTTGGCACGGAACTAATAAAAAGCATCAAGTGTTGCAAAGATGTGGCCAACATATGCCCAGTAAGATTTTGGTTACAAAAATTTAGTCAGAAGATTTTCATTTTTAAAATCTTTCATGTGGATGACTCAGGTGGTTGATGGGAAGTTAAAAGATGTAGTGGAAAGCAAGTTAATCCCAAACTAGGAAAGAACAGCAGCAAAGTTTGATAATATTCTAACCATTTTAATCAACTTTAAGTAGATAAGGTGAAATGTGGGTATGGCACAAGTCAACTGAACAGCAGAAGCACACATGATACATACCTTCTTAATGTGTCACAGCTAAAACAGTAGAAATATTCTTTTAATAATCAACTATAGCTCCATAAAACTCTGCCAATCTATTACAAGGTGATATTTATTGCAAGCAATTGCATAATATTATGAGCATGCTTTGGAGGAAATCTTGATCTATCGAGACAGACTAATTCTTTCACAGGGCAATGCTGGTCTATAAGTTTCATACCAATGGCTGCAGAAATTACAGGATATTAACACAATATCATCTGCCATATTCACCAAACATAGTGCCCACTGATAATCATCTTTTACAGGTACTGAATCAATTTTTAAAAAGATCTTTAACTTCCATCAAGCTCTGAAAGATACATTTCATGATTCCATGTGCAGCAGGTTTTTTTGCTGCTGGCATCAACAAACTACCCTTACGGTGACAACATTTTATAGATAGTGATGATGTATAATTTAATTAAATGTCATGCTTCTAGTTAGAGATATATAATCAGGTTGGCAAAATCAAGTTTTTTTTACCCCCCCCCCTCCCAAAAAAAAAAAGTTTTGAGTTTTTTCAATGAAAGGGTGGGTTTTATTCAAGAAAAGGTGAGATTTTTCGGGATTTTCAAGAAAATTTTTATTTTTATTTATTTTTTTCAGAAGTAGTAATAAATAAGTAGAGGTGCCTAGTTTCAATAAGAGCTATCAGTAATCAGAGTTTATATTAATGCAACGTGGAGACGTAAACCATATCGCGGAATAGTTTTTATGCACGAACCCACATATGAACTGCACTGTTTTTGTAAAGAAATATATAATATATTAAGTAAAAAATTAGAAAAATTTCTAAAATTTCTAAATAAATATGTATTTCTTCACCTTCTTACAAAGTTGAGGAAAAAAATATTTGGATCTCTCTCTCTCTCTTTTTCACATTCACCAATTACAGTTAAGGATTTCTTGGTAATATTTGTTCTTTAGATATGCTGATAACACACAGACTAGTCACTAAAAACCTTATTAATATTCAGGGAACCACAAAACATGTAAATATAACAAAAACATAATTTTGAATATTTTGAACTAAAAAACAGTACTTTCTCTGCTAGAAGTAAAAAAAAAAAAAAAAAAAGAAAAGAGAACTGATTGAGCATTTAAAAATTTTTATTTTAAGTGGTACATTATACTCTAATGTTGGATAAAATAGACATTATTAGTAATTAACCTTACATACATTGTGTCTCACTGTTTTTGTCATTTTTCATAGTAAGCCTGTATATTACGCATTTATTTTAACTTTATAAACATGTCCCATCCCTCCCTCATATAAGGGAGGGATGGGACATTTTTATGACTATGTTAATTGGCTTGTAAAATTAATATTTTAATAATTACCATCAAATTTATATTTTAAAAAGATGTTAAAATGTTTCAATTTGTTTCTCTGAAACAAATGTACAAAACAGTGTTGTACCAGTAAAAGTAAATTTATAAAAAAATGTTTGTGTAAAATATATGGATCATTATGTTCAGTTAAAGTTCCTTCATTATAGCTAGTAGGAAAAAAATAAATAAAAAATAAAAGTTAAAACATGATAAAAATTGTAAAAATAAATAAAAGAATTGGGGAAATGAAAATTAAAACCCTGGAGTTTTAATTTGAATTTTCCTGGTTCTCAATTTATTTTTACAATTTTTATAGCGTTTAAACTTTTATTTAACACCCCCCCCCTCTAGCACTGATGAAGGAACTTCAGAAGCTCCAAAATAAACATGTGCTAGTTTTTTTTTTTTTTTTTGGTATATTTTTTAACATTGTGTTTGTTCTTCTTTTATTACCCCAGCACAAAGTATCTCCTCTTATCTTTAATTATATATGCATATTATTTTATGTTTATTTATTATATATTATACATGCATGTCCTTTTCTTCCATTGGCAAAATGAAGGAAGATAGGAATCTCCCACTTTAAAAGTTATACATTTTAAAATAAAATTTAATATTAAGGTTTTAACATTTACTGTTAAAAAAAGATTTAAAATAAAATAGTCTATAACCATTTACCTCTAACAACAACAAATTAAATAATTTCTTACCACACGCTGAGATTCCAAATCACATTTATTAGCAACCAAAAGCATTGGAAATTCATCCCTATCTTTTACTCGCAGAATCTGCTTATGAAACTTGTATATTTCATCCAAGCTAAAATAATAATAATAATAAATAAGTAATAATAAAGATAGTAAATTTATGTAAAAGTAATGCTTTTATCCTAATGTGAATTTTCAACAAATAAAAGTTAAACTGATAAACAACACATTTATCTTGTAATGCTTCCTAGATTATTAAAAATATATATATTTATACTGTTATTTCCAGTTTTAATAGAAAACAAAAATAATAATAGCAATAAAATGTAAGACACAAACAAATAGTTTTTGCTTATAACCTTACTTTTGTTAAAACAAAATTAAAAATTCTGAAATCTTTTTCTTACCATTTAAAAAAAATATGAATACCATTAACAAAACATCATAAATACTTATACATTAAACTAATACAGACACAACAATAAAATAGCTTTAATTTATTTATTATCATTATTAAACGTAACTGTTGTAGAGGGACACTGGGTAAAATGGACCACTTTTGTAAATTTTAAGTGCTTACTCACAATGTAATAATATTTAGCTATTGAAAATAGCTAAAAATTATGAATTATTGAAAATATGTGTGCATATTACCTATATATTGGAGTTCATATTGCACTCAGTCAAAAGCAATAATTATGCTTACTTTTTCTAATGTAATTTTTTTTAATCGCAACTGACAAAGTGGACCATTTTTTACCCCAAGTCCGGGTTAAATGGTCCAGGGCATGGGGTACTATGGACCACAGGTAAAATTTAAAAAGTATATTATTGTAGTGTGTTTTTTAATAGTATAAAATGTTGAATATATTATATTTCTTTATTTATGTCTTCGATTTACACAAATAATGAATATTAATGAACATTAAAATTAGAAAATGATACACCAAAAGATTTTTGTGTTACTGAAAGTCTGCTGTTTTCTTGTGAATTTGTAAGGTCTGTAAGACTCATCATTACAACAACTTGAAAATTTACAAGAGATATTTTAACACTCTCAGGAAAAATGTAGTGATCTTGATTAGGTTTTCGTTGCATGGATCTCATAAAAACAGATTCTTTATCTTTTATTTCTGTGATTAAATGAACAAAATGTATACTCTCTTTTATCAAATTTTTGATGAAAATTTATTTACACTTCCTTATCACTGAATTTTGTATCACTGACTATAAACAGACATATTCTTAGAAATGCTCGAACTTTTTAATACATATTTTTACTTCAGATACTTTTGTTACCAACTGTACATACAGCAACAAACTGAAACACACACATAAACATGTTTGTAAGTTATACTATTGCAGTAAACAGGGCAGATTCAAATCACTTAGGAGAAGCCTTCACTCTGCAGTGGACTGATAAAGGCTGAAATTGGAGCTGATGATATGAAATACGTCAATATTTTTTTAATGTAATTCCTTTTTCTACTTAATTTTGACTTATAATGAAATGAAGGCTAAATAAAATGTATTTGTTATTCCAAAATACAGAAATAATTTTTAAATATAAATTGATAAATTCTTCTTTAAGTAATACTTATTATAAATTTACTTAAATATACTTATTTATAAATATTACATTATTTATAAAACTATAGATGGTTTAAAAAAGAAAAAAATAATAAAATTAATTTTAATTTTATACAATAAATATATTTTCATAATTTCAATATTTTAATTTAATTTTAAATGTAACTCCACTATTCGGTTGCCGAATACCAAGATATTCAGCGAAATATTCGGTGTCACCTGCCAAATAGGCAGAATACCAAATAGTAACTGAATATTAGGTGCAACCCCATAGCAGAAAATGAGAGACATACGTTGCAGATTTTCTTTTAGTCTGCAGATTATTTCCAAAAGCAGTATATGCAGATATTAAAAGACTCCCGATTTTGGCAGAAAAGATAGCAACTTTCAATCTTTCTCCATCCACATTGTAAATGTCAATATTAATTTTAAACCTGCTTTGTTAGATTCTAGAACCTATAAAGAAATAGAATTATTTAATATCTATCACTCACATAATTTTTGGTTGCTTCCCCCCCAAATCTCTCACTTGCATATTTGTTTTACTTCTCCCCCTCCCGCTAACGATCAGTAATCAAATGCTCCACAGAAGCTTTGTCATTTTCAATCTTTCTCCATTCACATCATAGATGCAATATTCATATTAAACACATTTTATTAGATTCTAGAACCTATAAAGAGGTAGACACATTCAATATCTCTCACTCACATATTTTACCCCCCCCCCCCCCCCCCAAAGATCAAACAGCTTAATCCTTGTGATTTTCAATCTTTCTCCATCTGCAATACAAATGTCAATGTTATTTTTAAACTTTAATTATAAACTCCCTGCAGAAGTTATCTGATTTCCAATCTTTCTCTATATGTAGCATAAATGTCAATATTCTTTTTAAACTTGCTTTATTATATTGTAGAACCTATTTAGAGGTAGAATTGTTCAATATCAACTCTACTCATGTAATTTTTGTAATTGCTTCTTTGACTATATACAAGATTTTGCATCAGTTTCAAAGTATGATGATCTTCACCCATTTTCATTTGAGTACCAGTATTTTCGTAAATGGATCGCTAGTACTATAGAAGAAGTTAGATCTGTAAGTATCACATATGAAATGAAAGCTTTATATAAAAAGTCTGTTTGGGAACTGTTGAAGAAAATACCTGTGCTTATTAAGTTACTTAAACATGCAGTTTCAATTCCACTATCAGAAAATTTCTGTGAAAATTGGGATTCAGTTCAGACATTGAGGAAAGTAAGCAATATGCAATTAAAATGTACAGATGGCAATGACTAACAAACTGTAAAGTTTATACATCTTAATGTCTCTCTATCTGGTTATACAGGAACAAGAAAATTTTAAAATTAATTTTAGATCAATTTCAGTGTTTAGAATCTCTTATTATAAACATTTTACTAGAGTCAATGCAAACAAAATCATGGACAAAAATATTTCTTGATATGAAGGATAATGCCAACTCTTTATCTAGCTATATGTAATTAAAATTTTATAACTACAATGTTTGATCATATCTAACAGATTAGTAATATTAGATAAATGGAAACTTGTGATAAAAGTATGGGTCATTCCATGCCAAATCAACCACTCACTCAACCTGACCACCTCAGATTTCTATGAAACTTGCAGGAATCATTCTCCTTGATGATATAAATGAGAATATATTTTTAGAATTTTTTTTATCTTGTTCGATTGTTTTGAAATAATTTTTTTAAAAATTTAAAAAAATCAGCATTTTTTGGCTTGTATAAACATTTTCAATCTCAAATTTCTCAAATTCTATACGAGATAGAGAAGTTTATGGCCTCATTTTAAAGAGTATTTCACAAGGTTTGATTTGATATGCAACATCATTATGTTGGGTAAAAATTAAAAAAATTTGAAAAAAAAAAATTAAAGATAATGTTTTTTAAAAAATCTGAAAAAAATATGTTTGTTATACTAAAAGCTATATAACCTGAAACTTTTAGAGTGGGATCTCAATGGGATCAGGAGTTATGACAAAAAACTTAGTTACTCTACACAGTAAATTGTATTAGAATTACCATATAATATGCTTACTTTATAAAATACCTGTTTGTTCTTAAAACTTCCACATACAGCATTGCATGCTAATATACAATTAAACATGAAGACATTCGATATTCAATATAATTATGCTTAATAAAAAATAATTTTTTTGACAAAAATTTTTAAATTATAAAAAAAAAAAAAAAAAAATTTTTTTTTTTTTTTTTTTTTTGTTATTACTGTAAGTTTTTTAGCTTGAATGTTTTAGAATAGGTTCTTAGTGTGATCAGAAATTATAATAAAGAAACAAAGGTACATATAAATACATTGTTCAGCTAAAATTACTGGAAGCTTTAATATAGCTTTACGACATCCAGTACATATCTTGTCATATTTATGCGAATTAGGATTGTCTCAAAATATTTTCATCATAAATGAAAACATATATAAATATATATAAATTTTTTCATTATTACAAATCACAAACTTTTCTTATAATAATCATGGCTAGCTTTCTTGAATTGGGTTATAGCAAGCAATATACAGAAAAAAAAATTTATGTGCTATGTTTACTCATCTTTACATAAAGTCTTAATGATAAAAATATTAAAATCATACAAATTTAATGTCAGATTATAAGAAACAATGAATTTTTTTACATAATAAAATTTTTTTATCTGAAGAGGGTCCTCACTGTTTAAAATGAATATGACAAAAATGGTTTAATTAAAAAAAATTAAAATGCTTATTTTACTTCTACTTAAAAGAGTATGAACCCAAAATCACAACTAACTCTTTCTACATTGAGATTTCAGATGAGACTAATCAAAAATTAAACTACAGTGGAGATGGAGATGAGTCACATGAAAGCAACAACATAAATAAAACAAGCTAAATAAAGACAATTTTGAACCAGAACATCTGTAATTAGCAAATGAATTTATTATTTACTTACTATGACTTACACTGTCATTAATTTGTAAGTGTAGTAATTTATTATCTGAATGGTTTCTGATATAAATTTATAACCTTATATTCTAAACATTTTGTAATCTGCCTTTAAAAACTGCATAAGTTTTAAAACCATCACTCCTGATTCTAATCTTAAAAATTTTAAATTTATTGAATCACACACACACACATTTAAAAAAGAAATTAAATAATCAAATGTTTAATAATCTTAGAAATTTTCATGAACTTTTTTTTTTTTTTACCAGTCATAAATATGAAATGAACTTTAAAAATAATGTCTTTTATCAAGTAAGCACATTGTGTGGTAATAATACAATTTAACATATAGAATAACTTTAAGTTAATAACTGTAAGTCAATATTCTATACTTCTATAAATTCCTTGTGTATTCATGTAATGCTTGCAAATTACGTTGTAGTGATACTAATGAGAAAACCTGGACGAGTTTCAAAACGTCTAAATTTTAATTGTTTTTAAATGTATTTTAACTGAAAATTTTGTCTTGTAAATAAAATAAGTTTTTGTTTTTAACTTAAAGTTTTTGTAATAACTTCTGATCCCATAGAGATCCCACTCTAAAAGTTTCAGGTTATATAGCTTTTAGTATAACCAAAAACATATTTATTTTTCAATTTTTTTAAAAAACACTATCTTCAAAATTTTTTTAAATTTTTATCCAACATAATGATGTTGCATATCAAATTAAACCTGGTGAAATACTCTTTAAAATGAGGGGTCATAAACTTATCTATCCCTTATAGAAATTGAGAAATTTGAGATAGAAAATGCTTACACAAGCTAAAAAATGTTGATTTTTTGAAATTTAAAAAAATAATTAAAAAAAAAAAAAAAAGATCAAATGAGATAAAAAAAATTCTAAAAATATATTCTCATTTATATCATCAAGGAGAATGATTCCTGCAAGTTTCATAGAAATCTGAGGTGGCCAGGTTGAAAATTGAAATTTTTTGGTTGATTTGGCATGGAATGACCCGTACACTTATTAATCTGGTAACTTTTTTTTTTTTTTAACTTATTGTGAAATTATTCTGCAGATTATTTTCTAATGCCTAAATAGCTGTCGCAGATTGACAGAAAAAATTCTGCTCCTGGGGGTGTAAGTATATCAGGGGTCACATCAAGGGAAGAAAAAAAAATATATATATAGGAGTTTAAAACAAAAAATGTAGGAATTAAATTAAAAAATATATATAGGGTGGCCATAATTAAACTAATAGTGCTTACAATGTTCTGTGGTGTGATCTAATAACAAAAATGGCATCAAAGTTTATAGGAAGGTTAAACAAAAAGAGGGGTGAAAGATTCTGCCTCCCTCCCCCAAAATAAATAAATAAATAAATAAAATTCCAAAATTTACTGCTAAGGGAATATGTGGTGGTGTTTCTCTAAGTAAGGGGAAGGAAAGGGTGATATGGGGGAAAATGATGGTATATTAAAAAGTAACTTTTTTTCAATACATAAATTTAGATATTTCATTAATTTCTTTGGAGGACACATATTAAGATTATGACAAGTATTTTTAATTAAGTTTTAGGAAGTGGCACCATCACTAATATGTAGAAACTGTCTAGTTTATGTTCATATTACTTGCTTGTTAGTATGTTGTTCTGAAAAACTTCTTTCTAGCAGTTTGTTAACCTTGAATAGATCTACATAAAAAGATATATTTTTTAATTTGTATTTAAAAAAATAATAATTTCTGAGACAGGGGAAAATGGCGGTATGATTAGTCTTAATCAAATGATCTAATATACACCATTTCTATCTGTAAGTGGTACAGAGTAAAATGGGGGTACATTAAAAATTAATTTTTTCTCAAGATAATTTTTTTTCATTAATTCTAATTAAGTACACAGTAAGTGTGGTGAAGTTTTAACTCGTGAGACATGGTTAGCTATGGAAGAAAATCATCGTAATTTAAAAATGGACCAAGGAAAGGAATTGAAAAAGGAAAAGAGGATTAAAAAATCAAGAAGTAAAGATGACGAAGAATATAAAAATAAAAGCTATAGACATAAAGAGGAGAAAGAACCTATCAAAGCACAAGAAAAAGAATTCAAGCAAGGTTCTTTGGTAGAAGTTCAATACCATTCAAAAAATCAATCCACAAAGTTTATTGGCCAAGTAATAGATATGAATGAATTTTATCATATAAAATATATGGAAAAAAAAAAAAAATCAAAATTGGGTGACTATTATCCTTTTCTTGACATTCACGATGAAGATTATGTGCAATTAAGTGATATAGTGATGTATTAAGTGAACCCAAATTTGATAGTCGAGGACATTACTTTTTCAATTACTTTTATAAAATACATTACTTTTATAAAATATTTGAAAAAAAAAAAAAATCAAAATTGGGTGACTATTATTCTTTTCTTGACATTGACGATGAAGATTATGTGCAATTAAGTGATATCTGTATGTATTAATTGAACCCAAATTTGATAGTTGAGGACATTACTTATTCAATTTAATGAGCCACGGTTTCCATCAATGTTTTTGTTCATGGCACTGCTCAAAGCCTGCGTATTGGGGATCTTTTCTGCGTATCCAAGAAGTAAAAATGATAATTACGGAAATAATATAATAAAATAAAGAATCACAGAAATTATGTGAAAGTATTGAAATTGGCATCCAGTTCTCGTATGGAGGATTTCGAGTATTCTGCATATTTTGTATTTTGTGCTGAAGTGCAATATTTTTGCGCGTAAAATCGGCATTTTATGATTATTATTTTCTCAATTTTGTGTTAAAACTAACTTACTTAAAAAGGAATCAGCGAACATAAAATATACCTTTCAAAAAGTTTTTTCAGAATATTCGGACGAGAAAATTGTATATATTTCGGTAATCAGATGCAAAAATTATGTAATCAGCAAACATAGGCCAAAAAAAGACAGAAATTTCGCTGATTTTTGACTCAATATATGTATTTAACATCTGTGATATCACTTTTCAGAAACAGCACGAACTTCGTCCATTACAGCAGCGAAAATATTTGCCTATCTTTATTTAGTAAAAAAGAGAAACAATCGCTTATTTGAGCAATTAGCCATGATAAAGGTAAATTTTGTTAATAAGACATAAAAGAGGCAGCTGCTATTTAAGCTGTGTTTACTGGTGAAAGTGAAGTTGATACTTGGTTTACAAACATATAACCTTCTTGAATTTTCTGTAAATAAAGTTTCCAGCCTCTGCAAGATTCGCCTTTCATTCTCGGACAACTTACGAATGCCCAAGTATGCAACAATATCTTCGGATATACTGAATGAATCTGCGAACTTGTTTATAGCATTTTATTATGTGTGTGTGCATAAGGTCTAAATTCTAGATAGAGAGGGCTCCGTCAGTGGAATAGAGGTTCTGGTTCTGATCTCCAATCTAACAGACAAGAGGTGCTCGGTTCGAAATCAGATTGCACACGTCGGTCTCAGCCGTTCGGTGTTTTTCATGGTTTTCTAACTTCCGTAAATACCAGCTAGGTTTTCTTAGAAAGACACTCAGAGTTAGGATTCATTCATAGTCAATCGTATCTAATCCTAAATACCAACGGGGCTGTGGTAGCCCAGTCGGCAGAGCGCCAGACTCGTAATTGGAAGATTGTGAGTTCAGTACTCGAGCCGGCCAAAGACTGTCATGTACACTAATGGTGGCTGGTGCACATAAAATCTGTCTTGGTCGCAACGTCCTCCATGTTCCCATCAAAATTATACCTCTGGGGGGGGGGGGGTCACTGAAGCGGGAGAGCCATCCCTTCCATGAAGGATAAAGATTGCGATGGCATGTCTCCGGATCACCTCTAGGGGCGAGTCCCAGACAGTCACCAGTTGCCCATTGCACAGCACTAGTGCCACGTAAAACCCAGACAATCCAAATACCATCTAGGTGGAGAGTATACTAATTTCCAATTGCTCTCTTCTGCTGATTTTTGCTTTTCTTGCCATACCAAGTTTTCTTGCCATACTTCCGATGCCACTGTATGAGGTAACACACTGATTAAATCAGTAAATCCCTACTGAAAGAAAGAAAGATTTATGACCTTGAAAAGGTCAAAGAATAAGTTGAAATACTAAAAACGAAACTTTTGAGATGTCACATGCATCATTAAAAATAATGAAATACCAGAAAGTCAGGTGTAAAAAATGACAACTGGGTGCAAAATCACAGTCGTCAAAATGAAATTTATAATTGCAAAATGCGACTAACGACTGCGAATTTCGAGCCCTGATTAAAAGTTAAGTAATTTGCAGGAAATCTATATTCATCAATCACAGTTGCTTTTTTATATAAATGTATATAAACCACTTTTTTTAGACCAATTGCCGAAATATGTTTTTATTGCTGCTAAATAATAAAATGTAAATGATTAGCTACATTTTTACAAGTGTTACACAATGTTTTTGTAGCCAATTATAAAAATTGGAATGTGTTTTGCTGCTGATTAATCTTTTATCTCTGCTAATTTCTAAAATATCTTTTTCACTGCCAAATGCTGAAACAATAATCTTGCCTCTATTAATAAAATTTCTGATTTTTTTAAACCACATGATATTTTTCGACTCAAAATACAAAATTTTACCCCATACCAATACCAGATTCCCGAAATAACAGATCAATAGAAAAAACCCTAACGGGTTAAAAGTTTGTGACACAACACTGTACTTTATTGCTATAAGAATTAGAAAACGGGTCTTAAAAATAATGATATCAAATTTTCAGTGACGCTTTGATATTAATTAAATTATACATAGATTTTCTTATTTGAATTTGCTTTTTCCTTTTATTTATATTTACAGTGTAAACGTTATTTTCAACATAAAATAATGTATAGCATTTACTCATTGATACCTTTCCATTCACATCTCTTATAATATAAAAATATGTGTTTAAAAAGAAATGATATGAAATTCCAGCAACATAGTGGTGTTACATTAAATGATTTGTTTTGAAATTTCGCTGCAATTATTTTGTTTTGCATATTAAAGTATATGTGCACATTGAAATATTACTTTTAATTTTTAAATATGCTGTCAAATATATCACTTTCATTAAGCTTATATTATGTACTGAAATATATTTATTTCAATGAATTATTCCATCTTTTTTGTCACGCCATCCAAAACTGAAAAAAAATTCAATTTTTTTCTTTGCAGTACAATATCTATTTGCATGCATTTTCAATTAATTTGGATAAAATGACACAAAGTAAACATTTCCATATATTTTACTTACAGTTTTGGATGGCGTGACACAAAAGATAGAATAATTCATTGAAATAAATATATTTCAGTACATAATATAAGCTTAATGAAAGTGATATATTTGACAGCGTATTTAAAAATTAAATTCAATATTTCAATAGCAAGAAATTAAAACTTCTTCACACACCATAAATTTTAAATCAGCACAACCGGTTTTGAAAGGACGTAGCCTTTCTTCATCAAGTGCAAAAACACAACATGCACCTGATGAAGAAAGGCTACGTCCTTTCGAAACCGGTTGTGCCGATTTAAGATTTATGGTGTGTGAAGAAGTTTTAATTTCTTGCTATTGTCTGTACGCCAGTTTTTGAATTTATTTTTGGCAATATTTCAATGTGCACACATACTTTAATATGCAAAACAAAACAATTGCAGTGAAATTTAAAAACAAATCACTTAATGTAACACCACTGCGTGACTGGAATTTCATATCATTTCTTTTAAAACACATATTTTCATATTATAAGAGATGTGAATGGAAAGGTATCAATGAGTAAATGCTATACATTATTTTATGTTGAAAATAACGTTTACACTGTAAATATAAATAAAAGGAAAAGGCAAATTCAAATAAGAAAATCTATGTATAATTTAATTAATATCTAAGCGTCACTGAAAATTTGATATCATTTTTAAGACCTGTTTTTAAATTCTTATAGCAATAAAGTACAGTGTTGTGTCACAAACTTTTAACCCGTTAAGGGTTTTTTGTATTGATATCATTACTTTTTAGGGGTTAATGATCAAAACGTAAAATTAAAGGAGCATGGTAATGAATTATAACACTGTATAAAAAGTGTTGTTTTATAGGTCATACTCGAACAAAATAACAAACTAAATGAAATTTCAAAATTTTATAAAAAGTGATTAAAAAAAAAAAAAAAAAACTTTAAGAAAGAATATTTTTGAGGGATGGAAACATGCAACATTACAAAGGCATAATATTTTACATTTTAAAAATAACAAAAATTTCTACAAATAAAAAAATGAAAAATAAATAAAAGATTTTTTATTTTATTCAATATTCAATTTCTTATACAGCTCATTGGTTCAACTATTTCTTAGATAGTTCAACAGAAAATTCAAAATAAATGTTTAAAAAAATAATTTGTGTACAAAAATTTTTGTAAAAAAGTGTTACGAATAAGTTTCGAAGGAGTTTCACCACATAGATTTTGGTTAGATAAGAAAAATTTAACAAAAATTTTTAAATGGTCAATCGACTGAACAAAAGATAAATATTTTGTTATTTTTAAACTGTAGATGCATAAAGTAAAACTGTTTAAGGATATGACAGTAATTTTCCAAAATACCTAACACCATTGGGGTGAGGTTCAGATCCTCCCTTGGAAACTCTGATAATTCTAAAAAAGATGCTTAAATCAATTTGAGGGAGATTTTGTTTGGTTTAAAATTAATTCAGCTGGGAAAAATAGGCGGGGGTTACCAGTTAGATCACTTTGAAATTTTAATCGGGAAATCGCTTTTTAGAAAAAAATTTCTAAAAAACATGCATTAAAATGTTATGCATCTAATTTTATTCTATCTGATTAAACATACTGTACATAGTCCCCACATTCTTCCTAGTATTTCGGAATCACTTTAGAATTTCTAAAAATTTTCTAAAACGTAGTGTAGGGATTTTGGACTTTGCCTCATTTTCAAAAATTGGGTTATGGGGGTATAAAGTGTATATGAGAGATCTAACTTTAAAATTTTAAATGATAAGGATTTTTTAGCACTTTGAGAAATCTTCTAAATATAATCCCTTAAAATGCTTCCAGCAATACTTTAAGGTTGGGTGGTTGTAGGTTTTAAGGCCAATTGACTGTGCTAGGGTCCTAGGCCTGCAAGTACAATGCCCCCCGTGAGGTCTTTCTAAGGGGTCATAGTCCGTATTTACGCAAGTTTCAGAGAAAAAACACTGAAGTAACGGCTAGGTCAAAGAGTCCGGGATGGGATCGAATCCGGCACTTCCCATCCACCAGCTTTTGAGGTGCAGAACCGCTTGTAGGGCATTTTTTAAGAAGCTTATTTATATATATATAAATATATATATATATATATATTTTTTTTTTCCCTAAAAGTTCCATTTTCCTTCCCAAATCTAAAGGAAATGCCTTGAAAGTTTTGAAAACGTAAAAAGCGTGCATATTAAATATGAGTCTAAGTAGAACTTTAAATGAGCTCCTAATCCCCGTCCTATTTGAAATTTTAATGTTTGCCTCCTAAGGTTTCTCCTGTCTCAATTCAGCTTCAATTTCTTTTTTTTTTTCTTTCTTTCCTCTCTCTTTTTTTTTTTTTTTAATAATAAACCAAACGAGATCAAACGACGTGATCCTGAAATAGGAACATAATGGAGACTATTTTCAGTATATTTAATTAAAAAAAAAAAAAAAAAGAGGCAAACAAAATATATTACAAAAAATTTTTGTTTGTAGAAGGCATTTCCGACAAACTACAAAAAGAACTTCATTTGTTTAACATTTGAAAGATGTGCCTTTCGCCCCCTGTTTTTACATTTCGAATTTCCAAACAAAACGAAGATCCTTCAAACTAATTAAGCTCCCCCCCTCCTTTTTTTTTTACAGTTTTTAAAATTTCCAAGGTGTTCTCGAGACACAGAGTACGACTTTAAAAGAAAAAATTTCTTTCTTATTTTCCTAACAAATAATTACAGAGAAAAACATTTTGTGTTAAAATGTTGTTTTGAAAAGGCCTTTCCATCAAACTAACAGAGATTCCCCCTCCCTCCACCCAAATTTCACATTTATAAAATTAAAATTTGCCCATCACTGAGTCCTTGTGCCCCCCTCCCTTCCCCTACCATACACATTTGTTTTCTTCTTAACTAAACAAAATGCCGTAAAAATTCTTGTAGATGTGTTTTACAGTTTTTAGAAATTCTGAAAATTACTAGAAAAAAAAACAAATTGAATAATTCGTATTCAACACTGTTTGGCGAGATTTTGAATGAACTTTGAAAACACACTTTTCTAAAATCGATGAAATTAAATTAGTATAAAAATTCTACAGAACAACTTGATTAGTTTTGTATAATGAGTTTAAATCAGTTTAATTTAAAGTTGTTTTCGTAAAGAATTTGCCTTTACGATTTTTATAATATAATGCAAACTCTAGTTACTGTAACAATATTTATGTTAACAGTAATTATTAAACCAAGGAAAAATCATTTAATTTAGTATAAGTATTAATCGTTATTCTTGTTGGTTTGGCCACAACTTTTAAGTTTTTAAACTGATTAATAGATTAGTTTTACAAAGTGAAAACAATTACTTATTATAATTTTACTTAATTTTTTGTGTTTAAGTAGCTTAAAATTGCGGCACGTTTGACTGTAGCACTCAAAGCTCACTTTATTCGCCTGATGAAGGGTCGTGTGTTTTTTCAACCCGAAACAATTGTTGCGAGTTTATTGCATTTTATAGTGTTTATCCAAAGTTTGTAAGTAATATTTTTTTACAATGCCAGTTTTGTGGTGCTTTTTTATTAAAAGTACTTACACAACTTTCAGAACAATATGTTGTACTAAATAATGAATAACAGAGGTTTTTAAAAAATATGTGATAGTAAAAAAAAAAAAGAAAAAAAATTCTTTGTAATGGAAATAAACATCCTTGAATCCTATTTGAACCTCTATGTCATTTAATCATTTGAATAATATCATTCACCGAAAAAAAAATTCCTCAAAATTTTATGCCATATTTTTTAGAATAGTGTGTACAATATTTACAATGTTATTATTAATTTCTAATTTAAAAGTTGCAGATGCATGGTAATTTCAATTTCATTTTATATCACTATTATATCTAAGAAATAAGTATATACGAGTTAAGGAGGATATTTTTATTTATTTATTATTATTATTATTATTATTATTTTTTTTTTTTTCTGGAGTAGCTTTTATTGTTATATTCATGCCACCTCCCTACTTTTAAATTTAAGAAAGAACGAAAGAAACGTGAATAATTTTTTAGGTATAGATTTGATTTAAAAGAGAAAAATAAATAATAATAGAAAAATCTTTAAAAAGTGAAATTTTTATACTGGTAAATATTTAAGTAGTATTGTTTGTTATGAATTTAATTTAAAAAAAAATCTTAATCTATTCAAAATTTTATTGCTTAACATTTTGTAATTTATATATTTATATATATATACTAGAAACTTAATGAGCAAATTAATTATTTTCAAATTCTCTTTTAAGAATTTTTTCAATCCGTAGTTTAAGTGATTTATCGCCTAATTTTGAAAAAATTACAAATATTTGCATATGATTATGATATTATTTGTCATTTTTATGAAAATACAGAAAATTTTTGTTGTTGTTGCAATCACTTTTTAAAATAAAACCAATTTTGAAAGTTAACAACGTATCAACATGCAAACAATGTAAATACAATGAATATTTTTGATAAACAAATATCATATAAAATACAAGTACCTAAATAAATAACTCATTTAATATATATATTAAAGAAAGAAAAATATTTTTTTTTATATTTCTGTGTTTATTTTTGACGCCAATTCCCAATAGAGGGAGCCAAAACAATTATTTGAGATTGAATATTTCAGATGGAAGAGAAGTCTGTATTTGTCCATGAACCTGCCGCATCACGACATTTTCGGAGTAAAAAACAGTTCAATTTTCAAACTGAGTTAGAAAAAAAACAAGAGTTTTCCGAGGGAAAAGGGAGATGTCAGGCACATCAGATAAAAGCGATTAATATCATATCAATTAAACGACATTCGCCCGAGCCATATTCGAGAAAAATTTGTACTACACATAGACCGCCCATTTACAACTTAAATAAGCCAATTCATATCTCAAAATATATTGCACACAGAAATGTAGCAATTTCGGGGTAGGATCAGACAGAAGGTAAAAGACTATTTTAAAAATATCAAAACATAACCTCCCATATTTCCTGAGATATTAAGTGTCAGCTTCCAGCATTTTCTTTGATCTCAAACTAGCTGTATATATAAGTATCACAGTTTTCATTCGTATTTTCCGCTGAGTGTTGCCGCGTTCGTTTGTTTTTCCACTTGCGTCACTGAGACTCTAGCGCGTCTCATGATATTTTTGTAACCAGTTAATTAGTAAAAACTAGTGATTTTTCTCAACACTGAGTGCTAAAAGAGGTGCTACAAATAAAAAAAAATTTGATCCCCCTCCCATATCTACTTACAGAATTTAAAAAAAAAAAAAAAAGAAAAGAAAAGAAAAAGAAAGTAACATGAATTCAGGGGTAATCCCTGAAAAGTTTCACCCCTGGAGTTATCCAATTGTTTTTCGATTTCAAATTGTCATTTTATCATGTTTAGTCACCAAGTGACGAGTAGTTATTGTCTGATCTAATTTCAGTTTATTTGGCACTTTAATCTTACTGATTCACTACCAAATGCCAAATATTGTGATGCTTTTAAAAGTCTTCACAGCTCATGCAATTAGTGTTGGTTGGTGCAAATAGTCCTTTTCAAAATTAAAACTCATCAAAAACTACCTATGGTCTAGAATGAGTCGAATAAAGTTGATTAATTTGATTACATTATCTACAAAGCAATACTTTAAACTTTGGGAATAAAATTGATTTTGATCGAGTAATTCAAGAGTTTGTCATGCATATAAACACTTAACAGATATGCCCTTATTTTTCTGAAACTTTTAAAATTAATCATGTTTATAAATTACAAAGATAAAAAGATTTAAAAGAAAAAGAATAAAATATAAAACTTTACCTGTTGTTATCAGTAACAGAAAACACCAAAAGGAATCCTTCACCAGATCTCATATATTGCTCTCTCATAGCACTGAATTCTTCTTGACCAGCAGTATCAAGAACTAAAGGGAATTTACAAAAACATACATGCATGAAAATATATGAATCGAAATTTAGTTGGTGTATAAACTTTTGTCAAATTTATCTAATTTCATTCAATCACATTGATTAATTATTGGGTTGTTCGGAAAGTAATTTCGTTTTTTCCCGACAGAGGATTTAATTGTATTTTTTGCACCCAACTTCACATTTAAACCGTATAATTTTTATATGCTTTGAGAGCTCATACAGCAAGGCTTGTGTATGAAAAATTCCAATTAATTCTACGCAGTAGTTTTTGGTTGGTGCCCTTTTAAATATGGAGAGCGATAAGCAGCATTTTCGACATATCTTACTGTTTTACTACAGAAAGGGTAAAAATGCTGTTCAAGCCAGAAAGAAATTGACCGATGTGTATGGAGAAGGTGTGTTGACAGTACGCCAGTGCCAGAACTGGATCGCTAAATTTCGATCCGGCAATTTTGATGTCGAAGATGCACCACATTCGGGAAGGCCGGTTGAAGCTGATAAAGACGCGATAAAGGCATTAGTTGATGCGAACCGGTGAATAACAACACGTGAGATCGGATTGAGGTTAAATTTATCAAATTCAACAGTTTATGACCACTTGAAAGGCCTGGAATTATCCTTGAAGCTCGATGTATGGGTTCCCCATGTTCTCATAGAGAGAAATCTGTGTCGCCGTCTGCGATTCGCTTCTCAAACGTCACGAAAATGATCCGTTTTTGAAGCGCATCATCACTGGGGACGAAAAATGGGTTGTATACAACAACGTCAAACGCAAGAGGTCATGGAGCATAAAAGATGAACCGGCTCAAACCATTTCCAAAGCTGATATTCACCAAAAAAAGGTGATGCTGTCTGTTTGGTGGGATTTTAAAGGAATCGTTTTTTTTTTAGCTTTTACCGGATAACACAACGATTAATTCGGAAGTCTACTGTCATCAGCTGGACAAACTGAATGATGCACTTCAACAGAAAAGGACAGAACTAATCAACAGGAAAGGTGTAGTGTTTCACCAAGACAACGCGAGACCTCACACAAGTTTGGTCACTCGCCAAAAGCTTTTACAGCTTGAATGGGATATAATGCCACACCCACCATATTCTCCAGACCTGGCACCATCGGATTATTATTTGTTCCAGTCACTCCAAAATTTTTTAGACGGTAAAACCTTCACCTCAAATGAGGAGGTCAAAAACAACCTCGATCAGTTTTTTGCCAGCAAAGACCAAAAATTTTATGAGCGTGGAATTATGCTACTACCAGAAGGATGGCAAAAGGTGTTGGACCAGAACGGCCAATATATAATTTAATAAAGTATTTGTTTATTATACGAAAACTGTCTTTCATTTCCACAAAAAAAAAAAAAAACGAAATTACTTTCCGAACATCCCAATAATTATTTAAGAGAGTTTTAAATGTTTACATGTACATAACTAAAGTTCTCCACACCTTCCATTAAGAAGTTATTTCGATAACATTTAATTATTTTGCAATCTCACGTATTAAAATATTTTTTGATTTTCATTCTAAAATTAATACTTTTTGTGGCATTGTTAATTGCCTTATCCTCGCGATTTTTGAAATACTTTCTAAAATTACAATTTTCCTGACAACTGCATTTTGTTCTTAACACTAGGCTCAATCCTAAAACGTAGATGGAGGATGGTGTAATAAAATCTGTTCAAAAATTTCCTTTTTAAACGATAAAATTGGCAGTTGCAGAAAGAGAAAAGGAAAATATCCAAATGTGGCTTTTTTTTTTTTTTTTTTTTTTTTTTGTCCCTCAGTGTAGGCTTTTATCTTAATTATTTTTATTAATTGACAAATAATTTTGCATTTTTATTTATTGTTTTCATAATAAATATATATATATTTTTTATGTTCAATGTTATTCTTACGTACCTAATAATTTAACATTCAAGTGAAACTGTGCTATTATTCAGTAGTATGTGTTTAGTTTGAATAATATTCTGCTTTTATTATATTCAAATTGAAAATTATTTTTCATGGGCCCCAACATATGCCAAATTCTAAAATTCACACAACCTCTGGCCCCGAGCTGTGTGGATTTTTGACTGGTCTATTGTACTTTCTTCTATTAAATACAAAGTAAAAATTCCGGTACCAGAAAAAATAGGAAAGTTGGTAGCTATGTTTATGCATTTCACGAAATGACTGGGCATTGACATCCACACACACAATTAAGATTAATATGAAAAGAAAATATTTTCATCATTTAGTACAATATTATTAGATTATAATTACTGAGAAAACAACAAATGATTAAGGAAGTAGTAATTTATCACAGTTAAACCTTGAAATCTGGAATCATCAGAATTGTAGCAAGTCTGGTTTTTAATGGTTTATGAAAATTATTATTTTAATATAAGAAACATACTACATGATATTTTTTCTCCTTAAAAGCAAATTATCAATAAATTGGATAATTAATTAATAAAATAGGAGAAATACATCCCGAAATTCTATTGAAACCTGTATTTTTCAGATTCTTTTGGGAGGGGGGGGGGGGGGGGAGGTCTAAGTTTTCAAAAGCAGTGAAGGGGCAGATAAAAGAGTTAGTTTAATTAGTTTGCCTGTGGTCTGCTTCAAGGTCAAAGAGCAATGTGTTAGTAGGTCGGTGATTCTGTTACCTTGAAATAGTGTGTTTATCATTTAGCAAAGTCAAGCGATAACAGAATATTGAGCGTTATTTATTCTTTTTTTATTTATTTGTATTTCCAGTACTTCAATGATTTTATTATTAAATATGTAAGGTTCCTACTTCTACTATGATGAAACATTGGAAGATTAAGCATGTATTTTCGGAAGTCACCCTGGAATGTCGAACTATGCTGCTGAAATCCTTTGTTATTGTGAAATAAAAATCGTATGAAAAAAAAAAAATTAAAAAGCCAATTTTAAATGCATGTGAATGATTTTATGGAAGACTCATACTACAAATCTAAAAAAACATTTTTTAAAAATAAGAATGAAAACTGTACATCACTTGGGGCACACCCATAGACCTATTATAACAGTGGACGGGACAATAGGAACCTTTTTGTGTGGCAAAGATCACTCATAAAAAAGTCATAGTAAGCCAAATTGGCCAACATTGAAATTTTCTCACCAAGCTCTAAACTCTGCTTTCTCTTATGTCAGTGATGCCACTAGCCTTTCAAAATCCTGGGTCCCTTTGACCCATGAGTTCCAAAAATCTGGGTCCTTTTTACAAAAAGTTGGGTCCCCACATAAATGATTTTATATATATTAAAGATATAAATTAATATTTTATCTTATTGTAGATGAAAAAAAGTTTTTTATGAATTCTTAACCAGCTCTTTTTGAGATTGTCTTTAAACTAATATTATGTAGGAGGTGGCTGATGTTAAACAACTGAAAACATATAGCTCAATGTGCTCTGTAACAAATAAAGAATTGAATAAGATAAAATACAGTATAATAGCTAACTATTATTATTATTTTAAACTAAAAATATTTTTAAAAAGTCCTTGAAATTATCAGTATTAAAAAAACAAAATGAGAAAAATGTTTTTCTTTTTTTTTTTTTTCTTTTCGGAAAAGAGTTATGAGAGAAGCAAATTTATTACAAAATTTAGTTAAACGTTCCACTTTAAATACAGTACAAGATTCATTATCCAGCAATTGCGGGACCGACCTGATTCTGGTAATCAGAATTTTTTGGATATCAGCCTCTGTCGAAAACAGAAATATCATATCTGCAAAAGCTATCCCCAGTGCCCTACCCTCCTTTAACCACAAAATAACTTACCAATAAACTGTACTGATAACTTAAATAATGCATTAAAGTGAAAAGTAAAAAAAGTGTACTTACTTATCTGTAAAAGAAATTACTATAATAATAATAACATTCTCACATCAGCAAATTATTTTTTGTTTAACGCCGCAAATACATTATTATTATTATTTTTTTAAATACTTAGGTTTTTCTTAATAATAAAGTTTCTTGAATCTTAATACAGACATATGTTCCTGTAATCACATTCGTTTCATTTGTTTTTGGCTTTGTTTAAATGAACTTAAGACTGTAGCAGAGTGATGCAAGTCAAAGTATCGGTTCTTTTAACTGGTAACTTTTTTGTATCAGAACTTCGTTTTTGCATTTCAGAACTTTGTGTTTGTTTTTGCTCTGGCCACTCGGGTGTGTTTATCAAATTGGATTGGTATATCATATTGGAATTGGATAGGAATGTTTTTGATTTTTTGAAAGAATGGTTTTGCGACCATTTTTCGAATTCCATATTTCGGCTAAGCTTTGGTAGTGGGCACCCATTGGTGATTCGATATGCGGTGATGTGATTTGGCATATTGCACACTTTTCACTGATGATTTTTTCGCATTGGAACCTCGTTTCGAAGTCAGAACTTCGTTTTTGATTTTGCACCGCACCGGCCGCTCGCTTGTGTTTATCATATATATTTTATATACGTTTTTTTTTTTCTAAGATGAAGTTTTAAAGGATTTTTTTTTTCTTCTTCAGAGCCGAATGCTTTAAAAATATAAGGAAAATATCAGTTTTAAACAAGAAATATATTAATTTAATTTAGAAATTATTCATCAACCATGAAAGTTCATTTCAGAAAATTTTGGAGTAGAAGGCTGATTTTTTATACCAACTATGTGGAAAATACCAGAGCCGAGAATCGAACCCGGGCCTTCCGCATTACAGCAGATGCTCAAACCATTGAGCTACCCTGGCTGATTACCAGCTAGGCATTTCTCACATAACATACATTGTCAAAGTCACCGAGTATGTGTGTGTGTATATAATGTGTGTAATATCAATGTGTATGTGTATATAATCAATGTTATGCCCGTAAATTGCAGACAATTTTTTTTAGTAGTACAGACAAAGTGTCTGAAAGTTGCGGATAGGAGGCTATAATAATAAATTTACCTTTGTGTCCCCCCAGTTAAAAAAAAAAAAAAAAAAAAACTATAAGTGCTAGATTTTCCAAGATGTATACAGTTTGTGCTACGGTAACCAGTAATATATGTACTAAAGTTTAGCTGATTTGAACAAAGCATTTAGACAATATTGTGTTTACTCATACTCAGACATACATACACCATCATAAAAATAGCAAAAATGAACTCATGGGACCAGTGGCGTCGCTAAAAATTTTTTCAGGAGGGGGCAAACTTAAAAGTGTAAAATTTTAGAATATATATATATCTAAATTTCATAACCTATAAATGCAAGTCGGGTTGGTTTAACTCTAAATGGCACTGTGACAAATTTTATTTGGCTAATCATTTCAAATCTAATGACAATTTTAAAGCTTTAAATGTAATTTTTTTTCAATAATTTTTTACTTATTAAAATTTTCCAGGAGGGGGCAAGTGCCCCCCCTTGCCCCTATGTGCCGACGCCCATGCATGGGACATCAAAACATGTAGTTACATGTAGTTACCGTACTAATTGATACCGTACTTATTAGTACGGTATACCGTACTAATAAGTACGGTATCAATATCCCGATTAAACCAAATAGAAATATATATCAATTAATACGTAACGATAAAGATCCAATTTCACCACTAGAAACAGCCGGAATATACAAAATACCTTATATTAATCAAAATAAAAATGCAGGTTCATATATCGGAGTTACAAAAAGGAAAATTAAAACCCGCATTAACGAACACAAACATGATATTAAAACTGACAAAATAAATACCGCACTAGCTAAAACATATAACAGCGAAAATATAGAGATTAAATTTAACGAAACTAAAAAATTAGCCGATTATAACAATTACTATTACGCGATGTTCCGTGAATCTTTGGAAATTACAACCAACTAAAATGTGTGCAATGACAGCGACGCAATGGCCTCAAATGAAGCGTGGAGACATCTCATAAAGAGAACCGCCCACAGACAACAACACCGTCCGAATTTCACGACAGATGAAGCCGCTGAGAAGGCCTGGACGTCCAGGTGAAAAGCTTACGGCCAACAACGAGGCAAGTTAAAAAGGTTTTTTCTAATTTAAAGTAATGCACAGAGATGTTAAATCCCCTAATGGTGTATTGATTCAACACAGTGTCTCAAAAAGTGGTGAGAGAAGCAGGAATCAAAACAGCAAGAGTTAGCCTACATCGAAAATAGAATTGGAGCCTGATTCTGGGACCAATTTTTTCACAAAAAAAAAAAAAAAATTGTTGAATTTTCTTAAAGTTGAAAACATTGCCAGTTAAAAAATTATGGTTGTCTATGGTGACCAGATGACTGTATTTCACGAGCCCTGCACGTATACACATATAATTAGAGAATTGTGTTATATATATGGAAAGAATAAAGATAATTTTTAATTTAGTACTCGCAAATAATTAATAGTGGACAAAACTGTATTTTGTCCGGGATGGTTTTAACCAGGTTTTTTCTACTATGGGAAAAAACAAACAACACTGTTTTCATTTAAATAAACTGGCCTATAAAATATGTAGTACATGTTTTTAATTACTTCCAAAACATCTCATTTGGGGAAACGAAACTTTCTAGCACGTTGTTCTAGAAATTTCATTTCTACTTTTTCCTTGTGCAAAATTTTATTATTTTCCCAATGTAGAATGGGTCGTTATCATAATACACAGCAAAATATTTCTGCTCTTCAAGTACAGAATGGATTCCTTGTAGAACCTGCTTAACATCTTCTAAGATTTTTTTTTTACTGGTTTATTCCTTTATTGCGACTTTTTGTGGTTTTCTCCGAAACTCGTGTGAATATGGGCTAGGACTCTTCAGAAAGAACCCCACGGAGGGTATCCTCCCTTAGATCCAAATCCCTAGATATACAATTGGCCTTAATCTGTGCACTAACGACTAACACCATCTATCATTTTTATTTCATTAGACATTCTTCATCACTAAACAGTTCCAAATTAGCTTGTTTTGCATTTGGCAGACTCTATATCATATTTGGAGTGTGTTTACTTTTTTTCAAACAAGGTTTCTCTTGACGTTTACATTTTTCTGCTTTAGTGTTTCCTTTCTCTTCTCTGCATTTGATTTCTCTTCTGTTTCTTTTTCTCTTGCTACAAGGTTAAAAAAATTTTGATTTAACTGCTGAATTTGTATTAATTTGTCTTTTTATTTCAGAATTCGATATTCGAGATGTAGGCCTTAATTGCTAACTTAGTATTCCTTCAGAGCTTAATTGGTTTGCGAACCGAAAGGGCATGATACTTCAGCTGCAAATCGAGATAATGTCGTATACAATGTTCACTTGGAGCTAAAGGTGGAAATTAAGAAATTTGGTTGGTGGCCACTGGCCACTAGCCTTCATTTTTTTAGTGGCCACTTTTAAAAAGTTAGTGGCCACTAGTTAGTGGCCACTGGCCACTCGCTGATAAAAGTAAAAGTAAAATAAAATTTTCTTTTCTTTAATTTTTTCAATGTTCAGTCTCGACAAATCATTAAGAAAATAATTAAGGTAGTCAACTTTTTGAAACTCATCCACAATAATACATTTCTGATAAATTTTAATAAATGAAATAGGAATAGATTTACATAATTTATACTATGAATGTAAGAAAATACTATTCAATACAAAATTCATATGTTTAAAATGCTCTTTTGGTTATATTATTTTATAACAGAAAAATTCTGATTATATTGCCCCTTCACTATCCTGAATGGTGTCGATTTTCTACTTTAAAAAAAAAAAAAAAAAAAACATTGATTCATGAAAATATATTAGTATATGTAAATAAAAAAAATATTTTTTTAATAATACTTTTTTATTTTGCAAGTTTCTTTTTCCTTTTTTTTTTTTTTTTTTCATGTTACAAATGAATTATAAATTAATTTTTCTTTAATAATAATGAATTTTTAATAATTTGCAATTATAATCCCCCTCTCTAACTGAATTTAGAGAGTGTGGCTGGCCAGGGTCCAACTATATACCAAGTTTGGTTGAATTTCATTCATTGGTTCGTGAGATACGGTGAAAACACTAAACCACAGACACACACACACACAGACAGACATTTTTTAAAAACTATCAATTCGTGTTCAGGACACCCCAAAACGTGTAGATCCGTCAAAAAACGGAGGTCGAAAATTTTCGCGAATCCAATACTTTCTCTATATTACATATAGAAGAAAGTAAAAAATAGTTCATATGCAATAACAAATATTAAATAATATGTAGTAAATAAATAAAATATTCAATAAATTATGCATTCTTCTGATTAAGAACTAAAAATATACATACATATATACATTTTTTTTTTTTTTTTTTAAATAATAACAGAAAACGCACTTACCTTTTTCCGAAAAAAGATGTTATTTTTACAGAATTATCTGCAGCTCCACGTTTACTACCACTACGGTTGCTTTGTGATTCAGGATTTTCATTAAGTTTCTTCATATTAAAGCAATAAATCCAAAATTTATATTACTATATAAAGCTTGTTTTAAAGATTGAAATTTCGAGAAACCACGCGTACGGCCGTTGAGAATGGATAGAAATGCCAAGTTTGAAAAGAAAGTGGTATAAAATAACAAAGAAAATGCGTCGAATGACGTTTTTAATTTTTTTGCGAACGTAATACAATCGGAGTTTCAGCCGATTGATTATCTCACGAGCTTCCTTTTCGTCTCTGTCTCCCGAAAGTCGGCCGAAACTCTCATTTTGACATTTTTTTAAAATCAAAATCTAATACTTTTATAGAAAAATGGAAAAAAGCCATACGTTTTTTTAGTATATGAATAAGACTACCTGCCAATTTCCAGTGTTTACTGTTAAAATTGACTTCCGAAAATATCTGTAAGTGGCGATGTTAGATTTGAGAAAGCCTGAATTCGAGGCGCACGGCACGTTTACTGCGAAAACGCCGCCGCGCGATCCAAGTTTGCATTGGAATGGGGTATTCTATAAAGAATGGGTAGAAGAATTTTAAGTGTTTACTATTAAAATTGACTTCCGAAATATGTTTGCAAGTGGCGAGGTTAGATTTTAGAACAGCCTGAATTCTTTGCGCGGCGCGTTTACTGCGAAAAGGCCGCCGCGCGATCCAAGTTTGCTGTGGAATGGGGTATATTTTATAAAGAATGGGTAGAAGAGAAGTGGCCACTGCAGTGGCGACCAAAGGCAATTTCTTTAGTCGCCACTTTTAAAAATCTAGTCGCCATGTGGCGAGTGGCGACCGCTAATTTCCAGCTTTACTTGGAGCACTAAAAAGTCTTTTGAAGCAAAATTTTTTGAGCCTGTAAGATGAAAGAATTCTGCTGCAAAGCCTATTTTCTAGATATTTTGAATGGTTAACAGTATATCCCAGTGGAACTGAATCCTGTTTTGGTGTTAAATTCAGTCAAGACTACTGGTCATGTCTCATTCACTAATTCTGTAAAGCTTACTTTACTTACAAATTCATACTTAATCAGAAAGCACCACAGAACTGGCATTTTAAAGTGTTACGTACAAAACTTTGAATAAACACAATAAATGCTACATTGCCATTTTGACTGCAGCACTCGCACCTACTTTGTTCACCTGACGAAGAGTGAAGTGCTTTTTCAACCAGAAACAATTGTTATGAGAGAATTGCATTTTATGGTGTTTATTGAAAGTTTTGTACGTAATAATTCATACTTTGTTTGAATCCTGAATATATATTTTTAAACTTATGGATAATTATGGAACCTGTTTGTTTCTTTTGCATTCTACAATTATGTTACATCATAAATAGGCATATATTTTTTTATTGATGGGGAGAGGGGGGGGAGGTGTAAAAAATTACTACTGTTATTATTATTTTAGGTTTATAGAAATATAGACCAAATTAGAAATTATTTGTCTTGCAAGATTCCCTTCTTCCTGGTGATTGTGATTTAAATCAGATTTTAAGATTACAGTTGTATTTTCATACAAATACAATTTTGCAATACACTTTTTATTTATACATCTCCATTTAATATTCATTCCAATCATTTGTTACCAAATTTTTTTAAAATTTGAAATTAGAAAACAAAATTAGTGATTTACCACATTTCCTGTATATTAATTCTGTAATAGCATAATTTATAATTTAACAGCATGAACACAGCAACATATAACCGCTTCTAGGAATAAAACTTTAAGCTAAACAAGATTTTAAAATTGTTAACGTCATTCAATTTTCTCTACAAAGTATCACGTGTATAGATAAACAGTTCTAATCTTTTTCTGAGAAGCATATGGATATTTCAATTTATCTTGAGAAAAGGATTGGAGGGGAAGAGATGGGAGAAGATGTGAGGGAAATTCATCAACACAATCGACCTGTAAGCGAAAAACCAAATTTCTCTCACCCCTTTTCTATCAGAGGAAACGACCAAGCTCTTGATGGAACACCTAGAATTACTCTTAAAATTGACATTGTTTTTAATTTCTGACTCTTTCACCAGGTGAAGTAACTATTAGCCTTATATTTGTTGCTATGTATCATTTTAGTTAGAAAATTCTGTGAGTATGTAACAAGAAAACTATTTTATAACACCAAAAGTAAATTACTTTATTTTCAAGGTGAATTATCAATATCATTCACTAATGTTAACATAACTGCTTTTCATATTTTATATACATAATAATATAACCTTTATGAATTAGTAGTTAAATTAAGCCTAAAAGTAGCATGTGTCTAGTAATAAGCCCAGTGGCAGAAATTTCTGTATCGATCTGCAGTAAAACAAAATTTATCTGTGATCTGGAAATGCCTTCTCTATTCAGATATCAGAAAAAAAGTACAGCAATTAATAAATTATGTAAAATTTATATTTAAAAAAGAAAATTAAGAATACACAACAAGTACAGTAATCTAGAAACATAATGCAAACTATATTTGAGTATTTTTAAATTTAGCATTTCTTTTTGAGCTGTTAAATTAATCTGCAGAGCTTTAAATAATCTGCAGTGCTCGCTGCCAGTGCCTGATTTAAGGCAGGGCATTCGGGGCATGTGCCCTGGGCCCTCATGCTGAAGAGGCCTCCAAGAAATTCCATCGCACATTTAAAAAAATAGTTAAAACGAAAATTTTCCAAATTTTGCTATAATGATTGTTGTTTTTTGTTTTTTCGTCAATGGATTATTAAAATTTATACTGCACTGTATTACTGCATATATACTACTAATTGTGTTACTGCACTGTTTTATAAATAGGCGGTACGATCTTTCAAGCAAACTATCAGCACATCAAAAAAATTACAATATTTTCGCTAAATGCAAATACAACTTAATACTACCGATACTGCATTCCAAACTCTTACTAAAGCTAACTAAATGCAAGGCATGCACTACAGCACAGATACATGGGCGCAATGTACGTAGATCCGATAGACAGGCATCAGATCTAGTTAAGCCTTACTCTTACCAATAAAATGAAAAGTGAAGTGAAGTGAAGAGAATTTTTAGATGTGTGATTAAAAAATATGCAGTATGTTTTGTATGTTGTAATATTAAAGTACGAGGAAAAGGGGCCCATTGAACATGAGTGCCCTGGGCCTTCAAGTGAGTAAATCGGTCCCTGCTCGCTGCCATGCTGCACTGTTTCTGCTACTGGGGAAATAACTTTTTTCATTCACCAATTATATTCAATAAAAAGAATGTTTTTGCTTAATTATCAGTAGCCGTGTAAGTTTTCTATAAATTATGTACAAACTGCATCATGTACTAAAATATAGTTCTATAATATTAATAAAACACAGCACAACCTGAAATGCTCTTACTACATAGGGGAGAGTGGGGCACCCTGGGACACCTTAAATTTCAGCTTTGATTTTGTAAATAGGAATTAGTTTTCTTAGGACTTCGAATTTTTCACATTAGCAGGTACAGCTTAATCACATTTTCTTTGCTTTGAAAGATTCAAAGTTACATTAATGGGTGATTTCATAAACAAACTTATTGTACAAAAATATAAAATAATTTAAATCTGAGTATGTGGGAATTAAAAGATGGACTTTCGTAATAATTTTAATATTAAAAAATGCATTGTACTGCTAAGCCTAACTTTTTGAGAGTTACATTATGATAATGATCCAAGTGGGGCTGGTTGGGACAAATGCAAAGAAAGCAATATTTGCATGTACTTTTATATAAATTTATTAAGATTTTAAATGTGTTGAAATCGAAAAAATGGTTATTATTATTAAGAAAATTGTTTTTTCTTTAGAATTTAGACGAGAGCAATTTTAAAATATAAAATACAATATTTGTTAATGTAACATACTAGTATACAATACATCGTTATTTATACGGTTCTAAGTCTATAAATAAAATTAAATAATTAGGCTTAATATTTTTTATAAATTAAATTTTTATCGTCAGTGCCCCAAGCTGCCTCACCTAGTGGGGCAGATTGGGACATTGTAGAGATTTTTATTTATTTATTTTTTTTTTTCTGAAGTTAAATTTGATGGAATAAATTGGAATAAATTTTAACTGAATCAGAAATGTTTAAACCTTATATCAAATTGAGTTTGTAGAAAATTGAGTAAAAAATAAATTTTCTAAAATCATTATCTTAAATGTGTCCCAAGGTTCCCCACATTTCCCTACCATAATCTACACAAAATATGTTTTTATGCATATAAAAGAAATATATGTTCATTTAATTTTGTTAAGTACAGTCTATAGATGTTAAATTGTACATACTGTACCGTACCTTTCATTCATAGATGTAATGTATTTGAATTCTGTTGGGTGACCCTGCGCATGAACCATTTGTTTGATCTAAACAAAAAAAATTAGTGCAGCCTCTCTATATGATACACATTTTAGAATACAGAGTTTCGACTTCCTGTTAAAATTTGTTTTTGAGATATGCTGATAACACACACAGACTAATCACTAAAAACTTTATTTTCATATTCAGGGAGCCTCAAAACAAATATAACAAAAACTTAATTTCGAAAATTTGAACTAAAAAACAATACTTTCGCAACAGAAAGTAAAAAAAGTAGATAGTGGAAATAATCAAGCATTGAAAATTTTTTATTTAATGTGGTACATTAACTCATAATGTTGATAAAAATAGATGTTATTAGTACTTAATCAGCCTTACATACATAAGTGATGTACTGTCTTTGTCATTTTTCATAGTATGTCTGTATATTATGTACTTATTTCAACTTTAAAAACATGGCCCATCCCTCACTCATATAAGGGTGGGATGGGACATTTTTAGAGGTATGTTAATTGGCTTATAAAACTAATATTTTAATAAAAAAGCACCACAAAACTGGCGTTGTAAAAAATATTACTTACAAACTTTGAATAAACACCATAAAATGCAATAAACTCGCAACAATTGTTTCGGGTCGAAAAACACACCACCCTTCATCAGGCGAATAAAGTAAGCACTCGTGCTTAGTTTATTCGCCTGATGAAGGGTCATGTGTTTTTCGACCCGAAACAATTGTTGCGAGTTTATTGCATTTTATGGTGTTTATTCAAAGTTTGTAAGTAATATAATATTTTAATAATTGCTATCAAATTTATATTTTTAAAAGATGTTAAAATGTTTCAATTTGTTTCTCTGAAACTTACAATGTTGTAACAGTAAAAATGAATTTGTAAGAAATATTTTTTTCAAAACTGTCCCATTCATCCCTACTCTCCCCTACATAAAGCCTACAAGAAAAAAAAAAGTATTAGGTATATGGGGAAAAAATGAATTGAATTTTCATTTAAATTACATTATTAATAGCACAAAGTAATAAAAAATAAAAGTCTAACTTAACACTTACTGTCTAGGCGAGCAACTTGTCCATCAATAACACATTGCTTAGTATATGAATCCTCAATTGTCGGATCATAATCTGTCACAAAATAAGACTGTAACAAAACAGAGAAAAATAAGTTTTATATGTTGGCATAAAAAGTTACATAAAAATTTAAATATTGATAATTTAACAAGTGTACTGTACAATGGAATGTTTTTTGTTGTTGTTGTTTTAGGGTGTGGGGGGGGGGGGGGAGAAGGGTTGGGCTGTTGGGATTAAGGCAATTTCACTAGGATAGGATCCTAGGCCTGGGTGCCCTCCTTGGGGGTCTTTCTAAGGGGTTATAGCCCATATTTACACAAGTTCAGAGAAAACCACAGAAAACTCTGAACAGCTACGCCAACAATGGAATTGAACCAGGCACCTCACATCTACCAGCTTTGAGCACAGAACTGCTCAGCCGCTGGTGGGCTCTTTTTTTTTTTTTACATAGAGAACACAAAACAGGAAACATTTACAGATAATTCAATGGATGTTGAACCATTAAGTAAGACATACTACAGCACGATACTACAGCAGTTACAGCAAACCTTTTTTAGAAGTGGGTGAATTCATTATTTTTTCAATACTAGCTTACGGGACGCAAAGTCAAATGTCATCATTTGGAAAAGAGGAGGAGAGGGAGCCAATAATTTGGAAACACAAAATTTGATATAATAGAAAAACATGACAGTTGACCCCACATTTTTTTTTTTTTAGATTCTCACTTTTAAAATGTTCCAAAAAAGTTTACATTGCTTTAAAAATAAATAATTTACAATATAAAAACTGTAAACAACCTTATTTAGAAGGCTTTAAATGTTGGCTTGAGTCACTTTTGCTCGAGAGCCCCCGGCATCCTCTGAAGCCAGATCTTCACAGCTAACGCTGGTTTGATAACTGATGTTTTGCTCTGTGCACTGCCTTCCCTCGATGAGGTGGTGCCACAATCAATCGATGTTGGCCCTGGGCTTGTTGCCATTCACAGAATTTGAATTTGGAATTATTTCTAAGGTTCCACGGAAAAAAGTGTAATGGGGTTTTTGCAGTTTTCAAGACTTCAATGAAATTAATGTTGATATTTTCGTTTAATGCAGTTTTGCTAAGGCTATGGTATTTTTGGAAAATTTAATATCGGAAAAATGTTCTTTAACAAGATTTTTAATTTTATGTTTTGTGACACCTACATAACAACCTTCTTTTGAATTTTTGTGAATTAACGAAATTTCATAAATACTTGCAGTTTCTAATGAGTCATTCTTATCTTTATCACTATGCATAAGCTGAAAAATATTATTTGGCTTAATTGGTATATTATAATTAAATTTAGTGGCTTCATTTTTAATTCTGAGGGGGCTCCACAATAAAAAGAAATGGCATTAGAGTGTTTTTTGGGAAGATTTTTTGGTGACTTGGGATTTTGTCAAGATTTTTAATTCTCTTACAATAAAGTTTTTGGACAATGTTTCTTGGAAATCCAGTTTTGTCTGTTAATTGTTTAATGAATTTTAATTCTTTAAATTTAATGTTGAATGATCAGAACAAACAAGAAACGCAAGGGTTTTAAAAATCCACACCTGGGTTTTTTAAAACCTTGATATAAAACTAAAGACAATAAAACCAGTTTTTACATAGGAATGATGAAACAAAAAATAAAAGATTGAATTAAGGAAATCAAGGTGACATAAAATACAACAGGGCCACTACAGCTTTAACAAATCTTAATAAATAGACATTGAAATCGATTTAAAAAATGTTAGGAAATTAGCTAATTATAATATCCATTCATAAGCAGTCAATAGGGAAACAATCAAAATCATGAAAAACTGGTGCAGTTCAGCAGTTGTAACCAAAATGAGCCAATCAAAGGGTTTGAGCAAAACTGGTACCATCTCTTCATTTCCAAAGAGGAACACAGCAGTCAGTGCAACACAGCGAACCACAGCATCAAGGAGTACAGGTAAAGAGGCTCGCAGCCCTGAATGAAAGATTTTCGTCAAAAATAACTTCAAGTAAGACCATATTTTATTCTAATGTTGTAAATTTCAATAGCTTAATTGCAGAATTTCAGATTTTTTTTATTTAATTTTTCGGAATAACACAATATAATTTAAAATGAACTATAAATTCCTAAAAAAAAATTAATATTGAGGGAGGTGTGTTAAATTCCCCCCTCCCCTATCCTTTGGTAGTATGCAATATATTTTATCTTATATTTCTTGACTGGTTCTCAGATAACTATCAGAACATTTTCTCTTTCAAAATTTTTATTCTTTCAACTAATTAAAATTTTACAAATGGGTTTTCATTTTTCATGTAGCATATTTTTTTTAGTGGTGCATGAAGTATAGACTATATTTATGTTTGCCTGACTGAACTGCAGACAATCTGTAAACATTCTGCTAGTAGGGTGGATTGCTATGTTTTAAATGGTTCAGAATTCTTGATTAAAAAAATTAGTCATTGGCATATGAACAAGAAGTCAATTGATTCCCAAAATTATACAAGTATATTTTAATATACTATATATGAACACATACTTTTTAATATACATGTGCACTTTTATTATATATATATACAGTATTATTACACAATACACATAAGCATATATGAAATTTTTGAGAAAACAATATCTATTTTCTAAACTGGTGACTGAAGAACAGGGTACGGTCAGTTTTTTTCACCAAACTGGTGGAAAAGTCACCAAATGTGGTGCGACTTTAATTCCTCAGATTATCTCCAAAACTTGTTTACATTTTGGCAACCCCTTGTATTTGAAGGCCGTACCATTTCTCTTAGTTCGTTTGAATGTTGCGTACATCTAGATGTGATTAGTTTTTTTTTTTTTTTTTTTTCCTGCATCTTCTCGGAGTTAAGTATTTTGGTGGTTTATTATTCGCCCGGATATTGTTTTTTAAAGATGTCTGATCAGATGAATGGTAAGTTAACGACTGAATTTTTGAGTGAGTTAAAAATGAAAGAAATGAAAGCAATGATTGAATGGTGTATGAATGAGAATTTGTTAGCACGTGGTTTTAAATGTTTTGAATATGGGAGTGACATGGTGTTGAAAGAGTTTAAGAAGAAAGCGGATGAATGGATGTGGGCATGCAGGAAATATGGAGAGAATGTGCATTTTTGTAAGAAGTCTGTGAGAAAGGGTTCATAGTTTGAGGAGAGCAAGTTGAGTATATATGAGACTTTAAAATTAATGTATTATTGGGTGCATAAGGGTACGACTGAGTTGATTATGTCTGAGGTCGGTTTGAGTGAAAAACTTTGTGTGACTGGAGGAATTTTTGTTGTGAAGTGTGTATGGAAATGTGTGTGGTTGAAGAGGTCATGATCGGAGGTGAGAATGTGACTGTGGAAATAGATGAGAGTATGTTAGGGCTGGATTATTTATCAATATATCCCCAAGTATCGATATTTTTTTAATATCGCGATAACAGTATTTAAGTTCTTGTTCTATCGATATATCCCTCTAACGATATTTCCTAACGTGCACAGCTAATTTCTCGAACACGCGCACAACTAATTTCTCTAACGCGCACAGCTAATTTCTCTAACACGCGCACAGCGCGATCAAGTCATATGCGATAAACAGCGTCCAACGCCATATCTTCAAATTCTGCTTCCCCGCCTCACCGTACCCCGTACCACCCCGTAAACAAAACACCCAACAAACAGACCGCCGAATACCTTATACAAATACACCTTCTCTTCCTTTCCTCCTATTCAACTGACTAAACTCGAAAAAATAACCCCAACCGGCTTCATTTGTGCGAACTGCGCACTCTCAAATCGAAACCACTACTTAAAAAGTATGACCTTGAACGATAACATATAAAATGTTTCATTCCTCAATCATCAAGTTATCGCAGTAGTATATTATTTCCCATTCGATAATATCTCCAAACCAATAATATCGAAGTTGCTCATCGCTCGCAGGTGAAAAATGAAAACATTGAAAACACTGCAAACAGTATATCGCGTTTAGTTCATGGCAGTAGTATATTATTTTCCATTCGATAATATTCCCACACCAATAATATCGAAGCTGCTCTTCGCTCGCAGGTGAAAAGTGAAAACACTGGAAACAGTATATTGCGTTTAGTTCTTGTTATCGGTTCGTTGACATATTGTTCGGAATTGCATGGATTGTTCGAAATATCGTCAAGTGGGTTTTTTTTTTCTTTTTTAAGCAAAGAATTAACTGAAATTGATTACTTATTTTTTAAAAATTGGATTTATTATTCTATCTTCTGCACACATAAGAAGAAAATATAAGATTTGGATAAACGTTTTTCCGGTTTTCGATGAATTTACACGTTTTGAGATTTCCTTGCATTTTAATTAACTGAAATTGTCTACTCATTTTTAAAAAGTGGATTTATTACTAGTTTCTGCGTACATAAGAAGAAAGAAGATACGAAATAAATTTCGATTTCCGTTTTTTGATATATTTACACGTTTTGGAATTTCCTTGCATTTCATTTAAGTGAAACTGATTACTTATTTTTTTTAAAGTTGATTTATTATTATATCTTCTGCATATACAAGAAGAAAGTGTAAGATTTGGATAAATTTTGATTTCCAGTTTTCGATGAATTTACACGTTTTGAGATTTCCTTGCTTTTCAATTAACTGAAACTGACTACTTATTATTTAAAATGTGGATTTATTACTGGCTTCTACATGCATAAGAAGAAAGTAGAAGACACGGGGAAAATTTCGATTTCTGGTTTTCGATGAATTTACACGTTTTGAGATTTCCTTGCATTTCAATTAACTGAAATTGACTACTTATTCTTAAAAAAGTAGAGAAAGTATAAGATTCAGAAAAAATTTAGATTTCCAGTTTTCGATGATGTTACATGTTTTGAGATTCCTTGAACTCTAATTGACCATTTTTAAGATTTCCTTTCTTTCTTTCTTTTCTTTTTTCTTTTTCTTTTTTTTTTTTTTTTTTTTTTTTTTTTTTAGTTCGAACGCTCTATTTCATGGACGACTCGTGCCTATCGGCCAACAGGGGTCGCTGCTGTGCTGCAATTTAATTCCGTTTATGAGAAGGCAGTTGCTTTGCTTTGCAAAAAGTGATTGATCTTCAAACACTGGGCGGTACTAGTATATAAATATAATACAATTTCCAAATGTTATAAAAACATTACAAAATATGAATTCAATATATATATCTTAAAAAAAAAAAAAAAAAAAAAACATGATATGGTAAGTAGATAAAAAATAAAATAAAAATGGCAGGAAATTGACCTTTAGAATACCTATGAGTTATAGGGTCTCAAATTAATATTACTCTACAACCGAGAAAGTTTATTCGGTGGCAATTCTAAAGAAAGTTTATAAACAGTATTTCTACTGTGCATTTCTTATTCACTGAAATTAATTTAATTACAACCATATCGCTATCAATGACTGACAGGAATATTAGTAAATGAACTTTCTTTATACTCAGGAATGGGAATTAGGCGCAAAACTCATACTAATATTTATTTTTAAAATTTCCGTATATAAATGAATCATTGATATATATATATAGAGAGAGAGATAGATAGATAGTTAAGTTACGACTTCTGCGCAAAATTTTATTAATCATCTACATTCTAAGTACAACTTCATTTTTCTTAAGCTTATATTTTTATTATAATTATGTATCTTGATGATATACTTTGTGTAAATAAAACACATATCACCCATTAGCTCTCTTAAAATGTGATTTTGAAATAATTAAATCTTAAAATAGAAAGAATGGAGGACAAACTATTCAGAAATATACTTAAAAGTAATGGTATAAATTAAAAGAAACACAAAACATTGTGTTGCTATTTATGCATTTTCTTTTTTTTTTTTTTTTCTTTTTAATAAAAAAGATTTGAAAGTAATATACCAGAAAATATAAATATACATATAGAAAACACTCCACACTTGTATACATTAAAATTGGTGTTCATTTGTCTTTAAAAAGTAGCAAATATCTATTTTCCTTCTCTTGAAATAAATATCGCAATATATCACCAATATCGATATTAACTTGATGATATATCGCGATATTTAATTTCTGATATCGTCCAGCTCTAGAGTATGTTTGAAAAAAGAAAATAAAATACCTAGATGTAAAAGTGTGCATGGTGTTTGGGTGCTTGGAGAGATTAAAAAGGATATGAATAAGTGTTTTTTTTTTTTTTTTAAATAGAAGTGCAGATGATTTGGTGAGTTTGATTAAAAAAGATATTCAGCCATTATTTTGAATTGTTGGCACTCCTATGGTGGATTGTCAAATGAAGATTATCATCATTTGACGGTCAATCATAGTGTTACATTCAATGATCCGAATACTGATTACTGGTGCCCACACTAATACAATCGAGGGGATGTGGGGGAATATAAAGCAAAAATTCAGACGAATTAGTAATCGATGAAACGCACAAGATCCCATTCATCATGACTCCTATTCTGCAGAGTATATTTGGTGTAAGCAGCACAGTGACAAAAAAGGCAGACAAATTTAAATTTTTCCTGGAAGCAATAGCTAAAATTTATGACGTGATCAAGGCTTCTGAATAATGCAAGTAAATTTTTGGTAATAATTTTTATTGTATTTTGTTTTCGTCGGATTTTTGACCCTTTTTAACTTCTGTTTAGTGGGGGGGGGGGGGGGGGGCCTTCCCCCTGACATAAGAAAAAAAATAATTTACTTATATTTAATGTTGCTATTTCATTAATTTGGTAATAATTTTTATTGTATTTTGCTTTGTCTTACACGACGCCATGTTATTTTTGTAGGTTTCTTGCCTTTTCTTCCTTCGATCTAACGGGGTTCAAGGGAGTTGGCCCCCTGACCAAAAAAACATAAACAAAAAAAAAATGGGGAAAGTATACTTTAAGCTGCCCCTTGGCAAAATTTTTGAAAATCGCCAAGATGGCGCCGTTCCGCATCATGTTTCGGATTGTAACCCTCAAACGGCGGCATTCAATGTTTGTTCGATTTAATATTACACTAGAGCTGCAAAAGGCCCAAGAAAGCAAGCGTTTCGGCGATCAAACAAAACAACGAAATCAGTCGAAAAAAAAAAGCAATTTGATCAGAAACAATACATAAAACACAAACAACAAAATCATAAAATAAAATTTAAGAAAATAATTACTTCTAGTAGTATTCTTCTAGTAAAGGGTAATAATTATTCTCTCACTTCACTACCATTATTATTTTGCTATTTACAATAATTTAACAGCATTTAAACACAACATTTTATAATCTTTCTTCCATTTTCCACATTGGTCATGCGGCGACCATGTAAATGAACTTGAATGACATGCTAAAGACTTTCTTTCTCCATATACCAACAAGTAGCGTTAATGTGTTAATGAAGAGGTAATATAGTTTTGAATTGTTGTTGAAAATAACTTTGTTATATTGAATTTAAAATTTTGTTATATATATATTTATATTAAATTGTTTTCTAGTTATTGTTATAATTGTTTTGAATTTATTACATCTTCATGAATAAATTTATTTTTCGTTTTAAATATTTTTGCTTTTATTGAGTAACACTTTTACATACTAGTCAAATTAGTTCAATTGAAATCCTCTAAACTTAAATAATTCTACTGCAGCATTTATCTGCTTAATATAAATTTTATTTAAGACAGACCTTAAAGTGTCTAACAATTTGGATTATGGGCCCAGTTTAAAAGAGGGTTTTTTTTTTTTTTTTACTAGTTTTGTTGTAGACTCAGTAAATTTTTATTTGTGGTATATTTAATTATGGCTTCCTCAAATAATTAAACTTAATTCTCATAATTATTCTGGTTGGAAATGTGATATGAAGTTCCTTTTAATGGAAAAAAATGCTTTCGATATCGTAACTGGTAACGAAGAGCAACCTGTAAAGAGTGATACGGTCACTGTTGAAGCTATAAAAGATTTTATGAGAAGGCAGAATGCTGCTATGTCTTTAATTTATTTAAATATTGAACCGGAATATCGGAGTTTAATAAGCAAATGTGATGATCCCTCTAAAGCTTGGGAAATTCTTAAAATCAATTTCCAACCAGACAGTAGAAGTCACCATATGAAATTATATTCTGAATTAATGTCCTGTTTTTTAGACCCTGGCGAATCTATAGGAATTTATGCAGCTAAAATTTCAAAAATAGCAGATCAATTAAAATCTATTGGTAAACCTATAAATGATGAGTATTTGAGCTTTCAGATTTTACGTTTTTTTCCTGATAAGTTTGACCAGATCGTCCAGCAAATTCTTAGATGGCCTGATAAAGGTTTTGAGTTTAAAAATATTGTAACTGAACTTTGTGCTGAGGAGACATGTCTCCAACTCAGAAATCTTGATAAATCTAGGGTGGATTGTAAATTGAAGCCCAAAGTGTTAAGTTTAAGAAAAGGCCTGTTTTCACTTGCTGGCGATGTGGAAAAAAAGGTCATATTAGTAAAGATTGTCGGGTAAAATTAAATAATGATATATTTGCTGGAGAAAATACATCTAAAGGTAATTTTGTAAAAAGAAGTGACTCCGCTCAACAGTCAAAACGTGATAAAACTCCCCCCTGTAAAAATAAAGGTTTTAAAGCACAGAATTATATTGCTGAAGCTAATTTAAGTGGTTTTAACAGAGAGGGAAGCTGGGCTTTTGATACCGCCACCTCTCAACACTTTTGTAAAGATAAATCTTCTTTTTGTAATTTCACCGAAATTTCTGGTGATGAGTTGCACGTGGCTGTTGACGGGGTTACTGGTAAAGGGGAGGTAGAATTAAATTTTAATGGTGTTATTATAAAGCTTTGGAATGTTCTTTTTTCTCCTAACTTAAGAAAAAACCTGTTAAGTGGTTCTAGATTCGACCAGGGCGGGGCTAAATTTACTGGTAAGGCTGGTAAACTAAACGTGGTCGATAACGATAAATATGGCAAGTTTTTTTTTTCTGCTAAGCTCTATGACGGGATTTATTATACTTTTCTAAAAATCATGAGAAATAATCAGAGTGTTAAAATGAATGGGGGGCAGAATTCTAAAACTAATGTTGATCTAAATTTTAATGCTGAAATCTCAGCTTCACCTGTAATTAAAACTGCCAATATTAAAGATATAGACACATGGCACTTATGTTTTGATCACATTAGTCCAAACTTAATTTATAATAATACTATTCGTAATTCTGCAGTTAAAGGTCTACCTCATTTAAAATCTGTTGATAATTTTTTTTGTGATCCCTGTCATTTAAGCAAACAAAATCGTGTCTCTTTTAAGCCTCTTGGTTCTTGTTCTTCTTCATCTAAAAAGCCATTAGATAGAATCTTTCTTGATACTTGAGGTCCTGTTAAAATTGCTGGAAAGAAAGGTGAACGTTTTTTGTGTCTATTATAGATGATTTTTCAGGTAAAACTTCAGTTTACCCTCTCCAGGAGAAATCTATGTGCTTTGAAGACTTTAAAAGACATGTTCTAAGAGCAGAAAGATTTTTAGGGACCAAGTTGAAAGCATTGAGGACAGATAATGGCAGAGAATTTGATAATGAACTTTTTGGGGCTTTTTGTAGAGAAAATGGGGTAAAACATGAGTTGACCAATGCCTACACACCAGAAGAAAATGGAGTATGTGAGAGATTTAACCAGACAATAATGAATTGTGTTCGGGCGATGCTCAAATCTAGTGGCTTGTCTGACGATTTCTGGCCTGAAGCATGTATGCACTTTACCTATACGTAGAACAGGATTTGTCATGGTAGAAATTCTAAAACACCTCTAGAACTCTATTCTGGTAATAAGCCTTCAGTAAGACATTTAAGGCCATTTGGCAACTCTGGCTTATGTCGGTGTTCCTAAGGTCAGGCGCAAGAACAAGTTAGATGCTAAATCGAAACGTGGTGTCCTTGTTGGATATGCCTTACGTACCCGTGGATACAGGATCTGGTTGGAAGAGGATAAGAAGATTGTTGAGACCATAAACGTTTCTTTTGTTGAGAGCAGTGATGTGTCTCGCAGTGGAGCGGTGATGGACGACTCTTCTTTTGAATTGGTGCTTGTCCCAGAGGAGCAGCCATGGCCCGTTGATCGGTGTCATACTGATCCGGAGCCTGGACCCTCTGGTGTCTTGCCCAGCGAGACTGAAGATGTTGATCCAACCGTCCTCCCTGCCACTCCTGCTTCTCCTCAAGCTTCATCTCCCAGCTGGAAGACTAATCCGATTTGGTACAGAAAGGTTGTGCCTAGACCTAAAGGAAAGAAGATCGATATTTACTACTACCCTGACGGTGAAGGCAAGAGGTCATGTCAACGAACCCCAAAGGAAGTTGAGAAATTTCGTAATGATAATGGCTTAGTTTTTAATCCTAATGATTTTGATTTTTCTAAATTTAATAGTTTTTCTGGTGTTGTTAATCCTAGCATTATACCTTCCGCATCCAGCACTGCTAGTTGACTAGATGTGGTGGTCCCGCGAACGTATAAGCAGGCTCAAAAATCTAAACAGTTTGATAAGTGGCATGAGGCTATGCTGGAAGAATTAGATTGTATGACTACCAGAGGTGTCTGGCATCTTGTGAAACTTCCTGTGAATAAATCTGTGTTAGGAAACTGCTGGGTCTATACAGTTAAGCGTGACGAGTCTGGTACCATAGTTAGGTATAAGGCTAGGTTAGTCGCGCAAGGTTTCAACCAGGTCCAGGAGAATCATATGATGAAACACTTTTCACCTGTTATAAATTTTTCAGTAGTAAGATTTTTCTTTTCTTTGCTGGTCTCATACTGCGGGTGGTTTAACGTACAATGTGATGTTAAGTGCGCTTACTTATACGCTCCTCTAAAAGAGGAAATTTACATGAAACAACCGACTGGATTTGCTGAAAAAGGCAAAGAAGATTGGGTGTGTAAATTAGACAGAGCATTGTACGGACTGCATCAATCTGGTAGATTATGGTTTTATGAGTTAAATAAAGTATTGTTGTTACTTGGTTTTAATAAATTTGAAAATTGTAGGTATTGTGCATATTCATATTCTGATTTTTCCATTTTGTTGGTTTATGTAGATGATATCGTTATTTTTTCTAGGACTGAATCACAGGCAAACAACATTTTAGACCTTTTACAGTCTAAATTTGACTTAAAAATTTTGGGTACCACTCGTAAACTTTTAGGTGTGGAATTCGAGTACACGGATACTGGGGTTTTGATCCATCAGGGTCAATATATTGCCGAAGTTAATGAGAGGTTTCAAAACCATCGGATACCTGTCTCTTCCTTACCTATAGTTAAAGGTGTACAATTTTCTAAGAGTGATTGTCCAGTTGTTCAGTCTGATATTGAAGAAGCATCTCATTTGCCTTATAGGAATCTTTTAGGTTGCATTTCTTTTCTAGCAAACCGTACAAGACCTGATATTGCATATGCCACAAACATATTTTCTCAGTTCTAACAAAATCCTGGTTTTAAACATTGGCAAGGCTTACTTAAACTTTTAGGTTACATTAAATGCACCAGTCATTATAAACTCTATCTCAATTGTACAGACATTAAAATAATTTCATACTCTGACACTGACTTCGCCGCCAATAGAGATGATTACGTTTCTATGGGGGGGTCAGTTGGTTCTTTTGGATCGTGCTGCCGTTTCGTGGCGCACTAATAAACAAAAGGGTGTCACTATCTCAACCATGGAATCAGAGTTGGTTTCTATGTGTGATTGTGTGAGGGAGCAGGATTGGTTTTATAACATTTTATGTGAGTGCTCCACTTTAAAACTTATAAATAATAACTTTGACATACCTACTTTATATGCAGATAATCAGGCAGCCATTCGTTTTACTAAATCCAGAATAGAAAATTTCCATACACGACATGTAAATATAAAATTGTTTTTCATAAGAGACTGGTTTGATGAGGGAAAGTTTAATCTCGAATATATTAATTCTAAATTAAATCTTGCCGACCCGTTTACCAAGCCTATGACTAAAGGTGACTTATTAAAATTTATAAAATTAATTTTTCTTTAAATACTTAATATAATAAATAAGAATTCTGATTAAATATTCCAGTAATTGCTGCATTTTCCTTTTTGTACATATTTTTCAAAGTTTTTTTTCTGTGAAATTTTCCTTCCCTTTGCAAATTGTATATATAATGGTGTGAATGAGTAAAATGCAAGGCGCCTTGTGTATGTGTTATCATATATTTCTCATATTTCATGTATGTATATATTGTATATTATATTATATATCTGTATATAATCATTGTGCATAATCATTTCTCATACTGTTTTTTGATATATATATATTGTCTGCTCTGCATTGTGGGGGAAATTATATTAATTGCATGCAAATTTAAATAGTACCATTTCTCTTAACCAAGTTGTTTTACAGTGTATTGTTTAGTGATACCTCATATGTTTGAAGTTGTTTTTTATAATTCTTATGGTTTTTTGAATATTGCAGTGGGGGGCATTTGATATCCATCAGTGTCCTCATATTAAATAAAACATCTGAATTTACTTATTTTCCTTCAAGAAAGTATTTAAAACTTACCTTTTTCTATCTTATTAAATCCTTTTTCATATTTAAAAGTAAAACTACTTTGCTTTCGTCTTACAAACATCGTTATTCTGTTTACTATATCGGCATTGCCATTTCCAGTCTGCATAATCTTTTCTATTTGTGCTGTTGCCACTTCTTGGAAATTGTCATTTTAAATTATGTTTTGGTTTTCACCACTGGATGTCGTGGTGCGGCTGTCAATGCCATTATGCAGATCAACTTGTGTAAGGTAGTATATAAGGCCGTGATGTTTGAGGATACTTCAGTTTCAGCTGAGTTTCAGTTCCAGTTTCAATGAGCTTCAGCTAGTTTTGGCTTGGAGTCCCAGTTCTGTTGAGTAGCTGCTGGCGGCTGTTCTGGATTATGGATATCGATTGTGGACTGCTCATGTTTTTTATGCTGAACTCAAAATTAAATAACTTAAGTAAATCTATTGTTGAATTGTATTGTTAAAGTTTAAGGTTTTATGATGTTAATATATGTTTACACTCGTTACGTTTAGAAATTTTTTTATCTACAATAATTTCTTCAGAGGCTTAAATGGATAATTTTCGTGAGGATTTTTTTTTTTGTAATGCCAAGTTTTTTTTAACTTTATTATTTCCTGAAACTATTGGTCATGCGGCGACCATGAATTGACTTTGATCGTCTGCTAAAAGAAAGTTAAGTTTAACCGAGGTCCCTCCAGCTATTTTATTCATTGGTCATGCGGCGACCATGAAGTTTGGGATCGAGTGCTTCATTTTTCTTGAATTCTATAGCATTCGCTGGTCATTGGGCGACCACGATCTTCGTTAATTTATGTTTTTATGTGCTGAGTTTAATTTTCAACTAGTTTCGTTTGTTTCTTCAATATGCTTTCTATGTTACAAAGGTGTGTGTTTGATCATTCTTCAGTAAATGGTAAAATGCCTGTGCCGGTGTGAGGTAATTTTTGGTCTTCCATTTTCCACATTGGTCATGCGGCGACCATGTAAATGAACTTGCATGACATGCTAAAGACTTTCTTTCTCCATGTACCAACAAGTAGCGTTAATGTGTTAATGAAGAGGTAATATAGTTTTGAATTGTTGTTGAAAATAACTTTGTTATATTGAATTTAAAATTTTGTTATATATATATTTATATTAAATCGTTTTCTAGTTATTGTTATAATTGTTTTGAATTTATTATATCTTCATGAATAAATTTATTTTTCGTTTTAAATATTTTTGCTTTTACTGAGTAATACTTTTACATACTAGTCAAATTAGTTCAATTGAAATCCTCTAAACTTAAATAATTCTACTGCAGCATTTATCTGCTTAATATAAATTTTATTTAAGACAGACCTTAAAGTGTCTGATAGACACCCGTACCTCGCTGTGCATGAATCTGAAAACGCATGTAATTCGGCTCCGCAGCAATCACTATCATGCACGTTAAAACGAAAAAAAAACATCACTGGACACCCCTACCTCACTGTACATGAATATGAAAACACATGTAACTCGGCTCCATGGCAATCACTATCACGCATGTTAAAACCAAAAAAACATCACTGGACACCCCTACCTCGCTGTGCATGAATCCGAAAGCGAATGTAACTCTGCTCCACAGCAATCACTACCACGCACGTTAAAACCAAAAAAAAATCACTGGACTAAAGCTAGAAATTAGCAGTCGCCACTCGCCACATGGCGACTAGATTTTTAAAAGTGGCGACTAAAGAAATTGCCTTTGGTTGCCACTGCAGTGGCCACTTCTCTTCTACCCATTCTTTATAAAATATGCCCCATTCCAAGGCAAACTTGGATCACGCGGCGGCTTTTTTGCGGTAAACGCGCCGCGCAAAAAATTCAGGCTGTTCTAAAATCTAACCTCGCCACTTGCAAACATATAAGTCAATTTTAATAGTAAACACTTAAAATTTTTCTACCCATTCTTTATAGAATACCCCATTCCAATGCAAACTTGGATCGCGCGGCGGCGTTTTCGCAGTAAACGCGCCGTGTGCCTCGAATACAGGCTTTCTCAAATCTAACATCGCCACTTACAGACATTTTCGAAAGTCAATTTTAACAGTAAACACTGGAAATTGGCAGGTAGTCTTATTCATATACTAAAAAAACGTATGGCTTTTTTCCATTTTTCTATAAAAGTATTAGATTTTGATTTTAAAAAAATGTCAAAATGAGAGTTTCGGCCGACTTTCGGGAGAAAGAGACGAAAAGGAAGCTCATGAGATAATTAATCAGATGAAACTCTGATTGTATTACGTTCGCAGAAAAATTAAAAACGTCATTCAAAACGTAATTTTAACGTCATTTAAAAACATAAAATTCATTATTATTAAAGAAAAATTAATTTATAATTCATTTGTAACAAGAAAAAAAAAAAGGAAAAAGAAACTTGCAAAATAAAAAAGTATCATTAAAAAAATATTTTTTTTTTTTATTTACGTATACTAATATACTTTCATGAATCAAAGATTTTTTTTTTTTTTTTGAAAAAGTAGAAAATCGACACCATTCAGGATAGTGAAGGGGCAATATAATCAGAATTTTTCTGTTATAAAATAATATAACCAAAAGAGCATTTTAAACATATGAATTTTGTATTGAATAGTATTTTCTTACATTCATAGTATAAATTATGTAAATCTATTCCTATTTCATTTATTAAAGTTTATCAGAAATGTATTATTGTGGATGAGTTTCAAAAAATTGACTACCTTAATTTTCTTAATGATTTGTCGAGACTGAACATTGAAAAAATTAAAGAAAAGAAAATTTTATTTTACTTTTATCAGCGAGTGGCCAGTGGCCACTAACTTTTTAAAAGTGGCCATTAAAAAAATGAAGGCTAGTGGCCACCAACCAAATTTCTTAATTTCTACCTTTACACTGGACACCCCTACTTCACTGTGCATGAATCCGAAAATGCACATAACTCGGCTTCGCAGCAATCCCTATCATGCATGTTAAAACCAAAAAAACATCACTGGACACCCTTACCTCGCTGTGCATGAATCCAAAAATGCACGTAACTCGGCAATCACTATCACGCATGTTAAAACCAAAAAAACATCACTGGACACCCCTGCCTCACTGTGCATGAATCAGAAAGTGCATGTAACTCGGCTCCGCAGCAATCACTATCGCGCACGTTAAAACAAAAAAAACACCACTGTACACTCCTACCTCGCTGTGCATGAATCCGAAAATGCAACGTAACTCAGCTCCGCGGTAATCACTATCATGCATGTTAAAACCAAAAAAACATCACTGGACACCCCTACCTCACTGTGCATGAATCCGAAAATGCATGTAACTCGGCTCCGCAGCTATCACTATCACGCATGTTAAACCAAAAAAAAAAAAAATCACTGGACACCCCTACCTCGCTGTTCATGAATCCGAAAACACACGTAACTCGACTCTGCAGCAATCACTATCACGCATGTTACAACAAAAAAAACATCACTGGACACCCCTATCTCTCTGTGCATGAATCCGAAAGCGCATGTAACTCGCCTCCGCAACAATCACTATCATACACGTTAAAACCATAAAAACATCACTGGACACCCCTACCTCACTGTGCATGAATCCGAAAATGCATGTAACTCGGCTCCGCAGCTATCACTATCACGCATGTAAAAAAAAAAAAAAAAAAATCACTGGACACCCCTACCTCGCTGTTCATAAATCCGAAAACACACGTAACTCGGCTCTGCGGCAATCACTATCACACATGTTACAACAAAAAAAACATCACTGGACACCCCTATCTCGCTGTGCATGAATCCGAAAATGCATGTAACTCGGCTCCGCAGCAATCACTATCACGTATGTTAAAACCAAAAAAGAACATCACTGGACACCGCTACTTCGCTGTGCATGAATCCGAAAACGCACGAAACTCGTTTTCGCAACAATCACTGTCAAGCATGTTAAAACCAAAATAACATCACTTGCCACCCCTACCTCAAAGTCAATGAAAATCAAATAAACCACTCAAATCTCTTGTAATTCCTCAAAACGTAGCTATAGTTCAATGTAAAATACACTCAAATCAATGAAAATCAAATAAACCAATCAAATCTCTTGTAATTCCTCAAAACTTAGCTCTAGTTCAGCGTAAAATATTCATTTCAAATTAAAATACTTTCTTTCTCATAAAACTCGTACGCAGTACTAGTACAACGTTAAATCCTATGTACAGCTACCAAAAATATTAATTTCAAATTAAAATTGTACACAGTACTAGTGCAATGTTAAATCCGATCTACCTACCAAAAATATTAATTTCAAATTAAAATCGTACACAGTACTAGTGCGACGTTAAATCCGATCTACCTACCAAAAAATATTAATTTCAAATTAAAATCATACGCAGTACTAGTGCAACGTTGAATCCTATCTACCTACCAAAAATATTAATTTCAAATTAAAATCGTACACAGTACTAGTGAAACGTTAAATCCTATCTACCTACCAAAAATATTAATTTCAAATTAAAATTGTATGCAGTACTAGTGCAACGTTAAATCCTATCTACCTACCAAAAATATTAATTTCAAATTAAAATCGTATGCAGTACTAGTGCAACGTTAAATCGTATCTACCTACCAAAAATATTCATTTAAAAATATAATATTTTCATGCTTTTGACGTCATACAGCATATTGACGTAACCCATGATGCAAACAAGCAAAGCTCAACATACAGCCCATAACATCTGGCAATGTAGTGCTCTGATGAAATGCACCAAATATTACGGGCAGCTTAAAATATATTTTACCCCAAAAAAATTACTTAGTATAATGTTGCTATTTCATTAATTTGGTAATAATTTTTTTTTGTATTTTGCTTCGTCTTTTACGACGCCATGTTGTTTTTATCAGAATCCAATAATCTTTGGCTGTTCTTTATTCCATCTAACTGAGAGTTCAGGGGGGCTGGCCCCCTCATTAAAACAAATACTTTGATATGTAGGATGCTATCTTGGATTCTGACGAAAACAACCCTTTGGTGCTGTGGCGACAAAATTTTGGGTTGACGATGGGACTGTACCCTGTTCTTCAGGATTCCCACTAGTGCTGCACCGAGTAGCACTTTGGCCGAGTAGCCGAGTACCGAGTACTCGGCCTTTTACTACTCGGCCGAGTACCGAGTAGTTGTAAGAAAGAATAATTGAAACTGACGTATATATGAAGAATTTTGCACATCTTGAAATTTAAAAAAGGCTTTTTGAACACAAAATTAAGTTAAATGGCAAACAGCATGTTTACATTAAACGTTTCAGAACTTTTGTAGTGTATATACACAATTAGGTTCATTGTTATATTTGATACTTCCAGCTTAGTGGATTATTAAAACCATAATAACTGATAACTTCATTCTTTATTATATAGTCTTTCTCAGATGCGAATCATTCTCAGATAATTCTTAGAGAATATAAAAGTTCTTTATACACTCAGGCTTAATTTAAGATGCATGAAATTTACATATGAAATGAGAACATTAAAATAAACATTTTGTCATCATTTCAAACATGATAGACTTCAAATTCTAGAAGAGTAAAAAGGTAGGTGGTTTCAGGCCATAATTTGCAGAACAACAAATTTGATAATATATTTTTAATAACATTTTAGTGTATTTACCTTTTCATAATTATTTTTTAAATTAAAAATCAATCTTTTTTTTACAGTTTTAAAAGTGTCTTACTTTTATTTGCACAAATATGTAACTAAAGTTTTATCTACTATAGTAGTATTATATTAGGAGTTCTTTTTTTCTAAAATATTTTATTTTTGTCTGTTTTATAGATACAATTTTATGTACAAAGTGTTTGTTTAAAAAAAAAAAAAAAAAAAAAAAAAAAAAAGCATATTACACACATACAAGATGGTTATACTTAAATTCTTGTAACTAAAATGGATAAGCTCAAATCATGAATCGTCTCTATATCGAGTTTAGTGACTATCTACTTGCCCGTTTTAACTGCAGAAAGCTGTTTGCAGCAAAAGTTTAATGACTATGTTTATATTTTCATATTTTTTTAGTTTAGTTATTAAAAAACAACTCTTATGAATACATTTCTTTCAATAATACATAAAAATAATGAAATTCTTACAACTACTCGGTATTGGCCGAATACTTAGTCCATATTTGGCCGAGTACCGAGTATATAACGAGTACTCAGTACAGCTCTAATTCCCACAGATATAACTATTTTAATAGTATATATATAGGTACTTTAAAATAATAATTAAAAACATTTAAAAGAACAGCTATTGTGTTAAACTACTCATTAATCTAATGACTGTTGAAATTTAATTTTCAATCGGTCATCATTCTAAAACTATCAAAAGATTCAATTTAGTCATATATGTCTAAGTGAAAGGGGTAGGATGGAGTTAAGCTGCCAATTCTATTCTTTTTTCTGGAGAGAGAAATGTGAATATTTGCAGCTTTTGAGTATCTGAACTAAGAATTCAATTTCCTTGAGACAATACTCAGTTCCTTTCTCTCATTTAGCTTTCTCATTAGGAGATGGAGGAGAAATAAACAATCTTGTCTTCCATTCAAATTTTCTAGTACTTTTCATCATTCTTCAACAGGATTTTACCAATAATTGTAGCAATCGCAACTCCCTTTTCATTTTTTGTTTGATGTGCATATACGTATGTGTAACTTTTAACCACCAGATTTTTTTTTTTTTTTTTTTCTATTCAAATCCTACCTTATCTTTCATTGAAGTGAATGAAAAATAAAGTCATATTTATTTTTAATAATACATTTGTATCAATTTCTAGTTTATTTGAATACAAGTTAAAATCAATAGTTTTGTTTTCACTCACAGTTTAACAAGTAAGTAGAAAAATAGCTCTATAAAATTCGTAATTGACGATCTATAAAATGCGCCAAGGGTGGATTCGTTTTGTTTCGTTTTCATTGAGTGCTTAGAAGACAGCAAAATTAATAAATTCAGAGATGGATTTGTTTTGTTTCGTTTTCATTGTGTCCTTAGAAGACAGCAAAATTAATAAATTCAGAGACAACTGGGCTACCTGATTTGACCCAGGTCACAATAGCCTTTAAAAAAATTCTAGAAAAAGCAGAAAATAGATCACTAAACTTCTGAAAAAAAATGTTGAAAAAGAATTTTGACTTTCAAAATATATTGAAAAATAACTAAAAAGTACACTTAATCAGAAAATTTCATTCATGAATATCAAAGAAGAACCATAAAAAGCAAAATCTCTATAATTAATAAAAATCAGTAATAAAGGTATTGTAAAATTAAGTCTAGGTTGAATCGTGTAATAGAACAAAGAACCATACCTGAATAAACCGGATGGTTAGAGCACTTTTGCCAACTCCACCTCCACCTACAACAACTAATTTATAAGTTTGTCCAATAGTATTGGTTTCTGAATGTCGAGGCATTGTTAAATTAAAATGGTTTCGTAAATCAACAAAAATCTAATTTAACAGATTACTTTAACTAGTTTCATAGTGCTCAGACTAATAAACAAAAGTGCATTCCAACGAAACCGACAAGAACTGTTTCGTGCTGTGCAGTAACTTGATTGCTGGGTGTGATTTCAACGCATATTATAATATCACTGTGATTTTACGTAATATTGAAACTCATGCAGCAATCTTACGAAAATTTCGCACAAAAATTTCGTTAAAATTTTCTACTTTAATTGGAGTCAAGTAGGGATTAAAGTTGAATGTGTTTGAGATTTACATCGTACAATTGGCGACGACGGTCTGGGATCATAGATATAGTAATATATATAGATCTATCATACCCATATTAACGTGCAAAGATTTTTGATGCCGAAAAAGTTTTTTTGCATCAGCCATGAGAGAGTATAAAATTCGGAAACAATAATGGAATAAAATGTTGATATGTATTGAAAATGCAGAAATACTGCGCGGCTTTTAATTGTACAAATACATTTATGAAAGGAAGTGGAATAAGTTTTCATAAGTAAGTTAAATTTAACTAATTTATGAAAAATATGATTTTTTATAATCAGTTGCTTTGTTATTATTACGCTTTAAATACTGTTCTGATTTTTAATGGAATACTTTTTTTTAATTTTAATATTTTTTAAGTTTTTATTTTAGTAAGTAATATCGAATTTTCAAAATTCTTTTAAATGTAGTTAGCAGCGGCAGAGGTAAAATCCGCTTGTTTTAATATATTATAACTAGTATTACCACAAGACTTTCTTCTATATATAATCCTATACAAATTTATGCAATACAAATTATTTATTAAGTTATAATTTATTAAAGATATTTTCCATGCTGAATGCAGATGATTTTTTTCTTAAATTAGTATAATAATAAATGCTGAAAAAAATCTTTTTTGTGCAGACATGAAAAGATATACAGTTGAACCTCGTTAACATGAATTTCAAGGAGGATCAAAAATCTGTTAATGTTATAAGTAGTTCATGCTATCAGTAACTGATCGACATATAACTAAAGTAATCTTCATTTTGATGGAGATTGTGGTAACAGTTCATGCTAAAAGTAATTCACATTAACGAGGTTCGGCTGTATATACGAATATATGTCTATATATATATATATATATATATTTAACATTAAAAATAAAAGAAATCGGTGGCCTTATTTTAAATTAATACAGATCTATGGTTCAACCATTCGTTTTAGAAATAATGACTAGTTCTTTCTAAAATATCCACATTAGAAATTTACACAGGTCCCGGGGGAAGGGCACTTCCCTCCCAGGAGGAAAGCAGTGCTCCTACATGCACACATTTCTTTTTTCAAGTTTATTACTACTATTATCAATAATTCATATAAATTTTACATTCATGCATTAAAAATAACTCATATTATGTACATTTGTATGAAATTTTGTCCTATACTGTCATGTTAAGTACTTAGAAAAAAAAATAGGATGGCCAGCACCACCTGTTGAGTAATTGGTTCCCAAATCTAATCAGCACCAGTTTAGGTCAAGGTCCAACTGAATGCAAGTTTAGTCGAATCTCGTTCATATTAGGGGCTATAATTCGAAATTGCTAGAATTGCATTTTTAGTTGTGTTAAGCGTTTCTTACAGTTTCGAACAAGGTTTAAGAAAATATTATGACATTAATTAGTTTTTCAGCCTGTCTGCTTGCCCACCTGTCCGCGCTCCATTTCCGAGTAAACCCAATTTCTGCTATATGTTGTGACTGGTCATTAAAAGGTTAACGCAAATTTTCCTGAAGGTTAGTCAGTCTCAGAACACGATTCGATAAGGATTTATTAACCGAAACCGTATGAAGTGTACTCTTTTTACATAGGAATTTTTGCTAGTGTTCGGACACTTTTGTTATCGACTGTATTGCGATTGGCAGTTAAAGGGTTAACTCGAATATCTCAAAAGATGAGGATAAGTCCAATAGTTTTTCGACCAAAAAAAAACTGCTAACCAGACAGAAGTAGTGAAACGGAAACGATAAATTTCTTTAAATGTCGTTATTCCATACAAAAAAAAAGAGGAAAAGAGAGAAAGAAAAATGAGTATCTGGAGTTTTTTCATTCATCTTTAGTACATAAATTATTAATAAATTTTATTTGCTAAATTATCTGTGTTGTATTCCACTGTATAGTCAGTCGGGGAAAGACATCCAAAAGGGAGTAAAATGGACGTCTTTCCCTGAGAAAAAAAGGCATCACTTTTTTGTCCCCGCTGATCAATCTATGTCTTATTACTATATCTATGTCTGGGATACACCCTTGCTTAAGAAATTATCCGATTGGTTATTTGAGTTTAACATCGCACTAGTACTGCGCAATGGGTATTTCCTATACTGACCTAAGACTACTATATAGTAGTCTTATACTGACCAAACGTCCCCATTTTCTGGGGGCAAATGGAGACTTCCTTTTTTTTAAGGTATTTTTCTAAGTTTAAAAAAATTGTAGAAAGTAAATTATTAATCAATAATACTATATTTTTAGTCCTTATTTATTAGGAATGAAAAAAACCCCATCCATAATTGGATAATTGTAGCAATTTTTAACGCTTCTCTATTATAAAGGTACTTTGATCTGGTCAGCCTAGTATTTGCCTGGGACGCACTCCTAAGGATGTTCCGCCATCACAATTTTGATCCTCCATGGAAGGGATTAGAAGTCATCCGGAGACATGCCACAACAATTCTGACCGTTTACAAAAGATCAAAAGCCTGATGGTATGCCTCGAGACCACCCCCTATGAAGGAATAAATCGCAGACCATTGTTAATTGCTTATTCCATCGCTCTAGCGCAACGTAAAACTCACTCAACTTCAACCATAACCTTTGCGGAGGGGATACTTTTATTTGGGAACATATTTTTTCTTTTTGTTGAAAAGAATTTAAAAACGCTCAAATTTGATCATTTCTAAATGTGTTTACTGTATTCATGCTCAAAAATCATTTTCTTTTACTTTCACTAACATTTATATAAAAAAAAAGGTTAAGTTTTAGTGGGCTTATATATTTACATAATTTACAACTTGAGACTTATAGTTACAAAGACTTTTTGTCTCTAATGATCCTTGTGACAAAGTCATGCTAAATTTCCGTCGGTCTCCATCTTCGTAACCTATTATACCTTTAGTGGGTTTAATCAATACCTCCTGCAATAATGCCTCCGAACTGAGCTCTACGTCATGGAAGGTCGGCCGATTTTATCCAATCAACACATCCTATGATACATGTTGGATCATGGGGATTGGATGAAATCGGCCGATCTTCCGTGACGTAGAGCTCAGCTCGGAGGCATTATTACAGGTGGTGTTGGTTTAACGAACATCGTTCTAGAGTAGGCAGCGGGCAAAAACAGTCGGTAACAAAAGTGTCCGAACAGTAGCAAAAATTCCTATGTAAAAAAAGTACACTTCATACGGTTTTGTTAAATAAATCCTTGTCGAATCCTCTTCTTAATCAGTCTAAGAACATGATTCGATAAGGATGTATTTAACAGAACCGTAGGAAGTGTACATTTTTTACATAGGAATTTTTGCTAGTGTTCGGACACTTTTGTTACCGACTGTACCGACTGTTTGGGATTCACCTTTGGCGGTGATCCGGAGACATGTCATCACAATTCACAGTCGCAACAAAATTATTCAAGCACTAGCAATAATTCTTTCTTAAAAGATGGACACCTAATGCTGTTTTGTTGAGAAAAATTTGTCGAGTCATGATCTTATACTGTTTATAAAAAAGTAATTTGATGATATAAATTAGCTATCAAACTAAAAAAAAAAAAAAAAAAGGAAAATATGGATGTGTGCTTCAATAATTTTGCTGCTGACTGTAGATAATTTTCTGGGGGATGCATTGCCCACTTTAATAACCCCAGAGATATAATTTTACGGAACACTGTAGTCAAGGTATGATACAATTAAAAGAAAAGGTTGCAGTTGGTGTTTGGTGGACTTATCATCACACTAAAGCTATACAAGAGACAATTGGCGGCAATCTGCTATTAACCCCTAGGGTAGTCCAGAGACATGCCATCACAATTTTGATCCTCCACGGAAGGGACATAAGAAGAAAGTACACTCATAATAACAGGAGACTTGGCGTTGGAATATTAAAACCAGAATAAACTACTACGTCAGAAACGCCAAAGAAAAATATTTGAAATGCATACAGATGTTTCGGTAGCCTTAAGCGTACCGTCTTCAGTGCAAAAAGAATTCTTTTTGCACTGAAAAAGGTACGCTTAAGGCTACCGAAACAGCTGTATGCATCTCAAATATTTTTCTTTGGCGTTTCTGACGTAGTAGTTTATTCGGGTTTTAAAAGTACACTCATGTTTGTGAAAATTGCCACACCAAGAAGGAATGCGAATATCAGAATGATATTTGTTGGGCACATATGTTATAGTAGGAAGAGCAATTGATTAAATTTTCAGGAAGTTTCCTGAGAAAACAGTACATAAAACAGCGACCTCTGGGAGTAAAAACTACACCTATCTGCCTAGGCATTGAATCGAACAGCGGTTGGATGACATATTGGGGTACATCACTAGATGAAGATTCAACAGAATGGCACAGTTCATAGACCGTAGATACTGGTGAGTGGTGCCGGGCCACTCGCTTTTCAACGATAAAACAGACATTTTCTTTGGTGCGAGATCAGGAGAACGCACTGGCCGGTGCAACGGTTGAACGCATTCTCTGTCAAGGAAGGTCTGGACAATACAAACAACTTGCAGTCGTGCATTGTCCTGCTTAAATGTTGTGCTACGGAAACCTAGAATATAAGGTAGAGGGACGGGCCTTAACTCACCATAAATTTAATGGCCGCTACTCAGAGTGTCGGGAATGCGAACAAGAAGTAATCGAGACGGGTATCCAATGGGACACTATACCATCACTGTAGGTGATGGACAGTGCGAAGATGTCGAATCCCAGCTGGTAATGTGCATTATTCACAATGCTGTTAAATACGGATGAGGCAATCTTGATGCTGTGAACAGGATTGTGATTTGTCTGAAAAGTGACTTCACGCCATTCCTGCGTCAAGGTTCGTCGTTGATCGCACATTAAAGGCGCCCATATCAGTGATGCAGTTTTGAGGGTAATCAAAATTTTGGTAGCCGCATACTGGGTCACCGCATGGAGTGATGGTATGCGGCACCATGGGATATACGTCTCGATTAACTATTGTTTTCATTCCCGCCACTCTGAATACCCATTAAATTTCTGACGAATTAAGACCCATCGCTCTGCCCTATGTTCAAGGCCTCCGATCCGAAGCGCAAAATTTAAGCAGGACAATGCACAAGCGCAAGTTGTCCGTATTGTCCAGACTTTACTTGATGCAGAATATGTTCGATTGTTACTCTGTCCAGTGCGTTCTCCTGATCTTGCTCCAATGAAAATGACTGTTTAATCGTTGAAAAGCGATTGGCCCCCACCACTCACGAGTAACTACGATCGATGAATTGTGGCATTGTGTTGAAGCTTCATGAAGTGCTCTACTGTCATCCAATCGCTCTTTGAGTCAGTGCCGAGGCAGATAAGTGCTGCTATTGCTCACAGAGGTCGCTGCTTTATGTAGTGCTTTCTCAATACATATTACAAAACATTTCCTGAAATTTTAATCAATTGGTCTTCCTACTATAATGTATGTGTCCAATAAATATCATTCTGATATTCGCATTCCTTCTTGGTGTTGCAATTTTCATAAACCTGAGTGTTTAAGGAAAGGGCAAGTGACGCCACTCGCAGTCAAGTTTTGGGTAAAATGACAAAACATTGGTATTTCCACCAATGCCTTTTGCCACTCGAGAGTGGTAAAGATTGATTGACGGAGCGTTTGGTTGTAAACATGCATTTTCCTTATTGGTTTCGTAAAAATTTTCGACTTCCGGTTTTTTACAGTTTTGTGCTTTTTAAGACTACCTGAACGCATCTTGACCTGAGCATATCTGAAACGATATATGTATGTCTTTAGAAAATATTTTGTGGCAGCTCTAGCTCAAGAAATAATACACAGATTTTCATGAAATTTTATCTTTCGTTGCATCTTGACATTAACTGGTGTCTATACATATTTTTATGTACAGTCGGTAACAAAGGTATCCGAACACTAGCAAATATTCCTATATGAAAAAAGTAGAGTTAATATTGTTTTGTTAAATAAATCCTTGTCGAATCATGTTCTTAGACTCACTAAGAACATGATTCGACAAGGATTTATTTAACAAAACAGTATTAACTCTACCTTTTTTTTATATAGGAATTTTTTTCTAGTGTTCGGATACTTTTATTACCGACTGTATATCGCTCAAGTAGTGATACTATGCTGCATTTTCCTTCCTTTTACTTATTACAAAATGATTTACCTGTGTATAGAAACTTAAATATAACTAGAAAGAAAGTTTTTTAATTCATAATTTCAATTTAGATTTCAGTAATTATTTTATGTCGGAAAATATTATTTAGACTATAACATGAAAAACTCAACTCAACCAATAATGCTGAATGTTTATTCCTGCTATGAATACATCATACCCCCGCAAGAAAACTGACACGACTAAAAATATCAGTATTTAAAAAAATCAACTTAAGGGGGGTGTATCACAGATCGACAAGGTCAGCCAAAGCCAGTGTTATTCTATGGGTAAAATTGTTTATAGAATTACTTATTATCTAATTGTTATTTTTAAATTCCATTTTCACATTTTGAAAATACACAACCATTTAATCAGTACTCGTTTTCCAAAAATTTATTTTTAAAAATATTTTAATTTTAATTTTGAGTTTAAAAATGCTAGTTTTCACTAAATGCATTTTTCTCATTTCTTAGCTGTGAAATGATATAGTAAAATTCAAAATATTCAATTTTTGGAAAACGGATGCACATTTAACAACTGTGAATGTGAAACGGAATTTAAAAATACTAATTCAGTAATGAGTAATTCTATAACCAATTTTCGCCATAGGCTTTCATGGCATTTGGTGACTAGAGACGGGGAAATCGTAAGAGGGAGTGAGCAGCCCTTACCTTTCGCCAGGCGCGCCAATTTTTATCATATAAAAGGGCGCGCGTTGTAAAATATACAAAACATAGAAAAAATTCAGATATTCTTATTTTATTGTTACGTATAGATCTACATACAGCAAAACGCATTAATTAAATTTTTATGCATTTTGTAGCAATTTCGAAGAAATTTTCTCAATGCAGTTACATCTACTTTGCTAAGTTAAGCTTGAATAAATGCAAAAAAAAATCTGTAGCCAGTGACTTTCTTCTCGAACTTGCACATAAAGTACCACCTTTCTTGTGTACGTATATTAGTGAAATAAAATATTTTTTGAATTTTATTCATATATATTAATTTCATAGACGAGTCAATTTCGTCAAAATAGTAGATTCGTAATTTTTTTTACATAAAAAAAAAAAAAAAAAAAAAAAAAAAAAAACTGTCTTGCACAGAATTTAATTTAGTACGACAGGACTAATTTATATATTACTATCTCATAATAATAATAATAATAATAATAATAATAATAATGGACTTTATCCGCGTTACATAATAAACCCTTGGTACGTGACTACTACAGGAAAAATACAGAATAATAATGTTTACATTTGTGTTTGAAGGGGAAATGTTTGCATTATATAGGGAAATATTCGTATCTTAGAGGGAAATGGAGAATCAGAAGTCACATGTTGGGTATGATTTAACCCCGAACCCAAGAAAACGGATATTGTCCATTAAAAAAACTTCACCTTCTACACTGTAAGACAAAAGAAAAAAAAAAAGACGCATCAAGAAGGAATTATCTGAATGGGACAAAAATTGGTAGATATGATGTACATGTGGAGAAAAACAAATGATTACAGTTTCAGAAATTTAGGAGGATTTTATCAAGAGAAAGAGCCTCACAAAGTGAACAAGTCAATAACGCGTTTGCCCTCTTCTGGTCCTTATGTAAGCAGTATTCGGCTTGGCATTAATTGATAGAGTTGGCAGATGTCCCCCTGCGAGATATCGTGCCAAATTCTGTCCAATCGGTGTGATAGATTGGTAAAATCCCGAGCTGGTTGTAGGACCCTTTTCATGATGCTCCAAACGTCCTCAGTGGGAGAGAGATCCGGCGACTTTGCTGGCCAAAATAATGTTGGGCAAGGAAGAAAACAAACAGTAAAAACTATCTTCGTACGTGGGCGGGCATTATCATGTTGAAATATACGCTCAATATTTCGTGATATGAAGGACAGCGAAACGGGACATAGAATTTCGTCGACGTACCACTCTGCTTAAAGATGCTGCGAATGGCAACCAAAGGGGTCCTGTTATGAAATGAAATGGCACCCAAGACCATCACTTCTGGTTGTTGGGCCGTATGGCTGGTGACAGTCAGGTTGGAATCTCCCCTTTTTTCGGAGCGTCTCCAGACACGTCTTCGCTGGTCATCGGGGCTCAAATTGGAATGAGACTCATCACTGAAGACAATTCTACTCCATTCAGTAACATTCCAGGTCGAACGTATCCGATATCACTGCAAACGGCCTTGTCAATGTAGAAAGTTTAATAGCAGTCGACACAAGTGGCTCCGTGAGATCAACCCTATTTTTCTAAGCCGCCTTTTAATGGTATTTGAAGTCATTGAAGAACTAGTTGCACGTAGGATCGGTAATAACGATGAATTTGGGGCTTTGAGTACCGCTCTGACGATTGATCGGTTCTTACATTCTGTCCTATCTCTAGGCCGACCGCTTCCTTCTTAACACTATGTTCGGCCATGGTTCACCCATTCCTGCCAACATCATCTACTAGCGGCATCGCTCCTATCCAAATGTCAAAGAATACGCAGATTAGACGAACCGGTTTCTTTGAGCCCAACTACACTCCTCTCTCAAATGCTGACATCTGCGCATATTGCTTGCGCACTTGTATGCCAGGCATAGTTACTGTCTATCTGAGTAGACGGAATGAAATTCTCAAAGAATTTATGATCTGGAATCAAAATTTCTCCTCTTTAATATCCTGCCAGTTGCGCAGTTAAAATGCGTGCGCGTAGAGTCACATGTTCATTCATTGGCCGCCAAACTTCAAAAATTTGCATTTTCCATCGAAACATGTATGCATGTCAATTTGTGTCCAGATTGCATTACTCCTTCTTGGTACATCTTTTTTTTTTTTTTTTTTTTTTTTTTTTTTTTTTTTTGTCCTAGAGTGTATTCAGAAGATAAGATATCACCGGCATATATTAAGAAGATATAGCCATCTATTCAGAAACCATTATTAATACATATCCAGAAGAAATAGCCAATAAATATTCGGAAGCCATAAACCATACATATCCTAAAGGTCTCGCCATCAAATATTCAGAAACTATTTTCTATACAAATTTTTGAAGTTATAGCCAACAAATATTCAGAAGCCATAATCAATACATATTCAGAAAGATATCACCAGCACATACAGTCGGTAACAAAAGTGTCCGAACATTAGCAAAAATTCCTATGTAAAAAAAGTACACTTCATACGGTTTTGTTAAATAAATCCTTATCGAATCATGTTCTTACACTGACTAAGAACAGGATTCGACAAGGATTTATTTAACAAAACCGTATGAAGTTTACTTTTTTTACATAGGAATTTTTGCAAGTGTTCGGACACTTTTGTTACCGACTGTAGTTAGAAGCCATCATCAATATGTATTCTAATGATATCACCAACAAAAATTTAGAAGCCATCATCAATATATATTTATTAGATATAGCCAATAAACGTTCAAAAGCTATCATCACTACATCTTTAGAAAATATCTCCAAGAATATCCATAAACCATTATCAATACATTTTCAAAAAATATTAACAATAAATATTTAGAAACCATCCAATTTCAGAAATGTTAATGGTGTCGGATACCATGATCGGACATTCGTTTCTGCATTATAAGAAAGGAAGAATCTCTAGCTTAGCAGTAGGTTTTGAAAAGTATAAAAACTTTTACGGATTTGACAAAATATTTTAAAATAGCTTAGGAAATTAAATGTTAAAACTGAATGTTGTAGGGCATCTTGCCAAAATGAAAGTGAAATGGTGACAACGCAAAACCGCTGTCTGAAAGAAATAGTTCTGTCGTACTAAAAAAAAAAATTCAAAATAGAAAATAAAAAAATATTATAAAATATTGAAATAGAAAATAGAAATATTTTCTAGGAAATGCTAGAACCAAAAATACAGATCTTCCTTACGTGTACGCTTGATCTGGTATTTCCTAGAAAATATTTCTTTTTTGTGTTTGAATATAGTGCAATTTTCTTTTATTTTCCATGTGAGACTTTTTTTTTTTCATATACAAATTCTCTTAACTGCTATTTTCAATGTGAATTCATGTATTTATTTTATCTTCTAAATTTTCATCACTAATATTTCTGTCAAATTCAGAAAATTTAATTTAATCTTCAATAATATCATCATTATTGCATTCATTTAATGATTTCATGAGATGACTCACCATATCTTCGTCATCTGTAAAACATATTTTCATTTTCGACATTATTTTATTATAATCCCAATAAAATTACCAAAATTGAAAAAAAAAAAATTCACAAGCAGGCGCACGTTGCATAAAGTACAACACTGCAAGTATTTTCAATTTAAACATGCACATGGAACTGAATTAGTAATTTTAAATGCAATAAATTTCAGAAAGCGATAAGAGAGATTCAATTAACAAATACTAACGGCCATTAATGCTCGATCACCACGAGATTTGTTTTTAAAGAAGAAAGAATGTGAATGCTGACTTTTTACAACTCCGTCCGGCGAAATGTTAAAGAATATGATAAAATATAAACTAAATTAAAATAAAATTGACACACCTGCCTCTCATACGGATAAATTGCGAGGTAGAGTGTCATACTTTTTGCGCACGTTAGGACACTTCATACATATTTTAAAAGACATAAACACAAAATTGCCATTTTTTACTTATGTCGCTTTTCTTGCCGGGGTGCAATATTAAAAATAAAATAGAAATTAATAAAAAAGCCCCCCCCCCTGCGTTAACAATCTAATATTTCATTGTGTAATATTGTATTACATATAAGTTAATAACTCATGTCTAATTGATGACCATGCCATTATTTGATAGTTTAAATTGCTATTTCGTAAAGAATTTTATCTAGGTCTGTTTAATAATGGAACTATTTTTACTACTATTTTGTTCCACAATTATGTATTCAATTTGTTTTGATGTTACCCTACAATGGAGAAATCAGAATCACCCAAAATTGTATTTTGAATTAGATATAAAAGAAAAAGTTATTTATTGCCAGCCATTGCACTCGTAAAGCTAGGTCAGTATGCTTTTATTATTATTTCATTTTACATTTACTCTAATTTACTAATGTACCTTATTTATTCAATATGCTAAAATAGTAAAATGGGGCATAAACAAATTCATTAAAACTTAATTATAATTACTAATCATCTTCTCTAATTTTAATGGGGTTTGGGTTAATTTAGGTTTCTACCCTATGGCTCTTTATTTATTTATTTTTCTCATTAAGGCTTATTATACCAGGACATACAGCTTAAAGTTGATTTCAAATCACTATGAACACCCCTGAATGAACCAGAATTTGAAACTGGAATCTAGCAATTAAAAGGACCATTACACCCCAGTACAAGGAAATGGAGGACTTAAACTCAGCATTCGGGAAGGCTATTAGTCAGTTTTTATGCTATACGAGGGTTGCTATTTATATTTCTGGCCTAATAATGAAAAAACAAATATGTAGGATCGAAATTGGTTTTATTGTTTTTCAAAATATTCTCCATGATGATCAATACACTTTTGCATGCGTTTGAACCAATTTCCAAAGCACTTTTTCCAGTCCGATTGAGGTAACTCCAAAACATGCGTTTTGAATGCATCAACCGCTTCTTCGGGGGTCGAAAATCGTTGTCCACGTAATTTATTTTTGATGTGTGGGAATAAGAAGAAGTCATTGGGTGCCAAATCAGGGCTGTACGGCGGATGACCCATCAATTCGATCTTTCGCTCAGTCAGAAATGCATTTGTTTGAGAAATGCATTTGTTTGATGCGGGATCCAACGCGAACAAATTTTTTTTACGCTCAAATGTTCATGCAATATTTTATTGATGCTTGTCATACTAATGTCCAAAGACGCCTCAATCTCACGGTATGTCACATGACGATCTTGCTTTATCAGTTCACGCACAGCATCGATCTTTTCTGGCACAACAACGGATTTTGGACGACCTGCACGGGATTCGTCCTGGATCGAACATCGACCACGATTAAATTCGTTATACCAATTTTTTACAGTGCTGTAGGATGGCGCTTTATCGCTGTATAAAGAATTAAGTTCATCGAAGCACTCTTGTCTTGACAATCCACGTCGAAAGTTATGAAAAATAATCGCACGAAAATTTTCACGATTCAATTCCATTTTTTGAAAGAGAAGAACTTTTCAATTTACTGTCAACAACACAAATAAAGCTATAATGGTAAATCGTCTGCTGAATTTACGTTTAAAAATATCAAACTTTCGATTAAAATCGTCTGCGGTCGCCTAGCAACACTTACTGTTGCCAAGGCCAGAAATATAAATAGCAACCCTCGTATAAGTGAACCAGTGTGAGATGATTAATAGGAAATATTATGCCAAAAAAATTTGGGTGCGTATTCACTGATAGGCATTTTCCCTATTTACAGATAGGCTAGCAGTAAGTAGTGGCCCCTCGATTAGGAATGCAGTAGTGCTACGACGCTTTAAAGGCGATATCATGTTGTAGAAATAGGAAAAATAAGATACATTTTCGGGTAGTATCAAAGCAAATGTACAATTATCGTATTGAGTCATGAAATTATGAATCCGGTATCATTAGCTGAGTCGAAAGTATACATGTCGATACACCGACGGTACTTTGCCAGCTGAGGAGGAATAAGTACGGGAGAAATTGGAATTTGTAGACAGTTGTTTATAGCAATTATTTAAAAAAGAAGTTTTAAAAGCGGTGATAAAGAATTATTTGAACAAATCAAAGAAAATAAATTGAAATAATCAGTACAACAGGAGTTGAGCATGATAATTTTCTTTGGTGACTAAAAAAAAAAAAAAAAAAAAAAAAGCATTTTTAAAAAGGTTTATTTGAAAAATATAATCATGGAATTAGATTTCATTAGAAAAGTAATTTAGTAAATAAATTAAAATAATTTTTCTTTTTTTAATTACAATTAATTTATTTTAAAGAAATAACAGTTTTAGTTATTATTATTATATTGATTATTAACCATTTAACTATCGAAGAAAACTTATATATCCCTTTCCGATCCGAAACACTACCCCCTTAAAACATTACATTATTCTGTTTTTGCAAACTGAAAGAAATATATGGACTATAACCGACATTTGTTGATTGAAAATTGTACTTTGCACTTTCTGCTAATTAGCTCGATCGTTCGTTTCCTGATTTTATTACATACGACTGTTCCAGATGCAAAAATGTAAATGGATGTCGTGGATGTCTAACCCGCACGACCGTACGGCCTGGGTCGGAAAGGGTTAAAAAACGAAAATACAAAATTTACATGTACAGAGTGTAGTAAAAAAAAGTGTTAGTATTTAGCTGTGGTATGATATGTTACGAAGACCTGAAGCATGGTTGGACATATAAACTAATTTAACATTTCGTATATTGGTAGGAGGCATTAGCTGTAAAATTTTTTTCTTTGAATAAACAATGATTTTCTCGAAACATTTTCTTCAAATAAGTTGATGGTTTTCAGTCCGAAAAGTGTCTAGCAGTAAGACTCAAAAGAGTCACTTTTGTACGTTTCTGTCTTTTGGTAGATCGTGGTGCAGTAACATGGAATTTTTCAAATACCAATTTCTCAATATTATATAGTACGTTCAACCAAATTCATGTAGAAGAGCGGGAGTCGTAGTTATTAATGGTTTGGAGTGGTTTCTTCTATAAGATTAAGGCATTTCAAACAGCCATATCTAAAAGATACTTGTTATATAATACGCTCCTGCTCAAAAGTTTAACAAGATTTGCAAACAATCCCTTTTTTTTCAATTTAAAAACTTATCTCTTGATGAAATGTTTTCAAACATTGGGTATTTAAAGAACTGAGTCTTCCTCATGTTTTTCAATGAAGATTGGTTTAAGACAACATTTAGGGGGCCAGTAATAAATTGAGCACAATCAATAATGTTTGGGATCACCCTGTATCGTTAAGGGAACGAAATGATTTGTAACTTTAGGATACGTTAATATAGACCCAGTACAATTTTGTGAATGAATTTGTGGGACGATAGCATGTTAAATAACGGAGATAGAAGAATTTATTTTAAAACTAAAAATAAATAAATAAATAAATAAATAAATAAAATAAAATAAAATAAAATAACCAGCATGTTTTTTATTTATAATATACAGACTTTTAAACAAAAAATCATTCCCATTTTCAGATAATTTGAGAAAACACTTTTGAAACAATGTACTGCAGTTTTCACTGCGCATGTGCAAAAGATTAAAAAAAAAAAAAAATACTACATAGGTTGCAAGCTAGATATATTGGGCAAATTTTGTCAAAAGTTCATTTGAATAGAGTAAAAATTAAGTAAATTGTCGACAAAAGAACGAGCTAGATTTTAGGTGTTTTCCAAGAGTTGAAATTTCATGAGGGGTTTTTCACATTCCGCGCAATTAATTTGAAGATCCAGTTATTTCAACCACGCTCCAAAAATACTTTTTTGTGAAAAACCCCATATAAGCTTGTAACTATAACAAATCTAACACAATTTTGTTTATTTATTGAGATTATAAGGGTTTAAAAAAAAAAAAAAAAAAAAAAAAAACTTTTGCAAAAAGGTTCAGCCGTGAGGGAATAACCGTGAGGGCCACGAGGGAAGAATAACACTATTTAGAAGCAAACATCTTTATTTCAGCAGCATGGGAATAAAAAGTTTTTTTAAAAGTATCTTAAAATGTATATTATTAAGTCTAAAAGACATTCAGAGGGTTAGGTGAGAGAGAGAGGGCTTTGCGATAACATGTTACTTAGGCAATGATTTTGGGAGCGAATTCTCTGAGTTCTCAATCTCGCAATCACGACCCAACTGCCGAATTACGCCAAGTTCTCCAAAATAGCGCCAATTTTACAACCAAACAGAATCCATTGTCTCTCGAATAAATTAATATAAATATTTTGAATTTAGAAAGTCCGTTAAAGAATTAACGCCAAATACTTATGCCAAACACCACGCCATAAAATCGTCTGCTAAAGAGAGACACAAAGACGCAATTATTGCACATCCTGTCATTTAGAAATATAAATTACCCTTTAATGATATTACAACGGAAATTTATTGCTTAATTTAGTTCTAATAAATAAACTTACACAATTTAAAAGAATGAAATGTAATTATGTATACACAACGGTTAATAGATGAAAATAATATTTTTTTTATATTATATTTTATTAAATGATTTAGTACCGAAAGAAATATAAATCTGAAAGAGCGTTATTTAATAAAAGACATTTATATTACTCGGAATAAATTATTAATTTTAAAGAATACATTTTTTTCTCAGCAGATTTACTTAATAGATTAACAGATAAAATATTATTAGAATTAAGATATTTATTTATAGAGAGACAAATGCGATTAAACATAAAAGATAATTTAAAATTTCGTTAGATATTTTAATAGACATTTAATTTATTGAAAATATAGTAATTAATTATTAAATTTATTTGAGAATGCAATTAAAACTAATACAATGTGAAGATACTCCTTCACACCATCGTACAAATATAATATGACATCATACTAATATGGTATGTATTCATTTATTTCAAATTGATATCGAAAAACCCGTGGCATGTTAAATGGGGTCTACAAAGTGATTTTATAATTGACGAAAAACCCAATGAGTTGTCAATTAAAAAAATTTCTCATTTCTTTTAAACAGAAGTTTCCTTTCATATTTTAGTTGTCTTTCAAATTTTAATCGCCACCGCCGTTTAAATTTTAGTCACCTTTAAAACTTAAACACCCATAAAACACTAGCACCCCTAGGCCTAAGCCTCAACAGCCTAAGCCTAAATCCGTCACAGATGTCTGCTAATTCTGGTGAGATATGAAAATTGTCAGCAATTATACTATAATCTTTGCCAAAAATGTTCAGTGAGAGTTATCACTGACTTTGTAGCGACTTCATAACTTTTAATCCTTTAATCAAATATTGTATTGTTCTCTGTGTACATGATCGTATCGTCAACATATCCCGAATCTACTTCAGCTAATACAAACTGTTTTTATTCCAAAGCGATATTTTTTCTATGGTATGTATTTCACCCAATAGCATACCTTTGAAAAGCATCAAGGTCTCTTCAATCCTAAGTAACCTTTCAGGCGTATAAACGCTTAAAAATTTCTTCATCAAGTAAAAATAATCGTCCATATTATTATAAGTTTTGCGCTAGTATATGAATTTTCATTAAAAGTACAATTATATCAGAAAATTACAGAAACTTCATGATAAGCTGAAACGATATCTATGGATAATATCCCATAAAAACTGGAGTTTCTGTCAATTTATTTTTAGAACAGTAAAGCATAATGTTAGCTTTTACTGTTATTACTTGAAAAAAATAAGAAAATAATAAATAAAAATACTCTTTCTGAATCGGATAAATGACATAAATTTATTATCGACTTCTCTTTTCCAGAATGTTGGCTAATATATTAGTCTACAAAACTGCTAATTTCTGTGACAATATGAAACACCAGCTGCTAAACGAAAAATGATTAAAAAAAAAAAGAAAGGGGAAAAACTGTTATATTTTTCTTTATTCCTGTCTGTTCTAAAAATTGAAAGTATGGAAGTGCCACAGGTATATGTTTCATATCCAGTTTTGTCCAAATTCGTACATCTTTGAGGGAATAATTGCTATCAGTAAAATTCACTCCAGTGATGAAAATTTAGTGGTCCAAAAATATGAACACATGCGCAGAAAAATGCAGTGTATTATGCTTATAACGCCTCCCTCTCAAGGAAAAAAAAAAAAGTTCTTAAACAGAACTTTGAAGACTGAAGATTCTCGAAGTTGATTGTTAAGCTTCTAATATTTACCAAACAACGGAAATTAGAATAAGAAAATGGCTTTAAATATATGGATTTCGACTTTCAACATGGTTTTTTTACAGGTAGTTTGTAAATATATAAACACATTTGCTTCAGATTTTTAATATAAATAAAAAATATAAAGAAATAATTTAATAAAAGTATTTTAGGCGACAAAATTGTCTCTCATGTGTGTGATTGTGGCAGAATTTGGAGCCATGTCACTTTGCTGGCATGAACTCTAACTATCAGAACAGAGCCCTAGCTATAAGAATCATAAAAAATAATTCAAACTATTCAATGTTAAACTCTCCGACAAACTGAATAGTCTCTATTTATAAACGAAATTTAACTATTCCCCAGATTAAAAATTTCCCCTATTTGTAAATTTATAAAATATTCCGCTATTCATTTTCACAACAGTATTTATGCTATCAAAAACTCAATAGCTTTAAATAAACCTGATTTTGATCTTAGATCGTCAACAAGCAAAACTTTTTTAACTGGAATCGATTAGAGGCATTCATTTTAAAATTTCTTTTTTTCCTCTTTTTAAATTCTTTTAACAATTCTTTTTTAAATTGCTCTACTTTTGTTACTCTACGATCTTTCTTTCTTTTTTTTTTTTTTTTTTTTTTCCCACATTAAAAATAATTTGACGGGACTTACGGCTTCAACTGGATTCCGTTTCACTGCGAATATGAATGCCTTAAACGGAATTCGAACTTGACACTTGACAACTAAAGTCTAGTCCTTGAGAGGTGAGTATGGTGATGTTTTCTGCTTCTTTTTGGTCTTCGTTTAATAAATTCTATCCACTTTGAGCATGCATCAAGTTTTCATTCGGTAATTCCTTAACTATTTGCACTATGGTCTTTCATTCAATCAAGGCATTTTGAGCGTTTTCGGGAGTACCTTCAAATTCTTCAGCAGTTCCGGTTTCCTGGTTAGGTTGAATCGCAGTCTTCATTTTGCAGTCGGCAGAAAAATTATTGAAGAACACTTCCACATTTTTCACATATATATATATATTAGTTTGATTTTGATCGCTAATTTTTATCAGTAACTTACTTTTTCATAAACAGCATAAAGACTAAGATCATGACTCAACAAATATTTACTTAACAAAACAGTATTAGGTGTACATCTTTTAAATACGAATTATTCCTAGTGCTTCAATAATTTTGCTGCCGATTGTACATTATATTTCAGAGGAGTAGAGTCGCGGTAGTTCCGTTGGTAGAGCTTGTAATTGGAGGATTGCAAGGTAATATTCGAACTGGTCAAAGACCGTTATGTACATTAATGATGGCTTATGGATGTAAAATTCTTCATGGACGCAGTTCCTTCTATATTCCGAAAAAGTAGTAGCTCTGGAAGATGTCGAATCAGGGGAGACATCCTCTCCGCAAAGGATCAAAAGTGTGATGGTATGTCTCCAGACCTCCTCTAATAATGAATCAAAGACTATCGCCAATTGGAATTTGCGTAGCTCTAGTGGGACGTTAAACTACTGAACCTCAACTTTAACCTTAATCATCAAAATTTCAAAAAAATCAAAATCACAAATCGAAAAAATCGATTTTTGCAAAACTTTCCCCTAGTAAAAATAAATAAATAAATCATGCAGAAGTCAGAATCATTAATTTCATTATTGCATCGCATAAAATCTATCTAGATAAAGCCTAAAATAAATTTGTTACACTTCAAAATTTTCATTTTAACTGTATTTCGCCATTTATTATCACTATAATAAAGCATTTGCTCATTTACTATTCAAAATAATAAAGGGTTCGGAATTACAGAATCTATGAATGAAAGTCTTCTTAATTCCCTCTCAACAAATAAGAGACAATAAGTTTAAGATTCAGGTTGAGTGGGTTGCACTACAAATACATAGTGGGCTACTGACGATGATACTCATGGGTGGTCCAGAGACACACCATTATAATTTTGATCTTCCGCGGAAAGATCCATTTTTTGGCACCACGATTATTGTCACGCAAAGACGATCACTTGACAAAGCAAAAGAGATTGAAGAAGAATCGGGTAACTCTAATAACTCGGACCATCTATAGAATAGTCAAAAGAGACATAACCCTACAAATACTGACCCCTGTTAATGCTGTTTCACTGTCGATGTTCTTGTGGGAACCGATCCTAACCAACTAGTCCAATACGAACCCCCCTCCCCCCCCCCCCAAAAAAAAAGGTAATTGGAAAAAGTCAATAATGTTTCGAGATTATCTGACGATTGAATTCCCATTCAGTTCTGGTTTATAAATTTGATAAATTATGAAGCTGGTCCACTACTGGTCTCGTCTTAAAAATCAGATGAGCCAGTTATGGACAGTGCTGTACACTAGTAGGCGTAATGATATTTTTTGGTACCAGTAGTGGACATCCATAAAAATATCATATATTAACACAAATTAAAAAAATTTAGACAATAAATGAATTTTGCATACTTGTTTTAGTCATATGAAAGCAAATGTTAGGAAATAATTTAAAAGTAAGGAGAGAAAATGCAAAATTTTTATTTCTTTGTTCAAAACTACAAGAAGAAAAGACAAAATGACAGAAAGTTAAAATTTTTTTAGTTAAACTAATCGGATTCTAAAACTGATGGTTTGAAATGTTTTTAATTCAAGACATTAATAATCTTACCCTATATTGAATCCCTATGCAATCCAAAGAAGATTTTATAACTTTTTATTCCTGTAATCCTCTATTGCATTAAAATCTTTTTGGGAGAGAGTGCTGGCAAAGACTCACCTTTTCCATGAGAAATCTATCGCCTTAAAGAATAGTCTCTTTCTAATGAAATAAGGAAAAATTGAATAAAATTAACATTCCAGGAGTCTGTGTGAAGCCTCGCTTGTGTTGATATAGACGCCCGTTGAATTTGATTGCAGCCTTGACTGCCAAGTCTCACACAGTTGATTGAAATTTAACGAGAACTTTAAACTTCTAGACTCGAGAATCAAACCACAGAACGAAGATGGAACACTTTCCCTGATCTGAAACCAATGAAAAGTCCAGAGGCCGCCCACAGGTGTTTCTCTTCAAAAGCGAACCAAAGAGTTAAAGAAAAAAAGAAAACAGGGAGATGGAATTTGGCGAGTTAAGAACAAGGGTCATCTTGCCCATGTATACAATTTTTAAACATTTATTTTTTAATTAAGTGCTATTAATGCAAATAGGAATTGATGGTATGTCTTAGAAATTGTTAACTTTAATTTAAAGAAATTGATTGAAATGATTATAGATAATAATATGAGCAGAAAAAGAAATGTAAATTACTATTTAGAAATTACCAATATGAATAATTAAAAATAAATAAATAATAAATAAATAATATATAACCAATTAGAAAAGCATCAATAATAATAATAAATAAATAATTATTTATTATTATTATTAATATTTGTAAATCAACAAGTCATCCAACCAATCACAATTTAGAACCCACCTTCCTCCGTGGTCAAACATCTGCTCAGCCCAATTAATCTCTCTCTCTATATATATATGCGTGTGTATGTAAACATCAAATCCCCGATACACAGAATTACTCATAAAAATATAAATGCTGTGAAATAAATTTGGAAATAGAATTAACTAGAGATATAGGACAACCATAAAGTTTAGCTTGAAGACATATAGATTTTATGGGTTTTTGTTTTTATTAGTATCTGAACAAACATATTTAATTCGATATAAGTACTTTAATAAAATATTTCTAAACAGTTTTATGTAAACGAAATTTAAAGCGTGCAAATAAATTAACGGTAAATAAAACTATTTTCTTTTACCATTAACATCAAATAACAATTGATTATTGTTAAGATTAATATTGATATGTAAATAGTTGATTTTTTGTTTCTAACAATTTTTAGTCAAAATAAGATTAGGTGGATATTTAACTAGTATAGATTTAGTAATGGTATCATTAAAAAATCATCTGTATAGTTGAAAAATAATAAGGTCATTAATTATATAAAAGTTCCTTTTATAGAAATATATCTTTTTTTTTCTCTCTCTAATGGTGCAGCGCATATGCCACAAGCATTGGCCTAGAGGTCACCGAAATGATGACCATTTGTGAAGGAGCACCCAATGGACGGTCATCGCCACTTCTGACAAGGACAACACATCCATGCCTTATCATCCGTGATTCGAATTCACGCCCAACCGTGTAGCTGGTTACCTTCAGGGACGCTAACCAACACACCGTTTGGGCGACAGATCAGCTAAAATGCTACAAACAGATCCCCCTTGAGGAATGCCTTGAATACTTTTAAAAATAATAAGAGTTCACAGTGTTCCTAAATTTTTACATACTTAAATTATTTTATCACCATTTTTTAATAGCGGTCATTTTTTAAATAATATTATAGCATTAAAATTTTCCAGATTTTTTTTTTAAATAGTAGTAAAAAAATAATAAAACGCGTGTAACATTTTAGTAACGTTGCGAGCCCTGTATAACAATATTATAATATTATTATAATATATATGTAATTGTGGCATAAAATGAAATCAATAAAAGTTTTAAAATAAGTTCAAAATATTTTATTATTTAAATTTACTCAATGTTCCTCAAAAGAATTAACGTTTTTATTAAATTCAACATTATTGATTAAATCTATAAAAACATATGTATATGAATACCATTCAAATTTTTAATGTTTTTGATTTTATGAAAAAGTTGAAAACTACTTGTGATATAATGTTTACCATTATTATTATTGTTAAAAACAGTAACTTTATTTTTAATTTTTTTAAATATATTTACCAACTACATTATTATAACAGGGTTCGTATGAACTCGCCTTTTCACAAGGACTCTTCTACCAGTATCTTTGAACAATAAATTTATTTTTAAATTTAAAGGCATTTTTTTAATAATAAAAATTGTCACACAAAATTAGTGCTAAAGAAAACCAAGGTAATTCAAAGACCTTACGAACCCTGTATAGGCACTGCAATTTCAGGCAGTCTGATGCAAATCACATTAGGACCCTTGTTTAAACTTTATGCAGCAAACCCCCATTGGTTTACAACCTGCGCAACGTAAAGTGCAATGCACATTTGGAACCCTTGTTTGAACTTTATATAGCAAACATGTCTACCGCTACTCTATAACTTACGCAACGTAAAGTTCAAACAAGTGTCCAAATGGGAATAGCAGCTGAGGGTCAGAAGTTTGAACATCGAAAATAAAGACATTTGACAATAAATAGTTGTCTTCTCTCTATATATCTATATTATATATATATATATATATATAATGTGATTTCTCTTACTCTTTATATATATAGTAAGATAATTTATCACTTTTGAAGAAGAAATAATTTAAAAGTACAGTTAAGATATAATTAAATTCCCCAAATGCTAGATTAAAAATACCCTAAATACTGAATTAAAATAACATTGAATTCAAGATTTTATCAAATGATTGCTAAAGCATTTATTGTTGTAACTTAAATAAATGGTAATTGAACATATCGATTGAAAATGTCAGGAACAATATTTAATCGAAAGAATTAAAGATTGGAAAATTTTATCTTAAATAATTTTTCTCATTGATTAAATAGAAAATGCGATTAGTGACGGGGAATTAAATTGTAATTAAAATTGAAATCTACAAAAACAGAAACAATTCAAACAGTTTCTTTATCTTCTGAAGCAGAAATTCATTGGTAAAAGATTAAAAGAAGACAAATGATAATTTCGATTTATGAGATGTTTTCATGATCATGTTATTCGCAATTAGGTATGTAGCAAATAATAATAATAATAATAATAATTGAATTATTTCAGCGAAAGCAGTTGATTTCAATTATTTAATAATATTGGATTTTTATAGAGGAAAAAAAAAATAAATAAATAAAGCTTCGCATAAAAATAATTATCCTCATTTCTTTTAAATCTGAATTACGAAGGCTAACGAATGAATGAGATAAACGCTCTCTCGGCAGGAATTGCAACATTAAATTTTACGACATTACTACCCCTTCGCTGCATATTTTATAAACTAAAAGATATAAATAAAGCTATTTGATCAATATTGGCTTTGGGAGGGGAGGGGTCGGAGTTTGGCGACCACCTGATGTATTTAATTCAGACAGAAAATACTTAATTTCTTAACATTTTTATTCGTAGGGATGATTCGTATGTGACGAAATCTTGGCCAATTTACGAAGACTACCAAAACTCCAACTGCTTCTGGTTGCTTATTTTAGTCTATTATTTTAGAAGATTACAAGTTACCAGTTCTTAAAGGAAATTATGATATTATCTCCGGTTTTTTTGTGATTGATCCGAACTTCTTTCTCCTATGCGGTGAACTTTTCTATTCAGTAAATTTTCTATGACACGAAACAGTTAATTACACTTCCGTAATATGCTTATCTGATTCCTATTCCATCAATAACTTTCTTTTCTTTTCTGTTAGTCACGGTCTCATCATTCAAATATTTAAACTTTATTTATTTTCTAGCATCTATGATGAGCGTTGTGTGCGATATGTTAACGTACATGAAGAACATAAAATTCTTCTACTATTTTCCTGAATGAGCTATCATTTTTTTTTTTTTTTTTCCGTTTGTAATAACATTCACCTTTGAATTGATTGATGTTAGAGCTATCAATTAGTTTTCATCAATAGGTTTGTAGCCATTCCACATTTGTAATTGAATATTGAATTTTTCATTATCTGGTGCAAATACCATTCAATGACAGAAAAAAATCCACAAACAGATATTGCATCAGTTGGGCAGAAGATAAAAGGCATATACTTACGAAATATAATCTGGATGCCTTAAATTTCGTAGATTGTGTTTCAAATTATTTCGGCAAGTAAAGCAATAATTTATAATTTGCTAAATATTTCTGCTGTTATTGTTGTTATTCGGTTATGAAAAAACAGAAAAAAAAAGCTGTATTTTTTTACGAATAGTAGTGATTTTAGAATAGTAGTGATAATAATAATAATAATAATAATAATAAACTTTAATAAAATTTGGCATATTAATGTGTATATGAAGAAATCGATTTGAATGTCAAAATATAAAATACGCTCATTTTATATACAGTTTTAATAAGTAAAACTAAAACAGCCTATGTTTAATAAAAATTATTAAAAAAAACTGTCTCATGGAATTAAACGAATTTAGTAAAAATGATAATTAGTCCTAAGTAAGTACAAATAAGTTATTCAGTTTTAATTAAAACTTAATAATGAAATCACTAATTTCTTCAGTAGAAATGGCAGCCATAACGAATCAACAAAATAGTGGCAATCAACTGAAGAAAGTCGAGTAATAAGAAAAACAAAGTAGAGAGGGAAAAAAAATGAGTAAAAAAAAAAAAAAAAAAAAAAAAAAAAAAAGAAAGAAAAGAAAAAAATACCTCTGACAGAATATAGAACACCTGTGACATGAGAAGAGGAAATGTTTGTTAAAGTAACTGTAGGCATTGAAGACTTTTTAGATACTGAGAAAATAATAATAATAATAATAATAATAAAATGTACAATTTACAAACACCGAAAAAGCACCAGCATTCAAAAGCATCTACGTTATGAACTACAAATACTTTAAAATCCATTCCATATTTCATTATCATAGCCAGAGTCTTATCAAACCCATTGTTTTAATAAAGGAGATAGCTAAAAAAAAAAAAAAAAAAAAAAAAAAAGATGTCTCGTTGAATTAAAAGAATTTGCGATAGATGAGAATCATCAAGTCCTAAGTAAGTGTAGGTAAATTATTTGACTTCAACTAAAACTTAACAAAGAAATCTATGAACTCTCCAATAGAGATGGCAGGCAATACAGCAAAACTGAACAACAAAGAAATTACAAAAGATTTTTCAGACTGCAATACATTAAAGAGTAGAACTGCAATATTTAAAAGACTGCACAGACTTTTTCTGCAGAGGCGGATGAACTACACTTTTTGGTGATTACTACATTTCATTAATTTCTATTGAAGTAAGTTTTCTGAAAGGTACTTTTTTTTTTTTTAATAACATTCATTTGTTTTGTTTTATCATTAATCATGAAGACATGTTCTGCATTTGGGTGATTAAAATTTACGTTACTTCTTTTCGCAGGTATAAATAACTATATTTCTACTTTTTTTAAGTTTATATTTGTGACATTATCTTTTTTTTTTTTTTTTTTTTTCAACATATGGGTCGTTCATTGTAAAAGGGAATCAGCTCCTTGTAAACGAATTTTGAAATAACGAGCTTTTTCCAGATTTGTGTGTAGGGAATATATATATATATATATATATATATATATTCAGACAGAGTGTTATCGAATTTTTAGTATTTAATACAAATCAGAGTTATCAGAATTTATAAGTTATAAAAAAACTAATTTGAGATAACTTAGGAACTTTATTTTCATAAGGAATATTTAGAAGTTTCAGTTCCTCGGAAAGAAAAGAAAAAAAAGTAATGCCATTTATGAGATTTTAATGTAATTATTGGAGTTTCATCACTTTTATAATGAAAGATATGACCAAATGTGATACAATTAAGAAAGTAAATAAGAAATGCGGAGTTAAACCATATTTACAATTTTTACAATGAACTTATCTTTTTCTTTATATGTTTATTCTGCATTTTTCTTTTTCATTGGCTGACGAAGTTAACTGAAAATAAAATATCAGATAAAATATTTGATACCTATCTCTTTATTAACATAAAACATATTTAAATAAATTTTATAAATTTCTAGAGGTGTAGTTCACTTGATATTCTGGTTTGTTTTCCTTCAATTCTTCCAACTCATATTATTGTTGAACTCTAATTTACACAAATTAACAATTTCTTTTACAGTAAATTAATTCTGCATAGGGTGACATTTATTGATCGCATCTCAAGAAATGTCGGACTTTTTTCTCTCTTTCTCCTTACCAACAAATAATGTGCTATAGCATAAAATCGAAAAATAATATTTCTAGAAGTTAGATCCGTGAAGCGTCAGCTAATAAAAACAAATAATCTAACTTTATGCAGATGGCCGAAAAATAAGAAGAATTTTTGTGAATGTCTGTGGGAAATTCTGTTCATTTTGTTTTGGGTACCAAACGCACCATTTCTTAGAATGGTTATAAATTCAACTCAACTACGACCGTTGTAAGTAAATATTGCTCTTCCCAGATGTCCATATGATTCTGGTGATATAAAGGCAGCATTCGTAGTATAGATTTCATTTATAATTGAGCATAATAATAATAATAATAATAAAGAAACGAATCGATGTTGTTAAAGTTGAAAACCAAAGTGCAAGAAAACTATTAATAACACTATTAACATAATATTAACGAATCAAACAGGGTAGTTACTACCGTTAAAAAAAAAAAAAAAAAAAAAAAAAGTTAATTGACAAAGAGAGAGAGAGAGAAAAGCATTTTTGGTAATTAAATATTTAATGATGCATCCTCTGACAGCTCTAATTAGATAACAAAATACTGTGTTAATTTTTAGTTTTAATTTGCATGTGAACGAAGAAAGATTTTAAAAGCAAAATTTTAAGACTTCATATTTGAGAGTTTTCATTAATGTACTGATAAATGTTTATAAAAATGATTAAATTAGACTTTTAAAATGTTTGGGATAAAGGCCGATTTACTACGCTTGGGTTTGATGACCTCCATGGGGATGGACTTTCTACGGGAACTCAGCTCCTATTTACGCGAATTTCAGGGGAAAAAAAAAAAAAAACCACTAAAAACTCCGAACGGCTAGGCCGATAAGCGCTATTTGTGTTCGAATACGCCACCTCCGTCTACCAGTTTAGAGAAAAAAACTTCTCGGCCAATCGAGGGGCTGGATATTTGTATGAATGTGGCTCATTGTTAAGAAAATGAAAAAAATATGTAAACTGGTTTCAAGACACAAAACTAATTTCTCAATTTTTATAATCTATATTTTTATTCCGAAGTTATTAAATTTTCAAAAATATTTTGAAATATTGCACCGAATGATTTACCTGTATGCTGAAGACTGTTGCCAATGTACCTCAGTTTGTAAGAAGACATGTCAAACTTTGAAATTCAATATAAATATGAAAATGGATCTCTATCCAAGTTATAACTCATTGTGTTTTGAAAAGTAATATCTCTCTCTCTCTATATATATATATAATGTAAATAACTACAACCAGAAAACAACAATGAAACGAGACAGATAATTAACCCAAAAAGCATCAGGGAGACCCCTCAAATGCTGCGGAGAAAGATGTAAGATGTTTCAAGAGCTTCTAGCAAAAGCTAAAAGTAGCTTTGTCCACTACATCTTACAAAGAGAAAAATATCGTTATCCACTTCCGCTCGAAATTCCAAAGGAAAAATCAATTAAATCCAAAGGAAAAATAAACAGAATTACACATCAATATATACAAATATAAATATAAAAACTTATAAAAACATTGTAAAGAAATTGTAAAAAACACTTACCAAAAACGAAAAAAAATATAAACATCAAGGCACCTAAAAGGAAAAACATTCACGTAATTTTAACAGTTACGGATAGCAGTGAAGAAGGATATCCATTCGACTTCGACGTTTCGGACACATTTTGTAATGCAACTTCAGGACTATTCTAATTGTTGTACATTCTTTTAATTCTAACAGTTTGCGAAATCAAAATATTTTTCAAAACTTTAATACTAAAATATGATTAAATATAATATATGATTAAATTTATTAACCAATTAGTTAAACTTTTAATCTTAAAAACGAAATCTAACCTTTTATCATAAAGACCAATAACTCAAGACTTCTTAATAGACTTAATTCTTAAATCTAAAAAAGAAATTATACCGTTAACACTAGTGTTCTTAAACATGAATTCCTTAGAATAAATATCAGCAGAAACCTCTAAGAAATTACTACAATTAAATACTATAAGATCATCAATATGCCTAAAGAATTTTACATCAGAACTAACTAATATTTTCTTATAAAAATATAGAAATATATTGGCAAAACGACTCGAACAACAATTTCGCATAGGAATTCCTTTAATTTGTAAAAAAAAAAAAAATATTTGCTATCATTTTATAAAATATTTTCAATAATACAAAACTTAACTAAATTAATTCAGTAATCGCTTTCACAGTCCATAACTGAACTAAATTCGTCATATATCTTATTATAAATCATAATAATATCATAATGGGGGATGCTTCCAATCCAAATAAATTTTCAAATTCAAACGTGTTAATCGAATATATATTTTCAAGGTCTAGGGGGCTTGGAATAGAGGATCAAGTTACTTTTAGCTTTTGTTAGTAGCTCTTGAAACATCTTACAGCTTTCTTCACCCTGCATTTGAGGTGTCTCCCTGATGCTTTTTGGGTTAATTATTTGTCTGGTTTCATTGTTGTTTTCTGGTTGTAGTTATTTACATTTTATTTAAGTTTATATATCTTCTAACTGCTACATTTTATTGCGCATTCAGTATGTAAATTCAGTTTTAATATTGCTTATTTTATTAATTTTTGGATTTTTAATCTTTTGATATTTTTTCTTCTATATATATATATGTGTGTGTGTGTGTGTATGTATGTATGTCTTTATATATTTTATACATATATATATATTTAAACAATATTCTACATATATGACGATTATTTAAGGGGACTTGGCACCACTGCCGCCAGCGCTGAAGTAAGTTTTATATAAAAGCTTATGTTTCATTTAATATTTATACATTGAACTGTATTAGTTGTGTTCAATAAAATATGTATTCAGGCAACAGATTTTATAGTTTTTGAAATTTTTTTACAGATTTGAAATCTAAAACTTGTTCTCTCAGTTTACATTTTTTCATGAATTCATAATCTTCAAAGTAATTAAACTTCTACAGATAATTAATAAAGGATTTAATTTTTTTTATGTTTAATAGTACCTACTTAAAAGCATTAGGGATGGGGTTTGAAATTTATTGATTAGTTTTTGAGAAAAAATTTAAAAAGTGCATGTCTATGTAAAAATTTAGGAAAAAAAAAGATTTTTGTTTGATTTTTATTTTTAATATTTTTTATTTTAAAGATATCGCAAAATCCCTCCCTAATTCTTTTATGTAGGTCCTATTGAACATAGAAAAAAAAAAAAATGTCATTTCTGAAATATTTGTAGAAATTTAAGCATTTTGAAGATCATGAATTCATAAAAAAAAGCAAACTGAGAAAACGCAACTTAAACATTTAAAATCTGCAAAAAGTATATCAAAAACTATAACAAATGTTGTCTCAATATATATTTTATTGAACAAACCTAATATAGTTCCATTTATAAATATTAAATGGAAATATAAGTTTTTATATATGAAACATACTTCAGCTGTGCTGACAAAGGTGCCAAATCCCTTAAGTAAGATAAATAAATGTTAATTAATTAAGAACATAATTTTTTTTTTTAAAGTTTGGTAACGTAATTATGAGAGGTCTCATCTATTTAACAAAATACACAATTTTCTTTAAATCCTATTTACGCTCATCACTTACTGACTCTGTAACGCTGGTAGATGTAGCTAGCAAAAACAAAATATTTATTGCTACCTTCGAAAAATTTGCGAGCATTGCATAAATTTTACATGAACACTTAATTAAGTATAGCCATTATATGGAGTGAAATTGGAAGTATAGCAATGGCCGAATAGTTAAGACACTGGACTGGCTGATCGACAAGGTGTAGCGCTGATTTGAATCTATATATTGCGTGTATAAGTGAGTGAAGGATGTTTAATATTTTAGTATGTTTCATAGAGCTACCTGTTGGTAAAAATAGGAATTTATAATATATTATGAATAAACAACATTTCGAATACATGAAGTGAATGTGCATAATGATTATGCGTATTGACGAAGGGAAATTATGATTTTAATGATGTTAAAATAACTTACATCGCCCCTAGAGGCGAAAATATGTTGTGAACTGTCATCATACGAAACATTGTTATATTCATCATTTTTCGACAGGCGCTTTACAACTAACTAGTAAATAAATACAGGCAAATCATATTTGCTAAATAGGTGTGGGAAGCTGCATTAAGACATTTTGTATATAAGGAATAGAAATGACAAAGCATATAGTTTTTTCAATGAACGATGATCTGTGAAAGTGTGTTATATTTTTAGCTCGGATCGATAACGGAATTTAAAGGGCTGTCATTAAATTTAACATGAGCAAAATCTCCCTATTTTATTTTTTAAATAGATTTATAAATGACAACTTTAATCCCCATAACTCATAATATTATATAGATTTTGGTTAAAAGCTGCATTTAAAATTTTCAGTGATTTCATGTTTATAACGTTGATGATAAAATTTTGTATTAATGAAAACTATAGCAGTTAATTTTGTCATGAATAATTATGTTACTATCATGATTATGAAAAAAAAAAAAAAAAAAAAAAAAAGGTAACCAACAACGCAAACAGATTATTCTTTTAAGTAAGTGAATATTGGTATTTTTAAAAGGAAAAAAATTTCCGTAACAAGGAGATAATAATATTTAAAAAAAAATTAAATCTACAACCAATTTTTGTTAAGAGTTATCTGCTCGTAATTTACAAAACTTAATATTTGAATAAGTAATCATTAAAGTAGTAATCCTGTGAAATATTTGAAATGACTTTAATAATCTTATAAATTAAAGTTTTTTTTTTTTTTTTTTTTACTTTTAAAATTGTTTCGATTAGAGATAAGTTAGTCTAGAAATCAATTTTTAAATTTCGAACTAAACAACTGGAAAAGTATTTGTTATGTAGAATGAAATAGTTTTTAAAACCTCTTTTACGAAGACTAGTGCAATTTTTTGTGTATGGATAATCATGTATGCATATTTTAAAAGCACAAAGTAAGTAATTGCCAAAATTATTAACCCCTTGTAAACGAGTGTCAGCGATTAGCCGTCAAAAAATAAAAAAATAAATAAAATAAAAAATAAATAAGTAAAATAAATCAAAATAAAATAAAATAAAATAATAAATAAATAAATAAAATAAATAAATAAAAATAAATGAAAATAAATGAAATATATAAAAAGATAAAGAAAAAATAAATGAAATATTAAAAATAAATAAATAAAAATCGCTTCTAGGCGTTTCCCTAAAATAATATACTATTTCAAAAACAGTCGAGTTTAACCAGTTAAGTGCCCTATGTGCATACGCATGCCAGTGGCATCTATACTACATGGATTACTGAGGATAAAATTTAAATGATTTAAATACGAATACCTAAAATTCTTTTGTTAAATACAGTAACGTTTTAGAGGAACGACAAAAGGCAGGGTTATTGTTCAAAACAGTAAAATCAGCCGACCGCAAAGGGTTAACAGCAGATTAAGTTTTGTCTTTAAACCATAAGAGAAAGAATAATTTATAATTATTTTTTCAGTGTTGCTCTAGTGCAATTAAAACTGATACCATTAAAAAAAAAAAAAATTGTGAATAGAAATTCCTGCTGTGTTTAAGGATTCGTATGCGACATATCTCAGGATCTATTTTTCATTAAGAAAAATTGCTGTTATGCGCAAATAAAAATGCAAACTGTGCCTGTATTCTCAGAACAGGTGAAAATTTTCGTATTTCATATGGGCAATTTATGCAGGTTGGTGTCGACTAGGGAGCTTAGTTAGTAGAACAACGGTGAATCATGCCATAAGACACAGGTTCGAATTCTGGCTTCACTGATATGTTCTCTTGCTAAAATTAATTTGGCTTTTCCCTCGATAATGTTTGTAATACATACGGTCGAAGGAAAAAAAAAAATCAACGAAATCTTGTTGATATTTTTGGGACCAGAAGAATAAGGGCGCTTCGGGATAATTTCGGGCAATAAAGTAGGCATGTAAACTAGAAACAGAAAAATTTACGACTAAAAGTAATAGGACATAAATCTAACACAGTATTTATTTATTTATTTATTTTAAACACAGCAGCATTTTAGTTTGAACATTAAATTATATATATTAGGTCATTGCATAAATTCGTGCGGTTTTTTTTGCTTCATTTCATAAAAATATATCAAATCAAATGGCAATTTTTAATCAAAATACTCTTCATTACTTTCTACAACCTTTGCCCATTTTTCGGGTAACAAATGTATACCACGGTGATAGAAGCTCTCGTCTTTGGAGGCAATAAAATGATCCGCGTCCGCACGAAGTATATATATATATATATATAGAAAATGAATTCTGAAAGATTTTTTATTTACATGTTGACTTTACATGTTACAAAACTTATTCTGACAGTTTTTTATTTTATTTTTCTTTTTTTAAGGCATAGCTTATATACTTTTTTAAACGCGTTTAATGTATTTATCTTTTTCAGTTTGTCTGAGGTATTACATTATTAATAGTCTTTTGAATCGACCAAATTATCTATATTTCCTATGAGCATACAAGCCATTTTAAATGACACAACGAACTGGGGTTATTTTATAGAAATTCACGATTGATTATGTTGTCTTTGAAGCGGCCTTAAAAGTTTCTTCATTCGTAATTTAATAAGATAAAGGTATAAATACGGTTCTATTTAAGCATTCATTTTGTAGGAGATCAGGACTCAGAAAGAGCCCTAACATTTCTCGATATCTGTCTGCATTGACAGTTATTATCTAGAAAACCTGTATTTCATCGAAAAAGTACGGAACTATAAATGAAAAAGTACACTTAGACTAAATATCGGAGAATGTAAAACAACTTTTAAGATAATGTAAGGATTTTCAGACGTCCAAGTACGGAATTTAAGATATATATACAAATGTGCTTTTTTACGTAATAGGATGTCTACAAGACTTCCAAGAGAGCTAGAACATCGGAACAAAATTAAGTGAGCGCATTCGTCTCCTTTCGGTCTCTTAAAGTCCAAGTAATTTTGTAAAGATAACCCTGCTGCAATTTACGCGTGGTTGTCTATAATGTAACATGGAATATATCCATTGTCTACATTTTAATTGAAATCTTCTTGTTGCGGCTGATAAATCATGCATGGCAGTAACAATAGCGTCAACTTCTTTTTTTTCTTCTGTTGGATATTGCCAGCGTACAAATAACACTTTTAAAGTTTTACACGCTTCGAAACAAAAGTAAATTTTCGTAATTTTTGCTAGTCATTGAACATTTTTTTAAATCTCTAACTTCCGATTTTCTTGAAGGGATAAAGTAATGTAGTCGAAGTATTTTCATTTCATTTTATATTTATTTATTTATTTATATATTTTTTGCTTGTAATTTTTCACTTCAATGTACGGTCAACAACTTTTATCGGCATTTATGGATAATGTCTCAAAGCTGTTGTTTCTTATGTTAAATGAGGAAAAAATGTATGATGTTAGACGCATCGGAAGCTATTTGAATAAAATTTGCCTTCATAATTCCCCTCCCCCTCCCGTAGCCGAATGGCTTTCAATTCCAAGTGCTGGGTTTGAATCCCGGTGTAGGCATGGATGTACGCAGTGGTTCGGAATCAACATTCATCCGTAGATCCCGGTCTAATGAACCTTAGTGTTCACAAATTGACCGTAGAGCAACACTCCAAACCGAATCCCCCCCCCCCCAAAAAAAAATAAAAATAAAAAAAATGAAATAAAAATAAAATAAAAATAAAATAATAAATACAATAATAAATAAATAAATAAATAAATAAATAATACATATATATATATGTAAAATAAATAAATAAATGCATTGTAAATGTAAAAGAAAAAAAAAGTGTTAAAAAAAGTTTCATGATAAAATCTCTATTAAACAATGTTCTTCAAAAACGTAAAGCGCACTGTTTTTAGTCATTATGACTATTTAATCATTCGAAATAGCCCACAGCATCGTTTTTGTTCCTGTTAATTATACACTGGTGTTCAAAATTAAAGCAATAACCTGTTTTCTCGCTTTCTTCTTTTGCGCATAATTTTTAAACAAATAAACATATGAACATAAAATTTAGATGACCTGTTCGTTATCATACATTTTATATAATTTTAGCATGAGTAATAATTTTTAAACTAATAATTATTAATTTTTTTTTTTTTTTTTTTCAAAAGTATGTTTTGGAAAAAATGAAAGTTTTCAACAATTTTAGAAAAGAAAACTGAATAAAAAGTGGTGTTAAGGATGCATGACAGATAGATAAAGAAGTACATGCCTTGAAATGTTACTCTAAATCTATTTTTCTTTCTGTATTAACTTTTCTTTTACTTTTATAATAGAATTAAATAATAATAATAATAATAATAATAATAATAATTTGTAAACAATGAGCATCACCAGAATAATAAAAATGTGGATAAATAGTTTTATAATGAATATCTTTTTCATGTTTGTATGTATATATTTTAAAAAGTTGTTCACATGCGAAAAAAAAAAAGTAAAAAGAAAAAACAGAAAAGTGAATACAGGTAAAAAGATCCGGTTTTAATCTAACACATGGATGCATGTGCATCTTCACCTATCTGTAATGCATCCTTATGACCATTTTTCGTTAAGTTTTCCTTTCTAAAATTGTTGAAATTTTTCATTTTTTTGAAAGTTTATTTTTGAGAAAAACTGAATATTTATTATCTTAAAAATTATTACTTATGCTAAAGTTATATAAAATTCGGTTAATGATATGATAACAAACATGCCATCCAAATTTTATGTTGATATGTTCATCTGTTTAAAAGTTATGTGCAAAAGAAGAAAAAGAGAAAACAGGTTGTTCCTTTAATTCTGAACACCAGTGTATGAATTTTAATAAATGGATTATCCTTAGCTAAAATAGTATGCATACGGAATTGTGTTGAATCCGTTCCAGTACTTACGTAACATTTCAGTTCACTTATATTTTAATTATTGACACCACTCATGTATATAATTTACAATTATTATTATACATTATTTGCACTGCTTCAAATCAAGCCTTGTTTCAAACAGACGTCGCATAAAAATTATTTTTTATTACAGTCATAAAATATTTTACTAAGCCTGAACTAACTAAAATATTCTCTTTACCATTTTTTTTTTCTTTTTAATCACAGGTTTACTTGTAAAAATATTATATAGCAATTTTTATTTGTATGTAAAACAAATTCAAGTGAAAATATTATTATTATTTTTTTTTTTTTTAGTTCATTTAATATACGTATATCACTTTTCTTTCATACACTTCTAAAATTTGTGATTTGATAGAGCAGTTTAATGGCTTTCTTTTCCTCCTCTGATTTATGAATATTGCGTCCACAGGTTGCCATTTAATACACAGAAGCCCATTTTACGAAAGCGATTTTTCATCCGCAACTTATGTCGGGATCATTATGAAGGGCAATAGAAAACAAGTAGATCTACGAACTTAATATGTATGTTGGATGTCGGGAACGTGACTGAAGGTAACGTAAATATCGATCGAAAAAACCCAAATACTCTCACTCTTTACGATAGGATGCTTTTTCTACTACAAACTGGATTTTATGTTTATTCACGTATTTTTACTGAAATAAATTTTAAAACCTTACGTATAAAAAACAATATAGTGAAAAATAATACGAAAATGTAACTTTTATATTCGAAATGAAATAAAGGAAGAAAAACATATAAAAAATGGAATTTGGAACTTGTTAAATAATTTAAAGCTGATTTTTCTTTAATATAACATTAATCAATAAAGATAACGACAATAAGAAAAAAGCAGGAAATCAATAATTCTGATTTTGAATACGATTTTGTGATTAAAACTGAAATCTAATTAACACTAAGTTATTCACAAAAAGAGTTAAAAAAACAAAAACAAAAAAAAACCATCTAATTTCTTCAACTCACATTTATTTATGCCTAAATATGATTAAAAAAAAAAAAAAAAAAAACTGGTATAATCATCATTGCGATAAAATACGACATAAATTAAAATTATATTATAATTAAATTACATTTAAGTTATAATTAAGTATACTTATGTTCCTAGTGAGGATTGCTAGATGAATATTACAATTTTATTTTTTTAACGCCACTAATTTTATGAAGTATCAAAATCAATCTATTCGTTTAATTACAACTGTTTTGGCTTTTATATGTTATAATATAAAAAGTGTACAAAAAAAAAAAAAAAAAGAAAAAAGAAAATCGTAATATTTACCTGGCAAACTTATTCCTAGTTCTAATAACAGAAATTCATTTAAATTAATGTTAAATGTCAACTTTTAATTCACATATTTGTTATTTTCTTTCTAATTTATGAAACAAGAAATCATAAATCACATTTTAACAATTATTCATGCTTTTATTTATTTATTTATTTATTTTTTACAAATTGAAAATAAAGAAACGTAAAGTCCAAATTTCAAAATTTGTCATTTAAAACCCTTAAAATAACAGTTTAAAAAAAAAAAAGTTGAAGTAAAAAACATTGTAAAACTCCAAAAAACCTTATTCATAAAGCTATTAATAACATTAATGTAATCGCATTTAATTACTTCTCTTAACTATTATGAAATGTTTTACACGCATGAAAGTTGTCGCTTAATAAAACAAAATAATGTCATGCTTGTCCTATTCGTCCACTCTTCAACAAAATTAATGGGCGTGTCAGAAAACAAATGAAAAGTCACGACTTTGCTGCATAGCTAAAGATGTATTTGCGTTTTACCTACTACATTCGAAAAATTGTACTGTTAATCTCGTGATAATAATGAGTATGACGTACACGTATTATTTTCTACATAATCTGAACTAGAAAATGAACACGAGCCGTTGATTTGGGAATCTAGGTCATATGCTATCACTTAAGACAATAAATAAAGAAGTGTATTTACCTAAGAATATATCCATATTTTTGGTCATGTTATATCGGCTTTATTAATAATAAATTTGATGTAACCACAATTTTAAATGTTACGTTAGAAAATAGAAAAATTGAATGAGAATGAAATATGTCAAATAAATGTTTAATTATTTAACTTTCTTGAATCTGAGTTTAACAGAAGCATAGGTATTACCGAGACTTACTAATATCATAGCTTCCGTAACTAGATGCCTGTCGCGTAGCTCGGAAACTAGGCAACAGTTGAAGCGGTAGACAGCGCCGCCTGGTACAGATTGCACGACTTTTTTATTCAACAGCCACCAAAAACTTTTAAAAGAGGGATATGATATACATAAAAGGCGAATAGAAGCGAAGAAACGTCGATTATATATATCATGTATCACTTCTTTAAATTATTGGTGACAGTTGAATAAAAAAGTCCCATAATCTGTACTAGGTAACACTGTCTGCCACTTCAACTGTTGCCTGGTTTCCGAGCTACGCGACAGGCATCTAGTTAAGGAGGCTATGCTAATATACTATTTTATAAAAGTTCAGGAACAAATAATACTTTACAATAGCATAAGAGCCCAACCAGTACTTTCTATATACATAAGAAAGTATTAGATTTGTGAAAATTTTCGACCTCCTGTTTTCGATGGACTTAGAAGTTTTGTGATATCCTGAACACGGTTTGACCAATTTTAGAAAATGGTCTTTGTGGGTGTTACCAAAATTTTTGTGGACGCCGTTCATTAGTTACCTCTCGAATTAATGAACGGAATTTAACCGAGCTTGATACTTAGTTGGACCATGACTTAAATTAGTGCTGATTATTTTTTAGGATGTTTTTCATAACAAGTAGCACTGTCACCTCGATTTTCATAATTTTCAACATTGTAGTATAGTATAAAATTTCGTAAAAATGTACACAATGAGAATTATTTTAAACTAATTATTGTGAATTAAAAAATAAATATTTGTAATAATATTAGTCAACCACGAACAAATTTTTGCTATGTAGAAAAATCGCCCTTTTCCTCCACGAGTGTGTAACTACTCAGTATTTGTATTTTCCCTAAGAACTCATCAAAATCTTTAAAACAGAAGGTTGAAGATTTTGTGATAATTTGAAACAAAATTATCGATTATTTTTCACAAATAAACAAATAAATGAAAATAAATAAATGATGTCTTAGGGCCACTAAATTGACTTTATTTCGACATTTAGTGCAATACTTCTCTGAGATGAAAATCATCTATAGTCATCATAGAAAATAATTTTAATAAATAATAATTTTAATAAATAATTTGCGCTGTGTAAATTTGTATAGGAAAATATAGAAAATATTTTATAATGGCCAGAACATACTAGTTTACTCGGAAAGTGAAACTTTGCTTTATGGCTTTAGCTTATTGAAACCTGAATAAGCATATTCACAGTTGTCAAATGTTAGGTTGTATCTAGGCAAAAATGTATATTATAAATACATTTTCGTAGGGAAAAAATAATTTGTATGTTTCATTAATTTTTGTATAGTATAATTAACAGTCAGGATTTCAAAATATACTAGAACTTTTGAATTTATCTATAAAATTGGGAAATTATATGGTCAAGTATTAATAAAAATTATTTAAGTGTCAAATTACTTGTTAAATATAAATGTTTTCTATAATAGAATTAATCTATAGCTCATTCATGTACTTTCATTTTTCTGATATTTATTTTGTAAATTTATACCTTTCTTTTATTAATCAAACTGTGATAAATGAGATATTCATTTAATAACAAAATTTACTAGCGTAAAAATAGAACTTATTTTATTTTTGAAAAACAAGAGCTAATTTTTTGTATTTATTATTCGTCTTTTTATATCAAGTATTTTTTGGGAAAAGCAAAAATCAACAAGTTCAAATAAGAATATAAAATTTAATTATCGGTAATTTTTGTTAAAGAAAAAACACAAATCCTTCCGCCTTATTCGGAATGGTAGGTTGATTTCTTTTTCCTTATCAAGTATCATTTTGTTTCAAAATGGCGGTTGCAAATTATTAATGCACTTGGTAGAAATATTGATGTAGGCTATGCACATATGGAGTTTTAAGCAAATCGGTTCATAAATACATTTTTATGTGAATTTAAAATTTTCAAGTGGCCGGCGAATGGAAACAAAATGGTGGGTTAAGTTGACAAATATATGAAATGTATTTGTGAGATAAGTCTACTGTACTCATACAGTTCGAATTAATTCAAAATCTCAAAAATTCGAATTAATTCAAAATCTCGTGTTGAAAAATTAAGTGGCTGCCACTTCGATCAAAATGGCAGATAAAGTTGCTCATCTAAGATATCATTGCAAATTTGAAAATATTTTTTTTTTTTTTTTTTTTGTAGAAATTCTTTTAAAGAGGCTTAGTAAGTTGATAAAATGTTAGTTTTCTGTATTTCTAGTTTGTTTTAGCATTAAAATAGACTAATTTTTCCTTAAAAACGCATTAAAAAGATCCAGTAACGCAGGTAATGGATTTGGCGCCAAATTTGGCGACTTTTCCCCTATGGCGACTTTTGGCGAAAAAATACTTATTATCGATATACCAAAGATGGACGCAATAACGTGATTGGTTCACGAGTTACGTGAATTTTCTAGATTTTTGTTGTTTGAATGATAAATCCAATTTTCAACTTTGATTTGAATTGATTAAGTATTTCTAAAGTTACCGTGATAACAAATTTTCAAGTGGCCGCCGCTTGGAAACAATACAGTGGAAGAAGTTGCCCAGCAAACACATCCAAGATATTTGAAGCATAGGTTCACTGTCCAACTGTGGTTTAAATGAGTGCCGTGTTTCAAAAGTTATTATTATGGCAAATTTTCAAGTGGCAGTCTAAGTGGCTGCTACTTGGAAACAAAATGGCGAAACAACTTGCCCAGCGAAATCATCCAAAATATTCAGGTGGCACCACTTGTAAAAAAAAGTGGAGTGAGATGCCCAGCGAACTTATTTGAGATATTTGAATGATAAATCCACTACCCAAATTTGATGCGAATTGATTCTGTATTACTAAAGTTACCATAATGACAAATTTTCAAGTGGCCGCCACTTGGAAATAAAATTGCGGATCAAGTCACCAAGTGAACTTATCCTAGATATTTGAACCATAAGTTCACTATCCAACTTTTATTTAAATCAGTTTAGTATTTTAAAAGTTATCGTGATGGCATATTTTCAAGTGGCAGTGTGATTTCAAGTGGCTGGAACTTAGAAACAAGATGTCGGGACAAGTTGCCCAGTGAAAACATTCAAGATAATTATATGATAATATCACTGTCCAAATTTGGTTCGATTTGGAGTATTATTTCACAAGTTATCGTGATTTTAAATTTTCAAGTGGGAGCCTGATTTCAAGTGGCCCCGCTTATCTTAAGATATCTGCCACTTTATTAAAAATGGCGGATATAGTTTATTAATAAACTTCATTAAGATCCTTACGTGGTCTGTATTTACATCAAAATTCAAACAATTTCGGAATACGCTTTTTACAATTTAAATTTGAAATTTTCAAGTGGTCTCCACTTGAAAACAAAATAGCGGAGCAACTTGGTTAAAAAACTCATCTAAGATATTTATAAGATAAGTTAAGACACTGTTCAAATTTGGTTCCATCTGGAGTATTATTTCGGAAATTATCATGGTTTTAAATTTTCAAGTTTGGCCTGATTTCAAGTGGTCCCGCTTAACCTAAGATATCAGCCACTTTATTAAAAATGGCGGATAAAGTTCATTAATAAAGTTATTTGAGACACTTGTGTAATCTATGTATACATAAAAAAAAAAAAAAAAATTCTGAATACGCTTTTTACAATTTGAATTTGAAATTTTCAAGTGGTCTCCACTTGAAAACAAAATGCCGGAGCAACTTGGTTAACAAATTCATCTAAGTTATTTATAAGATAAGTTAAGTCACTGTCCAAATTTGGTTCGATTTGGAGTATTATTTCGGAAGTTATAGTGATTTTAAATTTTCAAGTGGTAGCCTGATTTCAAGTGGTCCCGCTTAACTTAAAATATCTGCCACTTTATTAAAAATGGCGGATAAACTTCATTAATAAAGTTTATCGAGACCCTTATGTGGTCTGTATTTACATCAAAATTCAAGCAAATCTTGCTTTAAATATGCTTTTTACAATGTCGGTTTGAAATTTTCAAGTGGCTGCCACTTGAAAACAAAACGTCGGAGCAACTTGGTTAACGAACTCATCCAAGATATTTATAAGATCAGTTCATTGTCCAAATTTGGTTCCATTTCGAGTATTATTTCGGGAGTTATCGTGATGACAAAATTTTCATTATAGATAGATAGATAGATATATAGATAGATAAACGAAGTGATTGCAATAGGTCGATTTCTAAAGAAATCAACCTAAAATGATTTCATCTATAAAGTGAAGTAATTTGTATAACGTAATTTACTTTGTAAAGAAAAAAAAAAACAGTATTTTCGGCTCATTTGGGAAATTAGGTTGATTTCTTTTTTCTTATCAAGTAGCCGCCATTTCGAAACAAAATGAGGGATAAAATTTATTAATGGACTTTGTGGAGATATTGATGTGGGCTATGAAACAAAATTGCGGATCAAGTTGGCCAGAGAACATACCAATTGCATTTTTATGATAAGTCTATTCTACAAATTTGATTCTAATTAATTCAGTGTTTCAAAAGTTACGTGATGACAAATTTTCAAGTGGAAGCGTGATTTCAAGTAGCCGCAACTTGGAAACAAAATGGCGGAGCAACTTGCCGAGCGAAATCATCCAAGATATTTGAATAATAAGTCGAAATGATAAGTTATAATTATTAACTCTAATACAATTTCTTTGATCTAGAATGTGGAATCGCGACCTAAGTTTCTTTTCTGTTCATTTTCTATCATATTCTCTCTCTCTCTCTTTCTTCTATATTCAATAGTAGAATGTATCGAAGTATTGGATTTGAAAAAAAATTCAATTTCCGGTTTTCGATGGATTTACACTTTTTGAGAGGTTCAGAAAACAATTTGACCATTTTTAGAAAACGCTTGTCAGTTCTTCTGTCTATTTGTCTGTGTGTGTACGTGTGCGTGTGACAAAATTTTTTTTGTAACTTTAACACAGATATTGTTGCACATAACTTCATATAAATTTATATATAGTTGCACCTTGACACAAGTTAGTTGCTATCAATTATTGGTGCCAATCACTCAACAGATGGCGCTGCTGTACTGCGATTTCTTCCATTTAAATGTAAGGTTATATCTCAGATCTTTTGTGTATAATTGGACAAACTTGATCTGTGAGAAGGCCATTGTGAAACATTATGCTGATTCGTTTGGGTGCATATCAGTCGAAGGGTGAGGCTGCTATGCTGCAGTTTTCCCTGTGAATGGGAAGAGTATATCTGATTCCATTCTTTATAATTGTACAAAACATAGTGTATGAGAGGGTCATTATGAAACATTATGCTGAGTTAATTTGAGTGATTATCGGCCAGTAAGTGGCGCTGCTATGCCGCAATTCCCCCCTTGAACGAAAAGTTAAAACTCCATACATAAAACTTCATAGTGAGAAAATATGATTAAACTTTGTGCATGGGAAGTGGTACTACTATGTTGAATGATATAGAAGAAAGTTTTCTGATGGCCATAACATACAGGTTTTGTATTAAAATAATAGAATTAGAATTTTGTAACAATGGGTTTTGAAAGTGTTTTATTATATCATTCAACTTTTGCTAGAACTTTTTAGTATGAAGCATTATCACTTTATTGGAAGATATTTTATTAAATGTAAAAGAAAAACAAGTCCCTCCGGCTCATTCGGAAGGGTAGGTTGATTTTTTTTTTTCCTAATCAAGTAGATGCAATTTTGAAACAAAATGGTGGCTACAAATTATTGATGGATTTGGTAGAAATATTGATGTGGGCTATGTACATATGGAGTTTTAAGCAAGTCGGTTCATAAATACCTTTTTATGTGAATTTGAAATTTTCCAGTAGCCAGCACTTGGAAACAAGATAGCGGATCAAGTTGGCAAACAAATATATCAAATGCATTTGTGAGATAAGTCTACTCTAAAAATTTAGTTCGAATTAATTCAGAATTTCAAAAGTTATCGTGTTTACAAATTAAGTGGCCACCACTTGGATCAAAATGGCGGAGCAAGTTGCTCAGTGAACTAATTCAAGATATTTGTAAGATAAGTTCACTGTCCAATTTTGGTTTGAATAAATTCAGCACTTGAAAAGTTATCGCGATAATAAATTATCAAGTGGTAGTGTTCAAGTGGCCGCAACTTGGAAAAACAATTGCGGAGAACCTAGCCCACCGAAAACACAGATATTTTAATGGTAAATCCATTATTCAACGTTGGTTCGAAATGATTAAGTATTTCAAAAGTTATCGCGATAACAATTTTTCAAGTGGCCGCCACTTGGAAACAATATGGCGGAGCAAGTTGCCCAGCAAACTCATCCAAGATATTTGAAGCATAAGTTCATTATTGAACTTTGGCTCGAATCATCGCAGTATTTTAAAAGTTATTGTTATGACAAATTTCAAGTGGTAGTCTGATTTTAAGTGGCTGCAACTTGGAAACAAAATGGCGGAGCAAACTGTCCCACGAAATCATCTAAGATATTTGTATGATAAATTCACAATCCAACTTTGGTTCGAATTAATCCAATATTTCAAAAGTTATCGTGATAAGAAATTTTCAAGTGACAGCCTGATTTTAAGTGGCCACAACTTAGAAACAAAACTGTGGAGCAACTTGCTCAGCGAAATCATCCAAGATATTTGTATGATAAATTCACTGTCCAACTTTCGTTTGAACTAATTCAATATATCAAAAAATATCTTGATTATAAATTTTCAAGTGGACCCACTTGCAAACAAAAGAGCGGAGTGAAATGCCCAACAAACTTATCTGAGACTTTTGAATGATAAATCCACTACATAAATTTGATTTGAATTGATTCAATATTACAAAAATTATCATAATGACAAATTTTGAAGTGACTGCCACTTGGAAATAAAATGACGGAGCAAGTTGCTTAGCGAACTTGTCCAAGATATTTGAACCGTAAGTTTACTATCCAAGTTTGGTTTGAATCAGTTCAGTATTTCAAAAGTTATCGTGATGGCACATTTTTAAGTGGAAGCCTGATTTCAAATGGCTGCAACTTGGAAAAAAAAAATGTCCAGACAAGTTGGCAACTGAGCTCATCCAAGATATTTGTATGATAAGTTCACAGTAGAATTTGGTTCGAATTAAATCAGTATTTAAAAAGTTATCGAGATTATAAAATTTAAAGTGGTAGCCCGATTTCAAGTTTTTCCGCTTAGTTTAACCCTTTAACGGGCCTTTGATTGTAGTAATGGTATATTAAAATATTTCTGGTATTGAGAGCGATAGTATGAAAATAATTCCATTTAGCTTATTAGGTAAAAGTAATTTGAATTTTAATGTTTTATAACGCTATGAGAAGTATAATTACCGCCCAATAAATTAATTTTAAATGAGAAAGGCGTGGTAACCTATCTTTCCACGCCTACTGTTTATTCTAAGCACCTATTTTTCTGGTAAAATTACTTACTACGACTTTATAAACAGAATTTCAGGAAAAAAAGGAATCAACACAGAGTGTGACCCTTTGTTCTTTTATTTTGTTCCTTCATGTATTTTAGCAGATTAAAAATGGCAGGCGTAGTAAAATTTGCTCACCACGCCCTCCCCATTTTAAAATTGATGACTTTGTGGTAAAATATTTACCACAGCCCGTTAAAGGGTTAAGATATCCGTCACTTTCTTTAAAATGGCGGATAAAGTTTATTAATAATGAACTTGGTTGAGACCCTTATATGGTCTATGTATACATTGAAATTCAAGCAAATCTGGGTTTAAAAACTTTTTTACAATGGGAATTTGAAATTTTGAAGTGGCCTCTACTTGAAAACAAAATGGCGGAGAAACTTTGTTAACGAATTCATCCAAGATATTTATAAAATAAATTCGCTGTCAAAATTTTGTTCAGTTTGGAGTGTTATTTCGGAAGTTATCGTGATTATAAAATTTCAAGAGGTAGCCTGATTTCAAGTGGCCCCACTTAGTTTAAGATATCCACCACTTTATTAAAAATGGCGGATAATGTTCATTAATAAAATTGGTTGAGACTTTTATATGGTCTTCAAAATTCAAGCAAATCCGGGCTTAAATACGCTTTTTACAATGTGAATTTTAAAATTTCAAGTTGTCGCCACTTGAAAACAAAATAACGGATATTCTTGGTTAACGATTTCATCTAAGATGTTTATAAGATTAGTTCACTGTTCAAATTTGGTTCGATTTGGAGTATTATTTCGGAAGTTAATCGTGATAACAAAATTTTCATTATATATATATATCTATATGGATAGATAGATAGATAGATAAACGAAGTGATTGCAATAGGTCAATTTCTAAATAAGTCAACCTAATAATGCACATTTGAGATACTCAATTATAGAGTATTTGATTATACAACATACTCTATATCTCATAATTGAAGTTGAGAGTCATAGGAGAATCTCATAATTGAGACTCTCGTATGACTCTTGACTACTTCAGTATATTTAAATGCTTGTACAATTAGAAATGTACCTGATTACACACTTCTGATCATACAAGGATCTTATGATACCCCTTGTTCTGTGATTATTGCAAAATCAAAAGTTTATTGTTTTTTATTTGCATCTAGAAGGAGAAAATATCTTTTCGAAAATTTATTGGTTGTTAAAAAGTACATTTCCACAGTATTTTATGTATTAGTAATTAAACGCGACTCTGGCCATCACAAAATTCAAAATGTAGAAAAATTAAGCAATTTCTTTTTAATTGATACCTGAAATAATGGGCAATATTGTTAGAAATAATTTTAAAATTCAAAGTCTATCTTTTATCACAGCATTCTAAACTACTTGGAATTGATATTGATCCAGAAAATGTTGAAATAGTGATATATGGAAATTATGGTGATATTAAACATGATCCTATAACGTCACTACATCTATGTTTTATTCATGAGAAAAGGTTGTGTTTTAAGAGTTTCTTTTTCAATTTTATACACACTTTTATTCTTCTGTCTGAGCCAAATATGTCAATTTCACTTTTGTTGTATAAAAGAAAGTCGAAGTTTTTTTTATCAGTTCGCTAACATCTTTCTTTCCGCCCTTGACTGAACTTCACGTAAAAAGAAATATAATTTTAAAGTTAATTTTAAAAGAATTTAGAAACAATAACTTAAAAAATCAGTACATTCATATTAAATATGTCAAACAACTTTGAAAATAAAATGAAATAAATTGAAAATAAGGGAAAACTTATGCTACAAAGTTGTGCTCCTGGTCTAGGTATCCAAGAGTCACATCTGCAATTTATAATCCACTTTTTCCTTCTTTCTGGATTAGAAGAAAATGCAAACAGGCAGTGCCCTTTTCTGGAGTGATTCGTGCAGTTTATTACCGAAAAACCACCTATAATAAATCGTCAGCCGGTCTTGTTGGATAAAAAATGGCGGATGCGTCAGCCTATCAATGTAGGAGTTCTAGTCACGCCACATGAGATACGTGTATAAACATTGACAATAGGAGAAAAGGTACTGTTAGTAAAGCTGTACTATTAGAATGAAGAATCTGCTTTGTTTAGACGATCGGCTCTGTGGCGGGTGAGCAGACACAAGTGCTATTCAGACAGTTCAGGAAGAAATGAAGAATTTAGCAGGTTCGTCAACGCATTAGGAAGTCGCACGTCGCCATGGCATTCTAAGCAATACTATTTGGAGAGCACTAATGCGTACCTTCCAATGATATCGTTACAAAATCCAGCATCATCCTGAACTGCTAACCACCGATTTTGTTGGGTTTGGTTTCAATAAAACGTCATGTCATTTCAAGCATGTGTGTCAATTTTTACCTCTCTACCTACATTTTTCCATGAATTATTGAATTTTCAAATGCTAATGGACTTTTGGGTCACCCGGTATATTTAATTCCTTTGATATGTTAATGAATGGATGTTATTAGTTTTCAGAATTTCTAAAAATCATTGATAATAACGCGGAATTAAAAAAAATAAATAATTCAATCTATCTTTTGTTTCATCCTAATCATTGGTTGTTATAAGAAAATATGAAGAAATGGCAATACTGAGGCTTCGTATTCCAAGTTAAAATTTAAGATTTAAATCCCTCTGGTGGGATAAGTAAAAGCGAATCGTGCCTTTATGGATTTTCAGGTAAGTAACTTTATTTTCGATAAACAACAAACAGTTATATTATCATTTGTTAAATCACTAAAATTTTATTTTTCAATATTGATACGGTTTTCAAATGCAATTCATATCGAATTTCTGTGTATTTCAAAATACAGCAGTGTAGATTCATTACACGGAAAACAAAGCTCGACAAATCGAAAAAAAGAAAAAAAAGTATATAAGGATTTCTTTTGAAAATTTTAAAAATATATATGTGTGTGTTTGTATGTATATATACACTATCTACCAATAAGTATTTAGACACTTTCGAATTTAGATGCTTTGTCAAATGTCTAGAAAAATTCTTGAGGAATTATCTTAAATTTTTGGGAGAATAAAAAAAAAAAAAAAAAAAAAAAGTTATACCTCATACATTTTAGCAAAAGTTTTGTCCTGAAGAGGAAAAGGGAACGAGTAAAAAATTAAGCAAAAATCAAAAAGTTTTCGATCACCTTGTAAAAAAATAATGCTTCAAATGCGCTCTGGCTGTAGCTGTTACGATGATTTGTAGATGGGGTGGCCGTTGCTTATTTGAAGTTAAATTTGAAAAACAGCTTTAGAACTTTTGCGATGTGAATAGTCAGTAACACAGAGATCGTTAATCCAAATAAATAGTCATTTTTCCTGTAGACAATATGATGAATTTTATTATATACTAATTGTTGACATACTTAACGCGACTATATGTGACCAGATAAGCATTTTATTATAAAATGTTAGGTAGAATTGGGGTAATTGAATAACTTGGAGTGGAAGCCCAAAACGTCGACTTCACCCGTCAAATCATGGTGATGAAGTGACGCTCCGATTTCTTCATTAATTTCACCAAAGCTCTAACCGAAGCCAAATTGAAAATAGTAGAGAAAAAATGGTTGTTCTATAAAAACACATACAATTTTTGAAAAGGTTACCACATAATTATAATTCAAACGGTCCTCACTAAACGCCAACATACGCCATGAGAACACGGAACTTTTTAAGCAAAATTGATGTAGCATATTATGAGACAAAAATGCATACATGGCGACAAAACTGCATTTATTTGCAAGATGAAAAGAAACCGAATTAGAAAAAATGATAACATGCTATTGTAGATCTGCGTTAAGTTAAAGAACGAATAATACATAATCAAAGGTTTCAATAGAGTTGCAATTAGCAAAAGATACATATGTGGGAAGAGGGAGAATGTAAAATTTAAAGAACTTACTGTATGCGAATTAAAGTTGCAATTTAGTGGTTATAAAAATGTATTCGTTAGTTTAATTTTTCTTCTCTTTTTAATATGATAATATATTTTTTTAGAATATGTAATAATCGACATGACATATTTTCTCCCCCTTGACGAGCAGAAAAACCAAATTCAACTATGTTTTCTCTAAACAAACAATGTGTAAAAGAATATATAAACAGTAAAATAAAAAAAATATATTGTCAGATAACATAATAAAATAATAAAGTATGCATATATCATATAAAATAAATTGAGTAATACTAAATATATATATGTGTGTGGTCACCTAGAGAATTAAAATTACAATACAATATTTTGAAAGCAACAATAGTGAAAATAGTGTACTATAACTGATAAAAGATATATATATATATATATATATATATATATATATATATATATATATATATATTAAATAACATGCCAATAATTCAATTTTGTAAGACATTTGTTTACAAGGTGCACCAAATATAATTTATTACGTCATGACATTCTTCCACTGAACACATAGGTTTCTAAATAAGGAATAAAAAATATATAGCATTTCAACTATATCTATATTATTGCTCTTATAATGTTTTTTATACTGCAGTTTTATATTTAAAGTAATATAAATCATTACTTTTTCAAAATTGGATCTACATTGGATCAAATAGCAACCATTATTAAAAATGTCCATTTGCAACAATATTTCAAAATGTATATTTGAAATAGTTTCAACCTATAAAGGAAAACAAAAGTTGACATGAATAATAAAAATATAGGAAGTACTTTGGTTCCCTGATGTTTACACAAAATATACATATACTATTAATATTAATTTAATGTGCTGAATAAATACAAAAAAGAAATATAGTTAGAAATTAATATGCATGTTGTCTGTAGACATATAAGGAAAATCTTTAGTTTATTTATTTAGTTTATTTATTTATTTTTATTTATTTATTCATGTATTCAGTACCCTTTTTTTATGTTAAAATATTTCATGTAAGCAGTGTCAATGCGCAAGTGTAAAATAATTAATATTCCTTTTTTTTTTTTTTTTTTTTTTTTTTTTAAATAATTGTAAATTTTTAGTACATGTAATAAGCATACAAATTAAAAGTGTTAAAAATGTATATGGTGTAGTTATAATTAGAGAAAAACCAAAGATAATCATCTGTGCAAGAGTGAATATATTTTACAGTTTCATGCTAAGGCAAACCAATCATGCAAATTTGGTTGATCAAATATTTACCAAAAATGCTTAGGTAAATTTTATTTTAAGTGTAAAAAAAAGTGTAAACATGAAAAATGTGTGATTGTGTGAAAAGGAATCCTCATTGAAACCTATAAATGTCACAAAAGAATCATTGCACTGAGAAATCTTTTAGCTAAATCACAAATTAAAATATTTATGAGCAATTAAATGTGTAAATCTGTAAAGATAATTAAAGCTTTTGATTTGTGATAAAAATATAATCATAATGTGTATTAAGTTATCATTAAAAATTACACATGGTCATCATTTAATTAAAAACAAATAGATTATGTATGTGAAAATATGTTACGTACGAGATTTTTTTTTTTATATACAAATGTCTGAAAACAAATATTTTTTACAGTTTCAAGACAAGGCAACTCAATAAAGTTACTTATGATTGATTAAAGATTTTCCCCAATAAAATTGAAATATAAATTTATGAAAAATGTGAAATGTGTAAATGTAAAATATTTGTAAAAAATGTGGTTGTAAACGTGTGAATAGTGGAGAAGTCTTGCTTACCACCTATAAATATCGAATTCCAAACGATTGCACGGAAAAGTATTTTCATTATTACCATTAATTATTACTATATATATACATATATATATATATATATATATATATATATATATATTTAAGACCAAAAAAAAAATAAATAAATAAATAAAAAATACATGTGAATAATAAAGGGAATTTTTTAACCTTAATATATTATACATTTGAACTTTAATATATCACAATAAACACACAAAATTAACATACACTTTTTCAGAAATAATAAAGAATATTTCGTATAAAAAATTATGCAAATAAAATTAATAATTCCTTTACAGTATAACAAAAAAAATTTCGGATTTATTTCAAGATGTACGTGGAAGTGCATGTTCAGCTATGTTATGCGTTTTCTACCCTTTCCAAAGATGTTCGAAGGTATTTATGACTTAGTATTTATAAATATGATGAGAAAAAAATAAGCGTTTTATGAAACTTAAAAACTATATTTTCAAAATAAATCACATAAAGAGAGATGAATTAGTTCTTAACCGTTTTCAAAAGTGTTAGAAACTGTTAAAAATATCTTCCAGATTATTTTAAAACGTGAAAGATAAATTATACGAACAAGTGAAATTATTATTATTATTATCTATAGAATGCATTAAAAAATAAAGAAAACAAAGAAAAATGAAAACTCACAATTATTCTAATAATTTTTACACGTCTTTATCTCTTAAATAAATATTTTATTCTTTGGAAAATCGAAAAAATCTTTTTTATGAAAATATGTCGAAATATCCTTCTCCCAATTTTACTACTGCTCGGAAATTTTAGAAGAAATAAATGCTGTTGCTGACTAAACATCTGTATCATTAAATTGTATTACAAAAAAAAAAAAAAAAATTAGTACAAGGACATTGACTAAAGTTGCTTACTCCAATCCTTGTTTTGTTAAATAAGTTCCCCCTTTTAAGTTGATTAACTGGTTGAATTAAAAACATTATTTCCACAAGTAAGATAAAAATTAAACCTCTCTCTAAATGTTTATTGTGATATCCAAACATAAGAAATATTCATGTATTGTTCGTCGTATAGCATATGAGTTATATTTAGAAACAAGAAATAAACAAATCGGTCATTGCTAAGCATCGTTGGGAGAATAACCACGTTTCCGAAGACTAGCAATGAGGACGAATCCAAAGACTTAGAGGGGTGCCAGATTGACTAACAGATTGGGATGTGGTAAACATCGAGTCATGCGGTGTTCCATTATCACTTATTTTCTCTCAACGACAAAGTTATCACCCCCATTTTAAAACTGGATTCGTCCAGTCCGCACTTACGCAGAAGCTTCCATGATCACAAGAAATGTAGTTAAAAATGCTTTCAGCTTTAATTCAGCTAAAATAATCTGTCGGCCTGAACACTTACAGGAAGTCGATTTTCTAAAAGCCTTTCCATAACTGTAAAAATCATGAAAATATCATTAATTGTGGTTTTGCTGTGATCCCTCTCTCGGATTGTTGGAAATATTACATAACATCCTGATATTCTTGATTTTTACATTACTTTCTTCCTCCGAAATTCCTGTTGGTTAACACAGCCAATTTCTTAAATTCCTATTGGCCTCTCTTCGGACTCTAAAATTCGCTTCCCTATTTATATATAAGGGCAATAATCCTCTTGCCATTCTTCACTTTATTTCTACAAGTCATTTCAGGTAATTTTGTCCCTTCTGGTATTATTGTTTGGCAATTTTAGGAAAGCATGTAGTTCCCTACTCAGGTGGATCCAAAGATGTCTTTTTCAAGGCAAATCTGTCCTGGCCAGGCCGAGGGGGCCCTGGGGAAGGATTGTATGCGATCCAATTTGTTAATGTAAAGGGGGAAAAAAGTACTTTTTTTTTGGACAGAGCGGACTTCCGGAATTCCATCATGTAGCTAATAGCTGTCAGATCCCCCCCCCCACCCCTAGTTTGCTGTCTCTCCTCAGACTGGCTTTTTTTTTTTTTTTTTTCTTCATTATATCATTCTGTTGAGCTCACCTCAGTTAAAGAATCCCGACTTGATTGATCCTGCAACCCATCTTCAGGTGGTCTACATCTCTGCAGGTACTCCCAAAGCTCTCGTGATGACGATGATCATTGACTTTATTTCCTTGTGGTCAGCACAGCTTCCAGATCGGCTCCGCTCTGTCTCTCTCTCCCTTCAAGCTGCATCAAATCGTCACGCCTGGGTTCCGTGTGAACCCACTCTGCTTATAGTTCCGAACATCTTGACTATGCAAGTCCTCTTCATGTCTGTATCCTCTCCTCAGGTGGAGGTAAGCGACGGTCTAGACCGTCGTAGACACTCCTACAAGCAACGTGATAATGATGGTGATGATGATGACTTCACTGATGATGGTACGCTTTACGAAACTGCACTTTGCATGTAATAATTTTACATTTAGCGTTTTAAACTTTGTGTAACTATTTATATTTCTGTTAATTAAATTACTTTTTAAGATAGAATTAGCATAACGGAGAAAATGAATTGAGACGAGCTTGTATTTTGTTGAAATAATTCATTAAAATAGGTAATAAAAATCTTCACGTTTATATAATATTATTAAAATATTAAAATTTTTCAATATGGAAAGTAAACAGTGTTCATAAGTATCTTCTAGAATAAAGAAGACTAGTATCACTCGGTCGAAATTCGACCTTAAAAAAGTAAAATATACTCACATCTGCTGCCACAAGACAATAAGGATAAAATAGAATAAAGCAAAGCGTGATTCTTCTATGCCATCGTTATGTTTGATGTTTTCAAAAATGAATAGGAGAAAATAAATGTAGAAAACAACCTAAAACACGAGCCAGTGTACTGCATTTAAAAAAATGAACTTTCAGATTTAACAACTTTCTTCTACAGGAATTTTAAATACAAAAGATTACGCGTATAAAATAAATAATCTGGTGTGACACTCACAAGACTTGCATAAGTATTTCTCTTAAATATAAACATTTCTCTTACCATTTCAATATTGTAAAAAACAAATTACAGATTAAATGGTAAGATAATAAGTACTATATATAAATCTACATTGAAAGGAATTCAAACTAGGTATAGGATCAGTTTTATTTGACACATTAATTGTGCGTGTGTGTGTGTGTGTGTGTGAGAGAGAGGGGGGGCTACCGTCTTCCAGAGCCTCCCGTTTGAATATAGTACCTATATTTATATACAATTCAAGGCTGTTCGTAATTTTAAATGTTTATTCCACATTAACAGACAATATTCATTTGTTCCACTCCGTGAGAGTTATTAATCTCGATCGAACTTTGCAAGTAGCAATTTCATATAGATTTCTAAATACAACATTTGAATTGTCTGCAATTATTTAAAACTAAAAATAGGCTAAGTTTAAATAAAGTTTAATTTAAAAATAGACTAAAAACCCACGAAAATGTTTATGTTTGTCGTTTAATATATAGATCAAAAATTTATTGCAAAAAATGTGTGTCATTTCATGTTAATGGTGTTTCATTAAATGACACGCAATACAGGAAAATGACTGTTTAAAAAAAAAAAAACGTGATTTGCTTTTGATGGTTTTATTTTCCAATAGAAAATAACAGAAGTTTAATTCTATGATTGAAGAAAATATTTCGAGTCAGTTTGGGAGGAAAATATCGCTTTTATTAAATTCAGCATAGATGCTGTTATGTAAACAAAGTTCAGTTATATTTCTTACATAAAAAGCGGATAGTCTTTAATACCATTTCATACCTCAATCCCCCCCCCCCCTCCCCCAACTCAATTGTTTTTCTACTGTTGTGTCTTCATTGAATAAATAATAATAATAAAAATCATGTTTTGTATAAAAAATAAATGTGAAGAACCAAGGAATATTACCGAATTACTGTGAAAGTGTACAATACTACTTTTGTGCCTATGTACAGTATTTTAATAAGAAAACAAGCATTTTTTTTACGAAAAACTAAATAAAAAAAATTAGCCAAAATACTGCCATTTTCACTAGATTTTCATTAAGTAGGTATTAAATTAATTATAAAGCACATAAAATAAGAAAAATATTAAATAAGGATTTTAGATAACTTATTTTAGTAGTGGTCTGCCTTTCCGTTTTAAAGGTGTTGATGCGATCATATTAGTAGCAGATTCATTTCGGAAATATCCTATATTAAATTTAGACAAGATCTTTTTGTATGATTTCATCATAGAGAAGTGAATCAAATTTTAGTGATTCTTAAAAAAAAAAAAAAAAAAAAAAAATAATAATAATCTACTTTTTTTAAAAATTGTTTTTGGAGAAATGTCAACTGCTTAAACGGAAATCTCTCTGTAATTGAATATATTTCGATAGCTTTAGATTGTTTTTAGAACATTTTATTGTTAAAAAAAAAAAAAAAAAAAAAAAGTTTAATTTTCAGAAACTCATTCTTTATTTATAACTCAACTTATTTTGTTCGAATGATAAATGCCTGTGCTAAAAAAAAAAAAAAAAAAAAAATAATATAATAATCTGCCATATATTTATGTCACATAGAACTTATATTTATGTTATTAAAAGAAAGAAATGCAAACAAAATATAGGTTAAGTAAACTCAATTATGAATCTAACTACGTATTTACAGTCATTATCTTCTAAGAGATGGATTCATTTTCTGCATTTAAACATATTAGTCATATGAAAATCCCTTTATTTCTTAAAATGGTCAAAATTATATATTCTATTATGCATTATAAAATATTCAAAATCTAGCAATTTGTTTTGGTCATAACAGCATGGAAGAAGCAATTTTTCTTTTTCATTAAATCAGCTGTGCGTAATTATTTTCTTTCTGTCTCAAAAAGCTGGAAAGGTTCCAAAGATGTCTTAAAAGACTTCACCTTTCACTCGGAAACCATGCGTAGACAATTAGATACAAACCATTTGTTTATTTTTATATTTTTTCCAGCTCATTGAGATAACAATGATAGTTCTTTAGTTATTAGGTACTCCTGTAAGTGTAATTTTAATTATAAAGTTTCCTTCTCCATTCACTAAATCGATGTTAACGTGGATTCATAAACCTTAACCAACGTTTCAGATTAATCATAAAATTAATTTTATTTAAGAATATGATACAATTTTGTTTTCTATTATCGGCATCACTTTTTTCTTTCGAGCATTATCATAAACACTATCGATATTATTAAATTTTCTGTCGTTAAATATCAACTAATAGACAGATTAAAATATTGGTATGATTTAAAATTAACAAATTTTACCTATTTTTAAATCATTCCAAATTTATTTTAGAATGATGTTCGGCATACTAGTACTGTTTTTATGTACCTATTTTTTTCCATATTACAAAATCTCGTTTATTTTAAATACTTAACCTAAAAAATTTGTGTAGATAATTTTTTAATAAAGTGAAATGGAATACATATACATTTGTAGAAAAATTTAAACAAAATAAACAAAGAACAAAATTTCAAAAACATTCAAAAGGTATTTCTCGAAACAGTTTAATATTAACATCGACAAAAGTAAAAAGCACGCGTCATGCTAAGTGTGCATAATCCTCACCTAATGATAGATTTTGCAATACAAAATACGGTTAAAAAAAAAAAAATTATATATATATATGTATATATATATATACATTACAAGGATCAAAGTGTAAGTATGTATATATATATATAATAAAAATAAAAGTAAATAAATAAATAAAAATGTAATGAAAGTTTTATGAAAAATTCAAGTATTCATTGAAATCATTAGTATCGCAAGAAATGAGCTGCTGCCACGTTACGGCTCTGGTGATCGAGTTAATCAATTTATATATATATATATATATATATATATATATATATGGGCTATTTACCAAATCCCTCAGAACTGAAAAAAAAAAGTGTAACGTTACACCAAAAATTTGCATTGTAAAAGAAATGCAAATTTACACCAAAAACTTGAGGCTTCACACTTTTGGTGTAACTTAAAAAAATCGTGTAATGTTACATTTATTGTATAACGCTATACGAAATGCTGTGTATTATTACATGAGAACATTACACCATAATATTACACAAAAAGTAAGCAAACGTTACACCAAAATTTTGACGTAACCCAGTGTAACTATGCGCATATATTTATATATATATATATATGTATGTATATATATATTTTCTAGTATGAAGCAGCTTACCTATCTCAATTACATAAACTTTTGGTGTAGTTTTATATGAATATGGCTTAGACAATTTTTGTGTAATAATACAAACCTTTGTGTAATGATACACACCTTTCTAGCTGTTGTCTAACATTACACCATGAATTGTGTACCGTTATACCAAAATTGAAAGTGTATACAAGGTGCTGTGTAAAGACTACGCAAATAACACACACTGTATGTTCAAATAAAAAGAAAACATATTGCAATTTATTTTTTTTTTTAAATGGCGCGGCACTTGCAACTTTACGGCATTGGCCGGAGGGTCGCCGAATTGACAACCATTTGTGAAGGGGCACCCGAAGGGCGGTCATCGCTACCCCTAAATGGGACAACACATCCATGCCTTTTCCGGGATTACATATTGCAATGTATATCTCCAATTAAAAGTTACAAAGCTAGTTGCAACATTAGTTTTTAAAGGTGCCAGAAAAAATATCGTTTTGGTTCGTCAAAGGAGATTTATGAAGAAAAAACTTATTTTGTGAAGAAGAGTACGCGTAATAATATAATTAAATCTTTAAAAATTCAATTTCTATGTCTTAATTTTATTTCACGTTTGAATTGGGTTTATAAGAAAACTTTGAACAATAATTTTTCGATGACTATGTTCGTAGATTAATTTATACTTTAATGAAAAGGGAATCAAATATAAGATTAAAAGAATATTGCATTATTCTCTCAAACAGCTGCTCGAGCCGGCTAAAGACTCCCGTGTACACTAATGGTGGCTGGCGCGGGTAAAATCCGTCGTGGCCGCAATGTCCCCTATGTTTCCATCCAAATTGTACCTTTGGGAGGGGGGGGGGTCACTGAAGCGGGGGAGCCATCCCCTCCTTGGAGAATCAAAATTGTGATGGCATATCTCCGGACCATCCTTGGGGGTGAGTCCCACATTGTCGCCATTTGCCCACTGCGCAGCACTCGTGCAAAGTTAAACCTAACCAACCAACCAACCTCTCAAAGAGCATTTTTAAAAGCATTTATAAATACAGTAAAGTTTTTTTTTTTTTTTTTTTTTTTTTTATAATTAGTAGAATAAAAATGGTTCACAACAGATTTCTGATCATTGGTTTATATATTTCTCATAAATACGTGAAAGAGTAGCATTAGGTGTTTTAAGTTAGAAACGGACTTTCATTTTCGCCAATTTATGTGCACTAACCGTTGCTATACGTAAATAGATTTATTAAGTAATCAACCTTCATCTCGTTCAAGATAAATCACATTTATTTCATTTTTTATAACAACATTTTTATTAAACTTTTTAAACTTCCGTTTACAATGCTGAGAAAGTACTTAAAGACATTTTAGCTCATAAATTCTTCAACATACTAAAGTAAAAATTTATATGTATGGTAAAGGAAAAATGAAAAATAAATTAAAAGCATGAAAATACAAAGCTTGTAGTGGGATAGTAAGAATAAAAATAAGTTCAAATAAAAATCATAATTTTGAGAATTTCTTAGGACATCATTGCAAATAAAAACCATCAGAAATAAACAATATAGATGCCATTAATTTTATTTTGTAATTATATAACTAAAGCTACAATGTGTGACCTGATTTTAGTTTTCTTTTACAGATATTGTACTTTATTTGTACTTATTTTATAAGTACAGATCAGAAAAAAATTGTATAACATTCCCGAAATCTACTTTAAGCAATTTCCTGTCTTAAACTGAGGTGTATTTTCTCCTGAATTTCTCAATGTGACCATGTGAAGTCACAATTGTGCATTTATAAATGTCAAGTGCACAATTGTTTGTAGGAACATGCTATTATTATAAATGTGAATAACGTACTACTATTTAGTTATGTTTGAAACAAAACAAAAATATCCAAATTTATTTGTACGTTTTGGGATGTTGATAAAGTGGGATTTAAGGCTGATTGTCTGCATGGGATTTAGACCTGGGGAGATGCCTAGCTGAGGAAGATCTTTTTAAGGAGTGCTAGCCCGTATTCACGGAAGTTTCGGAGAAAAACACGTAAAACTCCGAACGGCTGTGTTGACGAGCACAACCTGGGTCAAAACCTAGCACATCCTGTCTATCAGTTGGGAGAGTAGAATATATATTTAAGAATCTTTTCCTCAAATTAAAAATTACTACATTTTTTAAATTAATACTTTTCTCATGCAATTTTTATCCCTCAGGATTTACTTGAAATTAATCCTAAAGTAAAAGAAGAGGTGTGTTTTGAAATAGCGGAGGTGTGATGTTTTCCGAAATGTTTCTGTTTCTTGTACGAATTCTTTTAAAAAAGAATCATTCAAAATTTGCTCATTCCAGTAGATAAATCCGGATACATCAATCAAAGTGCTTTACCTTAGTGCTTGATCAACTTTTGCATATTTTTATTTAAAGCAATAATATCAATTTACCTAAAACAATTCACTAAAACGTTCCAGTCATTTCTTAGTTTTTCTCTAACGTGAGTCAGAATGCACTTTTGAAAAATAATATATCTTATGCGTGTTCACAGGAAGCATTACTGTATACCATAAATATGTCAGACCGGTTTTATCAATGAAAATAGTCGAAAATCCATTTTTATGAGAATATAGCTGAACTGTATGGTTATTGTCCATATAACTGTATGGATATATCGACCATTCCATGGTGATGGTTGTCAGATTTTGACTCATTTTAAGGTGTTATAACCTTTTTTAAGGGTAGAATTTTTCAAATAATCTTAAAAAAAAAAAAAATTATAATACCTTAGCTTCTTAATAATTAGATGTGTAAATAGTGAAAACTAAATGTAAAATTGGTAATGCAGTGATGTATTATCAAATACACTTTATTTTTAACTTTCCAAAAATATTTAATTGTTTAAAATACATCCTATTATTTATAAGTGATGGGCAGCGAATTGTTTGAATGACTGCAGACTAGTTTCATGAGATATGTCATCTTTTTATAGTCAGCACTAATAGGGGTACATATGCATGCAGTTTAAAATAATATCCTTTTTTCTTTTTTCTTTTTGACTATTTCCCAAATTTTTTCAACGTTTGAGGCAAATATTTACAATTTTGTCATTGTAAATTAAAAATATATTTTGATTTCATGTTCTACGTAGAAATAGCTACAATTTGATGTATAACAAGTGATTATACAACAAATTTGATAATTTAACATCTATGTTCACTTTTACGTGGAAAGAGTGGTAATTTTAAGCATATTGAGATTTTTTAAAATTAATTTGGTAATTGGACTTTAATGTATTCAGTACTCAATTAAAAGGAAATAGAACATATCAAATAATGAATTGTTCTTTGATAATTCTATTTTTAAATACACTTAAATATACATGTGGGGACAAGCTAAGAAAAAAGGTTTTATTCTCAGATTGTTTAAATACTATTTATATATTTATACACTTATATTATTACATTTTTATTACATAGTTTTTATATAATTTTATTATTGCGTTATATAATTTTAGTTGATTCATGTATGATTTTATTTTAAACTCGAGGCAGTGATTTTAAAGCAAAATATTTCTTTTTTCATTATTAGAAAATTTCCGGTGGTATCATGCTGTTTTGTTACAATAGATACATTTAATTTTTTAGAGAGTTAGTTAAAGATTTATAACTTGTGATTTGTACCAGTATTACACATAAAACAAAACTTGTGACTTGTTAGAGAAGTTAAAAAAGTTTATTTGATTGCAAGACTTTTTAAATAATACTTATAAATAGTATATATATATATAATATTCATTTATAATTTATATAAACAATGTTTCATGCAAAAGTTTTAGTATAATAACAAGATAATTTTTTTTTTCAATAGAAAAATATTTCTGAGAATTTTAGTCTCTAATATAATTTACCAAATATTCCATATTTAATTAAAATTGTGTGAATAAAGCTTTTTTCCCACAAGTTGTCAAGAAAGTAATTAAGCTTTTAATACGAAGCATTTACATAACTTCTGTTCCACACTCATTTCTTATGCAGGTAAAATTCTTGAGCCATCTTATATAATTCATTTCATTCAGAGGAAACTGCTTTAGCTTTAGAACTTTAATTAAACTTGCATGTTAACCCATAATGAAATATTAAGGGGTTGCGTTTAGTGGTAGCTTTCCTTCTTTTCCTCTCTAATGTACAATTTTAAGATATCTTCAGATAAACCCGACAATTTCAAGTAACCACAATTAAAAAAAAAAGAAAGAAAAGAAAAGAAAAGAAGAGAAAAGAAAGAAAAAAAGAAAAAAACTATTAAAAACATACGAAGAACTTTAAAAATATTTTGAATGGTACCAAAGAAAAAAAAAAAGAACGCAAAATCATGCGCTACACATTGATTATTAATACTTTCCAAATGTACGTAATTGTTGCATAACTTTCAATACTCTTTCCTTACCTTATCACACAACGAACAGACAGTAGTTCTGAAATGTATACCGATAGACTGATTGAATTCCTAATAAACGTTGTTAGAAAGTGTTAAAAATGCTCAATATTAAAAAAAAAGTAGCCCTTATATTCTAATTTCCCTCCATAATGTATCTGAATATTTTAGTGTAGCCCTGTAAATCTGAAAGATAACAAAATACTACTATATACGAAGTACTATTTTAGCATATTAAAAATCAATGTCAATTTCTTTATGACTTTTACAATAGAAAGTTCATTAAATGTAATTTATAAAAATGTCTGTCCTAAAATGGAATGTATTAGCTTTTGGGTGTCCCTGTACACAAATAAGTTGCACAGGACATATTCATGTCATTTAAGATAGGGAACATTCCAGGGTGAATTTGAATAGCATATATAATTTTGTAAAAATTCTGAAAACATTTACGGGCGAAGCGGCGGGCAGATGGAGAGCCGGACAGATAGGTACTTAGATTAAAATCATATTTCCACTTAAAAATTGTTAAAAAGTGTTATATTGCTTGATGTAAACAAAAATGCGATTTCAGCAAATTTGCAATAAAAGATTTCGATGTAACTGAATATTTATGTGTGGCCCTGTAAATCTAATGCTAATCGTACTACATTCTGTAGAAAACATTCTTTTGTGCATGTGACTAACATATTTCAATTTTATTAAGATTTGTGCGAAGTAAAGTTATTAAAATATGGTTTGTAGAAATACTTCTCACAGAACTAATGCTTTGAAATACTTTTGGGTGTCCCTGTACACAAATAAGTGGTAGTATTTACTCCATTTTCTATAGGAAACATCCGATATTGAACTTAAACAGCAGATTTCAATTTCATTGAAATTTGTGTAAAATAAAGGAATTAAAATATAGATCATAAGAATACCTCTTATAGAACACAATACTTTGGAATACTTTTGTGTGTCTCTATACACAAGCCAGTAGGGTTAATCACTCCATTTTCAATAGGGGTGATGGTATTTACTTCCATTTTCAAAGGGAAACATCCGATGGGGGACTTGAATAACATATTTCAATTTCATTAAGATTTGTGTAAAGTAACAGTATTGAAATATGCTTTATAGAAATACCTCTCATAGGACACAATGCTTTGGAAAACTTTCGGATGTCTCTGTACACAAACCAGTAAAGGTGTTCACTCTATTTTCAATAGGGAACATCCGATAGTGAACTTGAATAACATATATCTGTTTCAAGAAATTCCATAAATATTTACGGGAGTTTGAGGGCGTACAGACAGACGGACAGATGGACAGACAGACAAACCGAAGTCATAAACACTTTTCACCCTTGTTGGAAAGTGTTAAAAACACTGGATAATTAAGTTGTATTCTTAACTTAGGACTTTAATTTCTGGACCACTAGGACCCCACCATTAACCAAGAATTTCTGCTGAGTACTTCTGAGTACGGCTGAGTACTTCTTATCTTTTTGTTCAGTGTGTTAAATATTGAGTAAGTATTACATGAAAAAAGTTAGTTTATAGTAATTTAAGTGAAATTTCAGATTATTCTTATGCATGATAAGCAAATTTTAGAGAAGACACGATAATTTTATTACTTGTCTATTTTCTTTTTAATACTAATTTTGTTTACTTCGTTTAATTTCCTTTTAAAATTAGGGCTCACGATCAGCGATGTCTTAAAGCGAGAACAAAACATCGTGAATAACTACACATATAGTACAGTATTAGTATTAAACTTTGTTCCGGTTATGCAATTTATTTTATTGCATTTTCCCACACATTTTGATATGTTTTCCTGGTTTTTCAAGAATTTTCAGCTACACCAGAGTATGTCGCAATCTTGCGTCAAAACAACTGTCAGGTTTCTGACATGTTGATATTTTTTTCGTTTGAAAACAGATAGTCACTGAAATAACTTTTGATCATTTAAACAACTTTCACAAATAAAAATTTTTATGAAAAAAAAAAAAAAAAAAAAAAAAGCATGGAAGAATAAAATGGAGCTTTATTAAAAAGCGTTTTTCGAGAATTGAAATACCCTCTGATATGATGGAAAATTAGATCATTTGGAGGCTGTTTTATTTATGCCTGTCATTCTTAGCGATCGATGCAAATATACGGAGACTGTCAAAGATGGCGTAAAGGAAAGATCTTGGCGTTGTTATGGCGATGATTTTGGCGAGCGACATCCGGCAACCCGATACTAGAGCAGCCAGCAGCTCAGAAGCAACGGCCTGAATTGTGTTGAGGAGGATTTTATGTTTTTTCTACACTTGGATTCTCCTTATCTTTTCTCTCGGATTTGTCTAGCATCATCCAACTCTTTATAAGAGACAGGTTTCAGTCCCCTCCTTTGGTGGTGGGAAAAACTGACATCCCATCGGTCACTCTGATCATGGCTGACGTCCAACAGAGAACGACCACTAACGGCACTCCAGGTAATTTCAAATTTAGATGTTATTTTTCCCTTTTCTTCCGGATAAACAGTCAGCGTTTCTTCATTTACCCCTTTCATTACAAGACAAAAACAAAACAACCCCAAAATTATCAGCCTCTTCAGCAACGAACATTTTCTGAAACTGATCTGAAACTTTGTTTAGAATTGGAAAAATGATTCGAAACATTGTTAAAAAAAATATATATAGATACATAAGTGAACATTTTGGTTGATAGCAAGGTACTGATACATGCATAAATATATATATATATATATTTTTTTCCAAACGAAAGGCCGGGAGGTTTTTTTTTTTTTTTTTTTTTTTAACAGGAAAGAAAAGAAAAAAAAAATCGTAATATGTGAAATTTTGTGTCTGAAATAGCAAGAGGATCGAGAAATAAACGGAAAGACTCGGATACGGAGATGCAGATTTCTCTACGCGACACACCCGAATTCTTCTTCTTCTTCTTCTTCTTTTACAAATTAAGGTGTGAAAATAATTATTTCTTCTTCATTTCCTAAAACATAAAAGTAATAAATATCTTATTTACGTTTATTAAAACATAAAATATTTTAAAATCCACTACACTCTTTGAAAAGGAATGAAAGAAATTAAAAGAAAAAAAAAAAAAAAAAAAAAAAAAAGGGCAGGAAGAAAGGAAGAAAATTAATCTATTATCGATTATTTTTTCTTCTTTTGTATCTACTATCAGTTTAAAAATTAATAAATGAATATAAAAGTATGACGTTTTGTCACAAAGTTCATTTAAATATCTTTTTTTTTCATTTTATTAAATCCATAAAATTTATGTTAAATTTGTTCACAACAAGTGTATATGCATATAAGGATACATTAAAGCCATGCAGAGATTTTACTAGTAAAACTTAAAATATAATTTGTTAAAATTTAACTGAGTTTGGAACAGACAAAGTTATTTTAGTGCATTTAAGTTGGAGCATCACAAGCTGTCTTTATTTATTGCTGTAACAAATAAACGCATTTTTTTTTTTTTTTTTTTTTTTTTTTTTTGCATATAATGCATTATTTAGCAAAACAATTGAAATTTTCCATATAAATGACTAAATTATACAAAAATAAATCTTGAAAGTGAAAATATATAAATGGTTTTAAGCGTTTTTAACTGTTACCTTTAAACATATTTTTCAAAAAAGTGGCCTGAAGCAGCTTTTTAAAACTTACTTATAAAATACCAAATTTAATAGACACATAAAGTAATTGACTTAGAGTAATTTTTCAAAATAATTTCTAGGTCATCAATATTTTTAGCGCCAAATGTATGATGATGTACAGTTTTAATATTTAAAAGGCATAAAAATCTTTTGTTTCCATTTTCTATAAAATTATGCGATATGAATTGTGTGGAAAATTTTATTAAATTACATTAAAAAAAGGTTAAAAATGTGGGGTATTTAGTTAAATTTTTGTTTATAAAAATTGAAATAAACACGTCATAAATTCCCTTACTTTTAATATTGAAATTGAAGCTCTACTACAATAAACACAAATAAGTTTTTAAGGCATAACATTATTTTATTTTACTTTGTTGTTAAAAACGTTCGTATTATAAAGTAGTTCAAGATAAGTGTACTTAAACTTTTTTTAAATTAATGTTTAAATAGCTATTTTATATCATTCTGGCTTACAAAAATATTTATTATTATTATTATTTTGAAAAATTCAGCATTGGTGATATTGTTAAATTTATTTTATGCATATGTCTCAAATTAATAAATAATAAATAACATTGTAATAAATAACATTAAAGCATGAATGTAAAGTAATAAGTAACATTAATACAGTAATAAATTATCACATTAACAAATTAACCCAGTATGTAAAGTAATAAATAACATTAAAGTATGACTATTTACCATCTATTTTTTATTAAAATTTATGGGTGCAAATCTCAATAAAATGGGAGTTAATATTCAAACTGTGAAATAATAGAATGAATCATTATGCAATTATTAAAATAACTATCCTTTAGGGTATAAAAATAATAAAGAAATATTATACGCATTTATAATTATTCTTATTTTATCAAATATTAAATTGAAAATTTATGCAAAATGCTTGGAAATAAAACTAAAAAATGTAATTAGTACTAAATATATTAAAAATATTATTTTACTTGTTAAATTTTAAGCCTTACTTAGCGTGAAATTTTAATTAAACGTTATTTACCACTATAGTTAAAAAAAAAAAAAAAAAAAAAAAGTTTTTTAACGTGAAAAAAGATTTTGTAACTAAGCAACAAATTAAATATTTTATTTACGCTTTTCTTTTTCTTCTTCCTTTTTTTTGTCTCCTTTCTTCATATTATTATTTTACAATGATGTCATGAGAATTTTTAAGTTTTATAAAACACATTACGATTTCTGCTAACAATATTATTCTTCTGCCGAATAAGTTAATAATAATCTGTAATTGAAAAATAAAAATGTTTTATAGCAATTTATCCTTGCTATAATCAATAAATATGGATAATTTCATTCATTCTTATATACATATATAGATAGATAAATAGATTATACGACCTTCGTAAAAGATACGAGATCGTAAAAATACGTTTTACTGTATTTTTTCAAACTAAAATCTATATTTTATAAATTCTATATTGAATATTATGCTAAACATAGTTTTAAATTTAAGATCTGAAATAATCGATGGATCAAGTGTTAATATAGTTGCATTAAGTATGAATGACTGGAAAAGAAATGAACTCGAAATTGAAGTTCATTACCAGAAGAGAGACATGAAAGTATAAGAGAAAAAGAACAGGAAGTAGTAATATAAAAAACGCTGCGGTTGTGCGTTTAAAATAATAGTAAAAAACAAGAGCAAAAGTTATATTCGGATGTCTTTATTTTGAAGATGGTGAGTATCTGGAATGAAAAGAAAGTTAAGTTATACGATTACAGTGAAGAAGAATTAGTTACTAAAACTAGATCAGCTAGCAATAAAACAAAGAATAATAATATCCTTTTCAACAGGAAAAAGAATTGAATTGCGCTGCAGCTCTAGAGCAACTTTAAAACGTATGATATTGATTTCTTAGAAATTCGTTTTTATAATACTTAATACAGAAAAAATAGAAAGGAAAAAAATAAAAGAAAGAAACGCGTGCCTTTTAGTTTTTAAACTTCAGAGCAGTGTTGCCAGATTTTGCGAGATTTTTAGTCAATATCCACCACTAAATTTTAATTGTAACGGTTGCCTAATAACTTCGAAGATTAATCGTCTTTTATATTTAGGAAATATCAGTTCTCAAAATTTTTGGTGACTATTGAATAAAAAAGTCGCCAAGTCTGGGAAAACTTCTTCCAAGTAGAAAATAAATACACGATGAATATAATTTAGACATAAGAGAAAATTAATACATAAAGAATTTACCCTGTAATTAAAAAATAACAAAAATCCAAAAAGTCTTTGAACCTTACTTTAGTTCCTTCACAATTTTTAGCTGACACTATCACTTTTCTAATAATTGATACTGGAGGAGGATTATCTTTGTTCCTTTTTCTAAATTTCAGGCAGCCATTGAGGTTGTATTTTATGGTAGAATAATATCTTATTTAAATAAAGCCCATGTTAAACATAAGAAAGGATTTTAACAAATCTGATGACGTTTTCAGGAATAATAATGTTATTTAAAAATAATATATGAAACGGGAAAAAAAAAAAAAAAAAAAAAAAAAAGAAAAAAAAGAAGAAGAAGAAGAGGATTGGACAGTTAAAAAAAAAAAAATACTGTGATTTTAAACCTTTTGTTACTAGTTTGTTAAAGTTGCACCGTATATATTATAGGTAATTACAGTTAATTTCCTGAAATAGAAACGTTTATATCATTTATACGTAAAAAAAAAAAAAAAAGCCATTTTAAGTCACATAAATTGACTAATATTAAAAAAGGAATATATATTTTATTTTATTATTATTATTTTTTCAGAATAGTTAAATATTAAACTGGTATATCAGAAATTTTGTTATTCAATTTAATTATAGTTGCGTAAAAATAATATAAAATGTATTTTGCTTAAAAATTTAAGAGCAAAAGTGTTTATATTGTAAAAGTGTTTTATATTGTACAAGCTTACAGTTTCTATTAAAAAAAAATTCCAGATTATTGTTATTATTTATTTATTTTTTAATTATTATTTTCTATTTTAAATAATTTACTAAAATGTTTTAAAAAAATTATGCTAAAGTCATGTGTGTGCTGATCTGTACATCTTAAAGAACATTTTCAAAATTTTTAAAAAGGGGTACAGTTATTCAAATACAGGAGTACTGTTATAATAGTTAACAAATTGTCACAGAATTTGTCAAATATTTCAAACATTGTAATGAATTTTAACACACTACGTTTTTCTGTGTATCTGCTTGTGTACGCTGTACTTTTATTTCTGTCAAAATGTAAAGGTGTTGTAAATAATTACAAAAGACTTAAAGATTTTTCTTGGTAGATACCCCTTAAACAAACAGATTTGAATATCCTGAAAAATCTCTTATAAATAATTAAACGTGCGATAATTTATTATTTTTCAAATTTTCAATTATTTCAATTATTATTATTATTATTATTATTAATAGAAAAAAAAATAAAATTCAGTGCAAAAATTTGTATTTATTATAGGTACAATATAGAAAATTGAAGGGAGAAAAACATTTACTCATATCTGAAATATTAGAAAATTAGATTAAAAAAATATGCCCATTCTTTTTTAAATGAATTGAATTAGTGAAATATAATTCCTTTAAAAAAAAAAAAAAAAAAAAGATAAAGCTGTCCGCTGAATACACTTTGTTTTAATAAATTAAAAAAGAAAAAAGAAGAAGTTAGTTATTCATACATTTAGAGAGAGAGAGAGAGAGAGAGAGAGAGAAAATCTAAATCTCGTTATTTTATGGATTACAATTACTTTCTTTTTTCCGTGACAATCTTTCTTGTTATTGCTCTTACGAAACGATATCACTACGAGATCAGATTGTAATCTAGAGAATTTATCTTAGAGAAAATCTCTGAGGATTGGTATTTGATATCCATATCAATCCAGGGTATAAAATATGAATGTCTTTGATTGGAGTTGCAAACGTTTTACTATCTTCTCTCTGCTTCAAATTAAGGCATGAGAAATTATATTAAAACTAATAACTTTGCTAATATCTCGTATTAACGTATTATCCCAAAATAAATATATTTTTCTATGTGAGATGAAATGTGCTAAGTAAATTGAAAAAGGGAAATTTGCGTGCATAAATGTACTTTGAAAATATCGCGTAAGAAAATTATAAAGCTATAATAAATATCGGTATCAATGTTGCATGTTATCTAGAAAACGTAAATAATAAAAATATTTTATAAAGAAAAAACTCTTTTGCATATGTGGCTAACACTGGTGACGCTTTTGAATACCATTATTTACAAACAGTCGTCATTACCTTATTTAGACTTAAAAAATTATTAACAAAAAATATTAATTGGAAGTATTGGTATTAAAAAAAATCACCTGTGGTCGTCCTGGTATATGATATCACACAACTCTTTCAAATTATTGAGGGGCAAAGTGCTTAGAAAAAAGAAAAAACGTTAGCGCAAAATTTATTGTTTCTAACCTTAAAAATTACTCCATTTGCTTGCAAAAAATTTACTTTGAATATTTTAAAAAATTATTCTTTTCATTTTTTCCAAAACTAAATATATTCAATTCGTATTCATTCTAAGCCGTACACGCATAATTTCTTATATTGCATGCAGGAAAATACTTACATAAGTATATATCTGGAGACTAATATTATTTTTTAGCAGTTACATAAGTAGTGCCTAATTATTAAATATATATATATATATATATATATATATTATTTATTTATTTATTTACATTTTATTTATTTACTTTCCAAACATTTATTTTTTTTCTAATGATTAAAAATTATTTTTAACAGTCGATAACATTTAAAATTACACACGCACACTATATATATCACTATATATATAATATTCTATTATAATAATGCGTTGAAACCAGGAAGTAAATCACATGACTGCATATAATATATGCAAATATACTTAAATATCATTCATTAATGTATCAACATTTTAAATGATTTCGCACAATTTAATTTATTAAACAAAATATTAAAGTGTAGAAGAAGTTTTAATTTTCTTAATATTGTGTGTAAAATGTGCAACGTGCAAAATATTGTGTGTAAAATGTGCAAAAAAAAAAAAAAAAAACCTGCTGAAAAATCTGCAGATAATCTGAAGGTATTTGGAACAAAAACCATAAAATCTGAGAATAACTGCAATTTAAAAGCAAAAAAATTGCAGTTTGGAAGCAAGTATGTATATATACATACATACATACATACATATATATATATATATATATATATATTTTTTTTTTTCCCTTAAACTTTTTATTGTTCCAAATACCTTCAGATTATCTGCAGTTTTGTGCAGTTTTTTTCTTTAAAAAAAATTTTTTTAAGATCTTTTTTAGCGGTGGTTAACGTTTCCATTTTTCTTTTTTTAATTTTTTTTTCTTTTTTTTTTTTTAAATGAATAATTCTAATAAATAATGTTTCTAAAGTTCGAATTCAGTTTTTAAATATTATCTTCTTCTTCTCATTTTCTTTGCTTATAGCTTGCATTTTTAAGAAATATTTCTAATTCGATTTTGTTTAAAATGTAACAAACTGACTAAAAGAGTTAATAATAAAATAATAATAACATGTTGCTATTATTTTGGCCAACTGAAAAAATTTCCGATTTCTAAAAAGTGTGTTTTAGTAATAATTATGCACATAAATTGTAGTTAGAAAAATGCTTTTTATGTTTTTTTACTCATTCCTATTAAATATATATATATATATATATATATATATAACATCCCAAAAAGAAAAATGGGCGGTAAAAAAAAAAAAAAAAAAACTCATACCATGACTTTCTACATATTCGTTGTAGGTTAATTATGCGTGGATTAAGTAAAATATATATTAATACATTAATTATACCCTATTGCAGACTCATAATTTAATTGTTAAGTAAAGTGTTCATAATTTAATTGCTAAGGAAATTCGTTGAACTAAAAAGAAAAAAAAAAAGCGAATTTAATTTATGCACATTGAACAAAATGTAAACAGGCAAGTTTCTATTTATGACTTTTATACATATTATTCATTGCGAAAATAAAGAAGTCCTTATTTTTTATTTTATTTTATTTATTTATTTATTTTGTGTGTGTGTGTGTGTGTGTGTGTGTGTGTGTGTGTGTGCGTGTTTTTTTTTTTTCCCTAGTTGATGTTCTGCTGCAGTTATTGTTTGTGGGATTTAGTGCCAGATTAATATTAATAATATTATGTATATTTTAGGGTAATACTAATTTATGCATCTTTTAGAAGATTTATAATGAGGCAAACTTGTATTTATGTGTTTTATATACATATTATTCATTACGGAGAAAATAATAATAAGAGAGAGGCAGATTTTGTTAGATTAAGAGATTTGTTTTTTATTTGTTTAAAAAAACAGGTGTTACTTAACAATTAAATTATGAATCTGCAATATAATAAAAACAAAATAGCGTTTTTTTTTTTTTTTTTTTTTTTAATTGTTATTAATTTCTTATGAATGAAAAAATTACAACAAATCACTCTTTATTATTAATTTAACTGTTACTCAAAGGTTAAACATTATTTTTTAAAATATTTCATTGTTTATTTTAAATTTATATTTACAAATCAATAATATCAAAATATTATCCAACACTGAAAAAACACTGCAATAACAGAGGAGAATTTATTTATTTATTTATTATTTCTTTTTTAAACCATAAAGAAAAATATGAACCATTATTTTTTGCTATTCAATAATAATAGTGGAGCAATGTATGCCTGTATTAAAAAAGTATTCTTAGGTTTTATATCTACTAATGTTAATTATTATGTATACAAAATAAAAACAAATTGTAATTTTTTTAAAACATTATTTCAATCTCTGCAAGTACAAAATAAAAAATAATAAAAATAAAAATAAAATAAATAAAAAATAAATAAAAATTTGTAACATTGTAAAAATAGCATAAATTTGTATTTATTAGTAACCAGTTATTAGTAAATCAGTTTTAATTAACGCGTATTATTAATTAAAAAATAATTTGTTGACAATAGCTCAATGGTTGATCTTGCTGGTTGATCTCATTTTTCATTTAAAGCAAAATAATAAAATAAGGAACTAATTACAATAAATTTATAAAAATTTTATAAAATTTACAAGATGTTTATTTCATAGATAAAATTTGAGTCCGAGTTCTAAGATTTACTCAAAAGGTATATATATATATATATATATATATATCGAATAACTATTGCATCTCAAGTTCTTATTTTATTTTATTTTTAGTTTTACTTTTTAAAAATTTTATTTTACTTTTTTTGCGAAATAACTTAAAGATTATATACAAATAATGTCTTTAATTACCTTTAAAATCTTTAATTGCTACAAAATTTCACTATCAGTTTTAAAATATTACTAGCAGGCTTTGCCCGCTTCGCTGGCCACTAAATTTAAAGGAAACTCGTTTCTATATAGCTTTATAAAAATAAAATAAAATAAATTACTGAAATTGTTCAAAAGCTCGCTCCAGGTCCCTGCTGCATTCAGCAGCGATTTGGTCATCAACTACAACTCGGGCGCTTGTCCCTATTACCTGCGACAATAGTTTACCAATGAGCTTCCATTTAGGTGCTTATTATATAACAGTTTCGAAATAGATAGTATCGAAAAAATTGGAGTTTCCCTTTTATATTTGAATCCCAGTTACATGTGAACAACACTATACGTGTTGTTCACATGTAACTCGGACTGGACTCAAACGTAACTGGTTTTAGACAACATAATATTTGCTTTTACGTTATTTCATATGTTTTTTTTTTGTTTATCCAATCAACCATTAAATGACAGCAATTTCACGCCAAATATTACAATATGCTGTGACCGGCTACGTCTGTCGCATGAGACAATTAATTTTTTGTGTTTATATATAATTCATGGGTTGTAAACCTGATAGTACAGCCTTAATATAGTTCTCTTTGGCGGCTTTTGAATTTTTGTCACCATTTTAGACTTAATCCATTGTAACAATAAGACTTAATCCCTTGTAACAATATGCTATGAGCGCTATTTCTGCCGTATTTTAGACAACTAATCTTTTTATGGTTATATATATTTCCCATTAAACATATTTTTATTTATTTATTTAAATATTAATTTGAATTTTTCAAATATTTCTGTTCGACAGCGTGAGAGTGCAGTAACACACAGAGGTTCATTTGTTTGTATGATAAATTAGCATAGTGATTATTATATAAAAAAATAAATAAATAGGTAAACATTACCGTGTTACACAACTTTATTATGTCGCTCCATTGGCGGCTTTTGAATTTTTGTTGCCATATTAGCGATGGATTTTTTTTTTTTTTTTTTTTTTTTTTTTTTGTATGAAAAGGGGAAGACTATTTTGCTAATAATTTTATCTGACTCTTTTTTGTTTATACATAAGAATCCTTTATATTCTGCTTATATTTTTAATGCTTTTTAGGTTTAAAATAGTGCTTGTTGAAATAAATTTCCTATCTTTAAAACTGCATTTGTTCTGTAAATTTTGTGTAAAAATAAATCATTTATGTTTTTATATATTTGATGCGCTACTTAGATTAAAATGGCTGTTGCTATATTAAACTTCTTGTCGAAAAACATTCGGTGTACTTCAACACCAAAATTTAAAAAATCGCCCAGCAGGATCTGTTAATGAAGCTGATAAAATAAAAATATGGTTCATAGAGTTTAAAAAATCTATTTAAAAATTTATTTAAAACCCAAATTATTAATCTATCGTATCACATACACAGATATAGTAATAATATATAGATTGATCATTGGGGACAAAAAAGTGATTCCTTTTCACTCGGGAAAAGACGGCGATTTTACCAAAATATGGCAGTCTTTCCCCGCGTGAATACACACGGGAATATGCACGAATGTTTTAGCAAATAAAATTCTTGAATAATTTATTTACTAAAGGTGAATGAAAAGCCCCGGATATAGTTTCAAATTCATTCTTCTTTTTTTTTTTTTCCTTCAATACCACTTAATGGCTGATTCCAAAGCTTTTTTTTTCGGCATCAAAAATCTTTGCACGATAATATGGGGATGATAGATCTATATATATTATTATATCTATGATCACATAAATCTTTTCGAAAATAGAATAAAACTTAATTTGAAAAAAAAAAATAATAATAAATTTTGTTTATTAACCAAAATAATTGATGAAATTTGAAATGCAAGGGGTACAGGCTGTATATTATATTTTTGTGTTCGTGAGAGAAAATTTAAAAGAATTTGAAAACTGCAATTTTTAATCCCTTTTAAAAATCATGTGACTTAATGTGAAGCAGATTTTTTATTTTTTTTCTCCTAACGTTTCCATACAATCTTCTGCTGTTGCCACCTAAAATTCACACTTTAGTTAATTTTAAAAAATCTAATTGTCCGATTGATAAGCTGTTTAATGCATCGGATTAAAAAAAAAATTTCCCTTTCATTTGCTATCTTATTTGTAACGATGCGACTGATATTTCTAATTTATTTTCTAATCTTTCTGATTTATTTTCCTCATTTTAAATAAGTGTACGTTTTTATTATTATTATTATTATTATTATTATTATTATTATTTTGTCGAAAAAAATGGCAACAATTAAATTATGGATAAAATTTTAAAATTTAAATGTCTTATTTATCAGAAATTAGAAGGTTTTTATTTTCACAGTTTAATTAATTAAGAAAAAACTAATCATCCGATTGTTAAGCTGTTTAATGCATCGGATTTACAAAAATTTTCCCTTTCATTTGGTGTCTTATTTGTAACGATGCGAGTGATATTTCTAATTTATTTTCTAATCTTTCTGATTTATTTTCCTCATTTTAAATAAATGTACGTTTTTTTTTTTTTTTTTAATTATTATTATTATTATTATTTTGTCGAAAAAAAAATTGGCAACAATTAAATTATGGATAAAATGTTAAAATTTAAATGGCTTTTTTTTTATCAGAAATTAGAAGGTTATGATTTTCACATTTTAATTAATTAAGATCAAAACTAATCAAAAATTCGAAAATCTGACTTTGATGTGCACAATGACCCTTCGGGGTGCACCTTTGTGTTAAATCTCGTGACTGTCCGAGCTACCGTTTTCGAGATCAGTGAAATATACATACAAATATTGCTCACTTAATAGTATAAGATTTCATATCTCTTGATTTTCTTAAATAGTGAAGGGTGATAAAGGTTACAAATACGAGGATTGGATTTCCTTTAATGATATTAATTTTATAGAAAAACAATTTATGCAAGAATTATTTGTAAACAAGTTAAAAAATCATTATTTTTTTTTTCTTTAAGTAATTTTATTTTTATATTAAAAATTATTAGCCAGGTTTTCCAAAACTTTATAAAAATGTTTAAAAGACCCAAATTTTTATTTTATTTACTTGTTATTTGAACTTTTAAAGAAATTTAAATGTCACTACAGCAACAGTGATTATAAATATGATGATAGTAATAAATATTTTTATGTTTTTGAAGCTCTAAATCCCTATAAAACATGTTTGAATAAATGAACAAAAATATAATTATTTTTTTGGAAAAAAATATTAAATATTAATTTACCAATTTTTATCGTTATTCTTTCGAAGTATTAGATACTAATTACCATAAAAAAATAATTGCATCAAGAATAGAAACTCAGTCTCTCTCTCTCTCTCTTTTCGCCGCAATGAATAATATACATTCGGCAGCAAAATTATTGAAGCACACATCCACACATTTCATATATATATATATATATATATATATATACATTTAGTTTGGTCGCTAATTTTTATCACTAACTTAATTTCCTATAAAGAGTATAAGACTTTGTAAGGTTATGACTCGATAAATATTTACCAATTATTTACCATCTTTTAAGCAGGAATTATTGCTAGTGCTTCAATAATTTTGCTGCTGACTGTATATATAAAGCACACAAATACAAGTTGACCTTTATAGAAATCTTTTTAATGCGCATAAGTTAGTATTATTCTAAATTATGCATAATATTAGTATTAGTAATCAAGCACTAAATCCCACAAACAATAATTGCAGCAGAACATCAACTGGGAAAAAAACTACTATTCACACACAGAAATAAAATAAAATAAGATAAAATAAAAATAGGGACTTCTTTTATTTTCGCAATGAACAATATGTATAAAAGTCACAAATACAAACTTGCCTGTTTATTTATTTATTTTTTTATATGCATAAATTAAATTAGCTTTTTTTTTTTTTAGTTTAATGAAGTTTCTTCTTTCTTTATAAGCAGAAAATAAGAATAATAATATGGCAATAAAACACTTTGAACAGTATAATATTGGAAAGGAAATATATGCAAGGTTTTTATACTCTACTATAAAAACCTTTCAAGTATGCAAAAATAATTAAACATGTATTTTCAATGGCTGTTCTCGAAAATGTTTTTTAATTGAATACATGTGCAATCATACGTGCAAATAAAAATTTTATCTTTACTTTCTATTAACTATTTTCCTCAATTAGAGATGGTATATTATGCATAAAATATTTTTTTGGTGCCACCCTACATGCGAAAAATGTGACCTGGTCAGTTGTTTCTACACTTGAACACGATCTTAGCATCCGGGTCTAATCGCCTACGTGCGACAGGTGCATTTAAGTCAAAACATTCACGAAAAGTTGATTGCGCATTCACCTTTACTCCAGAATCATACCAGTTTAAAAATGAAACTTTCTTAAGTAAAATAAAAAGAAATCATCTGAATAAAGACAATAGAACTCGCTAAAGAAGCGCGTGAGGAATATAAACAGTCTGTTATCGTGCCGAATATCTCTACTGCTTGAATAAATAAATTTCTTTTACAAAAGAAAATTTCATTCAACTGAAAAAATGACAATATTTATTAGGAAATACTTCAAACAATCATATCTTCTAACAACGGGATGAAAAGGTTTACTTATATTTGCTTAATTTTCTTATTGATAAAATATTCAGGCCTGCAAAAATAACTTCCTGTATTGTTAAATATAATACACTTTTCACATTTTTCATTTTTTTTTTTTTTTTGTTAGAAAAAATCCATTTATTTATTTATTTTATGTATTTACTTATTTTGAACGAATGTAGACAAATCTTAGCAAAAATTCGCGGTCTCAGACCTATATGATTATTTTAAATTCGTTAAAAAATTCTATTTGGTACGTGAAAATGAAATATTAAATTCAAGGTTCTCAGATGTCCCTAGTTGGAATACCACCTTTTGTTTTTAGTAATCTGCATTTATTGTTTGTAGTACACATCTTCGAAAGGTAAATAAAAAGATTTCTTTACATAAAAAGTGGTATTCCAAATAGTGATTGCTGAGAAACTTGTTAAATTAAAGTTGAAAAAGGAAACCTGTATTTATATGTATTTTATTTTACTTTTATTTTTTTTTGTTTAAACCTTGCAGAAAATAAAAAGTGTCAATTTTGCTTAATTTTCGTAAATTTAAAGAAAAAAAAATGTTTTATTGTTGCAGTTCAAAACCTTTTATCTTGAAATATACTAGCCCATTCTTCATGCCAGGAATGAACTATAGCAATATAGTTAAAAGTAGTTATTAAAGAGAAATCCTATAGGTGAAATATATATAATCTGTACCTGATAAAGGGAGCTTTAAAATAAATATCCTGAAAATTATAGTTTTGTTAGATGTACCTTTTTTAGGTTTTTCTATTTAACTTAAAATTTTCTGATACACTTGTAAGTCTTAATACTGTTTGAAGCCTAACTCTAGAATAAGTATAAAATTGTAAAGCATAATAGTATAATATTCATTGTAATATATATATATATGAAAGCTTACAACAACAACAAAAAAATTACTAAAATATAAACACATGGAAAAATATTTAAAAAAAAAAAAATAATGAGCTGATTGAAAAAAAATCAAAATTAGACGAAATCGAATTAATGAAACAATGTTGAATTCACAACTTCATCGGGAGCATTGTAGTTGTGCACGGAAGTTGTGACTTTCTGGAAAGTCAAGTGTAAATTGCTAATTATTGCCCAAACCACAATGAAAAAGTATGTTAAAAAAGAAAGAAATAATAATAATAATAATAAACAAACACCGAAACGATATTTACATTCCAACTAAATGCACTGAATAGATGAATACAGTTAAAAACTAATATGATTTACAGTTAACTTTCTAATGTAGTAATGCTAGGTGATATAAACAGAGCATATATAAATAGAAGCATGCAGTTATTATTACTTAAAAAATATCAAGAAATAGTTTTATTTAATGTAATAAATATTATATATATAATAGATTATACATTAAATTTATTTAATATAATAAAAGTATTTTCGCTTAAAAAACTTTTTAAGAATTTAAGAAAGTAAATATTTGTAGTACTGTCATTTATATAAAAATTATTAAGATACTATATTTGTTAAAATAAAATTATTAAAATACTATAATTTTTAATAGTTTAAATTACTACTCTAAATAAAAAATTCATTTTTTAGTTCCAATTATTATTCTATTGCTGTAAAATTAGCATTAGATTAAATTAAGTTGATATACAAATTGAGATTAAAAATTTTGTAAGGTTAAATTTTTTTGTTCAAATTACTATTATACATAGAGTCGATTCTCATCAACATGAACACGCTTAACGCGAATTACTTTTAACAGGAACTGTTTCCACAATCCTCGTCAAAATGATTAGTTTAATTATGTGAAGATTAGTTACTGATAGCATGAAATACTGCTAACATGAAAAAAAAATTACCTCTTGAGATTCACGTTAACGTGGTATGACTGTATATATAATAATAATCATCATCATTATTATTCAAATAGTGTAATATTCGTCAATATTACACTATTCAAATTTAAGCTTTTCTACGTAACCTGAAATTTTTGTAATATTTATGTGTTCTCATATTGCTTGAGGCCTTGCATGTTCAAGGAAAAAATATAAGAAGAACAAGATTAACATTTAGAAAAGCAGAAAAAATGTGTATCTAAGGGATATGTTCGCATTCTGGTGTACCAGAATGACGAACCAGTTTGAAATTAGTTAACTAAATTAAACAACATCAAGTTTAGTTGAGAAAATTTTATTTAATTTCAAAACTTTTATTAAAAAAATTAATTACTTTTTTTAAAGTTAAAAGTGAATAAATAAATAATTATTTGTAGACGATTGTCAGGAAATAGCCGTCCAAGTCCTTTTTTGAAGCCGCCTTTACGCGTTCCATTAAAACAATACACTATTTAAAAAAATGATTTTGTGTTTTCGTATTTAACCTCTTAAATATCACCGGCGCATATACATGCTAGAGGCATTTTCCGCATCGATTTCTGGGAATAAACTTTAAATGTGATGGTGGGACTTATTGCTCAAATTAGGAAAATTTACCGTCCGCAAATGTTCAACATTTTTCTTAGATAAAGACTTCAGTTTATTTTTTATTTTTTTAACTATTAGAAAAATGTTTGATTGTGTGTTCATATTTTGTCATAAATCTATTTATTCAAGGTATAACCCAAATTAATACATTCATCGGCAAAATATTTTCCTATCTTATTTTTATTGCATTCCAAACATGTTTATTTAAATTTATTAAGGTTAAATTACATTCACTTAGTTGAAGTTCTCTAAAAAGCGCATACAAAAAAAAAATAAAAGAAATAAAAGAAAAAAAAAAATAATAATAAAGTAATACATTATCTAATGTAAATTCAATAACACAAAAATAGTAAAGTTAAACAGGTAACAAAAGAATTCACTATGAAGAAAAAGCATGGCATATCTACTTTCAATTCCTTCCGAATTCTTATGCGTGAGATTAATTTAATGCATTTTATATTTCCCTGGACAACGCCGGAAGTGCTTCTTTTACGAAATACTTCTCCGTCAGTAATTCTTCGATTCCGACCGAAACATTTATAAAAATACATATTTTACGATTTGGCTATTCTTTTTGGAATATGGTTATCATTTTAACTTTGAATTTCCTAAAGTTAGCATTTAGGACATGTAACTGATAACTGACTCTCTAAAGAGGATGAAGTTATAAAATAAAGTAATTGTTAGAGAAAGTGTTTTTTAACTTTCATTTATGATCAACGGCAAGTTCGTTCCTATATAAAAGCTGTTTATTTCTGCGTAAAGTTGTGTCATCTATTGTTTTTTGGTATAATGAACTAAGTTCTTAGATGTACTTCCGTATATTCAAAATAAAAATACAGGACATTAACGTTAACATTTAGTTCTGCTTCATTCATTCATTCTTTTCTTTCTTTCTTTCTTTTATTTATTATTATATACATATATTTTTTTTCGGTATATCATAAACGAATTGTTTAATTCGTTTATGATATACCGAAATTAGTTTGTAAATCAACAGATCTTATATTATATGTGAAATTGAATTCGAATATATTTTAGTAATCAATGAGTAATTAATTAGTGATTAATAAATAAACGTAAATCTTTCTCCAGATTATCCATAATATAACGGTTCAAATAAAGAAAAGAATATTCTTTATAAATTTATATTAAAAGTATTTTTTTTTTTAATAGTCCAAATTAAATTACTGTGTCTAAACTATAATATAGAAAAATTATTTACATTGCACTTAAAATCCATATAATAAGTAAATCTTTTGCATGAATAGAATATTGTATTTTCAAGGAAGTTATATCATTACGAAACTGAAGGTTACAGTATGAGATATCTTCTTCTACTAGGAGAAGAATTTAAGACAGGGTTTGGATTTGAAGGATGCCGCTTTATGGTAATCTTTTGCACATAAAGGTTTATTAAAAAGGGACATGCGGCTTAAAGTTAGTTCCGAACCATTACGAACATTTGTGTCTAAACTATGATTCAAAATCGGCACTTGGGAACTCTAACTACTATTTCACAATTAAACGAATTTAAGATACGAATTTAAGATTTAAAATTTAGTAGAGTATTTTCCTCCATAAAACTTAGATAAGTAGAAAGATTTTATTTAGATACCCGTTACTTTATAATTGAATTCTGATGCAATAAGCAAATGATTAATAATAATTATTCTCTAGTAATATGCAAGTAAGTAGTACGTAAAAATTATAGCAAATCTTAGAAAAATTGTTTTATGGTTCATTTTGATTCTTTTCTTCTTAAATTCTTTTTGCAAAAATTTCATATTTCAAACATAATTTTTTACAAAAAAGATCTTTGTAGAGAGAAGTCTAGATTTAATATTTGGTAAATCAAAAATTTCTGTCTTATATAAAAATTTCTTATTAATGATAATTTTTGCAGAAACAGAAAAGAGTTTTGGCAAATTAACAAAGTAAACGTAGCAGCAAGGGCAAAAGAGTTCCCGTCTCAAGACGGTACTCTTATATCACCATTCTTTATTAATAATTTCCACTATATGCAATCACAAAAACTTATTGTAGAAATATGATAAATTTTTCTCTATAGAAATAGTGGTAACAGAAAATGCGAACACTTTCATCTCTGCTTAATAGTGTATAAAGAGATTCATTTAATCTAACAACTGAAACCAAAAAAAAAAAAAAACAGCATAATTTATGCATCAAATACAAAAATCTCATTAATAATTTTTCAAATACCACCCCTCTACCCATTGTTATACGTTAGTTTGATTAAAGAATTTGATAAAATATTAGTTCTTTACGATGCGATTTGTGGTAGACGGAAATTGCGTGAAAATGAATCACGTGACAAAAGTTAAACAGTGCTTAGACACATGTTAGAAAAATGTAGTTCTAAACGCGTCCTGGAAGTACAATCATTTAATATTTAGCTGTGAGTAAAGGGTGGAGTGTCATCATAGTCTATTAGTAATAGTTCTGCCTTCGTGAGGATAATATCTCTTAAATTGAAAAATTAGTGTAAAGCTGCGGTCAATGTCTCTTTCATTTTCAGTTTTTGTATAAAAGATTTAATAATGTTTATTTTTTTAATCATTGTATTGTGAATTGTGATATACACAATTACACAATTCTGCAATTATTATTTCAATATATATATATATATATATATATATATATATGTGTGTGTGTGTGTGTGTGTGTGTATATATATATATATATTTTTTTTTTTTTTTTTTTTTTTTTTCAGAAAGAAAAATTGTGTGTTTAGCACGTACTTAATTAAAGGATTTTTAATAGGACTTGACCGTGTTTGATTGTATAGTTTGTATTAGTGAAACAATGTACGTATTCAATCTATCAAAAATAATTTGATATTAATATTTTAACTTACAGTATAAATAAATAAGTATTTCAATATTACTTTGAAAAAAATTAATTAAAGACAAAATATATGAGAAATCATTCGGTCCAAATGTTCATTTCTTAATAGGCTTAAGATTAAACTATTTTATTAAAGTATAAATAAACATTTTTCTTGATGAACATTACTCTTTGGTAGAAACTATTAAAATACTGCTAAGAATAAGCGACTATATGCTATTCAATGTATTTAAGTATGTTTCTTACTTTTATGTCTGAAAAAATAAAAGTAAGAAAGAATTTGGTCGAAAATCAATTCATTCAGCTTTACATTGCTCTAAAGTTACAGTTTACGCATTATGCATATTCAGGGTTGCTACTGACCCGATTTTTTTTTTTTTTTTTTTCACTCTTCCAGCGGAATATTCATACACTATTTTTTACGTTAATTGATCGTGATTACATATTAATGAAGATAGCTGTTAAAAAAAAAAAATGTTTTAGAGTCAGGGAGATAACACAGACTGTAAAAACTCTGGTATTTTAAATATAAAAAACTTAATACAGCAAAATTAAGAACTTTTTTTTTTTTTTTTAAATAAATAATTTTTTTTCTAAATCGTAGTTTAATTAACCTTTCTTCAGTGATTAAAAAGTATATGCAAAAACAAATATCCCAATTCCTATAATGTTTACTTTTAAGAATATTTGGTACGTCAAATGTTTAAATGTTTAGTTTACGTAAATTCAACAAATGAACATTTTTTTAAGATAAAGTTTAGGAAATATAAAAGACACGTTATTAGTTCTGCAAATAAATAATATATTAGGTAAAACATAGCTTCTTAGTTGTATAATATAGCCATACAATGAATATATATATATATTGATCTAAATATGATAGACGACAGTGACGACATCTTATTGACCCATTTCTAAAAATCTATATCATAAATATATATATATATATATATTTTCCTCTGATCAAAATTCATGCAGTAACAAGTATCGAAATAACTTTTTTTGAGACACCCACAGCCACACACATACTCATACACAAATATTTTATAAATTGTTAATAAGAATTTAATCATTTTGTTGTTCATTTAGAAAGCAATATTTTAAATTCTACGACCTTTTTTAACATAATTTTCTGTCATCTATATTAACCTATTATAAATACCTCTTCTTATCTTTAAGTATTCCTTGTTTGGATTTATATAAAAAGAAAATAGGCAGCAATAAATATTACAATTTTCATTTCAAAATAATTAATAATATTTATTGTTAATAAGGTAGAAAAAGCTACAGTCGGCAGCAAAAGTATCCGAGCACTAGCCAATAATTTTGATATCAAAAAAGGGCACTTAAAACTGTTTTGTTAAATAAATCCTTCTCAAATCATGTTCTTAGACTAACTAAGAACATGACCCGACATGGATTTATTTAACAAAGCAGTATTAAGTGTACCTTTTTTTAGACAGGCTTTATTGCTAGTGCTCGATACTTTTGCTGCCGACTGTAACTCAAAAATAAACTTTTAGTTTGTAACAGCCTTTATTTGTGTTAGACTCTTTCGCTTGACGATCAAATAATTAATTACCAGCTCGTCTGCCAGTAACATAATCAGCATACACCTACGCTGCAAAAATGACCCATATTTTGAACATGTATTTTGTAGATTTCATGTCATAAGTATATCCACGCTTGCACCCTGATGTTTCGAAGAAACCAATTACTATCGCTGTTGCGACAATTTTGTACCATTACACAGCTGCCCGGAAACTCAAAACTAAAATTCTCTTAGATTTGTTCCAATATTCTCTCTCTATTTTTTTTTTTTTTTGTGTGTGTGTGTGTGTGTGTGCGTGAGTGTCTCTTACACTGAATTAGCTTTTATTAGAAAGGTTTCCCTAAGAAGTTAATCTACTTATTTTAGGTTAAAATGATCACTAGTGTGCCCAAATAATAATAATAAAAAAATTCACTTGAATATTAATAATTTCTCCAAACTCGCGACTAAAATTCATGCTTAATATTTTTATTTTACAAAGTTATAAAGTTAAGTTCCTTTAATAAAAACATAGGGTACGAGAAATGAAATAATGACAATTTTTATTCACTTAATTTTGAAAATTTGAATTCGTTTTATAATTTAATGATAATGATTTCAAATTTTATCCAAAAGCAGAATTTCAGTATCATTTAATAAGCAATCAGAAACATCCCGTGTAACTGAGTAACTCTTATATTTTGCATGTATTTTAACCAAAATTTGAAGTAGACTCGGAAATATCAAGATCGACATAAAAAATGTTTGTAATGCATATTAAAAGGTATGACTGTGAGATTTTAATAGATAGATTTTAACATTACTACTACATTTGTTAGTGTCTTGAATCCAGAAAAATATTATATGTGACGTAATATCAAGACGGCATTTTTTTTTTTCATTTAAATTTATATTTCTGTAAGTTTCATTCGTTGCTGCCAACAGTTTTAATTTTTGGATCCTGCTATTTTTTTTATAGAAAATTTCACCTTATTTAATCACAGGAAATTGTTACAAAAATTTATAAAAAATTCTTAAAAAAAAGAATGTTATCCAAAATTCGGAACTGTTGGTAGCTGTTCCTTCATTAATAGTATTATCTCAACACAACGTCATTGGGTATGTATATATGAAAAATATATATCTTTTAATTTTTTAATTTTTAACTTCATCTGTATTTACAAAGGTTTTAAAGAAAATGCATAAAGATTTCGTTTTATATTGAAGTGCAATGAATAAACTACCTACTGCTTTCTTTCGTCACCCCTATATTGTATTACTTGATTTCAATCACATATTAGTGATTTTTATATATAAATATATTTTTGTGAAAATAATAATATCTTTATTATCTCATTTTTTCTTTCTTTCTTTCTGTATATATATGTAGGATGCTTGAAAAACTTCTGCTTTATTTCCTTCAGTATTGACTTTAGACATCCATAACAAATTACAAAGATGCCCTAAATAATATATATATATATATATATATATAATTTTATGAAATCACATGATATGCTATCTTTTTTTGGCCGATTATAATAAGGAAACACTTGCATCTATGCGTTTTTAGTTATCACCCCCCCCCCCTTTTTTTAAAAGTAATTTTTAACCAGAACAGTAGCATAATACAATTTACTATACTTGATTGCCTCAAGTAATCAAGTAATAACTAAAACCAACAATAGATAATAAGGCCAAAACTGAGTTCCAAAACATAAGATATTTGTGTTTGAGTCTGCGAATTGGTAACATTGCCTTCACTAAATTAAGAAACTGCTTGAAAGTTATAATTAATTTCCTTATCATATTTAGAAAGTATGACTTTAGTGCTTTTAATGTTTTCTCACTAAGATATGAATGTTAACATACATTTTAAAGTAATGTTTATATTGCATAACTGCCAACTTGAACGTTTTTTTTTTTTTTTTTTTTTTTTTTTTTTTTGTCTACTGGAAATTTTTAATAGAAATTTTTAATAATTTTTTTTAGCATTTTTCTGCAATTAAACATGATGATTTTTTTTATAAAGAAATAACGGTGTCAAAAAACCGTACAAGTTAAAATCTATGATAGTGTAACCAATTTAAAATAGATATTTATCTCACATTTTTAATAACATTGTTACATGTATGAGATATAAAAAAAAGTTATTCCGTGATCTAATCTCTTGAACGCTGAAAAAAAAGAAAAAAAGAAAACGTTTTCTGAATTTACAACTAATTTTTTGATTAAACTAAATTCCCTATTCTAGGTTTTTTATTATATATACTCGTCAATTGCATCTTTCATATTGGAGGTTAAAAAAAAAAAAAAAAAAAAAAAAAGACTGTGTTTTTCAATTATGCCAAATTATCTTTTAAAGCTATATAAAATTTAACAGAAATTTTAACTTAGTAAAAGTTAAAATATTAAAACTTAAAATTTCTTAAACTTTTTAAATGCAATTTAAACATTTCCCATCCAAAAACTCAGTCATTTTCTCAGTCATACAGAATTCGCAATACAGTAGTAACATTCCGATGTAAGTTTTTTTTTTTTTATTGGATTCAAAAAGAATGAAAATCTATCTCACAGGATTACATAGTTTTTAATTATATATATATATATATATATATATATATATATATATATATATATATACATGATTTGTGTCCCTTTTAATTTTTTTCAATTATTTAATAACAAACTAACCAAATAATAAATAAAAACAAATTTAAGACATTATCATTTGCTTTAAAATATCGTACACAATAGATGTATTTTTACTCGGTTTTGTTTGCTCAATAATGGTGTTTTATTTGCTTTATACTATTTTTCTTTATTTTTTATATCCCTTTTTTCAGCCTGTGATTATAGAATTCATTTTGTGTTGACCGAGCTATTAAAGTGTGGAGAAGATTTCCGCTGTAATCTGTTGACATTATGAAATATGTATTCAGCAGTATAATTTTTTTCGAAAAATAGAATCTTGAACAGACCAAACAAAGTTAGCGAAATAGTATTTTATTAGTTTATTTATTATAAAGCAGGAAAAAAAAATCGCATTTAGGAAAAAATAAACAAATAAATAAATAAAGATAAGTCAGTTTTGAACAAAAGAAGTCTTACTTTTTTCATCAGAATTTCATACAAATAACACATATATTCTAGAAATGTTTTGATTTTAGTGCATCACCATTTGAAACCTTATATTCACCAATGAACATTTCATAGCTGCCAACTCTCACGAATTTTCCAAGTCTTTACACCAGAATTACCTAACGTTTAAACTTTGAAATATTAAACTGTATAAAATTAATGCCTTAGATATTTATTAATAAATATTTTTGTAAAAAAATAGATCCGACTCCCAAAAGCAACTATTATACAAACAATAAAAAATGAAATGAAATCGAAAATTGCGCCTAAAAGTATGAAATAAATTCTTTCGCCAAACAGCATAAACACTACAATTAATCATAACTTTTGAAGTCGGCGCAAAATTAGATAAAATTTGATTTTTTTACAGCTTTGTTTTTAGACCGATAGCTACAAACGCTGTTGCTTCGAATGATCCATCTTCATAATTTCCTTTACTTTTTTATCATTGTATACAATATGTCCATTAGTAACATCTAAAGAGAACAGAAAACATCCTTCGAAATTCAGTATTTATGTTTCTAAGAAGTTACAAGAGTTTTCTTTACAAACTTCGTATAGCTTTGATATTTGTCGATCTTGCGAGTTTTTGGATTTGGCGATCAAATCGTAATACAAAAATATACACGCGAGATGTCTATTTTCGTAATATACATTGTACGAAATATTGTTGCATATTCTCGATTGCTCTCTTTATATACCTTATTAAAATAACCATGCTTTTTGAAAGAAATTACATATGTTCGCCAGATAATTTGGTGATCTCTTTTTTTTTTCGCCAAGGGCGACAGATATCATGTCAACTTCGCAAACTTTTGCAGCTTAAGAAATCTTAACTGTATTTGAAATAAAATAGTTTTTGGCTGTGCTTTTTAGATGCAAAAGTGAGATGTATATTTCGAAAAGAATTTGATTTTTGTATTGAATAAAACTATCAATTTTTATTTAATTTTGCCCCGACCTTAAAAGTTATGATTAATTGTAACCTTTATGTTGTTTGGCGAAATAATTTATTTCATACTTTTTAGGCGCAATTTTCGATTTCATTTCATTTTTTATTGTTTGTATAATAGTTGCTTTTTGGAGTCGGTTCTATTTTTTTTTACAAAAATATTTATTTTTTTCCTTTCAGTGAAAATGTTTCACAGCAGAACATGAGAAGGCGTCCGACGGCAGTCTCACATATCGCAACTCACAAGAAAAGTGACAAACTCTAAAAATGGAAATTTCGAGTTTATGTCCACTGAAAAATAGATGAAGTACTACAATGTGCACATAAAATGTTACACCTCCATCTCGAAAATTATCCACTCGAGAGGCAGTTGCGTCAGTTTTATTCAAGTGAATGCCTTATTTTAAAATTAAATTTTCTCAAATACTGCATTTTAAGTTTGTGTCACTTTTCTTGCCTTTATGCGACATGAGAAAAAACTATCTATTGAATCTCCATACATTACATTAAAAAGGTTTTAGAAATGTAAAGGAAGGATGCGCTACATTCGTAACCAAAAATCCTCTTACGCAGGATTTTTAATTACGAACGTATTTTTGTTGCATGTAGTATAAAAGTTTCCAATATCAGTAAATATATGAAATATAAACGTTCAAAAGAAAAGCAGCTTGAAAAAAATCGATGACTCTCTGTTATTCATACAAGGCTATCAAATGAGGCTTCAGAGGAAAAGTTACAGCGTATACATTTAATAAATCAAAACAGGCATAGAAACGATATAACGATAATCTCGACTGCAATGCACATCTGGATTCCGATTGAATTTTACAGAGCGTACGTGTCACCCACTACGCTTAAATATGCACAGCGTATAGTCAAACAAGGATCCAAATATGCATTGCAGCTGACGGATAGAAGTTCTAACATCGAAATAAAGGTCATTTTGCTTTCTAAAATCGTTTCGGCATGTTACTGTGCAGGAAATTCTGAACACACAGATGCACGTTAAAAACGTTCTGTTTTTAAAATTCATATTTATAAAGTATCATTCTGCACTAAATCGATGACGCTTTACAACTTTGTAATTTACATTTCTTCCCTTACTTCATAATGTTTTCGAGATAGAGACGCTATTTTCCACCCAAGGCGCTGTAAGCGGCCGCATCTTGTAGCGCATTGCCACTTTATTTTACTACTATTACGAGTGTAGCTGCAGCCGATCGGCATTTTAAAGAGTGAAAACGGACTTTTGTGAGCACCCTATCATTTGTTTACATCTTAATGAAACCATAATTGGATCTATTTCATGTCAAGATCTTTACAACAAAAGAAAATATTAAAATTGGAGCATCTCTTACGAAGTTATAAGCTAACAAACAACAACAATAACATCAAAAACATGTGGTTTGAATTAAGAATCCTTTGTTAAGTCGGTTAAAAACGACAATGCGCTAAACGATGTGACCGCTTACAGTAACCGCATTTTGAACTATATAGTATATGTGTCACCAGTTACGCTGCAACGTGTGCAATGTAGTTCAAGTGTACATAGAGTAAGAAATTTCAAACAAACAAATGCGCATTTTTAGCGTTCTATTTTTGCATCATTGTCTACAAACTGTCTTTTTGTACTAAATCGATCACACTCTTCAACTTTGAAATTCACTTTTTTTTTCTGTCTTGAACCTTTTTTCGAGATAGGAACAGTAGCTCCACTATTTTCCACTAGGTGGTGCTGCAAACGGTTTAATATTGTATCGTATGGGTACTTTACTATACCTACATACCACTTTTATCACTTCAGCTGTAGTCGTTTAGCATTTAAAAGAGTTGGAACTGACTTTTTTGGACACCCTGTATTTTCTTTAGATCGAAAAGATATTACAATGGGACCTATTTCAGACCAAGTCCTTTTTAACAAAGCAAAAAGTATCAAAATCGGAGCAGCCGTTCGGAAGTTATGAGCTAACAAACAAACAACAACAACAACAAAAAAAAAAAACATACGGTTTGAATTGAGAACCACCTCTTTTTTGAAGTCGGTTAAAAAATAGAGGTAATAAACTTATTAAAATATATATATATAGATGAGCCATACTATTTAAAAGCATAGAATAGAAATGGTAATATTAAAATAATGCATATTGCTTGTTGGCCACCTCATTTTGCTAAAATGAGAAGCTAAAATCTTACATCCCCAACAAAGAATTAATTAATAATAACAACAAAATTATGTATAAATAGAATCATAATTGTTTTATTTACTAAACAATATTATAAATAATATTATACCAGTACATTTTTATATTTTCATAGTGAGTTCCTAAGTTTATAGGGTCTCATAAGGTTACTGAAATGATGCTCATAAATGGAACTTTACCCTTAAAGCCCAATATTAATCATTTAAAACATTCATGAAAATGAGAAATACATATTATTAATTACTAGAGTTAGAGCTTTATATGACATGTTTAATTCTTGAATAAAAATCGACTTTGTATCATTTACACTTTATTCTTTATATATCATTATTAATTTTCTAGTTCTACCTACACCGTGTCCCGAAAGTTTAGACAATCAATGAAATTTGCATTAACATGAAAATTAATAAGGCACAATTAAAATTCGTGAGATAGGTAATAAATAAAAACAATTTTACTGATATACACATATAAATTATGATCAAAGGTTTGAAATTATAAAATGTACATTAAATTATATAAAAATGTGCTGTCCCAAAAGTATAGACATCTGTAAGTGTTTTTGATTTTACATTTATAAAAGTAACTAAAAACTTACTTTTAATATTGAATTGTATTGCCACGACACTTTATAACATCAAATACACGTTGTTTTATGGAATTAATTAAGCACTGCAGTACAGAAGGAGATATTTCATACCTTTGTCAATTGCAGTTTTTAAGTCATTTACACTTGTATATTGCTTTTCATTTTCATATATTTTACGAGATAAGATCCCCCATATGTTCTCCATGGAATTCAAATCCGGACTAATTTCTGGCCAGTCTAATAGTGTGATATTGTTTTGCATAAACCACGTTTTCGTTGATCTGGAGGTATGGATGGATGCCCCATCTTGTTGGAAAACACAGTCCGGTCCTGCTGGCAAATCCATAATTGGCAGTAAATTGGTACGTAAAATATCCTGATAATTCTCTAATTTCATTTTTCTGTCCGTAAATCCTAGAAATGTTTGCCCGTTGAAACAAAACCCTCCCCAGTTTATTACGGATCCTCCAACTTGTTGCCTGCTAAAACAGTTCTTCGGTTCTTTTCTTAGGTCATACCAGTAAAGTTTATAACCGTCAGGGTCGTCCAAATTCCATTTTTTTTTCGTCACTGAAGATGACAGAAAGCCACTTTTCAACGTATGACATATGCTTTCTAGCCCACTTTAGACGTGCACCTTCATGTCTCTGCTTTAAGCAAGGTTTTGCTTTCATTCTCCTGTAAGCAATGTGTTTTGAAACTTTAATTATTCTGTGTACAGTACTTTTTGAATTTCTGGAAGTTGATGCAATTGCACGCACAGATAAATTATCAACGGAAGCCATTTTTAATAACATTCTATCATCATGTAACGTTGTTTTCTTTGGTCTTCCGACTCGCTTTCGGGTATTCCATGTTCCACCTGATCTCAAAACTCTAGAAATACTGCTCAAGGATCTCTTTATTCTTCTCGATATTTATACATGATTTTATCCTTGCGCCTTTAACTGTAAAATCTTAATAATTTCATCTTCAGAAATTTCTTTAGAATGTGGCATTTTTATCAGAATACGCAGGAAACGTCTTTTCTGAATCAGAAACAAAACAATACATTGAACTCATTAAATTATTATGCTAAAAATATAACAGACGATATTTCAATTAAAGGGAAAAATTATTCTACATTTATAGAAGCAGACGACAATAAAAATATTTTATTCTGTGAACAAAATGTAAAAGAGAACATGTAATGCTGTATTGTGTCTATACTATTGGGACAGCACATTTTAAAATAATTTAATGTACATTTTATAATTTAAAACGTTTGATCATAATTTATATGTATATATCAGCAAAACTCTTTTTATGTACAGTCGTTAACAAAAGTGTCCGTACAATAGCAAAAATTCCTATGTAAAAAAAAGTACACTTCATACGGTTTTGTTAAATAAATCCGGCTGTATGTCACCGTTTTCTATGCGAGAATGTGAAGATAAACATTTACATAGGCAATTTTATTATTAGTTGAGATTTAATCAAACTACTAATCCAAATATATTTTCAATATTAGTTTTTCGTATTTTGAAATGCAACACAGAAGGTAATTCTCAAACATATAATTTTCCCAATACTGATTCACGATTGTAATTTTTGTAGATTTTTTCTTCGAAATGTTTATGTTATATTTAAGTTTGCTCTTTACTAGAGTATTTGTATATTTTTTGTTTCTCATTTAAATGTTGAGCATGGTACATTTTTAAAATTTACTGAATGTACCAAAAAAGTATTAATTTAAATTATGTTATAGTTATTAAATTATATAATTTTTAAATGCGCGCATTATAATAATTACTTTGATTGAAATCTAATGAATTTCAATCGTTTGTATAACATTCTTAATTAATTTACATTTTTAAAACATAATATGATAGCACTTTATGCCTTTTTTTTTATATAGAAAATGAATTATCAAATCTATAATTTAATGACGAGATGTCAGAAAAATATGGATTGATTTTGAACGTAAAATATTACTTTGATGTTTTTAATTTGATTTAAATATTTTCAATATTCGTATTCTTTTCTGTCATATTTTTAGTTTTGAAGGCTTAAAATATCTATAATTTTTAAGATCAAGGCAAATAATATGATCGATTGTGTGAATTTTAAGTATAAATTTGATGCCTATTATTTTGAATTCATAATTCCTTACGTTTGTGCTCGTTTTCGCTGTAGTTTTCATTTAAAAGATAAATAACTTAATTGTAATTTTATAAGGCTAAATGAAAACACCGAAGTACTTATTTAATTTTTTTTAATAAAATACGATTACATAAATTCATTTTGAATGTCATTAAAAAAAAAAAAAAAAAAAAAAAAAAAAATTACAGTGATACAAAAGTGGTACGATTTTATAAATATTTCAGTCAATTCTTCTAAAGGGCGAATGTAAGATATAAGTAATAAAATTTTCATGTTTTTTTAGCTTTCCGATATAGTTGCCAACTTAGCACCTTTTGGCTACGAAAACATTTTAATAGAAATATTTATTTTATTTAATCAGCGAACTGTAAAAGTTTTTACTGTTTAAGGGGAATAAAAAAAATATTAAAATTTTCTGGTAGCCAAAAGGTGCTAAGTTGACACCAGGGTTGCCAGATTTGGCCTTTTTTTATTCAATAGTCACCAATTATTTTTATTTGTAACGTTTGGCTATTCACTTCGAAGATTGATAGTCTATTATGTATATTAAATGTCACTTCTCAAAATTATTGGTGACTATTGAAAAAAAAAAAAAAGGTCACATCTGGCAACACTGATTGGCGCTATGTTTTCAGACGAGAGGCATGACAAACATATGCGATGACGTCTAAGTGTATTGCTTTTATACTGCAACCGTCCTTAAAATTTTGCCTGATGAAGGAATGGGCTTAATTTTTCCCATCCGAAACAATTATCGTGTGATTTTCTGTTTTATAATGTTTACTCACAAAGTTTTTATTCATCATCATTCAACATCAGTATTTTAATACATTTTGTGAAAATAAAATAATATGCTTTTAAATCTTGGTAATTTTATGTATACTTTTCGACCATTTATGCTACGCTGCTATCATGCAAAATAAACAATCGAAACGTCTGATACGAAATTTATTGTCACAAAAGCATCTTACTGTAAAAAAAAAAAAAAAAAAAAAAATGAAATAATTTGTGATATCGTGCAAAAATGTGACCTTCACCAGATGCCTGACAATTTTGGATTATTTGACGGCTATTCATATTTTGCATTATTCCAGAAAGAGTAACTAGTCACTTCAGCCTTTGTGTAGGAAATGACACATGATAAAATGAGTGTGGGTAGAAATGTTATTGGATATATTTAAATAATATTTTCAAATTATTTCATGCTTTTAGTTTTAGAAACGAATAAAAGCCATCTGTTTTTGTTAGAAAAATTGTGTTTGTTGACTATCTATGGTTAAAATGTATGTATTGTTTTATTATCGTACTCCCGTTAAGTACAAAAATTACCAAAGTTATCTTGATAGAAAATACATCACTAGAAAGCGCTCGGCGTTAAAAAAATGAAATGTGTGTGTAAAAAAAAAAAAAAAAAAAAAGGTAGTGTGTGCTTCAACATTTTTCACATTTCTTCACAGTTTTAACTAAAAAACGGTCGAAATATCCCTTTTTTCCGCTCCCAACAACGATGTTAGCCAGTAAACTGGAGATAAATGATCCGATCAATGTGAGAGAGCAACCACTTTTGGCAAAAGTCCAATTCCAGCTTCGCGACTTACTTCTAGTATGCTGAACCAGTGTAGAACGAATGGATGTGTGCTGTAGCTGCTCATCCTTTTCATTTACTTTAAGTAAGTGATTAAAAAAAAAAAAAAAAAAAAAACAGATATTGCATCATTGATATTAAAAATAAATCCGTCTTTTAAAATAATTTCCGGAAGATTGCTTTTCTGCACATTAAATTTGTAACTTAAGCCCTCGAGAAACACGTCTCATTAAATAATAACAGTAAGCTAATGGTTTCCGTGGCTATTCCTTTTCAGGGTTAAACACCTTACAAGTCATTCATATTTTGTCAACGCAGCTCACTATGTTTTTATAGAAGAATGGCAGTATTTCTTTAATTCCATTCATTATTAGAGATTTTACTGATATTTGTATCCTGTTTTTCAAAATATATGAGCGTCAACCATTCTTTTGCCAAATCTATTCAATAAGTCAAAATAAGTAGATAAAACTACAAATATTACTAGGCATATACATATTAGAAAGATATATATTTTCGAAACTATGGAGAGGTTTTAAAATAATAGCTAGTTTAGCCTACAAAGAGTACATTCTTGTCTTACTCATCGTCAACGATATGAGTCATCCTGAATGCTTGGAAATAGATACATTTTTTATTCTTTAATAAAAATACGTTAGAGGGTATTAACGTAGCAATGATCCTATTTCGAGCGTCTAGTGCGAACAATTTTGTAATTGTTTTTTACAGGCTTCCAGTGCATAAGTAATGATAAGTAATAGCAGCGATGAACTACTTGTCTGACGTGGCGTTATTCTACATAATAGCGAGTCATTTTAATGTATACGAAGATCCTGGTCATCCTTTAAAAACACAAATAATACCCCCCCCTTTTTTTGAATTAGCCTCGTATGGTAAATCAATTAACTATTCTCAAATATATACGTATGTATACAGGGTGTTCAAAAAGTCCCCCCCCCCCTCCTAACTCGAAAATGAGTCAGAATTTTGAAAAATGGCGAAACACGTATTTAATGAATTCGAGAGGGACCTCTTTTGGTAAAAAAAGTTTTGGCCTGGGGGGAGCTACGGGGGGCTAGGGGGGCCGCTAGGGAGGGCAGCTTTAAAATTTCAAATAGAAAGGTTTGTCTTGTGATACATCCCTGGAAACGTCTCTTCAAGACAATGAATTTGATATAAATAGTTTTGCCCTACGATGATTATTAAAGAGATACGTGAGTTTTTAGACTTTTGAAATGTGGATTATATATTTATGTATCCCCTTTAATAATCACTGCAGGACAAAACTATTTATACCAAATTCATTGTTTTGAAGAGGCGTTTTCCGGGATGTATCACATTATACATTATATCTATACATTTTTAAATCTCTTTTGAGTAAAAAATATAAGACAAATGTTTTGGAGATTTGAAGTCTAATATTATGTTAGTCGTAAGAAATGACATTTGCTGCCATAGCAAACATTTTTTTTTAAAGTTATTATTATTATTATTTTTTTTAAATGTATATTTAAAGTTTTAATAGATTAAGTAATCGGGACTCTAATACAGGTTTGCCGTTTCCGTTTACTGTGTGTAACTTGAGTAAGTTGCGATACATACGAGTTTAAATACGATATGAAACAAGGTGTTTAACATAATTCTAGAATATTGCGATTAATGACAGTAATTATAATGCTAATAAAATACATTTTATTTATTATTGTTTTTAATTCAAAATAAGTAAATATCTCGAATTAAAACAACTTAAAAAAAAAAAAAGTTATACAATACCACAGATTTTGTTAATTAGAGGTTCTTCTTAGTTAATCAGGGAGTAAGCATATAAAATTGGTACAGTAAAAAGGAAAAATTAAAAATCAACTTGAAATTATAGTTTTCCATTTGGGATAATCATCTCTACTGCTTCGTCCGAGGAATCAAGCTATGCGAAACTTTTGCTCTAAGAAGTGTCGCGACTAATTAATTCAGCGAATTTGATGAATGTTGTAAACATAGCAACCCCATTGAGCACGTTAATAAAACGGAAAACGAAAAAATGACGCAACATTATATTCATTTATAGTATGCTTATTTTCAACACGGTTAATTCATTAAAAAAAAAAAAAAAATGTTTGTCACCGTTATTAAAATGGAGTGGTAAACACTTTACTTTTATCAAATTGTTAATCTCAATTTATAAAACATAAATATTGGAATTTGTAAGGTATTAGTTAACATATTTAGTCCATAACCTTATATTACACAACTTCCCGAAGCTAATTTTAAGCTGCAGATTCAAAAATCTGTATGAGAAAAGCAGTTACACGAAAAATTTTATATGATGTACGAAACACAGCTATTCATTAAACTGAATAACTTCTTGATTTAGGAAACGATATATATAAAGTAACGCAATTTATATTTTACGCTATGAATAAGAAGATTTTTTTTTTTTTTTAACGTTCTGGGAAGTAAAGAGCAATTGATCTTTCGTCTTTCTATAATGTTTTTCTCTAAATAGATTTTTCCCCATTCATCAGAAATACTAAAATGGAATCAGTTGAAAAACTCGGTAAAGGTTTTAAAGAGGTTGGAGATGAAGATAATTTTTTTAATTCGATTCAGTTTTCTAAGGGTTTAGAAGTAAAGCAAATGGAACAATAGCGATAGAATACTAATCTTATTCGAAAACAAATAATTTATTCATCAGACATATTTTATGCGTTAAAAAGAAAATACAAACTACAAGATGCGCGTTGCAATAAAAATACAGTATTTTAAGTAAAATGAAGCATACTTAAAAAACCTTACCTTAGAACATACTGATAAAAAAAAAATCTGTATATTGAGCTGAAGATTTATAATGATAAAATACTTAATAATATATTTCTAATTTTAACAAAAAATAATGGAAAACATATTACGAGATCTTTCAAAAAAGAAAAAAAATTCTTTTCAGACATTATGTTTATTTTCATTACTTAAAAAGAATTAAAAACAAGTTAATAATAATCAATTTTTTTTCTTTTTTTCTTTTTCGTAATTATTTTGCACTGCTTTGAAATTAATGTTCGAAAATATTACTTATTTATCGTAATTAGCATATTTATTTACATTTTACTAACTAATATAGTGATTATTGGATTCTGTTTTAATTTTTGACATTTTTATAATTTCGACACTATTTTCCCCAAACTGTGCCCTATGCAAAAGTGTTCAAGTAATGGACACTAAACATCTTGCAGCATGTCCGGCGGTTATCAGAAATCTTTCTGATAGCTATTGGTGGACTAGAGAACAGCTATAAGTCCTCCTGACTCTTTAACTTTTATTTAATTTCATCCTTTTTTTTTTTTAATTATTATTATTGTTACTTTGTTGTTCCTTTTCTATTGTTATTTGCTTGTTGTTTCTCCTTATACGTTTGGTCACTAAACATCTTGTAGCATATCCAGAGGTTATCAGAAATCTTTCTGATAAATATTGGTGGACTAGAGAACAGCTACAAGTCCTCCTGACTCTTTAACTTTTATTTTATTATTATTATTTTTTAAATTTTTTTAAATTTTATTATTGTTATTATTTTGTTGTTCCTTTTCTATTGTTACTTGCTTGTTGTTTCTCCTTATATGTTTGGACACTAAACATCTTGCAGCATGTCCAGCGGTTATCAAAAATCTTTCTGATAGATATTGGTGGACTAGAGAACAGCTACAAGTCCTCTTTAACTTTTATTTTATTTCACCTTCATTTTTTTCTTTTCTTTTCTTTTTATTAATTTTATTATTGTTATTATTTTGTTGTTGCTTTTCTATTGTTACTTGTTTGTTGTTTCTCCTTATATGTTTGCTCAGAGTGTTTTTACTCTGACGAATGATGTCAATATTAAGTATTACTGTTAAAAAAAAATTAATAATAATTTTGGTCATTTTTCAAAATTTAAATTTAAAACTTAAATTTAAATGGCTTCTTATCATAGTTGCCACCTTTAGCACTTTTTAGCTATCGGAAAATTTTAATCGAAATTTTTTATGTAAATCTGTAACAGTTTTCATCGATTAAATAAAATAAAAATTTCTACTAAAATTTTCCGGTAACCAAAAAGTGCCAAAGTTCGCAACTATGCCTCTTGTTTTCTTGCCTTAAGAACCTACGGGTAATTTTACGGTTTTGCGAAATGTTTCCCCTATATTCGACTGCACAGAAACATTTTAGCGTAACATTTATATACTTTAAAATTCCAAAATCACCAAAAATCTTAGAAATCACGTGGCGAAACAGTGTACCTTGAAAATTAATGATTTCTATTAAATAATATATATATATATATATATTAATGTACGCAAATTTAAAATTAGTATTTATGTTAGTGCTACTATAAAGTTCTTTTAAAATAACCATAAATTTCGTTTGACTTCTTTCTTATACTTAAGAGAATTCTCGGATTTAAAAATATAGAGTATATTCTTTCAGTTTCTGTTACTTTATTCATTTTTATTTTTTTAGGTTTATTATAATATATGACCTTATGAATACAATCACCAAATAATAAAATAATTTCAGGATACTCGGATATTTCTTTAGTTTATTTAGGGAATAGTATATTTTTTTCTTTAGAGTCGTACAAATAAAGGATACACGGATTAAAATGTAAATATATAAGTCCAAAACATTTGAATCAGAAAAGGCAACACCCACAACTTAATTTGTGACCATAGACCAATAAATTATTTCCTACGCTTTTTGAGAGAAACACTAAATAATTTTCATATAAAATATAAAATTTGATGAAAGAAAAAATGAAACTTCTACAAATTATCAATGAAATATAAAGTTTCACCAATCAAACATTATGCGTCTATTCAATACTGTTAAAATGTAATTCTTACCGCGTGCTATATTAATCTTATGACATGATCAAAAAATTAATCACTCAGTTAGTTAAAATGAACTGCCAATTAACTGCTACTGTAACTATAATCCCAGTTTTACTAGCTTTAGAAAAGGTGTAAATACTATTTTATATCTTTATATCTCATAGAATAAAAATTTAAACGAGGGATAATTTTTACAGAATTACAAATTTAATACGAGATATTTTTATCTTCAGTAGTTAAATAAGTTAGTTTCAGTAATTAATTAAATAATTAATTCAGCAAATAAATGATTTATAAAGACATAAAAAAAGTTACTATGTTGAAAGTAGAAACAAATAAAAATGGTATATATTTCACTTGCATGAAGTATTATAAGTTTAAGATATTCTTTGAAATTTCTTATGGGCGTTTTCAAACGACAAAGAATAATTTTTTTCTATCAATGTTCGTTTTCTGCATCTTTATAAATCACCAAAATGGTTCATTAAACTTATGATTAATTTTATTAAGTGAAAACGCCTCCGACAAAACAAGAAAATAATATTATTTATTCATTTTACTTATGTGTACACATACACAAACATATGCATATACACACAAATAAATGTAGGGGTGTGCATGCACGTATTAACCTATAGGCACACACACATAATATATATAGTTTTTTTTATTTTAATTAGTTTTTCCGGAAAGTTTTAACTGATTCAGCGCTTAGCGTTGGAATTCAACAGAGATTTTACAATTTATTTAAAATATGTATATATATATCAGTACAAAAAACCCTTAACGGCTTAAAAGTTTGTGACGCCGCTACTTTGTGGCTATAAGAATTTGAAATATGAGTCTTAAAAATAATGATATTAAATTTTAAGTGACGCTTTGCAATTAGTTAAAATATACATAGATTTTCTTATCTGATCATTCACTTTTATCTTTTATTTATATTTATAATGCAAACGTAATATTTTTAACTTCAAGATCAGACAGATATTTAAAATACACTCACTGATGCTTTTTCATTCGCATTTCAAATTCAAAATAACAGTTTTAAAAGGAATGATATAAAAATTCCAGTGGCGCCTCGGTGTTATTTTAAAAGATTTGTTTTTAGATTCCATTAAAATTACTTTTGTTTTGCTAATAAAGTATATTTACACATTTAAACAGTGCTTTTAATTTTCAAATATACTGTCAAATAATTATACTTTCACTGAGTTAGCATTATAAAGTAAAATTATTTATTTCAATAAATTGATTTATCTTTTGCATCACGCTATCCACAACATAGTATCATAGTGTCCAACTAAGTGAAAATTTGCTCAAAGAGGTAGTGTGACGTAAAGAAAACATTTACACAAATTTTACTTGCAGTTTTGGATAGCGTGACGCAAAGGATAAATCAATTTATTGAAATAAATAATTTTACTTTATAATGCTAACTCAGTGAAAGTATAATTATTTGACAGTATATTTGAAAATTAAAAGCACTGTTTAAATGTGTAAATATACTTTATTAGCAAAACAAAAGTAATTTTAATGGAATCTAAAAACAAATCTTTTAAAATAACACCGAGGCGCCACTGGAATTTTTATATCATTCCTTTTAAAACTGTTATTTTGAATTTGAAATGCGAATGAAAAAGCATCAGTGAGTGTATTTTAAATATCTGTCTGATCTTGAAGTTAAAAATATTACGTTTGCATTATAAATATAAATAAAAGATAAAAGTGAATGATCAGATAAGAAAATCTATGTATATTTTAACTAATTGCAAAGCGTCACTTAAAATTTAATATCATTATTTTTAAGACTCATATTTCAAATTCTTATAGCCACAAAGTAGCGGCGTCACAAACTTTTAAGCCGTTAAGGGTTTTTTGTACTGATATCATTACTTTTTAGTGGTTATTGATCAAAAAATTAAAACAAGTCCTTCTGGCTCCTAGGAAGGGTAAACTAATTTATCTTTTCGTATGAAGTTGTCACCATTTTTTTTCAAAATGGCAGCTACAATTTATTAATGGACTTAGTGGATTTATAAATGAAGGCTATTTATATATGGAGTTTTAAGCAAATCGGTTCATAAAACCTTTCTAATGTAAATTTGAAATTTTCAGTGTGTTGGCACAGGGAAACAAGAGGGTGGATTAAGTTGGCAAATGAACATATCAAATACATTTCTGAGATAAATCCACACTACAAATTTAGTGTGAATTAATTCAGTATTTCAAACGTTATCATACTCACAAATTTTCAAGTAGCCTGCCACTTGGAAACAAAATGGAGAAGCTTCGCACTAGAAAAATTTATTGACTGGGATTCTCAAACTCTTAAAAAAAAAAAAAAAAAAAGTAAGTGAAAATTTTTAAATTTAAGTTAGAATTACGTAATTTACATTTTGCAAGTTTCTTTTTAGAGAATTACAAATTAAACAATTAAAAAAATATATCAAGTAAATAATAAAAATGGAATTTTATATATTTTCTTTCCCCTTTTGAGGCTAAGTATACTGCTCCAATATTCACAATTTAAATTTTCATCAAAAGTGCAGGTAAAAATTACTTCCTATATATTTTCATATAAAACGTTTGGGGGGGGAAAATAGACAAAATATAAATTAAGCTTTACATTTCTATAATTTTAAAAATAAGATAAAATCACCTGGAGAAAAATTTTATGGAAAATATAAGTTAAGTTTAAAAAAAAAATGAAATTTCTGCGTAAAAGTACTATTTCATAAATATATTTACAACTACAATAAATAAAAAACGCTCCTTTAATTTTAAATAATTATTTCTACATGTTTCGAAGCTATTAAAAGTTTCTTTCTTTCTTTTTCTTTTTTTTTTTTTTTTTTAAGAAAAATAAATTAAATGTAGTGGCGCCATCTAGTAGTTTTTTTTTTAAAATCATATACATACAGATTTAACTTTTTTTTTTTTTTTTCATTAAAAAAAAAAAAAAAAAAAAAAAAAAAAAAAAACTTGTTTAGAAACAGGTAGAAATAGTTATTTAAAATTAAAGGAGGATTTTTTGTTTACTGTAATTGTAAATTATGAAATAGAATTTTTCATGCACAAGTTAATTAATTAAAAAAAGAAAAGAAAGAATAATTTTTTTAAAATAAATTATTATGGGTTTCAAAGTAAAGATGTTATTTATTTATTTTGAAATGTTTTTTAATAATTGCTATTTGACACATTTTTCATGAATTTTACCGAAATTCATGAAAAATGAATTTTATTAAAACACTGTTTAAACACTGTTTATTAAAGCACTGTTTTTTCTAATAAACAGTGCAAACATTGTTTCATCCTCTAGTCATTGCTTTGAATAATAATAATAATAAAAAAAATTGATTATGTTAATATTTAAAATATGTATCATTTTAAAGTCTGAAAATTAAATAAATGAATAAACACTAACTGTATTTTCAAAAGAGATTTTTAATTTTTAAAAAGAAATATATATATATATATGTATTTACGAAAGAGTATGTTTTAAATAAAAACGATAGATGGCGCCAAAACTGTATTTACTGTTTTTTTCCATTCCCGTAGCGTAAGGATACATGAATAGGAATCGCAAATCATTGAGTTATTATAAAATCGATTTTCATGAATGATTAAAAAAATTTTCGCTTTAAAAAATTGTAAATTCATCATTATTATGATAAAATGGAATATCTAAAATTATAAAATACTTCCTTATTTAAAATATTATCTAAATATTTCTTTGACTAAATATGAAATTTTGAAATCAAAACTATTTTTTTCATAACAGAAGATAAAATATATTTAAGTGAATTTGACTTAGTATATATACAATAAATATTTTAAACATGTAATAAAGTACTTTTGCGTAAAAAAAAAAATTCTAAATAATTCATTGGCTGCATTCAAGTCGGTCAACAAACCAACCCACATACCTTACAAGTAAGAACCGAATAACAGCGTTTTCACCCGAAGAAACATATGTAATTGGCGGAGTAATATAGTTCCATATTTAAAGCGATTTATATAAAAAACAAGAGTTTTCCTGGAAAAAACGAAAACGTTACTAGATTCAGAAAGGTCCTATTAACAACATATATTAATTATATGAAAATCCTTCGAGCCGTTATAGAGATATTTTTCAGAATTTCAGTCCATTACTCCAATCGTTTTCCCATTTTGGCTTTAAATTGAGATTCAGATCTCAAAACATATTGCATGTAGAAATGTAAAATTTTCAGGATAGATTAAGACCGAAGATAAAAGATTATTTTAAAAATATCAGAACAAAATATGGTATATTTGCTGAGATATTAAGTGTCGGCTTTTACAAATCTCTTTGATGTCGAACTAGGCGTATATATGAGTTCGCAGCTTTCCGTCCGTTTGTCCTTCCGCTTGCGTCACTCGAAAAACTGCCGTTTTTCATGATATATATATATTTAATTATCACATTTTGTGTAAAGCCTAATAATGTTTATATATATATATATATATATATATATACAGAGAGAGAGAGCTTGACAAATGCTACCAAAAGACAATTCGTCTATGTATGACGATAATTATCCAACCTTTCCTTTAATCTTAATGATTGTTCTACATAAAACGTGTTTATGTGCACATTTTTTTTTTTTAATCATAGCGCCAAACATTCCCTTATTGACGACTTTTTGAACTAATTTTTTCTATAGAAATGAAAACCGCATATTTTTCTGTGTCTGTACGCGAATTTTTATTACATTTGGCCTGTAGCACTAAGAATCATAGGACTCTGAAATCTTATGATATATTAAACCCACCCTGTAGATAACTCTAGATGTTAAACGATGCAATAAAGAACAAAAAAATATAGAAATATGTTAGTAAATTTCAGTTTATTAAAATTACACGTTAGCTCTTTTGAATATGTCAATTTTTTTAAGCTGATGGTTTTTTAACGACTTAATTTTCCGTTTATAGCATTTACTGCCATATATTTAGGTGGAAACTAAAACTCGCTTCATTAACGACAGAAAAGGAAATGATAACAAAAATAGTTTAATTTGAAAATGACATATCTATTGTTTGTAAACCGGACATTTTGGACGTATTTTAATGCAACGATCTATTAATATTTGCAGCAGAGTCTGACAAGGGCAGACATTCAACACTATTTTTTAACAATTAATTTTGGTTTATAATAGAAAACACATCCTGGTTAAAATATGCAGATAATAAAATTTGTAAATTGTTCGTGTCTATTTGGCGATGTATAAACTTGATTTTCAGGCACCACCCACTTTTTATTAAAAAAAAAAAAAAAATCTTGATAGAAACATAGTATTTCTATCATAAAGAAGTGTCTGGCATTGAAAAATAATAGTGTTTGTGTGTTACTGACATATGGTATTTATGATTTTACCTTCCTCTTTAATGTTCTTGTTATAACGACACTAAAAAACAATGTTTCCTCATTGAAAAAAAAAAAAAAAAAAAAAAAAAAGTATATAAACTTCCAAATTTAGTTGTTTCCATAATCTCGCTATTTGCGTTTCATTATTATTATTATTATTATTATTATTATTATTATTATTATTATTTTAACATTTCAATTAGAACCTTTATTTTCTTTTCTCGATGATTTAATTCCAGTGAATTTCATTTTAAAATGTCAAAAATAAACAATTATATAAATAAAATTAGTTTATACATTTATAGATTTGAATAAAGGGCTAAATTATTCAAAACTGGGGGAAAAAAAAGGAATGTAAATCGAAAAAAATATTCAATAAATTTTTCGCATTTGCACTATTCAGCTGTCACAACAATCGAAATAAAATATTTTTTTCTTTCGTATAATAAAAGTATATTTATACATTTGAGGGAATAATTGCATTTTCCAATAGTTAGCACTTGAATAGTTTAGAATATTTCGCAATGCATTTCTACTAAAAGGGTTCAGTATTATGCTCATCATAAGAATGGTCATCAGAAGTGATGTAGCATAAACATATATGTAACATGTTTTTATTTTTTTTAATAAACTATATAAGCATCCTATATTTTGAATACCTCTAATTTTTATAGTAATAGTTTCTTAATTTAATCACAGAAATTCGATAGTTAATTAAAAAAAATAATATTTAAAAATACTGATGTTCAAAATATATAGGTTGCTGGGACTTCTGCAGAATACATTGTAATACAATGTAATACAATACCAACATATACAGAACAATAAAATAACATAAATTATTTTTTATTACTTTATGTTTGTGTGTATTTCAATTCTATATTCGTTTAAATTATAAATATACATACATGAGTGCAACTTACGTTCCAAATTAAGTATTTCGCTAATTAAAAAAGACGCTTAAAGTTTTTCTTTCATGGGTTAACCTGTACATTTTTTTTTTTTTTTTGTTAAATCTGAAATAAAGTTTTTTTAATAGACACACAAAAAACCCATTAAAATAATAATAATAATAATAATAACAATAGTAATAATAAAAGAATAATTTGAATGAACAATAATTGTAATAATTGGAGAATGATAGTGACAAAATATATTATTGTGTTTAAAGACGTTATTATTTGTAACGTTTTTTACATTAACTTTTTTTTGGCAAAAATTACTATTAATGAACTATTATCATTATCATTATGTTCGTATTTAACTACATTTTCAACATGCTTGAACACCAACTGAAAAATATTTCAGCGGTATTTAGTTGATAAGCAATATTGTATTTTCAAAGACACCTTACATGCCCAGAAAATCCTTTCTTTTTTACTTTTGAATAAAAACTCGAAGAACAAGACTGAAATATTTATCGTTTAATTGATTTTCTTCACCATCTTTTCTATGCACGATTTTTCTGATGTGATAAGAGGAAATTGAGGTCAAAATAAAAGGAACAAGAGAAAATTTTCGTACTAATTAATTTGTGATCTCGATATATATAAATCTATGCACTTCTAAGTTCTTCAAAATACGTTTTTCAAAGAATAAAATTGCATTAAAAATATATCATTTAATTTTTTGTGCTTTTCAGTAATTTTTTTCACATTTAATTATATTTAAGCCAGTTTTAAATTTCTCATTATCTGATTTCTGATTTTACGAAGTTTATAAATATAAGAACGTTTATAAGTAAAATTTTGCTATTCTGAGTGATTATTAAATATGGTGTAATTTACAAATTGTTGCTAGTATTTATACTTGCACTACGTTTAAAACATTATTATCATCCATAATTTTTCTTTTTGGCACGGATAATACTCCTCTGAGCTAAAAATGCGCCCTCTTAATAAAATTCCTTCTTTAAAAATTAAGTAAAATGACAGGCTAAAACATGTATAAATTCTATTTAACAACCATTAATGTCACTGAATACTTTAAAATTACATTTTTTGTATTTGTACACTAAGTTTCATTTGATGAATAAATCTTGATTAGTTTTAATAATGCTTAATCACTTAACTCCATTTCATATTTAGATTATCAAAAACTCTTGAGTTCAACGGATATAATTTCCGTAACGAATTTCGGGTGAACATTTGTGTCACATGCAAAAAATTAAAAGCATATGTGCAATGAAAAGTAACTGACTAAATATATTAAGCTAAAAAAAGCAACGATTCCCAAGTTGCTAAGATTATGGAAACGTATTTAATGAAATGTAGCACCACATTAAAATGTAAGCACGAGTTTCTTTCTTTCTTTTTTCGTTAAAGGAGAGAGATCCATTCATATAATGCAGATATATGAAAATGGAAGAAATTTTGTCAGTAAGTTTTCCAATGGCATTATAAGAAGCATCAATTCTCGTTATTTTAAGATTACCAATAGCATCAAAGATGCATTATTACTGAATGTTAGATGCCATTCTACTTTATAAATTACCTTACTAAATATTCTAATGTACACTATTTGCAAAAGAAACCGTTTAAAATTATGAATTAAAGAAACTGAAATTTCTTTTAATAGAGATGATATTGCAATCAACGACGAAAATATTAAACTTTAATTGTTAGAAATAATTTTGTTTTGGAAAGCAGTATACTTTTACAGCATTTAGAAAATGATAGCCTCAGATTATTTTATTAAGCTCAGGCCATATATGCCCTCACCTTTTCTTTCATCCGCGCTAATATCATTGTAATTTTCGTTTTTAGATCATTCCATGTCAAATCAACACAAAAAACCTGCATTTCTAATCTGCCCCCTCAGATTTTCATGAAATTGGGCTCATTTATTTGTCCTATAGAGAAATAAATGCATACCAATTAATAAGCCCCTACCTTTTTAGTTTTTGATATACATGACTGCAAAAATGGGTGAAAAATGCAAATTTTCATAATTCTTCTACTACAAATGTACTTATATTTTGTTCCGTAATTAACTTAGAGATATAAGATTGATATCATTAGAAAGCTTATTATACAGGCTTTCAAATGATATATCACAAGTATATATTTTTAAAATTTTTCATTTTAAGGTAAAATATTTTGACATTTGACTTTCAATAACTCAAATAGTACCAATTTAATTTTCTTTTTAAAATTATATGTTATTTTTACGTTTATTATCTATAATATTTGAAAATTTCATCATGGGACGGCCATGGGATTCTGAGTTATAAACTAAAATGCAATCCTCTATCAGTATTTTCCTAATAACATAACGTAAGTTTTACCCATATTTTGTTCCCTATTTAACTTAGAGATATAAAATTACTATCATTAAAAAGTTTATAATACAGACTTTTAAATGATACATTACATGTATATACTTTTAAAGATTTTCATTTTAAGGTCAAACATTTTTGACTTTGACCTCCAATATCTCAAAAAGTACGCATTTAATTTTCATTTAAAAATTATATGTTACGCTTACGTTTATTATCTATAACTATTGTAAGTTTTAACATGGGGCGGCCATTTTTCTTTTCAAAAAGCACGTTATGTTAGTGTGGAAATGCTGGTAGAGTTGCATTTTAATTTATAACTCAGTATCCCATGTGGCCGTCCCATGTTGAAACTTTCAATAATTATAGATAATGAACATAAGAATAACATATAACTTTTAAAAGAAAATTAAGTTTGTATTTTTTGAGATATTGAAGGTGAAAGGTCAAAATGTTTGACCTTAAAAGGAAAATTTTTAAAAATATATACATGTGGTATACAATTTTAAAGCCTGTATTATAAACTTTCTTTTGATACCGATCTTATATCTCTAAGTTTAATTAGGGAATAAAATATGGATAAAACTTACATTATGTTAGTATGAAAACACTGATGGAGGGTTGCATTTAAATTTATAACTCAGCATACCACGGTCGTCCCATGTTGAAATTTAGAATAATTATAGATGATAAAAGTAAAAATAACATATAATTTTTAAAAGGAAATTAAATTTGTACTTTTTGAGATATTGAAGGTCAAAAGTCAAAATAATTGACCTTAAAATGAAAATTTTTAAAAATACATACAGGTGATATATCATTTGAAAGCCTGTATTATAAGTTTTCTAATGATACCAATCTCATACTTCTAAGTTAATTAGAAAACAAAATATGTGTACATTTGCAGTAGACGAATCTTGAAAATTCGCATTTTTTACTCGTTTTTGCAGCCTTGTATATAAAAAAACTAAAAGAATTAGTGACTTATTAATTGATATACATTCATTTCTCTATATGACAAATAAATTAGCCCAGTTTCTTAAAAATCTGAGGGTTTTTAGCCATGTTGATTTGACATGGAATGACCCTTTTGCTAAAAGGCGAAAAATTAATTAAATCGGTTTTACTAATTAGTTATCTTAACTAGTCTATAAAATCTATTTAGAGAAAGATTTATGCAATTTTAACATGCAATTTTCTTTTCAAGTCGTACAAGTTAAACAAAATATTAAAGTAAATTAACGATACTTTTTGTGAAACAACTTAGCCGCCATCTTAATACAAATTACAAATCGACGCTAAGTAGAATCGCAAAGTTTTATTTGTAAGTTTCTGAAAAATTCGTTAATATGAAATTTTCAACTATTTGTTAAGATAGACGAATCAGGAAAATTCAATAATTAAGCTATGTATGTGAAAGAAATTTTATCTGCACTGTAAATTATTCATCCTGTTATTCAGCGTAGAATTTTTATATCTTAATTTTCTAATGTGCCAATAATATCTATGAAATTTTAATGCAGATCAAAAAATTGTGGAATTGTTTAATTTTTAATTGCCAATTTTATATTCCTATTTGAATAAGCGTTCTTATAATTGAAGAATTTTCGTCTTTTTTTTCTTCCTTTCTTTTCTTCCCTTTCCCCCCCTCCCGCTCTTCTTTTGTCTGAGAAGTTAATCGGCTTTGAAAGATGGTATTGCCCTTGTCAGATTTTGGCATTTTTACTGTTTACCTTGCAAGAGATTACAGACGTGGCATTCATTTTTTAATTTATTGGGCTGGTTTGAATTTGTGTTTGACACTTCTTAATAATTTTTCAAAGTACCACATAAATGTATAAGAGGAACTTTAGAAAATATCCTGTTAGATTAAGTATGCTTTGTTTTAATAACCTTAAATTACAGTCTTTTGGAGCATTTGAATCTTTTGGTCCTTATGAGTTCATACAGTGAGTTTATTTATCTAAAGTTAATGGATATTTTTTTTACTATTTTTTAACCTATGCTTACAGAAAAACACGTATATTTAAATAATTGACATTAGAAAGATTACTAGCGTCTGACATCGGTCTCCTTAATAATTCTTTCTTCACTAAAGCTTCTAAAATAGTGTAGTCTTTTTAAATATTTCTATTATTATTCAAGAAGACTTTTCTAATATGCCTTTTTTTATTATTATTAAAAATGTTTCAAGATTAGACTTTAAACATTTTTAATAAAAATCTCGCTTTTTCTTGTACGCCACGTGAATTCTTAAAGAAATCACCATTTTTTTTAGTTTTATATCATATTTTACACTGTCAGCCACCGGTGGTTGACGCGGTTTTATATCATATTTGATACTGTCAGCCACCAGTGGTTGACGCGGTTTTATATCATATTTGATACTGTCAGCCATCGATGGTTGACGCGGCCTAAACGGAAAATTCAGTGTCAGTCACCGATGGCTGACATGGCACTCAACGTGTTAAATAAAGCTGAAAAATATTTTGTTCCTGATTCTGTTATAAATGAAAAATTCACCAGTAAAATAGATAATTATACACTTAATTACTTTATCTGTTATATTTATCGATTAAAAATGGCTGTTAAGTACAATTTTTAGCAGTTTTGTAAAATGTAAAATGTAAAATTAAGTGAAGTTAGGTAAAATGCAAAAGTAAAAGAAAATGATTCCAAATAATGTCTTTTGACGTCAGCGATCAGAAAATGTGTCGATAAAACACTTGTCAGTTTTTATGGATTGAGAAATTGATAATTTATGGCAAAAATCTACTGCCGTTTAAGTATTCATATGTTATCTTCATCCGAGTTTAAGATATTAAGAGAAAACGCGATGTCGTCATATATGCCAGCAGAATTTGTAATGCATAAAAATACAACATTTTCTAAAACTTATTTTATAATTTTTTTTATATTACAGTTATAATCCGAAGCAATAATAGTTTCCAAAATAATAAGTTTATTTAAAGCCTTATAAAGTTTATTTCGATTTGTAGTGTCTTCAGATTAAAATATATTAATCTCTCATCTAAATTGATTAAAAAATGCTAAAATATTCTGCTAATATATAAATGTTTTAAATACTGATTTCACAGAGAATTGTTTTTCCTAATTTATTTTATTTCATAAAAGATAAAAGAGTAACGACTAACAGTAGATGAAATATACTTTAAGAAAGAAAGAAAAAAAAATATCACCAAATTTTGATATTTGCAATCTCAAAACGTCTTCAAGTAAAATGTTTTCAGGATGACTAATTATATGGAATGACTTTGTAAAAACAAATTGCAAGTTACAGGTAAAAGACGATGCAATATTTTGCGAATTTAAGTTTATTTCTATTTTTAAAACAAACAATATCCACTTTTCTGATGGAAATGTAATTTATGTTGTTTCAAGTTATACATAACAATATATTTTGTCTATACTTTTCTCATATCATATCAATAATAGATATTCCGTAAGTATTTTTTTTTTTAATTCATCCAAAACAATCCATTTGATTTCTATTGTATTTGCCATTGATTGATACTGACAGCATGGTTAAATTTCACATTGTCATTCAAGAATCTTATTTCAAATTCATTTTTTTTTTTTTTTTTTTTTTTTTTTTAATTATTCATTCAATTATTTCATTCATAGAAATTACCAGACATTTGTGAATTTTTTTCATAAGGTATTTGTATAAACAAAATTTAATGATGATAAGACAAACAAATTTCAATATATCTGTTTAACTAAAAAAGAAAAAAAAAAAACCTAACTGCTATTTTATTTTTTCCAGTGAGCTTAAAAGTTAACAGCATATATTGGTTAGTAAAAAATAGATCAATTTAATTCTAGTATTTAACTTTAAATTCGAAGGTAGGGTCTCTTTACTTTCTTTAAAGAAAAAAAAAAAAAAAACGAATCGACCACAAAGCATAATAAAATACAATTTACATTTATAATATCCTTATTAAAATCGGTTAAAGATTTTTCTTCAATAAAAAGTATCGGTGCATTAACTATTTACATGCAAAAAAAACAATTTATAATTTTATACATATTAAATTATTTGGGAAAAAAAAGGACCTTCATTAAAATGAAAATAGGGTATTTTTTATATATGGATTTCTAATAGAAAATTTGGTCTGATTTTTTTTTTTAAAAAAAGGGGGGGGGGGGGTTGAATTATTAGTAAAATGGTAAGCACAATCTGAGAGAGACAGCGTCATATCTTCATTAGAAACATTAAATGAGATTAAATAAAATTCTTTCTATATAATTGCCGAAAGAAAAATCCTTTGTGTTTGTTTAATTCTCTTCCTTATAGTTTTCATGGTTTTTCCAAAGTCCTTCTAAAATTACTGCAATAAATGATCTTTTTTTTACCTATTTATTTTGTTGTGTAACCCTTCCTATACATACACAGAGAGAAATAACTTGAATATTAGAAAAGGTAGTAATATTCAGTTAAAGTCTTCGAGAATAATTTATGTTTTACGGCACCTATAGAAATATAAATATATAAGAACAATTTTTTTGTCCATTACATAAAATATATGGACAAATTGTAGCTAAAATTCAATTGATTAATAAATACCAGATAAATAAATAAATGAATATCAATTCTTTTGCTATTCATCTCACTGGAGTTTTTCAAAATTATTATAAAATAAATAAATGCATAAATAAATAAATAAAACATTGATTTTTATTCACAGATTATTCACAGACATATAAATTAATCATATAATCCTAAAATGAAAGGAAACTGTTAAATACATGAGAAAAAAAATCGATATACTAAAAGAATTTCGCAAAAATATAGTTTCATTTTCCCTTTTTACTTGCTTGACACGTAATTAGGCTGGTTAGAATAAGAACAAAATTTCAGAAAAGAAACTTCATTCATTCATTTACGATTCCTTGTTCAAGATTAAACTTCCTCAAGAATTTTGACACCTTGGAATATTTGAAACAATTGTTTTTCTGCGCATTATCATTTTCCTCTTTATTTCTTCTGTCTTGTCCACTCACTACTTCTTCTGTAACATGATCAGGCAATTGTTATTCTTGATCGCTCTTCAACCTTCTCCAAAGTCGCTATTGTTTAAGCCTTTTCAAGCGGGAATCTTTTTCAATAATGATCAATTTTCAATAATGATTTCAGCATTTCCATGTGTTGTGTAATTTTGCTTTACTTGTCGTAATCCAAAAGGTATTTTCTCAACCTTGAATATGCCTAAAATGTCAGATTGTGTTTGGAAAAGCATTTAAGGAATGAATGTTTATCATTTTAATAGATTTCCGTGCTACACACATGCTTTATTTCGAAAACTTTTCTTCAATTTCCATTCAACTTTGTATCTTCTACATTTTATTATTTTTTATTTATGACTATATATGACAATGATTATTCATAACGTTCTAAATTTTAAATGAAGGTTTTTATTTGCGTTCTTGACCTATTTTAAATATGTAGGAAATGGGATTTTGTTTATATAAAATATTATTAATGTATATACATATTGCGAAATATTTTGATTAAGATTTCAATAATTAATAAGTCAAATGTTTATCTAGGTTGTTTTAGAATGGATGAAAAGTGTTTCAAAAATTTTTAAATTTTAATAAGAATTTATATATTTTTCCTGAAAAATGATTCCGATAATAATGCGGTTTAATATTTTTTAAATCTTAAGGATGTAAAAATTTGCACTCTGTTGAGAAAAAGAAAGAAACTACAGCCATACAATATGTTATATAATGTAAAATGTCAGCGTGAAAAATAGTTTAAAATAACCTATGAGGTGCCAAAGTTTATGAATTTATAGTATTTTTTAATTATTAAATAAGAAGTTAATAATTAAAAATATTTATTTCGAAAACTGTTCTTTAATTACCATTCGGCTTAATATTAATAAAAATATTTCGCACGGAGTACATTTTTATTAATATTAAGCCAACACATAAAAATACACTGACATTTTACATAGCTCTGAGACGCCAAAGTTTACGAATTAAAAGTCTATTTTAATTATTAAATAAGAATTAAATAAGAAGTTAATGATTAAAAATGTTTATTTTGAAAAGTATTCTTTAATTTCCATTAAGCTTAATATTAATAAAAATATTTCTCACACAGCTCAGAAAAGGTACACATTAAGAATGTTTTCTATAAATAAAGCTTCTCTATTTATTTATTTATATATTTATTTTTTGTTTTACGGTATACGAAAATTATTATTCATAACATTCTAAATATTAAATGAAAGTTTTTTTTTTTTTTTTTTTTTTTTACGTTTTTGACCTATTTTAAATATATAGGAAATGATGATTTATTTATACAAAAAAATTGGTAATGTGAATCTTTTCTGAGCTCCGTACGAAATATTTTTATTAATATTTTATTAGTCGATAAGTTATCGAAATGTTTACCTTGAGTTGTTTTAGAATGGACGTAAAATGTTTCTTCTTCTTTCTTTCTTCTTTCTTTCTTTCTTTTTTTTTTTTTTTTTTTTAATAATTTTAATTAATGATAATTTATTCATTTTTTCTGAAAAATGATACCGATAAATGCGGTATATTATTTTAAAAATATTAAAGATTTACAAAATTTCCGCACTGACGAGGAAGATGATTAAATTATAATGATATCATATTTTTATAGTGTAAAATGTCAATCTAAAAAATAGTTCGGATCAAGGTATGAGCTGAACAAATTCCATAAAATGTCATACCGGTCAAAAAATAAAATAAAATAAAATAAAATATCAATTTTAGAAAATTAAATAATATGAGTGCTTTGCTTTTTATTTAGTATAATACTTTAAGTTTTATATGTTATAATTTAATGTAATAGCAAAAATTTTCTATAATTAATTTTTCTAAAACTAATTTTTTTAATTTTATGGTAGGTGTGTCATCTCATGCAATTCCTTCATCTGCACTGTTAAACATTTCTGTAAATTTAATATAAATATTTATCCAGAGTCTCTGTCAATTTACAGTAATTCTTAGTTAAAAGTGAATAATCGAGATTATCAATCTTTATTCTGTATTTTTACGTAATTTTATTATTTACTTTTTTAATTAAAATTAAAAAAATGACTTTTTCTACTTTAGAAAAAGCATCCTGAGACCGAAATGTATTCTCCCCAATAATAAATTAAATTAATAATAGTTATTAAAATTAATGTATAAAATAAGTTTTTTAACATCTCCGTTTATTTTTCTCTGTAATTTTACGTAAGACTTAATGTAATAGATTACGCAGAGTTTTCTGTTGGAATTTTTAACTGTGTGTCAAAGCTGATAAATTAACAATTTTATTTAGTACTTTGCTAATTTTATCGACAGTTAGATTTTAAAATGATAACAACAATAATCTAAAGAAATAAGTTGAAAACTTTGAATAAATACTATAAAAGGCAAAAAACTCACAAAAATTGTTTCGGGGCGAGACAAACTATGACTCTTCGACAAGTAAACAAAGTAGACAAGAGTGCTGTAAACAAAGCGGCAAGCGAAGTGTCAGTCAGGTTTTATTGAGTTTTTTTTTTTTTTTTTTTCTTTCATTTTATGGTGTTTATTCAGTTTTACTTATTACTTTACTTTTCAACGCCAGCCTTCTAGTGCATTTTTATTATAAAAACTAAATAAATTGATTCATCAAACATTACGATACGAGCTTTTAAATTTACAATTGTTATTTATCATAGTTTCAATAATAGAACAACTATCTTTTGTCCTTTAAATTGATTTATGTAATAAATTTCTTGAATGTTACTTTTACTGATTTAAGGAATTTTTCATATTTATAACGAAATACGTTTTCTAAAAAGAAACATATTAAGTTTGCTAAAAAATATACGACTATTTTGAGAGAATAATAATTCAAAAAATAGAAACAGAAGAACTAAAATTGTGAAACGAACTGTGATAATGAATAGTTAATATTTTGAAACATATTATAAAGGGCTTAAGACAGATAATATACATCACGTTTTACCGGATGAGTTTTTTTTATAACAGTCATTTTAGAATTAATATGAAAATTTATATACTACAAAAAACTAACGCTTAACAACAATTCTTATCGTATGCTAAATATGATAAATTTAGAAAGTGCAGAGTAAAGAAAAAAAAAGTGTTATTTTTCTGTAAAAATTTGAGACAGCATAATTGCTTCAAACTTTTGTTGTAACTTTAAAAAATATGGAGAAATCTTTAATGCTACACAACTTTTATTGTAATGAGGCCCACATCAATTCTGTTACGCTGAAAAATTATATAGCATTACACTAAAAGTTGAGTAGCATTGCACTATATTTCTGCAACGTTAAAACAAACGTTAATGGCAATTATACTGCCTCAAGTTTTGGGTATAATGTTGCATAATTTTTTACAGTGTGCGATTAATAATAAAAAACAATATTCGTTTATATAAAACATACCTATGATTTTTAGGCACAAAATATTTAGCTATTCTAGTTATGTAAACTTCAGTTATAATATTCCATGCCACGATAATGATCCAACATGCTAAAAAATATAAACATTACAAATGAACATACACTGAAAAAAAAAAAAGAAAAAAAGAAAAAAAAAAAAAACTGTTAAAAGTACAGGAAAAATCTGGCAACTGGGGTGCCAGTATTTCTCCGTCAAATATACAGTTTAAAACCGTAAAATTGTATCACTCACATATATTTTACACAGGAATCCTGTGAATTAAACAGGTTTTTTGTTAAAAGTACAGTTTTGTCCTGTATATTTGACGGAGAAATACTGGCACTCCAGCTGCCAGATTTTTCCTGTACTTTTAACAGTTTTTTTTTTTTTTTTTTTTTTTTTTTTTACAGTGAATAGTCACTAATAAGCCAACAGGTAGAAGCCAACTTTGTGCTTTGGCCTCTAAAACTAAATTTCACTCTTCGTCTTGTGCAAGCATTTCTCCTCCAGGCAAACTTCTTCCCTAACTTTCACTTATAACCTTCCGGCCGTAGTTCATAGTCACGCTCAGGTGTGATAACGTGAGGATTCTCTAATTACCTTGGGTCAGGTATATTTGCTTCTCTAAATCGCTGATGTGTTGGATGCTAGGGCCTGGTGCCCCAGTGAACGTTGTCCCAAAACTCTGCGACATAAATTCTGCATGGAGTAACTTTTTGTAGCGATTTCAGGAGTATTAGGGTCCTGTACTGATAGGACTACATGATCCCATCATATCCCAGTGCAGTTGACGATAATTTTCCATAATCACTAATGGACTTTTATTATAGTAATTTAAATTTATGAATTATTGGACTAAACAGAGTGCAGTACGAACACACACACAAAGGTTGCTGACTAATTTTTAGCAACCCGTGTACTATAAAAGAAATCCATAATCTTATAATGGTTTACCCAATTACCCACTGTGCCGTACTGGTGCGACGTTAAACCCATTCATCCCAATCATTTACGATAATGATTTGTTTTATGAAGATTTATCGATACTAGTATAATACCTTTTAATAGTTTAGAATTTATTTTACTATTAATATTTTCGTTAATATACTTTTAGATCAAATATCAGGTATTTATATGCCAACTTTTTCATTACTATATATAAATATAAGAAAAAGGAATTTTACTTGAACGGTGAAAAAATCATAAAAGATTGAAAAACATATTTACATACTTTGTGCGTTAGACACTGGAGCAAAGGAAGATGTGTAAAATATAATAGCAATAATGTACAAAAATAAAAGTAAAGAAAGTAAAAACACTATATATTTTTGATAAAATTACTACCATTCCTTAACAAATCATAGACCTGAACAATAAATTAAAATGCAAGAAGTAAAAAATAAAACCGACTTTTTTATTTATTTATTTATATTTATATTTATATTTTATTTTTTTTAAGTAGCAAATTATGAATAAATTACCATATAGCATCCATTTGCAGGTTAGTTTACACGAAAAAAGATTAATGTAAGAGTAATAATTATAAAACTTTACATAAACATCACAAAATGTACAAAACAAGCGTCGTGCGTTTCTGCTTTGCTTTGCAGCCCTCGTGCCTACTTTATTCACCTGACGAAGGATCATGTTTTATTTAGACACGAAACATTGTTGCAAGTGTTTTGCATTTTATGGTGTTTATTCAAAGTTTTTTTCTTACTACTTTTAAACGCCATTCCTCTGGTACGTTTTTATTATTTAATGCAAGAGTAGTTTATAAACGAGAAGAAAAATGTAAAAGATGATTAGAGCAGTAATTTTAAACAGTTAACGAAGTGATAATTAAAACAAGAACACAAAATAATGCGGTACGCATGGATTATTAACGCTTTCCAAATGTACGTAATTGTTGTATTGTATAACTTTCAATACTCTTTGCCTACGTAATCACATAACGGACAGACAGTAGTTCTGAAAGGTATACAAATAAACAATTTGGATTCCTAATCATTCTTAAACATTGTTAGAAAGAGTTTAAAATGCTTAACAATAAAGAAAACGTAGCCCTTGTATTCTAATTGCAGTCCATAATGTATCTGAATATTTTAGTGTAGCCTGTAAATCTGAAAGATAACAAAATTATATTCTATGCAAAATATTATTTTAGAATATTAAAAATCAATGTCAATTTCTTTATGATTTTTGCAATAGAAAGTTCTTTAAATGTAATTTATAAAAATGTCTGTCTTAAAATGCAATGCATTGGCATTTTTTGGGTGTCCCTGTACACAAACCAGTTGCACAGTACCTATTAATGTCATTTAAAATAGGGAACATTCCATAGTGAATTTGAATAACATATATAATTTCGTAAAAATTTTGACAATGTTTACGGACGCTGGGGCGGGTAGATAGAAAAAAAAGATAGGCAGTCAGACAGATAGATACGTAAATTCAAATCATATTCCCACTTAAAAAATTTTAAAAAGTGTTGTATCGCTTAATGTAAACGAAAGTGCAATTTCAGCAGATTTGCAATAAAAGCCTTCAATGTAACTGAATATTTTCGTGTGGCTTTGTAAATCTAATGCTAATCATAGTACATTCTGTAGAAAGCACTTTATTGTGCATATGAATAACATATATATATATATATTTTTTTTTTTTTTTAAAGATTTTTCGAAGAAAGTTATTAAAATTTGGTTTATAGAAATACCTTTCGGTGAACGAATGCTTTGGAATACTTTTGGCTGTACCTGTACACAAACCAGTGGGGGTATTTACTCCATTTTCTATAGCAAACATCCAATAGTGAACTTGAACAACGTATTTCAATTTCATTGAAATTTGCTTATAATAAAGAAACTAAAATACAGTTCATAATTACCTCTCATAGAACACAATGCTTTGGAATACTTTTAGCTGTCCCTGCACACAAACCAGTAGAGATATTCACTTTATTTTAAATAGGGAACAACCGATAGTGAGGTTCAATTCATATATCAGTTTCAAGAAATTCCATGCATAATTATCTGAGTTAGAGCGCGGATAGACAGACGGACAGACAGACAGACAAACCGAAGTCATTAACATTTTTCACCTTATTGGAAAGTGTTAAAAACATTTAGAAAACGATAAAAACGATTAATATACACGGAAATGCAATCCCAACAAATTTGTAATAATATCTATTAATGTAACTGAATATTATTGTGTGCCCCTGTAAATCTAATGCTATCTATACTGTATTCAACGGAAAGCATTCTTTTGTGCATATGAATAATGTATTTTAATTTTATTAAGACTTGTGAAAAGTAAAGTTCTTTAAATTTGGTTTATAGAAATACCTCTCATACAACGCAATGCTTAGGAATACTTTCGGGTGTCCCTATACACATACCAGTGATGGTATTTACTTCATTTTCAACGGGAAACGTCCGATAGTGGGCTTGAATCACATATTTCAATTCCATTAAGATTTGTGTAAAGTAACTGTATTAAAATAGGGTTTATAGAAATACCTCTCATAGGACACAATACTTTGGGAAACTTTCTGGTGTCCCTGTACACAAACCAGTAAAGGTGTTCACTCCATTTTCAATAGGGAACATCCGATAGTGAACTTGAATAACATATATCAGTTTTAAGAAATTCTATAAATATTTATGAGAGCGCAGAGAGACAGATAGGCGGAAAGACAGACAGACGGATGGACGGACAGACAGACAGAGAAACCGAAGTCATAAAAACTTTTCAACTTTGTTGGAAAGTGTTAAAATACAACAATGAGACTTATCCTAGAAAAAAATTCTTCATCGTTTAGGTCGCCAAACGGAATAGTGAGATTGCAGATAGCTGTTTTGGTAGCATTTAGCGTACTGTCATCATTGCACTGCTAGCATGTCATATTGATTTTTTTTTTTTTTAAATTTGTTACAGAATCTTTAATTCATGTAAACAAATGAAATTCATAAAAAAATAAAAATTTATCGTTTATTGTTTAAAATAAAACATCGGTTTGTATAATTATTTGTATAATAAAATTATCGGTTATGTATGGGAGTATGGAGGATTGTAAAAAATACAAAATGGTGATTTTATTTTCGATAATTACCAGAAAGTTCTTTTTTATGTAATCATAATTTGTAGAATTTTGCGTCAATGAGCAAGTAAAAAGACTATTATTTTTATTTTTAATTAAAAATTGAACAGTATATATAAAATAAAATAAGTGTTTGTGTGTATACGTGTGCCTGTGTATGTGTTCTTTTATGGGGTCTATCTAACATTGAAGTTTGAATCCTTATTTAGAAAGACATAGATCACATATCAGTGAGCGCTTGATAGCTCCATTTTCCAGTTCTTTATTAAACTGATGTTTATTTTTTAAATTTGTTTTTCACGAGCATTCAATTTTATCATAGAGTAGCGTTGGTGAAAAAATTATTATTATTATTATTATTATTAATTTAATAAAAATTTCTTTTCCTGATTGCTTTATTATTTTGGTTATTATCTGTTATTTATTATTTCATTGAATTTAAATAAACATTATTTTGCTCCCTGCATTTGTCATTTTACATTCTTTTTCTTTTAATTAGTAATTATTTATATTCATTTTTTTTTATGAAATTTCTTTGTTTAAACTTTTTTTAGTTGAAATCACATCAATATTCTTAAAGAATTTTTAACACAAATTTTATCTTGTCATTCATTTAGGTTTTGTGTACTGCCACTTTCAAACTACACTTTACTCGTGTTTAATTTCCTCTTTACAAATATGTGCTTAAAATTTTTCATTAAAAACAATAAAATAAAGGAAAATCTTGTACCGATTTCTGAGCTTTTTTTTTTTTTTTCTTTCCTTTTTTCTTTTTCTTTCTTTTTTTTTTTTTTTTTTTTTTTTTTTTTTTTAATTTATTGAACTTTTTTTGTTTGTTAGATAACTACCATTTCCTAGAATAGACTAATATTTTTCGATTTAATGGAATTACTTCATAATTGGTTTTTGATGCTTGATTTTTATTTGAAGTTTTTTCATAATATGCATTGATACCAACCTATTTAATATATCTTTCATGCTTAAGATATTTTGAAACTACCGAAAACGCTTTTTCTTTATTTTTTATTTTTTCCATTTTTTCTTTCTTTTTCTTTCACTTTACTATACTGTACGAATCTTTTGTTCTTCGTAAATTTTATAACTTTTTTAAACATGTGCGTTATTTTCGAAAAAAATACTAATTACTCATAGTTTTTTTCCCATAAGAGTTTTGAATAAGTATGTTCAGCAAAAATTATAAAATACTTCGATTTCTAAGTTTTTCATATGAATCATTCCTCCATATCAAATTTTCAGCCACAAAATAGTTATTATTATTTATTATTATTATAACTTTTCAACATGGTGGTAAATTTATTATAAGAGTATCCTAGTATGGAAAAGACATAGCCAGATACAGAGACAGTACTCTGATCACATAAAATGTGCAAGAATGCATATGACATATAGTAAAAGAGCAATTATATTAAAGTATTGTGATTATAGTTAGAAAACTGAAAGAAAAATTGAAAAAAAAAAAAAAAAAAAAAAAAACCTCATCGCTTGCGAATTGAAAATATAAAAATTTTGCACCGTATGCAGAATAAATTTGCTTACTAGAGAAATAAAAATATATTCATTAATATTAATTACTCTAACTTGGTATCATGCGATTAAAAACTGAGAATAAGGTAAATTCGTAAAAATTTTCTTATCCCCCCCCCCCCCTTTTCCCACTAAAATATATCATTCAGCGATTGAAATTCACATATTTTAGATCTATGCCATATTACAGGCATAGGGAACTTTGAAAAAATTTCAATCTTGCTTTTTTTTTTTAAGTTTTTACGCATCTTAAGGTGTGGGAAATCCGCAAATAACAAAATCGGTTCGGCGTCCCACAGAATGGGGTCAGTTTCAAAATATAATTTATGAAGCTGGACATTATTTCTAGGCTCTATTGAATTTCAAAATTTTACTACGAAAATTTCGTAAATTATTAGAAATTTAAGATTTTTTTAATATTGCTGAATAAGTAAATTTCGCATAAACGTGGGGCATTTCAGTCTTTGATAAAGCTTGGTCATTTGTCAAGATTATTGCTCGCATCGTGAATATAATATGACCTACAGGATTCCATCAGTAGCTGAGATATTCTTTTCTAATAGCTGGTAAACGGAACGTTCCTAGTTTGAATCTAGGACACGCTCGTCGACCTAGTCTTTTTACAGCCTGCCGCGGTTTTCTCCATAATTTACGTGACTACGGGCTAGGATTCCTTAAAAAGACAGTCCACGGAGAGATACGCCCACCAGCAACCGAGCGATTATGCGCTAAAAGCTGGTAGACGTGAGGTGCCTGGTTAAAGCCCAGGTTACACTCGTCAGCCTAGCCGTTCGGAGTTTTCCATGGTTTTCTCCGAAACATGCGTAAATACAGGTTAGGACCCCTTAGAAAGATCCCCACGAAGGGCACTCCTCCTCAGGTTTGAAACTCTAGTGCAGGCAATCGTCCTTAATTCTCACAACCTAACCCAAACCACGGAGTGATACTCCCACCCAGGTCTAAGCCACTAGAGTAATCAACCAGCTTTAAATCCCATACTACCACAGAAGGCATGCAAATAAATTTGGATAATTCTATGTTTTGTTTCAAACAGAGATTCTGTTGTTAACACTGGAAGACGGTTACTGGGTTCGGACCTAGATTGTTCTTGTAGGCATAGCTGCTTGGAGTTTTCTGGTTTTTCTTCGAAACTTGAGTAAGTATGGGCAAGATCCCTTTAGAAAGACTTCCCTCATTCAAAACATTTTCCCTCAGGCGTAGGACCTCTTGCCTTATCCCTAAGACCAACATCATCTATAGTAGTAATTTATGATTGCAAATATATGAAGAGTGACTAAGCCAAGCCCACTTATGCTAAGTTATGTTTTTTATAACACTATTTTTTACTTATTTTTTAATTCGGTTTATAAAATAACGTATTTAAAATTCTAAAAATTAAACTAAGTACTGCCCCGTAAAATACATTTTTGTTATCTAGAAAAATAAAATTAACAAATATATTAAAACTTAAATGTATATATAAATATATATATCGGTTGATTCATAAATTCCTATATAGTGTAAAAATATAAATTGCGTAGTTCTATTATCATAATTCCATATCATTGCTTATTCTATAATTCATAATATTACGTAATTCTATTTCACGTTATGTACATTTAAACCATGTTAATATTTTATCTATTTCTAGAAGCTTATTTTTCATAGATTGATAAAAAAAAAAAAGAAGAAGAAAATTGTATAATCTGAAAAAACAAAATAATCTAAATCATGTTTTCCAAATGTATTCAAACATTTTAGTATGACTAACAGAGTCATTAAAGACTGTGTAAATGTGAACATAATTTTAATTAAAGGAATGTAACTATCAGATAATTTTATCTACCTTACTGGTCATTAATAATATCGCCAGTACTATTCTCTGCCAAAAATAATAAATTATAATTATTAAAATAATTATTTTTAACAGCTGTTATAAATTCTGTGTTTGATAGTATTAATTTAGAAGCAATTTTGCTTGTAAGCTTTCAATTTTTGGATGAAAGAAAAACAGTTCTAACCCGGGGAAAGAAAAATAAAACCTTCTCCTTAGATAGAGCTCATGCCTGTGAACCGACGCTAGGGGGTGCTATAGAATCAGGAAATGTGATTGGGTATCCTGGTTGGTGGGCCGCCACTGCAGTGGTCCTAGCGTCTTTTGCAGCCAAATTTCATTTCAAGGCTCGCCCTAGAGTTGGCCAGCAGGTAAGGCAGACGGTCTTCATTATACGTCTTAAATATGATTGAAAAGAAAAAAAAAATCTGTTGAACAAATGTGTGATAAATTCGAGAAAAGTAGATTTTAAAATGAAATATAGTGACGTAATAATTTGTTATTCTATATTTTATTTAAAAAATATATTTAAAAACTTAAAAATTATGTAGTTTTGTTAATATTAAAGTAATGTTAATTATTATTTTTTTATTGTGAATATAAAATTAAAAAAAATTGGAACATATGTTAAGTTTAAGTTAGTTTAGCCATTGTTGCTTATTAGTTTAGACTTATAATTATTATTGTATGTATAAATATTTAAATAAAATAAAACTTAAAATTTTGATATTTAATTTTAAACGTGTTTAACATACAACTGCGTGGCTTGCTCTTCGTTGACATGAAATAGAAAATTTTACTACACATTTTCGATACACAAATAAAAAATTTTAAAAGTTGAAAGATATTTCAAAAATTATATACTCCTGTTTTTAATTCAAACAACTTTATGAAATACATTTTCGTTAATCTGTCTCTAAATAAAATCTATGTTACGCAACAGTTGAAATAGTGATGTATACGTTACCATTTAGTTAAAACTAACTTAAGTAGTTTATTAGCATACACGCCCTGTAACCCCCTTCCCCCATACGTGCAAAACAACGTGATTTTGCTTCATGTTAGAAAAGTGTTTATTTAATTCGATCATGTTTACTTTACAAACATTATATGAATTCAAAAACAATGATAATTTATAAAAATGAAAATCATATTATACGAAGAAATATTCTCATCTTTTATTATTATTATTATTATTATTTTAAACAGGTTTAATCTAAAAAGTTAAATGCATATTAGAAGAAATAAAATAAAAAAGAGTTGACATATGCTAAAAGATTAGTGTCCCATTATGATATACTTAGTGAAAAAAAAAAAAAAAAAAATGCATCTGGGAATTTAACACAAAAAAACGGGTCGAATTAGGTAAAATAACATGTAAGAATTTACATGTAAAGTGACAACACATAAACTGAAACAAAATTCAATTATTTAAACCATCCCAAGACAAAATAATTTCATTTTACAGAAAATGTTACTCGTTTTTAAAAATTTAGTGGTATTATTTAATCACCTTATTAAAATGTAAGAAAAAGAAAATATTAAGATATTTCAAATTTCGAATCATTCACAACTAAATGTTACAGTTTAAAATTTATATGATAATTATAATATTAATATTTTTATCAGTTTTATCAGTTTTTATACGATATAAAAATTTTTCAAATACTTTTGGAACGCATTTTAACTTCTAGAAAATATTCCAGAAAGTTTCATTCAATAGTTTTATAGAGTATGACCAGCTAATATAGCTGATGCTGGTCGGTCTTTTCAACGAATTTTCTACCTATTCAATGGAATAAATGGAATTCTTCAAGTAAATTAAAATCACACTAAAAACAAAAAATAAAATAAAATAAATAAATAAATATAAATAAATAAATAAATAAATAAATAAAACGTTTTTCTAAATAGAAATAAACTACTGAAATTGATTAGAACCGCCCCCCCCCCTTTTTTTCCCCACAAGTATGCTTTAATGAAATTTTATAGTCATGATATATATATATATATATATATATTTATTTAAATAATGTTTGATGTAGAAAGAATTAAAAATATATCAAGACCGTTTGACTGGACTGATGGGAACTAAATTTTAAATGAAATGATCAAATTTCAGGCTTTATTTGTACTGTAAACTGCTTTAAATGAAATCATATCTTATTAAAATAAATAAAATTTATTCAGCCATTCTTAAAAGAAAAGAAACATTTTTGTATAATACCTCCATAAAGAGATGTATCTTCTAAATAAAAAAATAGTAAGTTTTCAAATTTTAGAGAAATGTAATTAATTTCCTGGAGTAATCTTTAATAACCCTTTTCTATACGTATTTCAATAAGAAACGATAACTACAAAAACATCTTTTTGTAGAACGACAATCTGTATATAGAAAAATATATCGCTAATCGTCGTTCTTTAAAATATGGCTATTTTATTTATTTATTTATTTAATTCAGTTTATATCATATATTATAATTAATTTTGAATTGAAAATTATAACCAATTTATGCAGTTTTCAATTTTTAACTTCAATTTCACATTGCACTCAAATTTTTAATTATGTATTATATATATATATATATATATATATAATGAAGATACACACAATAAAGATAAAGAAAAGATTACAAAGAATAGGAAGATATGTGATCAGCATAAAACAAATTGAAAGAAAAAAAAATAACACGGATGAAACATGAAGTTTATATATATATATTTTAACGTAATAGAAAAAATTAAGTAGTTGAAATGAAAACGAGCTGGGAACATTGCAAGTAGATAGCACAAAATATCGAGAAAAAATATCTCATAAAGAATCAGAGATATTGTATCACTTAGAAGACAGTCTGAAATAAAACGGGATGTAAAATATAAAATGGGATTTTTTTAAATGGCCAAAGCAGTAAATATATAACAATAAGGAAACCTCTGAAAGAGAGAGAAGGAGGGGGAGAGGGAGAGAGACTTGAAACAAATGAGATTAATGATGAAATGTTAAATATACTTATATCTCTGTGTGTATGTATCCAATTAAAAAGTTTCTTAAGAGAAAGGTTGTAAATTTCCGCAAAAGTTAGAATTCTATTCAACAAACAAACATTATCATAAAAACAGAACGATTATATATGCGTACATTCTTAAAATATTTTTATTTGACCGAATAAATCTAACAATCTATTAGGTCTTTGCATAAATTCGTGCGGATTTTTATTGCTTCATTTTATAAAAATACATCAAATCAAATGACAATTTTTAATCAAAATACTCTCCATTACTTTCTACTACCTTTGCCCATTTTTCGGGTAACAAATGTATACCACGGCGATAGAAGCTCTCGTCTTTGGAGGCAATAAAATGATCCGCGTCCGCACGAACTTTTGCAACGGCCTGTAAAATTTATGTTTAAAAAGCCTCTGAAACACTCTCTTTGTTAGATATTATATTAACATTATATATCTTGAAAATTTATTTTTCCAACTGAGTGAAAATAATGCCCGGACTGGGAGTCGAACCCCGGATCTTTGTCTTACAAGGTCAACGTTCTACCAATTAAGCTATCCAGGCCGACAACCAGTGGAAATTACTCAAAGTCAAAGATCCGGGAGAAAGAAGATTTGTAAGTCAAAGATCCGGGGTTCGACTCCCGGTCCGGGCATTATTCCCACTCAGTTGGAAAAATAAATTTTCAAGATATATGATTTTCTTCCCAATCTGCTGATTGTTGGATATTAAGAAATGTATTATATGTTATAGTAACATTATTGTACTACAATTGTTTTTATCACAGAAACGTTAAAATATTGCATATATATGTAGACATGTATAACTTATACATGTAGATAACTGTCCAATAAGTAATCTATATCATGGTCATTTTATATTGCCTTAATTTTGTACGCAATTGAAAATCTAAACCAATTAAGACTTAAAAATGTACATTTTGATAGACGTAAAATAAAAGATAAAAAAAAGCTTGTTAATTAGAAGTTAGCTTCTCTGACATAACACATTAGATCTAAATTTCAGACCTTTAACACTCTCAATATTGATATTGCTTCTTGGCAAAAGTTTCTGGCAAAAAGTCCAGGAAGATTTCACGTGTCTTTCGTCTCAGTCTTAGAAAATAAAATAAAAAATACTGATTCATTCAAAAAAAGGCTCTTAAAATGTTTAAATTCTCAAGAACGTAGAGAAAGAGAGAGAGAGAGAGTTTTCTGACTGGCCTTCTTTAAGCAAATTTATCGTTATTTATTCATTTCCTCAAAAAGAGCAGAAATATCCAAAAATAACGATTAGAAAAAAGAAAGAAAGAAAGAAAGAAAGAATACTTCCATATCAGTATAAGGTATATCTTAATCACGCGGATGGATTCAAAGTAAAAATTATCAAAGATATCAGCTTCAGACTTCGTTTAAAAATTCATCAAATATAAACTCATAAAACGAAAATATAATTTCAGCCCATTAAAAAAAAAAAAAAAAAAAGTTGTACCTAGATATTTGAGCATATTTTAAATAACAGGAAAAAAAAAAAATATATATATATATATATATATATTCCTTACATTCTATTTTTCTTTGTTTTGAGAGGGAGGTGGTGATTTCAAATACGTTATTTATGCTTTCTTTCTATAATCTTTTATATAATTTTGTTAATCAGATTAATACCTATTAACTTTTAATTTAAGGAAATAATAAACTAAGTCTTTTATCATTCTGGGTATTAATAATAGCTTTTAGATCTCAGATGCAAAATTTTATCTTTCTCCCACGCTTTTTTCGGCGTCTCGTCGAATCGATTTTTCAAGGATTGACTGGGATGATCTTCTTGGTTTTTCAATACCCACAGACGAGCAACTTCATCTTTGTTGTCATTTAATTTGACAGGTATTCAGCTGTTCTTTCAGCTTAACAAATGTTATACATTTTTTGAACACAAAATTCTTCTTCGTTTTAATACTGATTACATTAATTTTTACGATATTTAAGTAGAAAGGAATTTAACCTGCTCTCCCCCCCCCCCCCCCCCCGAATGCATTGCCACAGTTATTCATTAAAAGAATATCCGAAATAAACAGTTTTATTCATATGTTGCCACATTTTCTTCTTTATAATCATAAAATGCTATTTAAATTAAACTTTATTGAGTTCTTCGGACAATTGTTTCTATAATAAACCTGCAGACTAACAATAATTATACTACACTTATTTAAAATGCACAGATTCACTAAGCCGGAAAATTCTTCTTTTATATTTCAATTAATAATATTCAGTCGATTACCGTTACTACTCATCAAATGCAAGCGTTTTGTTTAAGCAAACTGATATAAAAACGAATATAAATTTATTAATTCAGTTAAGCAATATATTAAAATAGTAACGCGTAATATTTTACTATTTCTGTCACAATTCAATTATCAGTCTAATCTTATTTCTATAATACATAGATCAAAACCGTAATTATAAAACAAACATGTATAAAAAAAATATAGATAGGGTTAAAATAATTTAGAATTGTTAATAATACTTGAATTCAAAATAAATACAGTATATATTTTTTAGTCTCAAGAACTACAATAATCCTCAAAACACTTTGTAGATGATCACTAATGAACAGAAAATTATTTCATTCTTCATGTGAAATGAAGAATGAAACAACCATCCTAATGTTTTTTTTTTTTTTAAATAAATATATCATATTTTATCGGGATTGTCTGACCCGTTTCTATTTTCTGAAATAGTATACATTCCATGAATAATCTAAACATTTGGATAAATATTTTAAAAAATCTTTGTCGAGTTCGTTATTAAACAATAGTGAATATTCTTCGACATTTATAAAGAGTGAAACAAAGAAAAGAAACAGAATCATGGAGCAAATGTAATTTAAAACTTTGCTTGTAATGCGTTTTTACAAAATGTAGATAATGGGCATGTAGGCAATTAAGAAAAAAATAATTTCAAGCAAAAATCAGTAAATTTGTTTCGAACTACATGTTAGGTCTGCCGTTTAATTAAGTGATTTTTAAAATTTTCTCTATTTTAACACATACACATATTCAAGATTTGTAAATATATTTCATGTAACTAACTGACTTTCTTTGGTTATGTAATTTCTGTGTATCAAATAACTGACCGAATATATATATGTCTGCTCTTGTAATAAAATAATTCTATGGAAATACCTTTTCGATTGCGTTTGCCATTTTTAAAATGAGATAAACTGCGCTTTACTTTAATCTTTAATAATATATTTCATATCTGAAATTCTTAAGTAAACATAAACATAATAAACGAAAGTTAAAAATCTTCTGATATTCATGAAGCACATATGAGATTAACAGTTTTAAAAATAAAGACAAAGAAGTGACGTTAGATTAATACACGAATAAACGCTTTGAAAAAAATATTAAGAATGAAGGTTAATTATAAAATATACAATATATTTTCTTAGGCTAGGTTAAAATATAGTACATGATCATTAAATGACATTTTAAACACATATCAAGGCAGCGGTTCTCGACTTTTTAAGGGGACATTATAAAATAAATAAATAATACAAAAAAGTGTAGGCACAATATATACGAATTCCTGAGAAATGTAATAATTAAGTATTTGAAAGGCAATTTCTCTTTCCTCATCAATACGTCAATGCATACAACAATTAAAATTCCATTCTTTTTACATTTATTTGTGGGGAGGGTAGAAAATTCTAATTCCCACAAATATAACGTCGAAAATAACTTTTATTATGTTTTCGAGTAGGCTGTGATTTTTCTTTTCCACTGGCATTTTTATTCATTTTCAGTATAAAACGTCTTTACGATGGATGATTTTTTTTTTTTTTTTTTTTTTTTTTTTTTTTTTAAAGTAATTTGGACATAACATTCACTTCCAAAACTTTAAAAATAAGTAATTTACACAACAAGAATAAATGGCTACTTTTTGAAAGATTGGCAAAATGAGTGGTATATCATAGGTGTCAACATCCTGATTAATATTCAGTAGTACTGTTAGTACCCGCCCCTTTTTCAACACCACTTAATTTTTAGAGTAATTCTCTCCAAATGCAATTGCGATTAAGTAAGAAGAAAAGTACTCTAAAAAAAGACCGGTGTGAAAAAAAGGCGTGTACTAACAATACTACGGAATATTAATTAGGATGTTGGCAACTATGGGTATATCCGCAATGAAATTGTATAAGATAACTATATTTATTTTTATATCTGGACACATTTTTCTGGAATAACACAACGCACACTAGGAAACCTTCTATGGTTCATCAGTACGCCCTAAAACAACATTCTTTGTGGACCACTGATTTAAACAGTTTGTAGCGTTAATTTATTGTTTTTTGTTATTTAATATTAATCCTTAAAAGTATGAAACATCCGAATCAGCCTTTCTTAATTTGTCTATTAATAGTTATGCATTAACTGAATGTTTCTTAGTTTTATAAACTTTAACATTATTTTATCATTTCTCAATATTATAATAAAATATAAATTAAGACGTTTTCATAATATTAAGCACAAAAATTAACAATTTGTTTGCTGTAATATCGAGAATTTATTTGCAACGTTTATTAATTCTTGCTTTTAAGGGTCTTGTTAAAAGAGTATGAGCTGCTCTATCATATCTACTAGAGCAGATCATAGAGATGAAAGTGTTTTCTTCTCAAAATGGAACTTTTTACCACATAATTCGTACAGTCCTTGAATTTTCTTAATTTTCTGCACCACTAAAATTATTTTGCAATTTTTGATATTAACCCTTATCGCTCGTATGTCCCTTCTGAGGGGACATTAAAAAATCGAGCCACCCCTTAAGGTGTTCCTCTGCAAATAAAATGTTATTTTTCTAAAACGTGTAACTATAGGCTACCTTTCGGCTACCGGAAAATTTTAACAGAAAGATTTATTTTATTTAATGATGAAGTAAAATAAAACAAATTATTACAATTTTTCAGTAGCCAAAAGGTTAGTAAGTTGGAAACTATACGTGTGACGTTTTAAAGGAACGCCAAAAGGCATATATTACTGTTCAAAATAGGAAAATATGCCGAGCGTTAAGCGTTAATAAAGACTTAAAACTTAAAAGAAATATGTTGTATAAAAATATTGGGAAGAGAGTCCTTGAAATAGGCGTAGCCGTACGAACCATGTACCACTATTTTTTTAAAATAATCTCTATAAAATATATAAATTTCTATGTGGAAATAGTGGTAGTAGAATATGTAGAACACTTTAACCACTATAATCGTGTGTTACAATGAATCCATAATGTATATAAAGAAAATCTTATAAATGTACAAGCCAAACTTATCATCATACAATGAAATAGCTTAATTTTGTGTTTATGTCTGATTATAAAGGCATTGGAAACGCAAAATAATTTCTAACAATTCGTCAAGCCCTTATCCGTTTATGCCAACGACTGAAGTTTAACGTTTGACTCAAATTGTAAAATGAACAATTTCAGTAGCATTCTACGCTTTAAATGAAAATATCAGGGAAAAAAATGATTATAAGAAGTAGTTATGTATATTATGTTTTATTTATGTATCGATAGTATTGTAAAAGGATTTTAGATCAGTAAGTTAAAAGTCGTTAGCTTCTGAAAGAGAAAAGTTTATATTTCACAAATTCGAACGGCCCCGTTATATTTACCTAAAATGTATTTTCAAAAGAATAATACAATAAAATAAGAACAAGATAGGCAAAAAATAGGTAAATAAATAAGAATAGAACAATACTTAAATAACAGAAAAAACGCCGTCTATTTCGTTATTCATGCATTAGATATTATTCTAGATGCTGAGATAGCATAAAATTAATTCAAAATTTCAGTATAATCTTGTCAATTATATAAAATATCTATATAGATTAAATGCAAACTTTCAGAAAAATTCTGCAATGGCAGTATTTTATTTATGTAATTAAAATTTTGTTTATAGTGTAAATTGTTCGAGCATAGAATTATGACACTCTACTACTGTAACACATATACATTTAAAATATTCTTTAGAAATTTTTGTTTTAGATCTGCTACTTTAACATATAAATATGTAGGTTATAGGCGATTCACAATGCAAATCTACTTGCAATGTGTGATCAACAGAAAAAAAAAGCGATTTTTAAATGTTATGCAATGGTTATTTTTTATATTATTGAAATAATGTATAATAATATCCCCTGCTAAAAATAAAGTTGAATGTTTCTCCAGAAAAAAAAAGTTGCTAATTTGACAATTAAAAAAATAAACAAATTAATTAATTAATAAAAAAAATTAGAAATTTGATGTCAAGTTTTTACCATTATAGTTGCGCTTACTAGTAACTGCACTACTAAAACGGTGAAGCTTAGCACCAATTTTCTAAAAATATTGTTGCAGCTAAATTTATCTGAATTTCCATTAATTTTTTTGTGAAATATTAAACTTATTACTAATAATGTACTTTATCACATATTGTAAATTTCATCAAACAAACAAACAAAAAAAAAAAAAAAAAAAAAAAAAAAAAAAAAATCAGATTATAAAATTTTTTAACTCTCAGGGCAAGCCACTAATTTCTGGTTATTTAGTAGAGTATTTATTAATGGGTTAAAGATACTTAACTGAATGCTTAGAATATGCGTTTGCAAATTATTTATATTCTTAGATATTTATTTAACTAAGAAAAATTTAAAAAAAAAAAAACTTTGATAATTAAACATAATTATTTTGAAATTTCTCATTTTTATGTAAATTTTATGGTTTTTAGAAATTAATTTAGAATAAATATTTACTTAGTTATGGTATATATGAATAAAATGTGTGCCTTCAGTTTTGTGTAATAAGTATTTATCCTAAATCCAGAAAAATCTCGATGGATGAAGATCTACTTTTCAAGACGCACAATGAGTCGAAAATTCCAGAAGTTAGTCTTAACCATTGCGAAAAACAGAAACAAAATACTTTCTGCCAAAATGGCGTCATCAAAGAAGAATGCAATTCACTCATTAAGACTCTAAAACACAGACAGGAAAAAACTTTATCGAAAGTACTGCAAAATTATGATTCTAAGACAAATATTTTATCAAACATTACATTAGAAAATAACATCGTATCACCTCTGTTATCAAATATTTATCACTATTCATTTTCAAGTGATTGTTTATTTAAAATCCGAAGATCAAACAGATTTGCTTTTAGAAATAAAAAAAATGAAAACATTTTTCCCACCAACAAAAAAATGCTTATATTAAACGATAAATGCAATAGTGGATTAAACAGTATTATGAAAAATAATTCCTCGGATAAAATAATTAATAGACCACTACGTGAATTTCAAGAACCCTGCCTTAGTAAAAGACAATCAAATTTAAAACGGAAGTTAGATTCCGATTCAGTAAATGAGCTAAATTTAAAGCTAAACAACATAAATAAAAACTTTTCTAAATCGGCATCTTACACAGAAAGGTTTAATAGAACTTTTTCGTATTCCAAGCATTTCAAATCAGATGATGCAGCACAAATATCCGACAATGGAAATAAGAATTTTCTTCTACAGACACAATTTATAAATAGAATAGATTCGATTGAAAATAATAATTTCAAACAGATGAAAAATATAGAAATACAAAGTAGCCCGGTAAAAATTCGAGTCGCAGCAAACTTTGGCGAAGATTCGATAGAATATATTGATCCAACAATGGAAGTTGAATTAGATTCAGATGAAAGTGATCCTGATGAACCAGGGGAAACGCATACTGGTGTTGTAGAAGAAGAGCCTCACGAACTGAATCAAACAGCAGGGGCCAATAATGAAGAAAATGATGCAGATGAAGAACAGACACCGGACGCAAACCCGTTTAATACTGTGGTTGAAGATAATGCAACAAAGCCTGAAACCGAATATACAGATAATATAAATGCAGATAGTGAGAAAAATAATTTTGTTATAAAAGATCAGTGCTTAGAACCAAGTGCAAGTACGAGTATAGAAGACAATCGAAGCACACTCGATAAAGATACGGGAGAGAATGATTATGAAGTACACGAATTGAGAAAAACAGAAGAGATTAATACAGAGATTGAGAAAGGTTCATTTGACATAAAAGTAGACTCTCCATATAGAAACAGTATATCTGAAGACTTCCCGAAACCCGATAATGAAGAAACGACTGTTGTTTCTGAATTGAATGAAACTTGCATTATATCGAATAAATTTGATGAAGAAGTAAAGGACGATAAAATAACACATGAAGTGTTAAAACATGCAATGAACGCATCAGATGTTAATGAGACAGACTTTTCCACAGAAGAATACGATGCTGCAAGTCATGAAGGGTTTCAAATTGGTGCTATAAAGGATAAAACTGTAAAAGACAGTGAGGTAGAAAATCATACAGAATCATTAGAGAACATCGAAGACATCAAACTAAATGAAGAGGAAATTTGTAAAGAACAAACTGAATACATTAGCAAGAATGAAAATGACAAGGAAATAGATGATGAAGAAGCAAAGAAAAATAGTAAATCTGAAGGTAAAGAAGAAACTTCAAATAATGTTAATTGCATGGAAATGAATGAGGACGCAGATAAAAATATATTTAGCAAAGAAGAGATCTATGATAAAAACACTGACCCAAGCAAAGATGTTTCAGAAAATGTAAACAAAGAAATTTTTGAGCAGGTCAAATCTAGTATACTCGTCGAACAATTCAATGCATTTAAGGAAAATGATTATATAAAAGAAAACATAAAAGATATGACTGGAGAGGAAAACATATTGGACAGTTCACGAAGAGAGAAAACAGATGCTGAAACTGAAGAAATAGAAAATTTTGATAATAACAGAAGTTTTCAAGCAAATCTAAAGGAAGAACTCGAAAGCATCAGACAAATCTCGGAACTTACAGAGAATATTGAAAACAACGAATCATGTAAAGTTGAAGAATTTGAAAAAGAAACAGCTGTAGATAGCGAAAAATCTGATAGTATTGTCGACGAATCTCTTGAAAATAAAGATGCAGAAGACATCGAAATTAATTCTAATTCAGCAAGTTGTAAAATTGCTTTAAAAGAAATTGAAATTTGCAATGAGCTAAAAGAAGTGAACTTTCAAAATAAAGAAATTAGTGAAGCTGAGAAGAAACAAATAGATGAAAACTTTCTAACACATTCTGAAAATGTAGAGGAACTAGTTGATAACATAAACAATAAAGATACACACGAAGATAATTTACTCGAAGAACAGCAATCGGAGAAAAATATGTCCCATCAAACTATAGAGAATGAAGAAGATAGTATAGAAAAAGATTCTATAGAAGATGCCGATAACTACCAAACAACAGAAAAGCTAGAAGCTGAATCTGAAGATTTATGTTTGAATTTAGAGAAACAGGATTTTGAGAGAACGGTGGAAGTAAATATTGATAAACTAAATACGGAAAATACAGAAGAAAGTAATCAAATTTTAGATTCTATAAAAAGTGATGATGGAATTGAAAAACCTGAAGAGAATGACACTGAAAATGAAGTATTAAAATCAGATGTCAGGAAATCGTTTGATGCTACGTTTAAAACTGCAGGTACAGAAGAAAATGTAATTGAAAAAACAGAAAAGAATACAGCCAATTATTCAAAAGGTAATGACGAAACAGACTTAGACTCAGAAAAAATTGTCGAAACTGAGATTCCAGCTGTTTCAAAAAATGAGATTATTGATTCGGATACTGCTGAGGAGGATACTTCAGATAAAAAAATTTACTCAATAGTTAAAGATGAAGCAGATGGTTTGAAAAACAATTTGCCATGTGAGCAGCAAAAAGAAAACAGTTTTTCAAATTTTGAAATAATAGACAGTGACGTAAGTGAAATAAACGAAAAGAATGAAGAGACGAATAATAATGCAATAAAATCTTCATTTACGGATATTTTAAAAAATACTAAAGAACAGGAAGCAATAAATGATGGACTTATTAAAACATGTGAAGGAAACATGTTTACTAGTTGCTCTATGACAATGCATGAATCAATCAAAACAGAACGTGAAGAAACAATTTCCAAAAAATTTACTGATCAAGAAGCAGTGCGTAAAACTGAAAAGGATAAAAGTGATAAGCCTGAATATCCTTTATCAGACTCAGCAAAGATGATATCCCCTCGTAAAGGTATAAAAGTAGAAGAAGATGAAATCGAAACTGCTATAAGTAGCATTGATTTTTATGACGAAATGAGCGATGGTAATGAACAAATAATTCAAACTGTTTCCGCTGACGAGTTCTCAAAACCACTTGGTGAAAATGACATTATTTCAAGTGAGAATATACTAATAAAAAGTGAAGATACTAATATAACAACAGAAGAAAAAGCCGATGCAGAGAATATAAATACAGAACAAGTTTCATTTGAAGCTACTTGTGAAGACGGAGAGTTGGGAACTGTTGGTACTAAAACACAACCCAGTACGTCTCCAAAAAAGAGAAAGAAAAAGCGTAAAATTTCGAGATCGAGAAGTGCGCAGAAAGGTGGGCTTACGCCTCGAAATCACTGCTGCATTCCAGTTTCTTGCTTCTCAACATTTCTTCAGCGATCTATGCTTTTGTAGACTAGTCTTTATTTTATATGCAAGTAGAATATTATTTTATTCTTTTTAGAATTATAAATTACTTAATATATTGCGTTACTCATTTCATAGTGCTTGATGATTTTATTATGGAATGTTTATACTCCCTGATACTGTGGAAGAAAGAAGTTGTTTCTATTTTTTATCAATTTAAAATGCTTGGTTACGAAACATCATGTAATATTGCAATGCATTAAAGTCTAATGAGCTAAATATTTAGTAAGACCAAAAAAATATTACTTTGAAGTGCAAGCATAAATTTTGTTATAGAATTCAATTTAAGTTGAAAAGTTGTTATTCAAACGTAATTTTTATATTTGAGTTTTTATATTGAATTGCATGAGATTAAAGTTTGATTGTCTAAAAAGGAAAGGAAATAAGTAGTTTTTTTTTAATAAATACCTACATACCTTTTTAACACATTTTTTTTTTCTATATTTCTCTATTGAGTTTAATAAGTTACTTCGTTTTGAAATTATTTCATTGAATATATGAAATACTTTCAAACTATTCATCTAATTTATAATACACAAATAAAAATATACTTAGCACTTATTAAAGATTATGAGTTCATGCGGAATTTAGAATAGAATGCATCGCCTGAATTTCAAAAATCTTCTTGTTCTAAAATGACCTTTCACGATCTCTAGCGATTTTGTAATTAATTAAAAAAGCTCTAGTTAAATCCGAACCGTATTGTTAACTAAATTGCTATCAAAAAGATATTTCAATATCACACAATCATTTCGAGATCTTTAATACGGACTTAAATAAAACAGTGCTTAATAATATATAAATCTATATATATATATAAATGCTAAAAAATTTATTAATTTATTTTTTACTTTCAAAGTAAACTTGCTAAAAAAGATGACTATAATAAAAACGCCAACATAAGAATTATTTCGCATTGAGGGAACCTTTGATGGAAATCTAAAATTTTTATTTAAAAGAAATTTTTCACAGATGCTTTTAAAACATGTAACAAACTAATCAAGTAAATTAATGCAGGTATAAAACAACATATAAGATAGAATTTATAAAGAGAAAGGAAATTTAAATAATGATAAATATCATGAAATAAACATTTCATGTTATTTATAATTAATTCAAAATTTCAATAATTCATAAGAAAAACAAACAAACATTCTTTCTCCACGGAAATATTTTGGAATGCATTGTTTATTTATTGTATTTCCTAAAAATTTCAGTTTGCTTGTTTCTAGATTTTTCGCTATTTTAAAATATTTTAATATCTTTTAACCCCTGCATTTAAATTTGTAAAATAAAAGTTTGACTTGTAACTGATTTTAAGAAGCAAGTTTTTACCCTTTTTATATCTATATTATTTTTAACTTCAATTTTCTTAAAAGAAAATTGTTTAATAGAAGCTTTTATTATTTATTATTAGTTTGCATATCACCCATTCTTCATTTTATATTTCTGTATGTTATTTCTTATGCATGAATTTAATAGTTTTAGATTCTATTAATTAAGATAAATAGTTTGAAAGAGTGTTTTAAAGAGGTAAAGTATACACTATTTTTCTGTATTTTATTTAAAGTATAAAGTGTTTAATATAAAATGGCGGTTCGTGAAAAAAAGAAAAAAAAATATTTTTTGGAAACATGCATTGAACTTTTTTATAGCAGACTATGTATGGAAAGTATTGTTCATTTTATGTTAAAATATTACATTTTTGCTTACGTATTTTGCTTTTATAGAAATTTAAGAGGTTACATGGGTTTAAAGGATATATATACATATATAAATTCTTTTTTTTTTTTTTGAAAAATCAGCCGGTGGATCCTGGTTTCCGAAACCTTTCAGAAAAGCAGTGAACACGATATCTCAAAAACTAATGCATGCATCTTATCGAAATTTTGCATAATTCTTCAAATACAAATAACTAGTGCTTGAAAGAAGGATAAAAAGACTGAAAATTCAATTTATGTCAGAGTTGCGTGTAAAAACAGTATAATTTTCAGTACATTTTTCCCCACGTATAAAGTAGTTGTAATCCAAAATTCCTGTTAAAGTAATTGCAATCCAAAAAGAAAAATCCTTCGTTTAAGCACTCATATATCCTATTTCTGAGAAGTGAGCAAAAATTCAATAAGATCGGCGCATTGTTTTTTGAGAAATCATGTCCGCTGATTTTCTGAAAGGTGTCCAGAAGCCAGGAGTCATAGGCTGAATTTTATAAATTTTCTAAAATATTGTTGAAATGTTGCACTTTTACATGCTCAAAATTTTGAATAAAATTTTTTATTTAATGTAGGGTAGGTGCTCCAGTAATTGACATATATCCCGAAATAATTAATAAATAAGAAAAATAATAAAATCATATATTTTACATATAAGAATTCTAACATTTTATGTTAAACACTTGCGCATAAGGTAACTGGTAAAATGAATAGTAGTGTCAAACACTGAAACATAGGGGGCCAAATACTGATAAAATGAAAAACTGGCAGTGTCAATTACTGGAACATTGAGTGGGTGTCAAATAAAAATTCATAAAAAAAAAATAATAATAATTGTTATGAAATGTATATATTTTAACATATATGTGGTTCTGAATGTCTTTCATGACATATGTACTAACTTAAGATTTCTAAAAATATTTTCTGATGACTAGAACATTGAAAACATCAGAGATTGCTCTAAAAGTGTCAATCACTGGTGCACTTAACCTATTCAGAAAAAAAAAAAAAAAGGGAAATTACGGAAATTAGCCTTCGAAATCAATGTAACCCTTTAAATCCATTTTAAAAATATAAATAAATAAACAAATAAAAGGCAACTATAGGTTAAAATCAAAAGTTCCGATTTTTAGAAATAATAAAAATAAAATGTATTCAAGGATAAAATACGATATTATAGCCTGTATGTATTACATTGTACTATGTAATATAATAAGTCATATATGGGCTATGTTCTCCAAAATCCGCCCCCCCCCTCATTCGAAGGAAAATGATGGGGATTAAATAATTTTTATTGAGTACTTTACAAATGTGTAAGATATGAAACAGTAATGTGTTTGCGCATTAAGTAATTGTAGAGTAATAATAATAGTAATAATAACAATAATCAATACATTGTAGTTTCTTTTATGACTACACTTATCCGTCTTTTCAAGTATTAGGTTTATACATACGGTAAAATTTTGTTTGAAATGTAAGCTACAGCTAGCTGTAAAATATCTGAAACATTTATATAAAATAGTTTTATTAACAAATACATTAAACAATAAATTTTAACACTTGATTTTCCAAGGAAATAACCCAGTTAAAACAAATCTGCAGAAAACTATTTTAAAAAAAATGCCGGCAATCTGAAGGTATTTGGAACAAGAATCATAAAATCTGCAGAATAACTACAGTTTGGAAGCAAAAAATTTGAAGATAATTTTTTTCCCCTTTAAACTTATTATCCAAATACTTTCAGATTATCTGCAGTTTTTTGTAGGTTTTCTTCTTCTTCTTCTTCTTCTTTTTTTTTTTTTTTTTTTTTTTTTTTTTTTTTTAAAGCTGGGAAATGCATGTGAAAAAAAATCTTAAAAAAGGAAGTTTCTATACCATAAATAAACACATTAAAATTTCTTTTAGTCATTAATCAATTTTATAGAAAAAAATATATATGTGCGCTTATCATGTTGGACTAACTATAGTTTCGTTTGTGGTGAGATATTAATTATTATGAAGATTAATAATACACTTTTAAAAATAAAAGCGTTTTCGTAACTCTTATCAACAATTGTTTTCACAGTACACATTTATTATTATTTATACCTGTCTTTAAGATAATAATTTTATGGATTTATCGTTAAAAATTATTTTACCATAATCTTATAAGCTATTCATATTTACCATTATTATTCAATTTTATGAAAACGATATTTGCGTGATAATTAAACGATAGTATTATGTGTGATATCGAGCTCATATTTTAATCTTCGCAGTAAAACAATCAGAAAACTAATACTTGATGAAATATTTTTTGCATACTTCAGGATAAATGAAGTATATTCTAGATATGAAACGAAATGTTTATTTTCGAATATAAAATTTGCTCTTTTAATCTATGAATACTTTTTATAAATAGAATATAAAATAAATAAATAAATAAAATATAAATAAATAAAAAATAAAATAGCGTTATACTTTTAATATTATTTGTTTACCATATTATATTCAATAAATATTTGATGATTTACTTTCAAGTTTATAGAAAAACACATTTTTTATATTCTTAGCTAAATTTACAGTTAAACGCTCTGAAATAGATTTAAGATTAATGTAAACTGTCTGTTTTTTGAGCTAGTCGCTAAAATATAACAATGTAATTAATGGAAACCCAAATAAGTATACAGAAAATTCCAGTTTATCCAACTCATGTATACATGTAACAACATCTGTAAAAAGTTAATTGTTCTCCATATACATTGTTCTAATAATCTTCCTGGATAAAATTTTCGAGTTTGACACAGAGAAGTAATACATAATATTACAATATTACCTGTTATATGATATTAAAATATTCTAATATTAGAAAAACTGATTACGGGTAACGAAAACTCATAAATATATATTTTTTAAATAGTAGAGTGTTTTTAAAAGAAACTTGCCATTTAATAATGAGAAAACTTTCATAACTCAGCGAAAAATTCGAACTTATTCATTCCAGTATTTTATGTAACAATGTCTATTTGAAATTTTATTTTTTAATTACTTCTTAGGGAATCTCTCCTGTTATTTATAAAGATACGAATTGATAACAAAACTTTTTTTAAAGAAAAATTATAAGTAATGGTAATTGACTTTTTTTTTTTTTTTTTTTAATGTAAGAGTAAATTTAAAATATGTTTTTGTAAGTTCATGAGGTTATTGAGAAGGTCATTAAAGTAGTTATTTGCGTGTATAATTAGCTCTCAAAGAATTCAAATATTTCAAGTAAAACATTCCTAAAACCAAAAATACTATTTATAATTAGTGTTTTAAAAGCCGAAATTTTATTCATCATTTTAAATCGTATTTCATATATATTTATAAAGACTGTGAAGAATTGGACTAGTAAGAACAATAATTAAAGAAAAAGCATTTACATCATTTAAATTTAAACATTAAGTACATTTTCACGCATATTATATTGCCTGATAGACTATGCGTAATATATGACGCATAAATGCATAATATATATATATATATATAAATATATATATATATATATATATTTATGTATATAAATATCCCACCGATGGCTTTCGGTTAATACGTAAATATCGGGTATTTTAATTTGTTTGATCAGAGAACTATAATTTAAGCTATTGGCATTAGCATTGTACTTCCACAACTACAAAAACATTTCTTATGACATTCTGCTACGTTTTATACCATGCATTTTATTAATATAATTATATAAAAAAATTATGAAATTTTTTATGCGGACCCTGTATACAAAAAATTCAAAGTATTTTTCAAAGATAGGATTTTATTAAGTCCTATCTTTGAAAATTTACAAAAAAAAAAAAAAAATCTTTAAATATGATGTTTTGTGAAAAATCATTTCCGTGCTGATATCACTTAATGTTTTTTTTTTTTTTTTTTTTTTTTTGAAATTATTGCTTTTTTGGTGAAATAAATAAATAAAAATAAGTAAATAAATAAAATCAAATAAAATCGGTTAAAGATCTTTGATTAAGGAAATGTACACAAATTAAATAAAATTGACATGTAAACATTTACTGGTTTATTTTTACTTTTTTTTTTTAATCATTTGGTATAGCTTTTAAAATTCTTATTTATTTTAATTTATGTTCATTTATTTATTGAATTACTTATTTTTAGACAAGTAAGAATCAAAAATATATTTTAAATATGGTATGAACAGAACCAGGTATCGTGTTTAATGAAATTCTACAAAACGCTAATCAAACGTGGTTTTATTTCAACCATAGAAATGTAAAAAATATATATAAATATATGTATAAATATATAAAAATAAATTTAAAATTTAAAAATTTAAAAGAAGGAACATTGAAAAGTAAAATTTTCAAATGGACTGATCTGGCAACACAAAAACAAATTCTTAAGAGGATCGGGCCTGGACAGTTAATAATAATAATAATAATAATAATAATAATTAAAGCGTATTTCGTGTTTGCAAAATGGAATCAGATTTTTTATTAGAAATAAAAGTTTAGACTCTTTTTTTTTTTTTTTAAATAACGTAACTATTTTGTAAATTGGATAATTACAGAAATATTTTTTGTAATTAATATAAATCAAATTACTTCATGTAAATACCACATTTTTTTTGGTATTTTTAAAATTAAGCGCTCTCTTCGTAAATTAATGTTGAAGTAATAGTAAATCTTTTTGTGAGTATCGGTATTTCATATTATGCTATGTTTTTTGAAGTGAAAACTTCTTTAGGCGCGTTGAGCACTTTTGGGTGATCAAAAATCATTGAACTCGCATCATCGTCAGCGAACGCTTTGAAGTTCTGCTGGCGTTCGTTACCATGACAACCCATTCACCCCGTCTGGTCGGGAAGAAACATATTTTTTACCAATTAACATCACGTGGTTTTTCTACTAGGAATAAAAATTGCAAATTTCAAAATGCTTCAATTTTCATCTAAATTCTTTGAAACTTTCTGTACGCCATTAACAGCACAGGGGATAGTTGCAGTTCAAATTTCATCGATTTTGGAAAAAAATTTACATTTTAATTGGAAATTAAATTTTATTCTAATACGCGTATTTCAAATTCTAATTATGATTAAATTATTTTTAATACATCATTCGAAAGATATTTTAAAGTATTTTTATATTATCGAAAGTAGAATTCGAGATTTCAGCTGATTTACACGTTTTGAGGTTTCCTGAATGAGTTTTCTTTTGTATCTAAGCTGCTAATTAAAATAATTTCATAAGTAATACATCATTTGAAAGCTTTGTTGAGTTGGAATCGAACAGTAGCTTAGAGAAATTTCTACCGCCAGATGGCGCTGTAATATTTCAAAATTTCAATTTCTAATTATGATTAAATTATTTTTAATACATCATTCGAAAGATATTTTAAAGTACTTTTATATTATCGAAAGTCGAATTCGAGATTTCAGCTGAACACGTTTCGAGGTTTCCTGAATGGGTTTTCTTTTGTATCTCATCTACTATTTAAAATAATTTCATAAGTAATACATCGTTAGAAAGCTTTGTTGATTTGGAATCGAACAGTAGATTACAGAAATTTCTACCGCCAGATGGCGCTATAATATTTTAATATTTTAATATTTTAAATTCTAATTAAGATTAAAATATTTTTAATGCATCATTCGAATGATATTTTAAAGTTCTTTTACATTAGTGGAATTCGAGATTTCATCTGATTTACACGTTTTGAGGTGTCCTGAATCTTCTTTTGTATCTCAGCTACTAATTAAAATAATTTCATAAGTAATCAATATTTTTACCTACTATAAGGCTTAGTTCATTTAATTTGGGTAGCTACAAATATTGTGCCGAATCATATAACACAGATCATAAACACTTCTTTACAAACCAAAAATAATTCGAAAATAATAATCTAATAGCTCGACGATACAATTCACAAGTTACTTAGTTTTCACTTCTATCGGCAGTCCCCAAAGACTGCTTTGATTTTTTTTTTATTTTTTCATTTATTTTTTTTTTTAAATAAAGTATTGCATTGTATGGAAAGAAATCAATAGAAAGCCATTTCATTTTACCAATAACGTAATAATAAATCATCATGAAAAAAAGTTGTTTTGTGATGTGCAAGTACAGTCGGTAACAAAAGTGTCCGAACGCTAGCAAAAACTCCTATGTAAGAAAAGTACACTTCATACGGTTTTGTTAAATAAATCCTTATCGAATCATGTTCTTACACTGACTAAGAACAGGATTCGACAAGGATTTATTTAACAAAACAGTATGAAGTGTACTTTTTTTACATAGGAATTTTTGCTAGTGTTCGGACACTTTTGTTACCGACTGTAACCGAAATGGCCAGGCATAGTTAGGCCTTAAATAAATTGAACATGCTCGTGTCGGTCATAAGGCTGATTTTACTTTAATTTTTGTTTTTGTTCTTGGCCAGGCCCTGCAAGTTTCAAGGGGAGTTTTTTTTTTTTTATCTCAGACGAGGTCTACATTTTCAATTATTTTTCACACAATTGCCCCAATTGCCACAAACAGATATCTTTAAAGTACACTGGATATATCGTTTTTCACTTTTCATCAAGTTTACATTTTAGAAATTTAGGAATAGTTGTTTAGCCATTGGTGATAAATATTCAAAACTTTAAAGTCGGATAGTCCAGTAAATAGTATTACACTTAACCCGTTAACGCCCGAATTAATTTTGCAAAATACTATTAGCTGATTATTTCACTTCTAAATTCATATAGACAACTGACAGTAAAATATATTAACTTAAACAATTCTTCTGATAGTTTAAAATCTAAAGCCTATCCTCATTTATTGACGTTTAGTGTTCTAGCGAGAAAACTTCGAGATAGAAAGACTTTGAGATAACAGATTAATATCTTATTATATGTTGACAAAGATCTCGAAAGTAAAGTATTATAATATATATTATTATTCAACTTGATAGTTAGCATACCTGCGCAAAAAGCAAATATATGTGCGACGAATGAAAAATCATAAAATGACTATCCAAATTATGAAATAATAATTAATAGTACGCACATAGAACTTTCAGGGATCATTTAGAGTGACGCTATAAACTGTCACTAAAAAGCAGAAATCATTCCAAGAAACCACAAAAAATATACGTGCCATTTTATTAGCTGTCCTTAAATGAGGACACTGGGCGCTAACGGGTTAAGCATGTGCAGTTTCTGTAACTGACTTTTTATAACAAAATTTATTTATTATTATTGTTATTTTTAATTTAATTTTTTACTTTCACTTACCCATAAGGTAGAGAAAGTATTGTTTTTGGGTCAAATTTTCGAACGCGAGTTTTTGTTATATTTACATGTTCTGAGGTCCCCTGAATACGAAAATCATGTTTTTAGCAAATGGTCTGTGTGTATGTCTGTGTGTGTGTGTGTGTATCTGTGTGTGTGTCTGTCTGTTATCAGCATATCTCAAAAACAAATTATGGCAGAAAGTTCAAACTTCGTATTCTAAATGTGTATCATATAAGGATGCTACACTAAACTTTTCGTTAAGATCAAGCAAATGGTTCGTGTACAGGAACACTCAAAAATATTCAAATAAATTACATCTATGGGGGAAATTGCAGGTAAGTAGAGTTTAACATCTATAGATTGAACTAAACCAAATGAAACGAATATATATTTTGTGTAATAGAGATAGTCAACAGGGAAAAAAAATTGTGTATGTAGGAGCCTCGCCTCCCCCCCTGGGAGGGGGGAATCCCCCCTCGAGGGGAGTACATTTTCATGATGGGTATCTTACAAAAGAGCTCGCCAATACATTTAAAACGAATGGTTGAACCATCGATCTGCGATAATTTAAAACAAAGTTATCGATTTTTTTTTACTTTTAACGAAAAAAAACTTATATATATATATATTTTATAAATATTGAGAATAAAATGGACTTTTTTTGGATATTTAGTGTTATACTACTTCTGTAATATGGAAATCGTCTGCATTATCATAAAAGATAATTTTTTTAAATAATAATTTTAATAATTATTTTTAAAAAACAGAATTATTTTTTAATGGCCGAATTAAATTCTATGTAAATGTAGGTGCATTAATGAAACGGGGGGGGGGTTGAGGGGGGCGCTAGCCCCCCCCCCTCTCACACAGAACTAACTATCATATAAAACTCTTCCAAAGCCTAATTCGAATTGTTTAACGTAGGTTTACCTAACAGTACTCGTTATCTTACCTCTTAATCTGCAACCTGTATTTATAGTATTAAATTTCAGGGTAAGAGGAAGTCGTGTGAGTGACACACCAGATTTTTTTTATATATGTTCACCCTAGTTCTTCTTATTATATTTTTAAATATATGACCCCTTATAAAATGTATGACATACGAAACATCTGCACGGCATTAACAAACTTTTTCTAATTTATAGTGTTAATAGTTTCTATTATAGTGCCAAAGTTAATAGTGCTAATAATTATAGTGCTAATGTTAATAGTTTAAACAATAGTTCTCTGATTTAAATAATAAAAAAAAAGCAACCGTCATAACACTGAGTTGAAATTATGTTACTCACGAGATGATGAAAAGTATTAGATTTGACCACACATAATAAACACACTTATTCAGACATCTGAGAAGCACTAAATATTTAGAAATAATAATAATAATAATAATAAAATAATAATTAGAACTCGAGATTTGTACTTTGGCCTTTATTTATTTATTTATATTTATTTATTTATTTTTTGTAACGACATTTAAATAGTCATTCTCAATATCAAAACATCTTCAAGTATTCTTGAAAAATTATGTGAATTACTATCAAACATGCATGCACATGAAAATGGCTTTAATGTACCATATTTTTTTAATGCAGAAGTCGTTAAAATGTTTTTTTTTTAAATGATTGTTTTTATATTCACTAAATTATATATCATAAAATGATATGTGACTTTTTTATTATTATGATTTATTTACTGTATTTTTACACTAACAATGGATTTAAAATATAAAGTTTTCAAATTATGATTAAAGAAGAAATGTTTATTTATTTTAATTTAATAATTTATTTTATTTTTTTATTTTTTTTATTATGTAGACGGCCCTACTTCTGCCACGAAAAGGTCACAGGTAAGTGAAATTTTTTTACGTCTTACTGATAAGTATAAATGTTAAACTAAATAAATTCAAGAAAATTATAAGTAATATTAATCTAAATATTAGGGTTCTAAAAACAATTTTTATATTTTTCTTTAAATTATGGTTTAAAAAAATAAATTCACCTGAAAAGTTTCTTTAAATTTAGTTTTATTTATAATTTATTACATTTCCTTTAAGAATGTTTTTATTTAAAATTTGTGAATGTACAATTTATCTTCATAAAAGAACAAAAACTATTTTTGCGTATGTAAAATAAAATAAAATAAAATAAAATAAAAGCAAACGATTCAGTAAATTTACTTAAATCGACACGGTCTGTCAAATTATTGAAACTAAATCCTGTTGTAACTCTTTGTAATTCCGACTTTTAATTCAATCTAATTTTCATTTCTCTTAAAACTATTCAGTTATACGTCTCAGAGTGTTCCATCTTCATGTAAGTTAATTCAGCATACACATTTTTGAATTAATTTTACGTTCTCGCAAAAATACTCAAATCAGTAGTGTTCTTAAAAAGATATCTTGTTCGCTAATGTATCCAGTTATATATTTTATAATTAACTATTGCAAACCACATAACTGGATTTGTATTTGTAACTTTTTGCAAAACTTATAGAAATTCTACTAGTATCTTTAAGTTGTCATTTGATTCATTTTCTTTTTTTAATCATACTATTATTTTTGAAAATTTATTTACAAGTGTTATTTTCAATATTTCAAATTTATGTATAAATTATTTTATTTTGTTTACTACTGAAATTACAGTTACCTAAGTTTTTACCATTCAAATACAATAAGAAGATTTCATTGCTACAAAATATGTAAATTAGATCGTTAGTGTAATTATTGGTTTGTTATTTTGCCTACTTTCAAGTAGTATTTTCAAAACATAAAACTTTGATATAATGAAACTTGACTTTCGTTTATTTCATTTTTAGTAACTAAGGAAAGTTTATACTAGTTAAACTGTTTTATAGAAAGTTTTTTAAATTTAGTTAAATTTCCTGATAATTATTTTGAAAAAAAAAAAAAAAAAAATATATATATATATATATACAGTGCGGCCACATAACCTAAAACTGGCAGTGAGGACGCGTCCAAAATGTTAAAGGGATGCCAGTTTGACAGGCAGTATGAAATTTGGAAAACATCCAATAATTCCGCGCTCTGTTATTGCTCATTTTCTCCGAGTCAGATGACTGTCACCCCTATTTTAGCATTGGACTCATTGAATTAGCACTTGCGCAGATGCTTCCATGGTTTCATGAAATGTGGTCGAAGAATATATATATATATATATATATATATATATATAATTGGAAAACATAAAATTACCAATACCCTGGTAGTAAAAAAAAGAAAAAAAAAAGTTAACATAAGACTTTGAAACTCCTGTAATATTCTAGTCATTTATAATTAGATATCCTCATAATATTATAATAATGATAATAATAAGTATAATTGTTTAAATTGTTTTAAAGTATAATTGTATAAATGCTGAAAACTCAGAGCTTAACAAAATTCTAAGTTAGAATTCTGTAAGTATTAATGCTAAGCCTCTTAAACCTGTATTTACCGACGCGACGTTACATTAAAATTCCATTAGTTAAAATATCGTATTAAATCGAATTTATGGAAAATATGGAAAAGATATTTATTAGAATAGAACGTATATACCTCACTTTAATCTCACTACAAGGTACTAGGCTTTACATGTAGCCGTTTCTGTCCCAGAAAGGATTTTATAGAGTGCTCTCGCTGTTTTTGCTTGAGATTTTTCACGATCTTTATATATCTTATAATTAAATCATACATTACTTATAATTAATTCATACATTACTCATAATTATCATGATGAGGTGATACGCATAATTTTTATCGCGTATATCTTTAAGATACATTCTTATGTAATTGAAAAAATATGTATCAAATACATTTTTTGCCTGTTTAATAATGCGGTAGATAAAGGGTTAAACCAGTGCATAGTTGACATCAAAAGCATATTGCTGATTGCTGGAATATACCAGCTAACCAGAATTTAGTATAGTATACCAGCAAATTAGCAAGTGCTGTAGTAGACAAGTAATTGTAAACTTAGTCGAAGAGAAGAAGAGTAGCTCCTTAACTACATTAATATATTCTATTAAAAAATATTATTATTAATATAGTGATGTTTCACATTTAATTTTGTTTTACAATATACAAGCATTTAGCATTTATATATTTAAGGGTATATTTAAATCAGATTCCATTTCTCCCTTTTCCAGTGGAGTGAATTCTTTCATGTTTTTAATACATTTGGAAATACAGTCATTGCGTTAATGAATTAGTACCAATCAGATAAAATTATTCTGGGCTTTTATTAGCTAGTACAAAAATTTTATAATTTGCAATTATATATATATTAATAATTTTTTAAAACGTAGTAAAGGCCGAGCACCAGAAGATTTAACACCCCTGAAACCACATAGACTAATAAGAATAAACTTTCATCAAATTAAAATTACCTGTGAACACTGAGAAAAAAAATATATACCGCTTTCATCTAAAACGAATATGTGGTCCTTTTCTAAATCCCTAAACTAGAAATATAGATTTACGAACTATGAGTATAAGGCACGCCAATACACTGAGAAAAAATTCTATAACTGACGTCTAGAATCTAAATTGTGGTTCTAGAAAAAATAGTTCCATATCATCCTTATAAATTTCTTATAAAAAAATTTCTAGTCCCCTTCGAAAGCGAATTCTAGAGACTTCTATTAGAATTCTTGAGCGTTTGTTATCGAGGACAAACCTGTTTGAAAATATCTCCAAATAAATGTGAATACAAGAGGCGGGTTTCAGCAGCTATAATCTTGGTTTATGACCCAATTCTAGAAAATCAAGCGAGAATTTCTCGTAATACAAAAGATTCAGAATATTCAGAATATTGTTTCACCATCTAGAAATGTGTAGATTAGAAATTCACGACTATTTCGTCTATTCAGTATATTGGCGTGCATAAGCTGGGAAATCTATATTTCTAGTTTAAGGATTTAGAAAATGACCATTTATTCATTCTAGATGAAGGCAGTATATTTTTTTTTCTCAGTGAAGATTTTTTGTTAATTATTGAAGCAATCAATTTTGCTTTTTGCTTTTTGTTTTTGTTTTTTAAAACAATAAATTTTACTTGTTGATTTTTTTTAAAATTTAATTTAATTTCAAACTTACCTATATATTGTTACTTGAATTAAGTTAATGTTATCAAGATAATGTAAAATTTTAAAAATGTAAGTATTATAAAAAGGCTAAAATATTATGTTAGGTTAATTTTATGTTAAAAGACTTATAATTTTTATTCAATTAAATAATTTTTTCTATTTGTAGGACTCGAAAGGATCAGCGCGAACTTCACGATCTGTTTCTTCAACTAGTGCACGTTCCCCTTCGACTGGAGAAAAAAGTAAAAACACAATAAATTCTGTTGCCCAAAGTTAAAGTCTATTTTTTAACTACTACGTATTAATTTTTTATCAACTGAATATTTTTTAGAATTTATATGCAAATTTAACTATTTTTAAGTTTGGAATGTTTCAATAATTTTTGTTAAGCTTAACAGTGCAAACCTTAAGAATTGTTATTTTTATTATTGCAGAATTACCGCCGATTAAAGCTCCAGTAGGTACAACTCCCCCACCGAATATAAAGCAAGTGAGATCGAAAATAGGATCATTAGATAATGTGACACACAAGCCAAAAGGTGGAGATAAAAAGGTTAATAAATATTGCTCATAAATTAATACTTGCTTTACACCTTTAAATTATTACAGCTCTATTTTTATTTATTTATTTATTTTATTTTATTTATTTATTTTTTTTTTTGTGGCAAATTCTCTCTCTCTCTCTCTCTCTCTATATATATATATATATATATATATATAAATAAAGCAAAGAGTTTGTCGGCAGAACACATCCGGGCGGACCACTCCTATTTTTGATTGGTCTAGATTTAACTACTTTGGTGATGAAAGTCGGCCATTTTTTTCAGTAAAAACTTCTGAATTTTTTTAAAAGATACTGCATAGATGTTGTACTCTTTTAAAAGAGCTGTAAAAACGGTTCATTTTTTGTGAGGACACTATATACATCAAGTTATTAGATTTAAAGATATTTCGTTGCACAGTTTCACAACGCGATTTCATTCGATTGCTTTTATCTTAAAATAATAGTGTAATATTAAACAAAAAACAGTCTAATATTAAAGAATAATGAATAACTTTTTTTAAATTACAATTTTGAAGTTCTAAGAGCTGCAATTTTTAAATTACAGCGTACTTATTTCCCATACATAATCCATTAAATTTGTAAACAATTGTCGATTCATTCTTGAGAATCATACACATAAGACCATAGAGCATTGTTGCAAAACGGGTGCAAAACAGAAGAAATATTTAATTTAATTTAATTTGTAATATGTTATTTTGACTTTTTGACCTTGAAAGGAATTTTTAATTATGTTACTAAGCCCGAAATGTGATGTAGAAAATAAATAGTGATTCAATTCTTTTGAAAATTCATTTAAATTTAGTGACCAGCGAAGTGGGCGTAGCCTGCTAGTATATATGTATATAGTATATAATGCAACATAATTGTAGAATACAAAATAATATTATTGAAGAAAAAAGTATGTTTAAAGCTAAACAGATAATAAAGAAATAAAGAAATAACAAGGAAATAAAGTTGCTAATTTAGCTGCAACCAATTAATTTTCGAAATTCAAGGCTAAGTTTCGCCATTTTAGTAATGTTTTTACCAAAAAATTTTAAAAAATATTGGTTTTAGCTAAATTGGTACCCTCTTTGTTTGGGTTAAACGTTACTATTTATTTTTCACAGTATTTATAAATACATATTTAGTATTTTTCAGTTGTTTAAATTGTTTCTCAGTAATTAATGCAACAGTAATTTAAAAAAAAAAGTATTATAGCTGATTTATTTCATAAATAATGTATTATGCTAGCATACTTTTAAATTTTGTTGTATAGCTTTAGAGCTGTGATACAATGGCTTTCATAGCTTTCCTTCATTCTATTTTTTAGATATATGTTATATTTTATCTTTCTATGTATATTTATGTAATTTTTTTATAGATGATTTTTATTATTATTATTATTTATTTTTTGTTAACATTTGTGGAAAATTAGTTTGTTATTCAAATGCGAAAGCATTATACAATTAATATGTCAGTTGAAAAATCCCCTTCTTTTAAAAGCATCCACTTTAACTTTTGTAAAATATTCAGATTCGTAGAAAATTCAAATATGTTAAAGATTAAGACAATAGCAGGATAATACCGATCACGGATGATTAGAGTAAGATTTAAATATTCTTAATTATTTCCAGACATTTAAATATATAAACATATAAAATAACATAAATGAGCTTGTGTAACAATGAAAAGAGAGTTCTAGTAATTAACATTAATTCATTGTTGGGGCTTTTGATTAGGTGAGACCGCGGCTAGTTGGCAAAAATTTTGTTTTTGATTTTTTCCTATTTTTTGTGCAATACTTAGAGAAACTCATGTGAATGCACAGGAAAGCTTAACATTTTGGTTACAAAATCATGTATGCCCCATCAATTAAACACGAGTTTAAGCAACCCCCAAAACACTTTTCTTAAAAGCTTACAATTATGCCAACTAACCCCGGGTGCAAGAATAGTTGGCATACCCGTAGGAGTGTGTTTGCATAATGTGATGTGGATAGGGAATCTTTGACAAAACACACCGATTTTTTGCGGGAAACATTTTATCTATCAAAACATTTCAATTAATAATGTTTTATCACAAATTCCTGCTTAAATCATTGGTGTATCATGAATGACGTTTTGGGCTAGCTATATACGTGTGACTGGAAGTAGTTCATTATCATAAAAAACTTCTTCATTTGATTCAAGGTTGAAATATCGTCATACCTACGTTGTTTCTCGAAATAAGCTAATTAACCAGTTAGATGTTCAAATATCCATTTCCATGCACTATTTCTAGCTACAAGTGTGGAGCTGTCTGAAAGCGTCATTCATTAGACGCCACTAGCTTAAATGTATGAACAAGCAATGAATTCTTCAAGTAAAATATATTACGTTTATTACTATAGTCACCTACACATCTTAATGTTTGAAATGAAGAACGAACGTAGGAGCTGCGAGCTCGTTTATTTGCACAGGTGGGGTTAATTTTTGCACCATTTTACTTTGGTCTTACAAACTGAATCATCCTCACATGGCCATCTCCATTTTATTTTTACCAAGGTGAATACGCGTATCTTATTGCAATCGGTTTTGACAGTTTTCCTAAGATTATTGTGGCTTGGTATTTTACCATAAAAAAGTGATTTATTTTGTATTAGGGGACCCTTGACATTATGGAGATTCGTTATTGGTCTTAATCGATATGACCTACTGGCACCTTTATGACGTTCTCGGGAGTTTGTGATAATTGTCAAATAAAAACCTTTACCTTCATTTTGGCAAGAGGCTGAGGATTAAAGCTCTTTACCATGGGGATATTTTTCAGCATTTGAAGTTTCATTAAGGATGGCTAAGCTATATCATTACTTTTTCATAGTTATAGCAACTGACTCCATTATACTTGTCCACACTAACTATTTCAACTAGCCCCACATGGATATCCAACACAAGATGTATATCACAGAATAACAAACATCAGACGTTCAGAAGCAAAAGATTATAATACATGCATGCAACCATAGTTAACCAATCTTTTGAAAACCGCCATAAGCAGTGCCTCAATTCAATCTACAGGTTCGCCAAAATAATAATAAATAAAAAATAACAGTAATAATAATAATAATAATAATAATAATAATAATGAAAAATTTATTCACCGGTCAGAAAAATGATAAAGCAGATATTTTTTCTTAATTATGCTTCCAAGCAGACTGAATTTACGGTACATGGTACACCTATACATACACTCCCTTTTGGCAAGACGACATCGGTCTAGCTGCACGGTGGAAGAAAATAAAAGCTGTTTGTCAGTTAGCCCGGTCTCCTTTACTATAACCTAAAACGGTTTTGCAAAAAAAAAAAAAAAAGAAAAGAAAATATCTTGCTTATTGTTTATTAAACTACATTTTCTTGTTTAAGTTACTTGTGTAATCAACTCCTTATTTACCTCCTTACGTCATTTGCTCTTCAATTTGAGATACATCGGACGTATGTATGTCTGTCCTCCTAGAAGGTCAGAATAAATATTTCTCATATTTTGATATTGTACAAACTATCGTTAAATCCCTTATAGATCTTAAAGGGTTAAGCAGCAGACCTAGAAACAAGAAAGTTTTATTATTTTAATAAGAGAAAAGAAAAAGTAGGAATTAAATACTTGATAAAACAATTATTATTATTATTATTTTATTCCAACCTAATTAAATAACAGTAAAATAAGGAAACAACATAAATAATGAAAGCCATGCATTCATAGCAATAATTTTCCTTGCTTCTTGTAAAAAGTGTGTTGCATTGGATACTTTAGTATGAACATGGCTAGATACTAAATTATTTGCTGAATTTGTAGAAAAGCGTACAACCGTTCAACAAAAGTATATTAAAGTTAAAAATGCATTAAGGTAAAATTTTGAAAACATACAAAATAATTTAAAATACATAAAATAACTTATGTGAAATAGATGTTCTGTATATTTCTCGATATATTTTTAAGGGATACCTTTTAAGAATTAATTCCGCAATTTCTATCCCTAAAAGTTTTTGTATGAAGTAACTTTCAATGCAATAAATACGAAAAAAGAAAGAAAAGAATATGTAAAGAATAAGGAGTTATATTTACGTTTCTATTTTAGGTAGAAAGTGTTAAACTTGAATGGAATGCTAAGTCAAAAATCGGTTCTTTAGACTATGCCAGCCACAAGCCAGGAGGAGGTGATAAAAAGATACTGACACAAAAGTTAGATTTTAAAAAGGTACAGTCTAAAGTAGGTTCCAAGGAGAATCTTAAGCACAAACCTGGAGGTGGAAACTTAAAGGTAAATTCCTTTTTATTTTTTCATAGCATTTATTTATTATTATTATTATTATTATATGAATCTAATTGCCTTTACCACAATCATTTATGCTAAAAAGTTTCCCTATATATAAATAGTCATTTTATTTAGTTCCTTTTATTAGTCCTTATAAAAATAGTTTACTTTATTTACAGCTCGAATTATACAAAAATCTTATTTACATAAATTTTTGTTTATGAAAAATATGTGGACTAATGGGCCAGTTTTACTTTTACAAAAAAGTATCCCTTATCATTAGAATAACTTTTTGAAAACCCATTCAAAATATAACATTTCTTTCAGTTTCTGTGAAGTGTTAAACTCTTTGCAAATTTATGAGTTACCGGATATAAGTTTTCAAAATAAGAAATAACGAAATAGATTTGAAAAAATTGATGTTTGTTATAAACATTAAAATGAGCTTGATGGAAGGTTATTTACACATATATGGGTGTTTCAGAACTCTTGGTTAAAAAATTAAGGTGTGATAGAACATATCTAAACAAGCAATTTATGTCATACAATGTTGCAATGCAAGTAGTGAACCGTTAGATGGCGCTTGAGATTGAATGCGATGGTGACTGCGTCAAATTAAAGAATGACCCTCAGTTTGCACTATTATTCTGTTGCAAATTAATTAATAATAATTTATTTGCAGACAATTATTTTCTTTACAACTATTTTTTTTTTTTTTCTTTGCAAACGATTGTTATGTATTTGTGGCAACATATTTAACTGTTTATTCTAGTTGATAAAATTTTGGCTAAAAAGTGGTAGAAAGTATTATAGCTTGGAACAAATTGAAGCATAATGCTGTTTTTTTTTTCCCCAATCATTTTCACTTTTATCGGGGTTTGATGAAAGGAGGCTGATTTTACAAATCAGGAAATGGCAAACATACATTGCGAAATAAAATGATCTTTTTAGCCAAAATTCTATAAACTACGATAAACAGTTAAATGCTGTTGCCACAAAGCCAAAAATATAGTTTGCAACAAAATTAGTTGTAAGCAAAATTTGTAAACGAATTAATTATTTTCGATAAAATTAGAACAGAATTATAGTGCTAACTGAAGATCATTCGCTAGTTTTTACGCAATCACCATTTCATTCAACCTAAAGCGCTATCTAGCGGTTCACTACTTGCGTCCAAAAATTTTCATCGTAATTTGACAAAAGGAGCTTACAACTAAAATAGATAAATAAATAAGTAAAAAATGAATAAAAGAAAGAAAATAGTGGTTGCAAAAAACAAATAAATAAATTAAATAAAAATAAATTAAATAAAAATAAATTAAATAAATAAATTAATTAATTAAATAAATAAATTAAATAAATAAATAAATAAAATAAAAAATCGAAAAATTTAGGAATTTGTAAAAAGTCGGTCTCTCATCCCTGAATATTTTACTATGGTTAAAAACCCTTCGACAGTTTGAAATGTAATAACATATTTTTATATATTTTAAAACTTTCGTGTCCTTAAAATACGTACAAACATACTAAAGGTTTCATTTAAAATTATTTTTTATAAATAAATTTTTCGAAATACCAGTTTGGTCTGTGTGTTTCTGTACTTTATGAATTTTAATAAAGTAAATACCGCATTGTGTAATATCAATTAAACCAACTCTTAGTGTCTTCTCCAATATATTTTAGCTTTGAAATATATGATTGATTAAACATATACATTGTGACCAATAAGTTCTCATACAACTTTTGAAGCACGTTAAAAAGTTGTACATATGTGTTACTGTAGTCCCAATTATTTTGCAGGCAATTTAGTGTAAGGTATAAAGCTATTGCACGTGTAAATGTTGCACTAATTATAATTTTACTTTGCCTAGGTAGAATGAAGAAATTGAGAGAAATTGTGATAAATAAATTGATCAAAGGAAAGCAGCCGGTTGAAATTTTCAGAGGCATGAAAGCCCTAGTGGTGAAGAGAGATTTCATTTACAGAACTATCAAAAGGTATAATGACACGTCCTCTGTCAATGACAGAAAAAGATCTGGCAGACTGAGGTCCGTGCGGACCTAAGAGGCTGTGGAATAGGTCAGGGAAAGGATACGACGAAGCGAACAAAGATCTGCTAGAAAACTAGCACGAGAGCTCAAAATATCAAAGGGATCAATGTTAAACATTCTAAAAAAGGACCTTGGGTGCAAGGCTTATAGAAAACATAAAAATTAAGGTGTTTCGGAGTTTGATAAGATGATAAGGGAGCAAAGGGAGGAAGAAATTCTGCTTGGCACGCTGGGGATGAATTTGTCTTTTCAGACGAGAAACTATTCATTTTACAGGAAAGTCTCAAACCCCAAAATGACAGAGTATGGCCAGTTTTTATTGATAACATCCCTGAGAGCCAGCATTACGTTCCGCGTTATCAAAATGCTTCGTCTGTGATGGTTTGGGCCGCTATTTCCAAAAGAGGAAAACTCCCGTTAGTCTTCATTGATAAGGGGGCAAAAATCAATGCCCAATATTATAAAACTGAGTTTTTGGAAAACGTTTTACTCCCAAATGTCTAGAGTATGTATGGGGCGGAATATTTCTGCTTCCAAAAAGATGGTGCTCCTTCTCATACCGCACGTGTTGTGCAGGAGTGCTGCAGTCAAAATTTAGCTGACTTTTTGCCAAAGAACGAATGGCCCCCAACTCCCCCGATCTGAACCCACTTGATTATTTTGTGTGATCATACATGCTCTCCCAAATGAATAACTATAAAATCACCTATTTGAAAAAATTCAAAAATGTAATTCGAAAGATATGGCAGGAAACGTCAATGGAAGCTGTGCGTGCCGCATGTGATGGATTTGAAAAGAGACTTAAGCTCGTTAAGAAACTAAAACACGGAATTTTTCCAAAGCATTTAATGCAAAGATACTCAATGATTGCTACTTTAATTTGATGCAAAAAGTTTTTGCATGATTTATTTTGTGTTATTATAATTAAAATTTTAAAGTGTATGAGAACTTATTGGTCACGGTGTAAGTCTGGATTAATTTTAATTCTGGCAGAATCTGATTTGTGTCCATCTATATTATTTTATTACAAAACTTTTTTAAAAAGCGGTATTAACGGCAAGTTTTGATTACATTTTAGATAAATTTGAATGTTAGAATAACAAACAGCAGTTTTAAATAATATGTCTTTTTGTTAAGCATTAAATAAATAAATAAATAAATAAAACAAGAGAATAATTAATATATCAAACTGGCCAACTTCTGAACAATTTATTATAATCACTACTACAAAAGCAAATAAAACATTATAAGTGTGTGTTAAGCATAAAATGGAAGTTTAATTGGACTAATACAGGGCTACCACAAGCACTTTTTTCTTTTATTACTTTCGTAACATTATTTCCATAGCATAAAATTTATAATAAATTTATGCGGGCAAATTGCAAATTTAATGTATTATAAATTTTATTTTTGGAAATAGTGGTACGAAAATAATAATAATAATATTTTTAAAAATCGTCTGCGGCAGCCCTGTAATATCATGTTTTGTGTGATATGAGTATTTCGGTTTTAATAAGCTATGCACCGAAGTGATTCAAATAAATTAAGAAGGGGCGATCTTCTAATTTTAACGTTTATAACTTTTAATGAAATTTAAACTTATAGGTTTTTTCAATATTTTAAAAGTACTAGTATAATGTAAGTAAAAGATTAATATTTAAAAAAAAAAAACCTTTATTACACTTTTTAAATTGTTTTTTATATAAAATCGTTTAAATAAGTGATGTTGCTAATATATTTCACTGAAATCTTATTTACGCTTTACATTACTTTCTTAAAGAAGTAATTAAGAAGTATGTATGAAAATAATGAAGTACTCATCTAAGTTTTCTAAGGTTCTGAAATCTTAAATTGTACATTAATACTTTTGAATTTTAGATCTCCACCGAGAAGCTTGACTTCAAAGCAAAAGCTGCACCTAAAGTCGGGTCTTTAGACAATGCCAAGCACAAACCAGGAGGCGGTAACGTTGCCATAAAATCAGAAAAATTGCATTTCAAAGAAAGAGCAACTCCTAAAATACATTCTAGATCTGGATCTGAAAGGGGAAGCAGTCATGGCGGATCTGAAACACAGGTATATTAACTTTGAAAGTAGAGTACATTAGTTACTTTTTGCGTATTCATTCCAAACTAGGCCACACACGAGTAGGACAAAATAAGGTATTGTAGGTTAGTTGCGTTAAAATGTCTGTTATGTGACTTCTTAGTAATTTAAAAATTATTAAGAAAAACACCTTGTATGATATCATTCGCGTGCCTTAATCAGAATTTAAAATTTACGTCAGTTTCGCACAAATGTAATAAAGACACTTATCAGCATCAGCGGTATAATCCAAACTATGGATAAAAACATCATGTAAAGTGTTTGTGGATTGTATAATGAAAAAGGCTCATATTTAGCATTCGAGAGTTAACTTTAAGGTAACAATTGGCGAACAAATTTGAACTGCTACATTATGCAATCTGTAATTACATCATATAATAACAATTTATGATTTAATTAAAATGAGATGAAGTCTTTTCAAATTATTTTCATGCATCCTGCAATTTTATTTAAGGGTAAAAATTCTTCTTTTAAATCGTATCCTAAATATATTAAATATATTTACACATTTACAACCGTATAACATTATATATCATAACAGATATCATAATACAGGGTAACAAGAAATAACTTGGACGAAGTTTAAAACGAAATATCTGTAACTACCACTAAAGTTATAAATTTATTTCATTAAGTTTTGATCCTAGACAGCTGCTAAACAGGTGTAAGTAAGTTAGTTGTGATAACCATTATGTTTAACAAACAATATGCCATACTTGAATTACATAAGCAAGGAAAGAAATAATGTGAAATTGTTCAACTATTGAAAGTGTCTAAGCAGACGGTTTTATAGACAATCACAAGGTTTAAAGAACTCGGACATGATGGTGATAGGCCAGGAAGAGGAGGAAAGCGCACAGTTAACACATCAAGAAACAGGAAAGTTATCAAAAACCGAGTTCATCGAAATCCTAGGATTTCAATGAGAAAGGTTGCTAGAGAGATGAAGATCAACAGAGAAACCGCACGTTTGATGGCAAGAGTAGAGCTTGGTCTTCGCCCTTACAAAATGAAAGAGGCTCAAAAGCTAACAGCAGAGAACAAACGCACCAGACTTCAAAGGTGTAGAGAACTGTTAAAGCGGGCCGCAGGTGATCGATGGCAAACGTTTGTCTTCACAGATGAGAAACTGTTGTCGATTGAACAAACTCACAATAGCCATAATTATAGAGTTTGGTCAGCAGAAGCACCTGGACATTCTTGCATTGTTGAAGGGCGTCAACGACCTCAATCTGTAATGGTTTGGGGTGGGATATGTGCTAGTGGGAAAACACCACTTGTTTTTGTTGATCAAGGGATAAAGATTAATCAACAAACATATCGCAAACTCATTTTGGAAGATGTTGTCTTACCTTGGTCGCAAAAGTTCTTTGGAAACAAAAGATGGACCTTCCAACAGGATTCCTCACCTGCACACAGAGCTAAACGCGCTCAAGATTGGTGCAAGACAAATTTTCCTGACTTCATTGGAGCTCAAGAATGGCCACCGTATTCCACAGGTTTGAACCCAATCGATTATTCTGTTTGGTCCATCTTGGAGACAAAGGTGTGTGCTAAACCTCATAAAACTTTGGCATCCCTAAAGAAATCCTTATGCAAGGAATGGGATAAAATATCAGTAAGTGAGTTGCGGGCCATAGCCGAAAATTTTGTGAAACGTTTAAAGCTCTGTATTAAGGCTAAAGGTAGCCACTTTAAAAATTTGTAAATATATTAGACAAAATAGTGTATTCATAGTTATTTTGAAGTTTGGTCATAATATTTTCATTGGCATTAAAGTTATAACGTATTACGTGTTTCCAAAGTTATTTCTTGTCACCCTTTATCTATAGAAAATAGAAGCGCACATAAAAAAAAGCATAATTACACAGTTAGAGAATTTCATTGATAATTAGACACACGACTACAATAATACATGCATCTAGAAAATAGATTAAAAGATTAATATTAAAATAAATATTACAAAAAATAAACAAAGTAAAATTAAAAGTTTATTCGAAATTATTCTGACATCTTTCACGCATACGACTCCTTAAAAATTTATAATCTTGGTCCAACTTTTCAAATGCACCCTCATTTTAATAAAATACCAAATTTAAATTATCTTCAATTCTCCTTATTATTCTTAAGTTGACATAGACGCATATCAACTGCTAAAAACTTGATTTTCGTGTTTAAGCGACTTCAAAACAGATAATTACAACAAAAATCAGCGTTGAAAATTTCAATTCAAACAATACTTTATCTACCACATTGGTGTAATTATCATTCCAAAGCAAATTTCTTGGACGTGACAAAATTTAATAAAAAACTTCCATCAATTACATTCAATTAAAAAATGTTTTCACTTAATTTTGGGTAGTCCTGTATATTATGTAGGAGTTATATACACACTGCATAATGTACTTAAAGTAAGCACAATATTAAAAACACATAGCTCAACTTATGCATTTTCATCAATTTTGTAGAATCACCTTAATACATCGCAATTCTTTTGTTTTGCCCTGTAAACACATAGTGAATGATTTTTATACGACATTCTATACGAAACACGCTTTTATACATGTAATATATATATATATATATATATATATATATATATATATATGTGTTCATTTTATTTTGTTTAGAGCTGTATAAAGATGTTAAACTCTACGTAACCAAAATTTGTCCTTGATATTTGAAATCTTTTGGGTGTCCTCGTATACGAAATATTTATTTATTTATTTTAACAAAAAGTGTCAAATAGCCATATGATACACTTTTAGAAGGCCGTTTTTGGATTTCCTGCTAATATTAGTTTTTGATTTATGACGATTAAAGTCATACAGAAAAACATTAAGATTGACTGACTGACTGATAGACAGATACGCAGACCAACCTTTAGAAACTTAATTTTCGAATTCAGGGAATCTCAAAACCTGTAAATATACCAAAATTTCAATTTTTAAATTTCGTCCCACTGTACATGGTAAAAAATACATGGTTAAAAGAAAGTAATAAAGTAACTTTAATCAAATGAGTAGGATTTCCACTTCCTTAATTTAGAACTAATTCTTTCTTAAAAGATAAATAAATAAAATAAATAGATTTTTTCTATACATTTTAATGAATTCATCATTTTTTTGTATAAAAATAAATGTTTCTAAGAGGTACAATTTATATTATCATATATTTTCTTCGAAACTGCTTACATATTTTTTAAATTTTCACCCAACATATGTTTAATCTTCTAGAGTCCAATTATGCCGTCTTCACCAGCTCCACCAGAAGAACTACCACCATTAAACGAAGATGAGAACCCGTCAAGTCAAGAAGAATGTAAACAAGAAAACTCCCAGGAAAAGGCAGAATGTAACGGTGGTGGACCAGGGGAAATCACGCAAGAAGTTCCTAATGACGCTTCTCCGTCTCAACCTGAGGTTACAAATGCTGCAAATGATGCAACTAATGATACTTCTGCAAATGATGGAAAGGGTGCAAACGAAGATCAACTGATTGCCTTTTAAAGAAGTGTGCTTATATGCTTATGAATGGATCAGCATACATGTACATGCATGTATATACGTATCCATGTAAAAGAAACGCAGAGTGTTTCAGCAGTCCTGCTATAGCAATTGTGTTTGAAACCAGTTTCAAAATAAGCACGTTTCATCGTTTCTAATTGTCTAGTCAAAAATGAAAATTTAAAAGAAAAAAATACGGCTTAAATTGAAGCATAATTAGCCCGAAAAAAGCGTGTTATTACATGCACCAATATTCGATATCTAAAAACCTTTAAAAAATATCTGGTTGAAAAAGATAAATAAATAAATAAATAAAACTCAATAATAAAAGGAAATTTTTTTTTAATACAACTGAATCATATTTTAAGAAATATTATCCTTATTCATTAGAAAAATGTGAAAAGATATAGAAAAAGTAGAAGAAAATAATAACGCTTTTTGCATGTATAACAACAAATAAATCAAAATATTTGTATAACGTAAATGAGAACGGAAATAAAAATTTTGGGTTTCTCGTGTAGAAAATTTCGAAGCATATATCAAATAATGAATTAAACTAAACTTTTCTTGCAAAATATTTAATATTTTTTCAAAGATGTATTCAGAGCTTAAACAACCTAGGTTTGATAGAATATATAACTTAGTGATAAAACTTGAGCTTTTGAGAATTACCCCCACGCAATAAAATGAAATTACCCAAAACCAAATTCAAAACTTCGAATCTCACTCTTTCTCTTTAAATATTTAAAAAATCACACATTCATATTGAACGAGTATTAATTTTTATTATCTTATTTTTTATTTATTTATTTATTCATTTATTTTTAATTTTCGAACAGCATATATTTTTTAAAAGAAACTTTTATACTAAAACACTGAATTTATAAAATGAGAGAAAAAAAATTGAAATTATAGTTTTTAAGCAGAAATCCTGAAACACTCCAAAGAAGTTATTATATATATGTAAACATATACTTATATGGGTATATGCATGTGCGCGAATACGGATAAATGCATAAAAACAGTAACAAGCTGGGTATTTATGGATACTTTTTTTCATTTCTTTTTAATGGCAATCTTTGTGTAATTTTTTTCTTTGCTGTGGCTGAACAATAATGCTAGTATTAAGTCAAACCCATTTTTGCCACATTTTGAATTTTAAGCTTTACCATGTCATCATGCAAACTCTTTTACAACTTAGCCACTCTAAAAATAAACATGAAAATTTTACATTTTACCATATTCAATGATTTTCGAATGTTTGCTGTAAGTATATGGACTGCAAAAGCATAAAAACTTGCTTTTAAAAAGTAGGTAGATCTAAAGAAGACATTTCCTATGTAGGAAAATCAGTTTTTGTTTGTTACAATTTTTCCAATAAAATGTGTATTTAGAAAACTCTGGTCTTGTCATTAATTTTTATTAATGCTGTTATCATCAATAGTTTTATTATTGCTAAAAAATGTGTTCTTACCGATAAATATATGAATTCATTAAAAGCTAAAGAGATTTTAAAAATATAATTACAAGTGCCTATAGACATAATTTCGTTAGTTGTCTAAAATGTATAAAATTAAGCAAAGATTACAGAATTAATAAAATTCACAAACAAAATACCACTTCTGTCTTCGGAAATCAGAATCGAGTATTAAAATGTTTATGAGGCTATGAATTCGAAGAGTGTCCTCATATTATTATTTTACTCACACACACACACACACATATATATATATATGTTCAAGAAATATAGCATTCATTTATTGAATTTCACCAACAGTCATATAATTAAAAGTTCCATTTACCTGGGTCAACACAGGTATTGAATATTCAGGTAAATATGTTTTTTGAAGAACGATTTCATGTTGTAATAATCAGCAGCAGCCAGACATGATAAAACAAAACTAAAAACTGAGTGTAATATAAAGTTAATATTTCTTTCATATAAAACCGATATTATTCTCAAAATAGGAAAAATTAACTAAGTCTAGATCTAATTGCTTTTTAATTTTTTATCTTAGACTCAAAGAACAATTATGCAGGATTGGAAAACAAAAAATAGACTGTCCTGTACAGAAGGTATTACATGATGAAAAATAAAGAATTACAGCAGTAGATGAGTACCGCTACAGTTTGTCACGTGTTCAGCAAGTGCATCAGAATCATTTGCCGGTAAGGAAAAAAGAAAAAGAGTTTCGTAACACAGAAAAAGTCAAAAAATAAAGTTTTGTTCTGAGATTATATATCTAACACCCCCTCGTAAACTCAGAAATTTTCAAGTGTTCATTAACAATTCTCTATGTCTATTAAAAGCAGTTTTTGATAGAGCTTTTGTGAGGGTGTCTGCCGTCGTTTCTGTAGTTGATTTATATACAATCCATATCAGGCCTTACTGAACCAAATTTCTCAGAAGATGAAATCTTAATTGCAGATGTTTTGTCTTCGAATAAAATTTGTCATTTTCAGCAATTTTTATAGTTGACTGGTTTTCCTGGTATAACACTATAGGATATTCTTGTGGCAAATTAAGATCATCCAGTAAATTTTTATCCATTGTATGTCAAGTGCAGCACTCACATCTGCAACATACTCAGCTTCAGCAGATGACATGGGCACACATGACTGTTTTTTCGATGTCCAAAAAGTTGGATTTTTCCCAAAAGGAATAAATTTCCAGTGATAGATTTTCTTTCACTTGGATCGTTGGCCCAGACTGAATCCGAATATGCTCTAAGAACATGTTCACCAGAGATACAAAGTTTCAATTTAATATCATTTGTGTTTTTCAAATATGTGCTAACTCTTTTAACTGCCTCCCAGTCTTTCGCTCTAGGATTCTCGTTTCTACGGCTTAAGATGCCTACAGCAGCACTTATATCAGGTCGCGATACTGTAGAGATGTAAAGTAACGCGTCTATAGCCTGTCTGTACATTGTGTTGTTTGGTAAAAGATTATCGTTATCAGTTAATTTTATATATCCTGGTTCCATTGGTGTGCCAGAGGGCCTTGCGTTGTCTAGCCCGAATTTTGTTACAATATCTTGTGTTTTGTTACTTTGATCAAGCGTAATTTCCCCTTCACAAGGTCTTCCTATGTTTATGGCGAGGTAATATTTGGCGTCCCCCAGGTCTGTTAACGGATATTCTTCCCTAAGTTGATCAATTAATATGCCAATATTGTGATTTTTACCAGCTATAAGTAAATCGTCGACGTAAACAAGAATGTAAGTTTCTGTGTTAACTTTGTTAGAGATATATAGACATTTGTCATGCTGACTTTGTTTAAATCCTAATTTACACAATGATTCGTTAATTTTCAAATTCCACGCCCAATCAACTTGTTTTAAGCCATATATCGCTTTCTTTAACTTACATACTTTGATTTCTTCGCCTTGGACAACATAACCCTCGGGTTGGTGCATGTAGACATCTTCTTGCAAATTTTCATATAGGAAAGCAGTTTTGATGCTTACATGCCTTAGATTCAAATTTTTGTATAGTGACATGGTTAAGAAACTTCTTAGAGTGGTATGAGATGCAACACGTACAAAAGTTTCGTCATAGTCCACCCCGTATTTTTGAGAAAAACCCTTGGCGACTAGCCTGGCTTTATATTTTTCGACTTGTCCTTAGCTATTGTATTTGGTTTTGAATGCCCACTTACACCCTACTACTTTGGTTCCTGGTTGAGCGTCTACAAGTTCCCAAGTATTGTTTTGTATGAGTGAATTTATTTCGTTGAGTGTGGAGTTCAGCCAATTTTCCTTTTCTGCTGGGTTTTGAATTTTCATTATATCGTCAAAACACTTAGGCTCATCAATTCTTTTGTCATTTACGGCAAATACAAATCTATCGGGCGGAACCCCTTTATTTAATCGTTGTGATCGTCGCGGCAGAGTTTGCGTGTCATCGGGAATATCGTTATCACCACTGAAGACGCTCTTGTCTGCGGTGCAGCTTCTAGGGAAGCTTCTAGCTGAAGTTGTGGTCACCGTATACTGTCACAGCATACTGGTTCACCACCTGGAGCGATGGTATCTGATGCCATTGGATACACATCTCGATCATCTCTCGTTCGCATTATCGGCACTTTGAATAACGGACATTACATTTCTGATGAGTTAAGGCCCATGATTTTGCCCTATATTTCAGGCCTCCGTAACGCAACATTTAAGCATGACAATGAACGACCTCATGTTGTTCAGACCTTTCTTGATACAGAATGTGTTCGACTGTTGCTCTGGCCAGCGCGTTCTCCTGGTCTTGCTAAAATTGAAAACCTCTGCTGAATCATTGCCAAGATGCGCCATTACTCTCCAGTAACTATGTTCTATGAACTGCAGCGTCGTGTTAAATTTACATTTAGCATGTACACGTACATGTTATCCAATTGCTGTTGGATTAAATTTCTAGGCGGGCAAGTGCTGTTATTTTTGCAAGATGTCTCTTCTTTATATATATGGACTGATTTTTCAAGATATATTCTTCCAAATTTCCAAAATTTAATCAACTGTTCTTTCCACTATAATGTATTTGTCCATTAAATATTATCATTTTATTTTCATTACTTGATGGTATAGCAATTTTAATAGCCAATAATGTATGTTTGGAAATGGTACAACATTAGAGGAACAGCAACACAAGATATATAAATGATTATGTTTCTATGTCATTTCATATTGAGTTATAAATCAAAAATGTAAAAAAAAAAATCTTAAACTAAATCATAAGATGATTGTAGTTTATAAAAATATTGTTAGATAATGTTTTAAAGTATCCAAATGCTTCAGAAGAAAAGAAAAATATTTAGACACTAGAAACTGTTCAGCCGAGCATTTAAATAAACATTTTTAGACATGTTTTTAGAATTTTTCCATGATTAATATATATACACTTAAAAGGATGCATTAACAAAAATAAAATGCAGTATAGTTTACTTAAAAACACATTGCATAGACAAGAGTATTTAAACACTTTAGAATTCTGACATTTTGTGAAATATCTGAAGAAATATTTCACGAATCCTCTTGGAACATCAGGAAATGTAAAGAACATGTTATACCATATATATTTCAACAAAGGTTTTGTCTCGAGTACTAAGAGGAGGCATTAATAAATTAAAGAAAATAATGTTTGAGTAAAATATGTAACTACAAAAAATAATGCTTGAAATGCGTTATAGCTGTAGCAGATGATTATTATATTTCTTTTAATTACTGGTATTAATTTGTATATTTTAGCATATATATATTAAGGAGATATAATGTTTTATTTAAAAATCTTCAGATAAATTTGCCCGTTTTATTATTATAAGATGCTATTCAGATACAAATGAATACCGATTATCAAAATAAGCTTCTTAATCACATGTTACTTCGTTTTCAAGTTTTAATTTTTACAGGGTGACCCGAAATATTTTTTCTTCAATTTGTTACTGGTCCCCTTTTTGCCTTCAGGACAAAATTTTCCTTCATATATATGTGGTATAACACGCTCTTTACATTCCTGTAGTTTTAAGAGCGTCCACCATGTAATTTTGCAGATAGTCAACAAAACGTCAAAATTCAACGTTTGTTGACTGTCAAACAAATTAAATGATCGTGTATAATTGCTAAATGAAAAAGGATACATAAAATAAAGTGCACAAAAATTTGGAATGTAATTCCGTTCTTATATTCAAATGCAGACATTTAGTAATAACATCATTAATAGAAAATATTTTGAAATAGGAAAAACAATCATTCTAAATATTGATTTAAATCTTTAAACTTATATGAATACAGAACACGGTGCCTTTATATTTTTAATACAATTATTTTTATAAAGCAATTTCCATATTATTCAATCGAAGATAACTATTGTAGGCGATCACAAAATTTTGCAATCTTTTAAAAAGTGAAATCCAAAAAAGTGGCCTTGTCATCTCCTGTGAGTATATAAAAGATGGCATTCATATTTTTATTAACTGATAAATTTGTAAAATTAGAATTATATTACATATATAAATTTCTTAAAACTTTGTTAAAAAGCACTTTTTTCTATTCATTTGATTAATTTATCTTTTCTATTAACACATATGTTACTAAAAGTTTTTTTTTTTTTTTTTTTTTTTTTTTTTTTTAAACAATTGCAATTGAATTTCAAAGAAAAATCTGGCTTAAATTTTTAGTTTTCAAACACATTCTTAACTATGAAATTTTTAATAAATCCATAAAAAAAATTATTGATCACATTGATGCTGAATAATCTAAAGTTGATATAGATCATAAGATCCTCAGAAAAAGTTGATTGTGGGTCTTCTCTTCTATAAGAAGCTTCAGTATTGCTCAATTTAAAATTTAAATTGTTAACTTCCAATGTGTTATCGTAACACTTGTGCGACATAAAAACCCACTCAACCAATCAATTCAACCAAAATCCAATGGTTGCGCAGGTTATAAGTATATAGTCTTTTTTTATGTAATAGGTTTATTAACTGAGTAATTCCATGACATGTGTTAGTCACAAACAGGTATGCATACCTGGTGACATTTATAATTTATTTCGGAGTACTGTTAGACCCATCCTTTTCCCACACCAGTACACTTTAAAAACATTTTTCTTCTTATTTCATCGCAATTACATATTGGAGAAAATTTCTCTAAAATCAAAGTGATATGAAAAAGGATAAACAATACTCCGGAATGAAATATAAATGTTAGCAGGAATGGGGAGAATGAGATTCAGTTTTATTTATTATTATTATTATTATTATTATTATTATTTGCTACCACTATTTTCTAACAATAATTACTGTCCTATACAATCACAAAAAACTGCTATAAAAATACAGTAAAATTTTCGTATGGAAATAGTGGTTTAAAAAAGAAAAAGGTAAATCGCATCCTTGTGTGATACTAATGTAACATGTTCCCAAACTATTCAATACTTTTATCCAATACTTACCCGCAAGTTATAAATCCAGAACTAACAAGGAGAGGTCACGACATGGAAAATTCCGATCGGGACGAAATTGCGCAGAATTGTAGTATACTATGAAGGTAACAACATATGAAAGCAATAGCGCGCAGTAGCCACACAGTTTCGAGAAAAAAGCCTTTAAACTTTCAGTAATCTTAAAGTACAAGTTATTTCCCGAACCAGTCAGCGCTCCAGTGGCGTGCTTGGTAGAGTAAGCGGCTGTCATTCAGACGACCACGGTTCTACAGGACTTTCTTTCTTTCTTTTTTTTTTCTTTTAATCTAAACGTTTTATTTTATTTTTACTTTCTTTTGTAATTCAATTCAAAGTTTGAAAATTTTATTAATTAATAATTATTTAATTTTCTTGAATTAAAATCCTATATATACATGTATGTAAATTTAGATATTTAAATTTTTAATATTTATAATTTTCTATAACTCAAAAAATTGATTTTAGCTTTGTTTTAACTATAAAATAAAGTAAAAATAAAGGGAACATTTTTTTTAAATTATTTATTTGAACATTTCAATTTATTTTTACTTTATTTTATAACTAAAACAAAACTATTTTACATATATATATATATATATATATATATATATATATAAGTTATAGAAAATTATAAATATTTCAAATAGAAAAATATAAATATATAACCTACATATTTTTTAAATCACAAAAATTCAATAATTATTGTTTATTAAATTTTGAAAATTGTGGGTTTAATTATTAAAAAGATTAAATTTTACAATCATCCATCCTTACAATCTTTCAACTACAGCTTTAATAGCAAAAGAAATGAATAAATAAAATAATCAAATAAAAATAAAAATAAGTAAATAAATATACAAACAAAACCCTGAATAACAAAAATAAAAATACAGCAAAAACAAATAAAAAAAAATTAAATAATTAAAAAATAAACCAAAGTGTAAAGTAGTTAGAAGGTGTACTTATATCTTAGTTTGATCTTCCTGAGTTCGTTTTAATATGTATAAATTACATAATCGCTTTTAGCTTGTTAATATTAGAGAGCAGCTGAAATTTTATTTTGTAGACAGAAGTATAACAGACAAGTCGTTGTCGAAGAAGAATGAATGTTGATTTACGTTTAAAATCTACATTTAAGGATGTCATATATTTGGGACATTTCTTTGCCTGTAATAATTTAGTAGCATCGGAATCCTGTACTATAATTTTTCGAGAAGCTGTACTGATTGGAAAAGTAATTATTTAATTTGTCTCAATAGTAATTATATATACAATTCAAATAATTTTTCTGTAATATATTTTTATTTTCTGTAATTTAAAAACAAAATTTAGTATTTTTAAATACATCTAAAATGAAATACTTATATAAAGAATTTAAAAAAGTATCTTTATTTTTACTTTATTTTATAGTTAAAACAAAGCTAAAATTTAATTTTTAAGTTGTAGAAATTTATTGTATTTTTAAGTTATAAATATTACAAATCGAATTTTTTTTTTTTTTTTTTTTTTTTTTATTCAAGAAAATTAAATAAATTTTTATTAAAATTTTCAAATTTTGAATTGAATCTTAAAATGAAGTAAAAATAAATAAAAAGTTTAGATTACATTATATAAAAAAAAAAAAAAAAAAAAAAAAACCGCAGGTAGCTTCGAACCGAGGTCGTCTGCAAGCCAGCCTTCTGCTCTACCGAGTACGCCACTGGAGTGCTGACTCGCTTGCGAAATAACTTGTAATTAAATATTACTGAAATTTAAGGCTTTTTTTCTTGAAATTGTGTGGCTAGTGCGCGCTACTGCTTTAATATGTTGTTATCTTCATGGTATACTACAATTCTGCGCAATTTCGTCCCGATCTGAATTTTCCATGTCGTGACGTCTCCTTGTAAAAGAAAAAGTGCCAATATAATCAGTGATCTTTTTTTCCTTGAAGATGTTTCTTGGTGTTAAATTCCACTTGCTTATTTCAAGAATTATTCCTCCAAATTAAATGTTACAACGAAAGAATTCAACCTTGCAACACAAAGTTGGACAATTACAGTCGGTAACAAAAGTGTCCGAACACTAGCAAAAATTCCTATGTAAAAAAAGTACACTTCGTACGGTTTTATTAAATAAATCCTTGTCGAATCCTATTCTTAGTCAGTGTAAGAACATGATTCGATAAGGATTTATTTAACAAAACCGTATGAAGTGCACTTTTTTTGCATAAGAAATTTTGCTAGTGTTCGGACACTTTTGTTACCGACTGTACAAGCACCGCACCATTAAATTTTAATAGATTTCCTCGTTTCCACATCAAGTGATTAATTAAATGAATGGAAACTTTCAAACGGAAACAGCTATATCGATTTAAAATATGCAATACAAATTTTTCTCGTAGATGCCGGTTTATGGATTTAAATTAAGATGCTCAAAAGCACGAAAATCGATACGAAATTTGGTTAAAGACGATGAGACGTATGGAGATACAGATGCAGTTCAACGAATATGCTTATATGTTTCCTTATTATGAATGAAATTTGAGAGATTTATCTGCATCACTACATGCATTATTCACAAAAAAAATCTTCAAAATAATGAGAAAATATAATAAAATCTTTAGAAAGCAAAACTGTAATTGATATCATTTTAAGTAATTTATCAGAAAAATGTAAACTATTGATTCTAGGTATTAACAGGTTGAGCGCCACGCAAATTCTTAAAATTCATTAAAGTTCCGTAATGATTCCTCCTGTAATAAATAAAAATTAAGCAAATTTTTAATAAATTTTCAATCATTAAATGTAAAATTTTTTGTCTTATATCCTATTTTATACCCGAGATCGATGGTTGACGTGGCTTTATATCATATTTGACACTGTCAGCCACCGATAGCTGACAAGGCGCGCAACGTTTTAATTTTTTATTGGTACTGCTTTTACTCTCGGGGTAAAACTTTCACTGAAATGTTTGAAGTATAATATGTTCTACACACTCCTAAAGTTTCAAGATGATTCCTTCAGTACTTAGAGATATGACAAAATGTCTAAAATCTAGAATGGCTGACATGGCACTTAACGTGTTAAAGCACATTTGTGCTCAAAGTGTATTTTACATTGAAATCCCATAAACCGTCTTATCCCAACACTGTAAAAAAAATCCCGTAAGATTACGGGGAAAGCCCGACAGCAGAGATTCCAGACAAAGCCTGTAAAAAGAAACGCTTAGACCGTAAATTAAGTATATAATAACCTTAAATTACTTTACATGCCTGTAAAAAGACATTTTGCTCGTAAAACCAAAGTTTTTTTTTTTTTTTTCTGGAATCTCTGCTGCCGCGCTTTCCCCATAATCTTACGAGATTTTTTTTTTTTTTTTTTTTTTTTTACAGTGAAGATTGAGGTGAAATTCCGATACGAAAGTTTTACATAAAACTTTTATTTCAAAGTTTTTATAACATTTTTGAAGTTTAAATATATTTTTATTACGTACAATCGGTAACGAAAGTGTCCGAACACTAGCAAAAATTCCTATGTAAAAAAAGTACTCTTAATACAGTTTTGTTAAATAAATCCTTATCGAATCATGTCCTTACACTGACTAAGAACAGGATTCGACAAGGATTTATTTAACAAAACCGTATGAAGTGTACTTTTTTACATAGGAATTTTTGCTAGTGTTCGGACACTTTTGTTACCGACTGTACTCAAAAGTATATATTTTCACAGATGATCAATAACTAACAAATATAACCAACAAGGAATTTTACAGAAATATGAAACAAAATCTACACTGTAAAAATATTATGCAAGTTTTCTGAAATGTTTATCCAGAGTCTCTGTAAATTGACAACAATTCTTAGTAAAAAGTAAATAATCGAAAATCTCAGTTTTTATTCTGCATTTTTATATATTTTTATTATTTAATTTATTAATAAAAAATAAAAATGAATGTAAAAAAAGCATTCTATGTCACAAATATATTATCGCCAATAATTAATTAAATTAATATTAGTCATTAAAATGCATATCTAAAATAGTTCTTTAACATCTCCAATTATTCTCCTCTGTAATTTTACTTTAGACTTGAGACAAATGATTACCAGCATATCTGTTGGTTAAATTAAACTAATATTAGTCATTGAAATGCCTATATAAAATAGGTCTTTAACATCTCCATTTATTCTTCTCTGTAATTTTACATGAGACTTAAAACAAATTATTACAGCGCATCTGTTGAAATTTTTAACAATATACGACGACTTCCACCAATCTACTATAATGTTTGTTCTTTGTAATATTTCTGCACTTCGAATTGATAACATTTAAAACAATTACGTTTGACGTCCTCTTTTCGTATTTTAATGAGATCGTGGATCTTAGAAATCTCTGAAACACATCAGAAGATTTTAGGACTGCATTGTTCGATTCTTTATATTAAATTTTTAACACTAAAATTTACCGTCTATTGTCAAATTTCAAGTGACGTTTTAAAGAGATTATAAACAGGCCATTAGATAGAGCACTAGTAAACAGGGCTCTCTAACATTGTGTAATACAGTCGGCATCAAAATTATTCGAGCGATTACAATAATTCCTGTATAAAAAAGTACACTTAATACTGTTTTGTTAAATAAATCCTTGTTGAATCCTGTTCTTAGTCAGTGTAAGAACACGATTCCGTAAGGATTTATTTAACAAAACCGTATGAAGTGTACTTTTTTACATAGGAATTTTTGCTAGTGATCGGACACTTTTGTTACCGACTGTACTTAAATAGTAAAACTGAAATAAATTAATTTATTAAACCCATTTTGTGCTAAATACTACCTAAAAACATTAAGTGTGTGTGTGTGTGTGTGTGTGTGTGTTTTTTTTCCTAATCGCGTTTTTAATAAATGTGTGTTTAGCTGTGTTTTTTTAAATAATTGGAAAAAAAAATCCAAATGCATTGGCAAAATAAGTTTCTTGACAAACGTACGTGATTCGTACTTTCACAGAAATAAATATTTAAATACTTGGAAATGTTCCATTTCCTTTTTAACTAATATCTTAATATGAAGCTGTTTCGATTGATTATGTGACATATAAACAGATTTGACCTGAGTTTCCGTTTTCTCTTGCTCATAGAGATAATAAAATCTGCTCCCCCCCCCCTTTTTTTTTTTTTTCTTTTCTTCTTGTTCTTTTTAAAGTCTAAAATGCAATATAGAAGAACAAAGAAGAAGAACAAAATGTCCACTAAATTTTTATTTTTCACATGGCTAAATAATAATAATAATAATAGTAATAATAATAATAATAATAATAATAATAATAACGTGACTTACATCCCGCGACAAAAAGATAGGTACAAAGGGTTTTTTCTTTGATTTTTCATAAAATAACATTATCTAAATTGTGCTTATCATTTATTATCATCATAAAATAACACTATTCCCGGACTAATTTTTGTTTTAACACTAATTTAGAAAAATTTTAAGACTTTTCTAATTTAAGATTACAAACCGCGACAAAAATATAGGAACAACGGGTTTTGTTTTTAATTTTTGAATATGATTATTTTGAATATGTATATTTTGAATATGATTCAAATATTTAATTTTTTTTTTATATATATTTTGTTATGATAATAAATCAGCAGCACAATTTAGATAATGTTATTTTATGAAAATTTAAAAAAAACCCTTTGTTCCTATCTTTTTGTCGCGGAGTGTAGTCTTAAATTAGAAAAATTTTAGTCTTAAAACTTTTCTAAGTTAGTCTTAAAACAAAAATTAGTCCGGGAATAGTATTATTTTATGATAATAATAAATGATAAGCACAATTTAGATAATATTATTTTATGAAAAATCAAAGAAAAAACCCTTTGTGCCTATCTTTTTGTCGCGGGGTGTATCATCTAATATAGAGTTAGAAGTCGAAAGATTGACAGCTCGCTCGTTTATTTTAAAATATCATTGCAAAGTGGCTTGAAAGAGGTCACACATTTTAAATAATTTGAAAAAGTCTTTATATTGTCTCTCGAATTTAGTCATATATATATATATATATATATATATATACAGTCGGTAACAAAAGTGTCCGAACACTAGCAAAAAATCCTATGTAAAAAAGTACACTTCATAAGGTTCTGTTAAATAAATCCTTATCGAATCATGTTCTTAGATTGACTAAGAAGAGGATTCAACAAGGATTTATTTAACAAAACCGTATGAAGTGTACTTTTTTTACATAGGAATTTTTGCTAGTGTTCGGACACTTTTGTTACCGACTGTATATATGTATATATATATTGGACTGGGAATCAAAATTACTGTTTACGGCAATTTTAAACTTTTTTGAAAATTGGTTTAAATTTTCGTGATTAAACGTGATTTTTAAAAAGGCGTTTTTATGCTCCAAACCAAAAAATACGTGATTAATAATCTAACAGGATTTAAAAGTTGGACGGTTTCCAGCTCCCAGATTTTAAAATAGCATTGCAGGTGAACTAAAAAAACATATTTTACTTCATATTTATATATATATGTCAAACAGATAATTGTTGAACATTGCTAAGAACTAGCCTGGTTATGGGGGTGTATCACAGATTGTCAAGGTGAACCAAAGCCAATGTTATTCTATGGGTAAAATTGTTTACAGAATTACTCATTATCTAATTGTTATTTTTAAATTCCGTTTCCACATTTTGAAAATGCACAACCATTTAATTAGTACTCGTTTTGTAAAATTTTATTTTTAATCTATTTTTAAATTCAATTTTGAATTTAAAAATGCTAAATTTCACTAAATGTAAAATGAAATAGTAAAATTTAAAATATTCAGTTTTTGTAAAATGGGTACTTATTTAACAGTTGTGAATTCTCTGAATGTGAAAACGGAATTTAAAAATACTGATTAAGTGATGAGTAATTCTATAAGTAAATTTTATCATATACTTACATAGGATTTGGTGACTAGAGACGGGGAAATCGTAAGAGGGATTGAGCAGCCTTAAATCAACATTATATATATATAAGCTCATTGGTATAAGTCTGTTTGTTTGGAAGCTACACTGCTCTAGACAGACAAATGATTCAAATTTTTAACACTGTCTTTGGGTTAGAGGTTGAAAAAATATCCTCAGTGGTATAAGAGACCACTTTTATTATTTCATCTTTTGATGAACTGCATAGACTTTTTTTGTTATTTCTGTAAGCTTTAAATACATAGCAGAGGGCATGTCAGTTACCTTATCATGGTCAGAGACTACTTTGCTAATCCAAGGATTTTGATCAGATTTAAATATTCGCCAATCTCTATCGAGATCATAATAGATTAACAAATTAGAAACACGTAAGAAAGTAAATTTTATTTACAAAATACGGCACTCTCTCTTCCACAATTTTCCGGGAAAATGTCAATAAAATATTATCACACGAGGTACTACAAAGTAACTAAATTGAAACATGATACGAATATGACGTGTTTTATTAACAAATAAATTTAAAGTAAACGCTAGATATTTCGAAACAAAATAGTTAATCAACAGTAGAAAATTTATAATCGATCGGTACACTTACATTATTGAATGAGGCAACTGAAGAAGAACAATTAAACTTCTAATTATCGAATCCGTTCTCCAATTTATTTTAAGCAAAATGAACTTTTTTTTCCAGAAAACAGATTTTAAAATCTTTAGTTAAAATTGTTATTTATTTATTTTATTACCTTTAAAATAACCCTTTGAAAATTTATAATTAAGCTTACAATCTTTACATTTACAAGGGGGAAAAAAGGGATTTTTAGTTATAAAATTTCACTTATGTCATCTTAAGCACATTATGAATAATTCTACTATTAAATGTATGCACTATTTTATAATACAGACAATGTATTCTTGAAATATTCGTAAATATTCTCTGCTGGAAATGTACAGTTGATATATCACCATAACTATTCAAGCAGCACCGCATTTTTCTTTAATACGTATTTCTATAACGCTTTTTTAGTTGTAGGATTTTTTTTAAACAAAATATTTATTAAATGGCTTGTAAAACTTACTTTAAACTTATAAAATGCAGTTTTAAAAATGAAATCAAGTTAGACAAGCTGAAAACATTTCTGTCAACAAATTTGTTTTAGACTAATTGTAGATTTCGACATCTAAAACAGTTACTTTCAAGCCTTTTCTTTGAAAACTATCATATTTAGAAGCAAGATTTTGGGGGAGGAGGTTTTATGTTGACTGAAAGTAGTCTCTATAGCAATGTTCCTAGTTGTTCAATTTTAAATACAACATAAATAAATGTGATGGTGTAAAAATATGCTTTTGAGAATGCGTATTTTTATTAAACATTTAATTTTTTTCAAATTTTTTCGAATACCTTGTATATAAACTATTACTGGTTATATCTGTATTATTGGTTCTTGCGGTATCATCTGTTTTCTTGCATTCTACAATCGTTGTAACAATACATATAGGTTAGGCTTATATTTAAGCACTAAATTTTAATTAATGTTTTTATTCGAAATATTTTTGAAGTTAAAATAATTAGAAATGTTTTTCTAATAGCGCTTTTTTTTTTTTTTTTTTTTTTTTTTTACATTTTCTAAAATTTCTTAAATTACAGTCGATGTTCTAATTATTAGAAATTCTTTTATTTTTACATTTTTTGGGTTTTCTAAAGAAAATACAGGACAAAATTACCCAAAACTTTAGACATGCAAAGGACATTTAAAAACTCACATTTTCCACTATCGATTTAGTTCAGACTGCAATTAGGGGACGAACCACAAATTGAAGAAGAGCGCACATACTTTGGATCATCCTATATCATAAAAAGCTACAATAGACTTGTAACTTTAACATATTGTTGCACATACTATGTACAATATTTGTATGTTTTAGTGCGGGCACTGCGCAATTATTTAGGCAGATATAATTTTTTTTCAAAAATTAATATTTATTTTGAAAATTCTTTTGCTTATAACTAGAACGGACTTCCTTAAAATTTTACAAAACATTAGAGAAATATTAATCTGAAATATAAAATTCCCGTCAAATATTTGCTGAAATATTAGCATTTATATTTTATATTAGTAAATATTGATTTACTGCGCATGCGTGAAAGATAGAAAATTTTTATTGCATAGGTTGAAAGTTAGATATATTGAGCAACTTCTGTCAAAAGCTCATTTGAATAGAGCAAAAAATAAGCAAATTGTCGGCAAAAGAACGAACTAGATTTTTGGTATTTTCCAAAGTTGAAATTTCATAAGGGGTTTTACTCACGCTGCGTATTGAAAATCCAATTATTTCAATCGCGTTGCAAAAGTTCTTTTTTGTGAAAAACTCTTTATGAACTCACAAATCTCACAAGGAGAGATCACGACATGGGAAATTCATATCGGGATGAAATTGCGCAGAATTGTAGTATACTATGAAGGTAACATATTAAAGAAGTAGCGCGCATTATCCACACAATTTCGAGAAAAAAGGTTTTAAAGTTTCAGTAATTTTTAAGTACAAGTTATTTCGCAAAAAAGTCAACGCTTCAGAGGCGTACTTGGTGGAGTAAGCGGCTGTCATTCAGGCGATCTCGGTTCCATTCTATCTACAGGATTTTTTATTTTTTATTTAATCTAAACTTTTAATTTTATTTTTACTTTCTTTTACAATTCAATTTAAGATTTGAAAATTTTAATAAATAATAACTATTTATTTTTTTTTAAATTAAATACATGCATATATATATATATATATATATATATGTAGGATTAGAATTTTTCTATTTGTAATATTTATAATTTTCTGCATCTCACAAAATAAATTTTAGCTTTGTTTTAATTATAAAATAAAGTATAAATAAAGGGAACCTTTTTTTAATTATTTATTTGAACATTTTAATTTATTTATACTCTATTTTATAATTAAAACAAAACTATTTTATATATATGTTATAGAAAATTATTAATATTTCAAATTAAAAAATAAAACTATATAACCTATATATTTTTCAAATCACAAAAATTCAATAATTGCTGTTTATTAAATTTTTAAAATTATGGATTTAATTATTAAAATGATTAAATTTTACAATAATCCATCCTTACAATCTTTCATCTGCAGCTTTAATAGCAAAAGAAGTAAATAAATAAAATAATCGATAAAAATAAATATATAAATATATAAACAAAACCCTGAATAACAAAAATAAAAATACAGCAAAAACAGCTAAATTTTTTTAAATAATTAAAAAATAAACCGAAGTGTAAAATAGTTAGCAAGTGTACTTAAATCTTGGTTTGAACTTCCTGAGTTGGTTTTAATATGTATAAATTACGTAATCGCTTTTATATTGTTAATATTAGAAAGCAGCTGAAATTATATTTCGTGCACAGAAGGATAAAAAAATAAATCGTTATCGAAGAAGAACGTATGTTAATTAACATTTAAAATCTGCATTTAAAAATGTGATATATTTGGAACACTTCTTTGCTGTAATAATTTAATGGCATCGGAATCTTGTACTATATTTTTTAAAGAAACTGCATTGATTGGAGTAGTAATTATTTAATTTGTTTGGATAGTAATTATATAAGCAATTAAAATTACCTTTTCTCTGTAATAATTTTTTATTTTCTGTAATTTAAAAAACAAAATTTAGTATTGTTTTAAATGTACCTAAAATAAAATAAAATATTTAGATAAATAATTTAAAATAATAATAATAATAAAAATTTAAATTAAGCAAATTGTCAGCAAAAGTACGAACTAGATTTTTGGTATTTTCCAGAATTGAAATTTCATAAGGGGTTTTAACCACGCCGAAGATCCAATTTTTAATTTGAAGACCCAAATATTTCAATCAATTTATTTTTACCTTATTGTATAGTTAAAACAAAGCTAAAATTTATTTTTTTAAGTTATAGAAATTTACTGTATTTTTAAGTTATAAATATTACAAATAGAAAAATTTATTTATTTTTTAACCAAAAAAGTTAAATAATTTTTTATTAAAATTTTCCAATTTTGAATTAAATTATAAAATGAAGTAAAAATAAATAAAAAATTTAGATTAAAAAAAAAAGAAAGAAAAGAAAGTCCCGGAAGTAGCATCGAACCGAGGTCTTCGTGACAGCTTTTTGCTCTACCAAGTACGCCACTGGAGCGCTGAATCGTTTGTGAAATAACTTGTATTTAATGATTACTGAAACTTTAAACGATTTTTTTTTTCGAAATTGTGTGGCTAGTGCGCGCTGCTGTTTTAATATGTCGTTACCTTCAAAGTATGCTACAATTCTGCGCAATTTCGTCCCGATCTGAATATTTCATGCCGTGACCTCTCCTTGTTAGTAAATAAATAAAAATATGTTAAAGTTATAAGCCTATAAAGGGCTTACAAAAAAGAAGCCTATAAAGGGCCTACAAAAAGAATTTTTATAATGTGGTTGAAATAACTGAATCTGTAATTTAATTGTGCGTCATGGGTAAAATCCCTTTTGAAACTACAATTCTGGTAAATACCTAAAATCAAGCTCGTTCTTTTGCTGACAATATTCTTAATTTTTACCCTATTCAAATGAGCTTTTGAGAAAAGTTGCTCAATATATCTAACTTTCAACCTATGCAATAAAAAAAATTTCTATCTTTCACGCATGCGCAGTAAAACAATAGTTACTAATATAAAATATAAATGTTCATATCATAGCGAATGTTACACGTGGGATGTTTATGTTTCAGAACAATATTTCTCTAACGTTTTCTGAAATTTTCTGTAAATTTTGTAAAGCTTTATGAAAATCCGTTCTAGTTATTTGCAAAAAAGTTTTCAAAAAAATTAATAATTAAAAAAAAAAAATAGTCTAAATATTAATATTAAACCAATACTAGAAAAATTTTAGAAAGAAAATTTTAAAATGCACGCTATTGAAAAGCAACAAAAGACGAGTTAAAAATTCTTGTTTAAATTTTAATAGGAACACATAACTGCCAAATTTTTTATTTATTACGTAACACCATTTTCTTTGTAGAGTAATTTTCCTTAACATATAATTAAAATTAAATAATTAGAAAATTTTCTCTTCAAGAAATTTGGTTTGAAAAAAAAAAAAAAAGGTGGGTACTAACAGCGTTATGTAATACATTAAAAAGAGTGTAGTTATGGGAACACGTCCTTTATTTATACTGAAACAAAAAACAATATATTTTGACAAAATATTTTGAAACTAAACTTGTTAAGTATATTATTTTTTTAATATTAAATTAATTTTTATAAAATTTCATTTATATTTTCAAAAACTCAATTATCATGAAAATTTTTGAAGGAATGTACTATTTATAAATACATTAATATGTTATTATTTAATGGTATCAAGTAGTTAGAATAATTAGGTAAATTATATTTTAAAAAATCACAACGAGAATAATTTTTAAACCTTTAAGTAGTTAGAATATTTATATGAATTATATATATATATATATTTAAAAAACAAAAACAAAAAAAAACAGGAATAGTTTTAAGAATTTTTCGTCTCACTTCATTTCTCCTGCGTGATTATTCAGAACTTAAGCGTTTCTTTTTTACATTTTTCTTTTTCGTTTCTTTTTCTTTTTTTAGTAATATTTAAAGAAAAATATAATTTTGATTCAAAAGGGGATGTAGTATTTGAAAACTTTGCATGCTTAGCAAAATCCGACAAAATTATCAGATAAAATTTAATATTAACAAGTATATTTACAGTTTGTCTTTCTGTCTCACGGGAATAAAATTTTGAACTGAATGCTGTGAGACTTATAGGCAATTTCATTTATAAAACTAAAACTTTATTCACTACAATAATAACCCTTATAGTAATACATTATATTCATTTAACCTTCTGATTTCTGGTTATGAATAAAATTGGGAAATCACAGTAAAGTTCATACACTTATAAAAGAATTTCATTAAATCTATAAATAATTTTTCATAGAAAATTTAAAACTATTCTTTCATTCATAACTCCTCTGCTTTCGGTTTGTATGTTTTTTTGTTCAGGTACGAGTATAACTGCTAATACATCTTCTATTTAATTTTCATAGTGCAGGCTCTCAAATTACAATAAATTATGATTATAAATTACATACAGAAAACTTTTTCATTAAGTGATATTTACATGAGGAATAAACCTAGTCTTTGATTTTGTATCAGAATTATATGGTTGCGGAATGCTTAGTCCTCTGGCTTTCAGCCAAAAAGTGACGAGTTCGAGACCCTCAGAGGTGGATGTACGTAGTGGTTTGGAATACACTTTAAGAAGTGGATCCCAGCCTAATTTACCTTAGTGTGTAAAAAATGACGTAGATTCCTCCATTCTTAGTTTTAAACTTCAGAATAGTATTTTATTGACATTTTGCTTTATCTAAGAATGTTTTACATTTAATAGCTAAGATTACTTTTCTCCTGGATATTCATAAACATTGAGTAGAATAAAGTCTCCATTTTTAATTAAAAAATAGCTCTTAAAGTATTACCTTATTTTAAGATAATTGCTACATCTAAACTGACATGAAGTCAATGTGCTATAATTGGCAGTTTGTGTTTCAATTGTATTAAATACGAAGAGAGTTTAAAACATCTCAATTGACATATAAATGTTATTTCTAACAACATAGCGTATTTTTCTATTAATACTTGAATTACGGTTGATCAGGCGGTCAGGATAGGGGGTTGATTGCACATTTTTTTTTAAATTTTTTTTTTAACTTTACAAATCGAACTTTATCTGCAACATAAAAATAATCTCAAAATATGGTTTAAAACTAAACGCTTTTTTATTTCTATTTTTATTTGAGTAATTACTTTGATAATTGTCTCAGTAATGTCTGAATTCAGAATAGTGCACTTTGAAAGTGGTAATTAAAAATGTCTAATTATATCATACTAGTTGGTTAGAAAAAGAAGTGTATGCGTGTGTGGTGAGGTTTTGCACACATTCTATTCTGCAGAACTTTACACGTCAAATTTTAACTAAAACTTTAAAATAACCTCAGATACTTGATGAAAACTTAAGTTTTTTTTTTCCTTTTTTAGTAATTACTTTTATAATTATCTGAGTAATGTATGAATTCTGAATAACATTCTCAAATTTAAACTATTACCGTCGATCAGCATAATTTGTTTCTATAATAGATATTACGATTATAATATATAATGCCGAATCAGTACGTGTTAACATTATCGTAGCAAGCTGATATTTTGCTAAAAAGTATTTAAGGTCAAATAGAAAAAAATTAGAGGATATGCGTATCGGATTAAAAAAAAAAAAAGAAAGAAAGAAAGAAAAAGAAAAAGGGAAAGAAAGAAAGAAACACAAAAACAAAAACAAAATTCCCCCCTCATTTAAGAGACACCTTAATATATATATTTTAATTAAAAATACCGCCGATTACATCTTTAAACTATTGATAGCGATTCTAAGTTATGCTAAATCGGTCATTTGAAAGAGGAAGTTTGTGATTAATAACTTAAAAAATTACATTAAACTAATTCGATTTTTATCCACGATCAAATAACGTTCATTTATTTAAAATAGGATAAAGATCGTAAAAAACCTTTTTTTTTTTTTTTTTTTTTTTTTTTTGCAAAAATCAAAGAGACTTTTTTAAATTATGAGTTTATTTTTTTAGACGTACTAAGTATACAAATTAATATTTTTTAAATAAAGTTCATTATATACATATGTAATTACATACATAACTGCAAAGAATTTATGCGTGAAGTTTTTTTTTCTTTTTCTTTTTTTAGGATAAAATAAAAAAATGAAAATACATATCGTAGAATCTTAAACCCAAACTGTTTACTTACCCCATACAGCGTCTATATTTTAATTTATGAATCAAGCATAAATACCAACCATTGTTTTAAGTAAGTCTAAAATATGTTCAAGAATAATTTCTTTTCGAGCTAAATCATACTTCGTTTCTTTTATGATTTTAAAATCCGAGACTTATCTACTGTTTGTTTCTTCGTCTAATTAAATTTAATTATGTTTACCACTTCCATCAAAGTGAAATTTTTTTAATTAAAACAATAAAGTAGTTATTACTCGCAAAACTTTGTATAAACACCATACAATGCTATAAACTCGCAACAATTATTTCAGGTCGAAAGAGCACACGACCCTTCATCAGGCGAACAAAATAGGCACGAGTGCTGCAGTTAAAGCGGCAACGCACAAAACCGTTTATAATGAAAAGCAAAACCATATAAAGTCGAATGTAAATAAAACAACTGGTGTGAGTAGAATTGTAAAATAAAACAAGAAAATAAATAAATAAGTAAGATTAAAAATATAACAAAATCTAAAAATCTACAAATTATCAAAATTAAACGAAAATCTAAGTTACGTGAGTAATTTCCAAGCATCAGAGAAGAATGGAGTGGAAGAAATAACATTAACAAGATTTTCCGAATTTTTAAATATGTAAAATGCTTCATGGATATCCAAATGGGAAGAGGAGACCGGAGATGAAATTATGTTACTTTTGGAAAAATCAAAACGACGACCAAGAGCCCCCAGCTGTGGGAAGCAATAGAAGATTTGGAAATCTCTTCATTTCGTACATTCCGACGGTGCTCATTTATTCTGTACTTCAAACACCTTCTAGTTTGACCAATACAACCTAAGTTGCATGACGAACACGGAATTAAATAAAGGCCAGAACGGTTTTCGGTAGGAATGGGATCTTTAAGAGAAGATAATTTAATTTTTTGACGGGTTTGTAAATGACTTTGAAACCAAATGGTGAAAGAATTTTAGAGATTTTAAAAGAGAGTGAAGAATAAAAAGGCAAAACAACTAGGATGAGACTGTGATTGTTCAATTTGGGAGCAGCACGTTTAGGATTCTTAAATTTATATAAAGCTTTATCTATAATAGAGGGGTTATAGCCACGAGAGACAGCAAGAGATTTTAACTCCCTTTTAAAATCTCTAAAATTCTTTCACCATTTGGTTCCAAAGTCAATTACAAACCCGTCAAAAACAATAAATCATCTTCTCTTAAGGATCCCATTCCTACCAAAAACCGTTCTGGCATTTATTTAATTTCGTGTTCGTCGTGCAACTTAGGTTATATTGGTCAAACTAGGAGGCGTTTAAAGTACAGAATAAATGAGCACCGTCGGAATGTTCGTAATGAAGAGATTTCCAAATCTTCTGTTGCTTCCCACCGCTGGACTCATGGTCATCGATTTGATTTTTCCAAAACTAACATAATTTCATATCCTGTCTGTTCTTCCCATTTGGATACCCATGAAGCATTTTACATATTTAAAAAATCAGAAAATCTTATTAATGATATTTCTTCCACTCCATTCTTCTCTGATGCTTAGAAATTACTCACGTAACTTAGATTTTCGTTTAATTTTGATATTTTTTAGATTTTTAGATTTTGTTAAATTTTAATTATTACTTATTTATTTATTTTCTTGTTTTATTTTACAGTTCTACTCACACCAGTTGTTTTATTTACATTCGACTTTATATGGTTTTGCTTTTTTTTTTTATAAACGGTTTTCTGCGTTGCTGCTTTAACTGCAGCACTCGTGCTTACTTTGTCCGCCCGATGAAGGGTCGTGTGCTCTTTCGACCCGAAACAATTGTTGCGAGTTTATTGCATTTTATGGTGTTTATTCAAAGTTTTGTAAGTAATAATTTAAAACGCCAGTTCTGTAGTGCTTTCTTATTAATAAAGTAGTTACTTTAAAATATTCTTTACAAATAATGAAAACCAAACTTGATTATAATCACATTTTATTTTTATTTTTTATTTTTTTACTTGAATATATTTAGCAATCAGTCTTTATATAACATTGTATTTAAACTTTTTTTTTTCTGTGCACTGTATTATTGAATTCTGACTTCATAGTTGTAAATGAGTTAAGACATTAAGACGTTAAGTAATATAATTCATTACATTCGAAAATTTTTGCTCGCTTTAAATTAATTCAATATAAAGCGTGGCTTGTTTTCTCATTATGTGACTATTTCTTCGAAACAAATTCACACTTTAACTTTTACAAAAAAGAAAGTTAAGTATTATTTTTAAGAAAGACTAACACACGACCAATATTCCGCACGGCAACTGTAACTCTTTCATAATCTTACGCAAAACGTATTAAATTTATTAGCAGCATTCAAAAATGTTTATTATTTATGCATTTGCTTAATTTTTTTTTTTGGTGGACTTCATTTTCAGCTTTTTAAAATATGATGTTGCGCATACATATATTATACGATGTAATATTTTACTATTTTTCAAAATATTAATTAAAAAAATTCTAGAATAAAATTATCGTATATATCGATTTAGATATCCATCGTTTAAAAATCAAACTCCATGTTTATATGTCTAAAATGAATATTTTAAAAATCCCCTGAATCTCTCTTATATATAATATATATATATATATATATATATATATATATAACTTTGCATTATTAGCATAAACATAACTTTGTTCTAATTTCTCTTGAACTATATTATTATTATTATTATTATTATTATTATTATTATTATGGGGAAAAAAAGATCATTTAATACGGTGTTAACGATACTGTATCTCGGCTTTCTAGCACGTTATCATCTTACGCTATAAAAAAGAACAACAAAATCTCTAGCGTCTAAAAACGTTATTGACAGTACTTTACGTATAATTTAAGAGTTCTTGACAGCTCCAACACATTATTTACGATATCACCACTTGCATATAATTTATACACGAGTAAACACGTTGTTGACGCTTTTAAAAGCCATTTTTTACCAGAAAAACGGTTCTGTATTTTTAAAATGGTTTAATACACTCCGTAAATCAAAAGAATTTTTTTTTTTTCTGTCAGTAGATATTTTCTAAACGATGTTATTCTTTAACAGATTTTTTTTTTTTTTTTAAATTCATTTTTTTAACGACAGTATTAGTTTAAGGTTAATGATAATAATACTTTTACAGAATGAGGACATTATTTGTAAGGACGATAACATTGCTTTTAACATTATCTCGGAAATGATACATATAAATGAATTTTTCAGAGTAAAGACCCCGATAACGTGAGCATAAGAAAAGCTCATAAAAACAAATTTTCTGTTTCTTGTTTATCTCGTCAAAGCATTTTCCCTCCCCTTATAAAAACACTTATATGTGTATTAAAAAATATATAAATGAACATTTTAATGTAGTTTCTGAACGAAAATCATTCTTTGAATTGCATTACTAGAATTAAATTTTGAAATGTTCACACAAGACTTACGAAAAGTTATGAAAACAAATGTAAAAGTAGAGAAAAAAAAATTAAGTTTTTAGATAAAATATACAGAAATGAGCTTGCATAAGTATAAGAATATATACATATATACCTATAATTCATCATTATAATGATCAAACACTAGAAAGAAGACTTGAATTAATCAATAAATAATTACATAGGAAAGTTAAGCATTCTGCAAAGCAAAAGATGCTGAAAAAGTTCATATATATATATATGTATACATATAAAACTTCTCAAAAAAAAAAAAAAAAAAAAAAAAAAAAAGATGTACCTTTATCAAGGGAAAGTATGGCAACAGGGTGATAAACGATGAGTCATTTCTGAGACAGTGATACATTAGATCATATAAAATCACTCTTATTGCTCGACAGCTAAAATATTTCAAGAATGAACTAAAAGACGTCTAAGGTTTAAAAAATAAATAAATAAAACCCAAAAAATACTAAACATAATCCATTTGTATATTAATTTATATGAAGCAAAAATAATTTAAGAATTTTGAGCACGATACAATGTTACTTAAGTGACAAAAAGATTATTATTATTATTTTATTTTTTTTATTTTTTAGTAGTTAATATAGTGATAAATAAAGCATTTAAATTGATCATTAATAAATATAATTAAAATTGAGCAGAAAAAAATATAAAACTTTATACTATAAAAGTAGTTAATTATAAATATATTTTTATACAACAACCATTTTCACCTGGATATATTCAATATTCAGAAACGAAATGATGAGTTGAATAATTTTAAAGATATCAATAATTATGTTAGGTAGTATTCATATTATTAAAATTAACATCAATTTGCTACAATAAATTAACTAATATCTTAAACACCTTTATAAATAACCTTATTTTTTATAATATACAATACAGTGATGCTAATTTAAACTTACGTTATTTATCAAATAATTTATAACACCATTTTAAAGCTGAAATAGTTATTTAAATCCACAAATGTTACTCAGTAATGGTAATTACACTGCTCGGCATGAAAATTGCTTCTGACACCATTTCAGTACATTCTTATGTAAAATGACCTCCTGAATCCGAATAGGACGCCCATTTTGCCCTACCACCCACCGTTTTATAGGAACGGCCCCCTATTTTTAACATTTTTCTGTGATTTTATGGCTATAAATTTGATTTTTAGCCGGGGGCAGGATTATTTTAACTGTTAAATATCTTCTGGGGGGCTACAGAGTTGGAAAATTCTAAAACATGGACATATGCGGCAAGGGGAAAATTTTTGGGGGATTTGGCACTGAAATTATGTATTATACATCTTATATTTTTTAATCTATTTTTAATGTTATTTTTTAAACTTTATATATTTTTTTTATTTTAGGGGTTAAATTAATTATTTTCATTCTGCAAATCAAAATCATGGTCATAAAATTAACGAACAGTGAAAAAAATTGAGGGAGGGGTGGTGTTTCTAGAAAACGGTGGGTGACTGGGCAAAATAGGAGTCATATTCGGATTCAGGAGGTCATTTTACATAAGAATCAGCAAAAAATGGTATCGGAACTCGAATTTTTTTTTTTTTTTTTTTTGCAGAGCAGTGTGTTATTATTAATAGAATTGTTACAATATACTTCAAATCAAATAAGCGAGCAAAGTGAAATACATACAAATGTATATAGGATCAAAAATTAATAGATGCTTGAAATACAGAGAAAAATTGTATTTTACTCCCAATTCAGATGCCAGTTTTTGTTGTTTATTTAGCTTAATTTTAAGATAAGTAATAAATCTAAATTTGGATTTATCTTTCTAGTAAAATCGAGATGGAAGAAATTGCAATTTAAGAATAATAATGGAAGATTTGAAGATACTAATAACATTGCTCTGCATGAAAATCGGCCCCAACACCATTTTTGCAAACTCTTATGTAAAATCCCCTCCTTAAATCTGAATATGACGTCACTTTTGCCCTATCACCCACTGTTTTTCAGGGATGATCCCCTGTTTTTATCACTTTTCGGTAATTTTATGGCTATAAATTTGATTTGCAGGGGTGGAAAGGATTATTTTAACTGTTAAATATCTTCTGAGGCGCTACAGAATTGAAAAATTCCAAAACATGAACATTTGCAGCAAGGGGAAAATTTAGGGGGGATTTGCCACTGAAATTATATATTGCATTTATTATATTTTATTAGTCAGTTATTATTATTATTTATTACACATTATATTTTTTGTTTTAACATGTTAAAATAATTCTTTTCCAGTTTCCAAATCAAATTCATGGCCATAAAATTACCGAACAATGATAAAAATTAAGGGAAGGGGTGGCATCCCGAGAAAACGGTGGGGGGGTTAAGCAAAATGGTGGTCATATTCGGATTCAGGAGGTCACTTTTCACAAGAATCAGAAAGAAAGGTACCGATGCTCTTTTTTTTTTTTTTTTTTTTTTTTTTTTTTCCAGCGCAGTGTAATACCTCCATATGAATATAGCACCTACATTTATAAGAAAGTAATACTGTTATTAAATTTAAAAGTTTGTCATAAATTATTGAGGCAAATTTCACACACACTGCTCCTTAAAACTTAACAATCTGCTTCAAAACTTTCAAGTGGTACCCTCGTCTGACCTTCAAAATACCAAATTTAAATTTCCTGCAATTATTTGTTTTTAAGTTATGCTGATAACAAACATATACACATACCAACCACTAAAAGTTTGATTTTCGTATTCAGGGAACCCAAAAACGCGTAATTATATCAAAAGATCAGCATTGAAAATTAAATTCCAAACAATAATTTATCTGTAATGTAACTATGAGAAAGCCGTTATTACATGCAAGCAGTTTTCCTGGACTCAATGAAATATAGTAAAGTACTTACATCAATTCTGTACTAATAACATAAAGGATTTAAGTCCATATTCTTGATTTTTCAGGAGATGCAAAATAAAGTTGTACTAACTAAAAACTAATCAGAAAAATCTATTAGGAAAAAGGGATTATATTGATTTATACACTTTATATCATTTAGTGATTGGCAACCTTCATTTAATAAGGGAAAAAATTGAATCAAATATTTTATACCAAAGATTAATGCTAAATTTCTGACTTGAATCTTTTTTTACCAACTGATTTTCTGAAAGACTAAATGGCATGGATTTAAATTCTTTATACCAATCTATAGAGAATTTTTTTCTGAGTCTCATTATGTACTTAACTCAGAATCGACATTTTTGGACTTAAATCCTTTATATTTATCAGTACAGAATTAATTCAATAGAAAATTGCTTTTTAATCAGTTATGATGTTTTGAATAGTCCTGCTTATCATCTATGAATTATACGCATAATGTATGGTATAGTTAAATTTAGTACAGTACAAAAATACTCAAAACAACACTAGAAATACACGTAGATGGTTTTCAAGTATAGCTTTAATATGTCCCAATTAATTTGTATGGTACTGTAAACGAATGGTGAGTGATTTTCATATAACATTCTATATAAAACATGATTTTACAAATACAAAAAAATATATATCCATTTCATTTTGTTTAGTGCAATCTGAAGATGTATACTATACCTACCAGAAATTTTGTCCATTGACGTAATAAGTTTGAATACTCTATTATGTCCCTTACACTAACTAGTAGTTAGATTTAAACAAAAAGTTTTAAGTGGCATCTCTGCATGACACACATTTAAAATACCTAGTTTGGATTACTGTCAACATTTTTCTTGAGTTATGTTGATAACAGACTTAAATAATATTATAGTTTTAAAAAATTAAAGAACACGCTTTTATAGAAATGTGAACTAAAAAGCACAAAATATCTATCTTAGTATTAAAATGCAGGGTAAGAGAAAATCGTGTGAGTGACACACCATAATATTTACATACATTTAAATCTTTAATTAAAATAATTTAGAATTAAACAAAAACCATTTTTTAAAAATCTCCCCTAACTGGGCTCGAACGCTAGACCTTCAGTTTTGTAGCGCGGAGCTTTACCTCACATCCAGAGCGTTCACGTAGGGAAAGTCTTTTTTTACAATATAGATTTTTTGTTTGATCCCAGAGCGGTTACAAACATACATACAGGTGAAGCTAATAAAAGCGTGTTAAAATAGACACACGGGCAAATACACAGATTCACATACAGTCTAACCGTTAAAAACCTTTTGGCTCAGGAGACCTCAAAACATGCAAATATGTAAAAATATCGATTTCGAAAGTTTGACTCTAAAACATCACTTTCTTCACCATATATGGATAAGAGAAATTAAAAAAGCACATTACTCATGAATGGGAAACTTTTTGAAGAAATCAATTTTAGAAGGAAAAGAAGAAAGTTTTTAGAGAGTTTTACTCAACTAACAGATTTTTGTAACTAGGACATTTTTAATTTTTCGTATAGCAAATGCTGACGCACTTTGTGATACTACTTCTTACTTTCTCTTACCCGTGGTACGAAAAGTGTTTTTTGGTCAAATATTCGAAATCGAGTTTTTGTTATATGTTTACATGCTTTGAAATCTTCTGAATCCGAAAAATCGATTGGTCTGTGTGTGTGTCTGTCTCAGTATGTGTGTTTGCCTGTGTGTCTAATATCAGCATATCTCCTGTTCAAATAGTAGCAGAAAGTTCAAAGTCGGTATTTTACATCTGTATCATATAGTGATGCTACACTTAACTTTTCATTGAGATCAAGGAAATGGTTCAGGGACATTCAAGATGATTCAAATGCATTATGTGCATGGGAAAATTTTCTGGTAAGTACATTGTAACGTCTATAGGCTGTCTTAATCAAAATGGAATGAACATATTTTTTTATAAACATAAAAGCATGTTTTGTGTAGATTGTGGTATGGAAATCACTCACCATTCGTTAACAGGAATACCCAAAGTATTTGGATAGACTGGTACTATACTTTGAAATTGTTGGAAATGTATTGCTTTCTCTTACCCATATATATATGGTAGAGAAAATATTGTTTCTTGATCATATTTCTAAATTGAGTTTTGTTATAACTAAACGTTTTAAGATCCCCTGAATCATAAAATCGTGCTTTTTAGAGGTTAGTAAGTCTGTGTGTGTGTGTGTGTGTGTGTGTGTCTGTCTGTGAATACGTTATCATCATATTTGAAGAACAAATTGTACACATCTACCAATAAGTATTTGGACACTTTCGAATTTAGACGTATTGTCAAATATCTTGAAAAGTTCTTTAGGAATCTTCTTGAAACTTTGGTAGTGTAAAGAACATGTTACACCTTATATTTATCAGTAAAAGTTGCGTCATGAAAAGGAAAAGGGTACCCGTAAATATTAAAAAAAAAATCAAAGTGTTTTTTATCACCCTGTAAAAGGAAATTCTTTATATGCGTTTTGGCTGAAGCATGTGATTATGAGGACTTTTCTCATTATCTGTGTAAAATTTTATAAGGCTACCACATATAGTCATGGTAATATAATGGTTTCTTTAAAAAATTGCAAAAACAATTTTCACTTTTTTTAATTATAACACGCAGGACCTAGTACAAAGCCATATTCAGGAAATATGGCATACTACATTAAACACAGCTTACAGCAATCAGAGTGAAAAAAAGTTAAATATCTTACGAAATACGCGCACTTTTACTAAATAATTTTTAGCTACGCATGCGCAAGCTTTATAAAAATTTCATTTCCATATTTAATAGCCAAAGGTATTGAGCAACTTAAACCCCAAACAAATATCATGTAAATTCAAAACGTTAAGAGAGATAGAATAAACAGAATTTAAGTTCTCAAAAAAAAAAAAAAAAAAAAATGTTAGGGGTTTTATCAATATTTATTTACAATCAACGAAAACACTGTAATACCATTGGGCACTGATTGAATCAAAATAAAAATGAGAGTAAAACCCCTTACAGTTTAACTTTTATTTTGAGATAACTGAAATTCTGATCATTCTATCCCTCGTAACGTTTTGAATTTGCATGATATTCGTTTGGGGTTTTCATATACATTTGTTTGGGGTTTTCGTTACGATTCTAATAGTATGCACTGAGTAGATCTCAGACTAGATGGTATCAAAACTGCGTTTATTCTTGTCTCTCCCCTCTCGAAAATCAGATTTTTGATCTGATTTAACTGTAATTTTCATTATTAAAAAAAAAAAAAAAAAAAATCTATTTTTAGAGACCCTGATTTATCAAGGGAAAATAAATAAATAAATAAATAAATAAAAAGTTCAGTTAAGAATTTGTTACTATGCAGTCCGTTTTGATCACAAAACAATCGAAAATTCGAAATTAACTCTTTTTTTTTTCAAAATTCTCTTGTCCTAATAAAAATGGAAAACACAATTCAATTCTACAAATTCTAGTCTAATAGCATGAAAAACAGACATATGAAAAAAAAAGAAAGAAAAAAAGAAAAGAAAAGAAAAAGAAAGAAAGAGAGAAAAAAGAAAGAAAGAGAGAAAGAGAGAAAAAAGAAAGAAAGAAAAAAAAAACATAGATTTACGATCTCATTAAATGAAAAGCGTAATCGATGGAAATATAATAAGTTTTCTAACTCATAAAACAGTAATAAATAAAATGATGGATGAATACATAACGCATCGAAATTCGTTTGTGTAGCCCACTATTTTTATGATTACCATTTTCTACAGAAACCACTTTTTAAAATATTTTAATAATTTATGTTAAATTTATTGCATTAAATGGAGTGTAACTACGTAAAAATGATCTTAAAGGAAAATCTCTCCATAGGCTGTAATTGTTCTAAATTCTTTTGTGTGTTCCTGTAAATGACCCACAAGCCTTATACAAAACTGTAAAATTTATAGAACGAATTTCATATAACACTAAATATTTGTACTAAATTCGACATCATTTGGATGATTCCATAACGTTATTGGAACTCTTTTATGTGGCCCTGTAGATTAATAATTAAATGTATGCGCACTTTTTTTCTACAGAAAACATGCTTTTAAACATCTTAATAATTTACGTTAATTTCATTCTGTCCGTAGGCTGTAACGGTAAGAAATACTTTGGTGTATCCTTGTACAAGACCCATAAACAATATATACACCAAAAACTCTACAACTAATTCTGCATGGCTAATAAGTTGTGCACCAAGTATGTGTACCAGTTTGCAAGTCAATGGAGGTATTTTTGCAGCACACACAAATTCTGTCTACAGGCCATAATAATAAAAAAATTCTTTTGTGTGTCTCTGTACACGAACCACAAACAGAATAGTCATAAAAAAATATACAGTTGATTCTATATGGCTAATGAACATCTATACTAATTTGCAAGTCAATCGGGTAATTTTTGCGGCCGCTATAGGGGTACAGACAGACTCACAAACATAAAAATACTTTTGGAGTCTTAATGAGGAAGTTTCGGCAATGAAAAACTTTGAAACATAAATATCTTATGGAATAAAATTCAGATCCAGAAATAATTTTAATTCCTTTTTATATTTTATGTTAAATATTTTTAGTTTAAAAGCGTTATTAGTTTAAAATTATGTAAATATTATTTTAGCAACTAGTACATATTTATCACTGAAAACATAAATGAATGATAAATTATAAAAAATTATATTTTTTATTGATGTTATAAAAATTTCACATTTTTTAAACATTTTGATCTGTTTAAACTATTAATCAAATTTTTACAAATTTATGTGGATTTTTATAATACGTAAGGGAAAAAAGGGTGAAAATAAAGTCATATATATATATATATATATATATATATATATATATGATAAAAATTTGGCTTCTATTTAAAAAAATTAAGCCATCTTTAAATTATATCTGCTAATTTTTCAAAATGAAATTTAAATTTTTAATGAATTTTCATTCGATGTTCCAAATTGGGAAAACTGTAGTGTAAAAATTTAAAATCGAATTATGCAGTAATCTGTTCAATAATATATTTACTTTCTAGTAATAAAATTTATAATTCACAAAAAAAGGGAGGGGGCAGAGAAGCATTTCCCCGAATTAGTAAAATGTCTTCCCGGAGATGTATGAGAGAAAGAGAGTAAAGGGAGAGACGATAGTGCTTTCCTACTACCCTATTTAAACATTTTTTAAAAATAAAATAATGTTCCATAAAACACAGGCTTCTTTTTTTTTTTACGAACATTTTCATATTTTATAGATTTGAGATTACTGTTTTGTCTAAGCCATGCTGATATTACTGTATTTTTGTGTATTTGAAAAAAAAAGGGGAGGAGAGGGGGGATCATGA